>JADRCH010000008.1:11038417-11162573 GCA_019843965.1 Rhynchomys soricoides
TATATATATATATATATATATATATATATATATATATATATATATATGATATAAGTATGTATGTATGCATGCAGGCCTCAAAGGAAGACCCACTGAAAGGACTGAAAGTGCAGTCTGGGTGGAGACTTAAGGAAGGAGCGATGTCTGGTCCAATGTCCTCCAATGTCCTCTGGAGAGTGTGTAGGATGGGGGGCAAAGGGTATGCATATATGGTATGTACCCTCAGTTATCTTCTTTGGTTGCAATGATACAAGTGAGCATTCTTTCCCCAAACCTGTAGGACAGGTGGGAAAGGGCTAGCCAAGGGCTTGTAGGATCCGGAGAATCCAGGAGCCTCTCAACCTCTACTCTCTGTTCTGCAGGAAGACATCCCATTCGGTGTCTCTGTATAGTGAAGGTTCCTCCATCAACTGAGAAGAATCCCTTCATTTAAATAGAAAGTGACAGTCTGCTAGATACTGGGAGTGGTCTCAACTCACTGAACATAAGCTGGCTTGACCACATCAGAATTTCAATTGGCAGTGCTATACAGAGCTGCTGGTCAGATTTATTAATCTCTATGTCACTCTAAATAGGGACTCTCTCTATGTGGGTGTGTCTATGCAGAAGACCATGGAGCATTACAGTTGCTTCCCAACAGATGCAATTCATTATCAGGCAAGAAAATGGCCTCTAGGACCAGGTAGACTCAAGTTTGAATCCTAGCTCTACCGGTTTCTGCTTGTGTGATGCTGAGGAGCCATTGAACTTCCTCAGGCCCCAGTTACTCATTGGCCATGTTAAAATACCAACTGAAATCTTCTCACTGGGTTGTAGGTCAAAATGAAATGAGACCATACGTGTTTTTCTATAGTGTATTTAGTAAGAGCTCTGAACCCAGAAACTTTCAGAGTCAGAGCAGGAACTTCAGCCATGTGATTGGTTGAAATCTAGGTCCGATATAATCAGAGCCAACAATTCTTTGAAAGAAGCTAGGACTTAGTGTGACATGTACTAGCCTTGAAATGTTAGTAACTGTTTTAGTTTTTAAATTATTTGGAGGGGGGGCAACCTGAAACAATCTGAAAGCTGCCCTTTGTAACTTTTGAATTTTCCTTTCTGCAAAGAGCTGGTTTAAACCTGGGTCCTAGATATGAGTAGCCTGGGGCTGTTAACAAAGATGAGGGACTGTAGGCTGTGGTGGGCTGAAGGCAACGGATTGCCCTAGTCTTCTGGAGCAATATCGTTTAATTCTCAGGCTCTGGATATAAGCTTGTGGGATGGCCACAATCAACCTGAGATTGATTGTAGCAGGTAGGCCGCATAGTAATGTGTACCCTGAAGGTAGCCAGCACAATGGCAGCACCCACAATGGCAGCACCTACATCCAGGTATTCCAAACCATTCTTTGCTCGTTCCAGCTGTTGCTATCATTTGAATATTCAGTTTTTTCCCAACATGAGTAGGTTCATGATTTTGAATGCTTAGTACCTGGGTGGTGGCATTATTTGATCAAGTTCTAGAAACTTAAGAGATGGGGTCAGGCTGGAAGAAGTAGGTCACTGGGGATGCTGCCTTTGGAAGTATATTATCTCTGCCTGCTTCCTGTCTTGCTCTCGCCTTCCTGGCCCCACACTATAGGAAAAGTTATACTCAGCCACAGGTTCCTGCTGCCATGATGCGCCCTTCAAAATCAAAGCACCAAAAGGCCATTGACTGATCCCTCTGAGAACATAAGCCCAAATAAATACTTTCTCCCTTAAGTTGCTTTTAACAGGTACTTGGTTGCCATAGCAACACAAAAGTAATTAACATAGCTGTGATTGGCTCCTCTGTCCTTTTGGGACTTAAATAAAATGGGCTTTGGGGCAAATTATAACAGGCCGGAAGTTATCATGTACTGGCAAAGGAACATCTAAACAGCCATTCAAAGAATTGAATTAATTTATCAGAGGGCGTGTGCCTAAGCAAGAGTTTGAACTGGGACCAGCTAGTTGCCAAATCTCACTAACAAGGCCAGGCCACTCCTGGCTAACTTGTTTTTACTGTCAGAAAAAAAAAGGAAAAAAAAAAAAAATGAGAAGCATTCCTGTCTTTATGCTCTCACCCTGGAAGACTGCAGGGGAGTAGGTGAGACCACGGGGCAGCTCTGCCTACTGCTGGAAATGTGAAAACTAATGCTATGCAGAGAGAAATGAGAGCATTCAAGGAATACATCCTGAATCCTTTGCAGAGGCAGCCACTACCCTGCAGAATAAGAATGCAGCGGTGAGCGGAGCAGTCCCTGCTCTCACCAGGCTATGACCTGTTAAAGTCCTGCAGATGGAAAGATGCACACACAACATGTAAGGACTGAGAAGCTACTGATGAAATGGAGCAAAAGACATAGATAGGAACGAATCTGAGACCCAGGCATGATGGCTGTGCAAGTGTTTCTGGCACCTGTCCTTCTTTTGGTTTGTTTTGGTATTTACTTTTTCTTTGTTCTGTTTTCCTTGTTGCCAAGGATCTGGTTTTGCATTTGGCCACGTCCATTCTTAGGAGTTCAAAGGCACATTGCATCAAGGTACGGAGGTTAAACATAGGAGCCTAAACCTAGGAGAAATTCTGCTCACTCAGAGGCAGGAGCAGCAATGCCTCTTCAGAAGGACACTCTGGGAAAGACACACTGGCCACTTCTCTGTTGGGATTAAGTGCCTAATAATTGGGCTCATGCAGAGACGCAGCTAGAGCTTGTAGCTTGTACGATTGAAACAGTTTAGAAAGTCCAAGTAGTTAATGATAACAGTAACTACCGATTAATGAAGACTAAGTTGCCAGGCGTTGTAGTGAGTGCCTTGTTCCCCTTAGGTAGTTTAATCCTCACAGAAACCCTTTGCTTTAAAAGTGCAGTTATCTCTATTTCACACAGGAGGAAGTAAAGGCTTGAAAAGGTCAAACCCTTGTTCAAGGTCACACTGCTGGAAGTGGCAAAGTGAAAACTGGACCAAGGGCGACTAGCTGCAGAGCCGTGTTTCTCACCTAGGGGGGCTTTTACCAGCTATACTGAGAGGCATTTTGCAAAATGCCTGGAGACATTTTTTGGTTGTTACTCCAGGGGGGGGGGGGTGTTTACTGACACTCCTATGTGAACACCAGCGATATCCTGGACTTCCCATAGTACACTGGACAGCATGCTCCCACCTCCCACATCAAAGAATAACCCCCAAATGCCAACCGAGACAAACAGTGCAGCCTTTCTGTGGAGCCACAGTGCTGACCATCACCGATCCATATTCTTTTGCACTGCACAAAATAGTCCTGGTCTATATTGAAGGGTTGTTTTTATTCCATCTCTTGCTCTGATCTCATCTACAAGCTGCGATGGAGCAATTTAGATCAAGCCATTCCCAGGTAAAGCTTTCAACGAACGAACGACAGAACAAGGGAAACCCCACTGGGTTTTGCAGCCCCATTTCAGGTCCAAGTTCGTGAATGCCAGAAAGGAACTCATTAGAGTCTTACAGGCTGCAGGACAAATGTTAATAGCTTCACCTTTAATTTAAGCTGGGCTTTATTTTTATAGTTGGTCCTTAGGTAGCAACTAGATTTATTAGGGCATTGTAACAGCTGAGGCAAATCAATAAAGCACAGAAGCATGTGATTTGTGTTATTTGCAAATATAAAATTCAGTACTCACGTAGACATACACATAGATGGACAGGCAGACTCATATGTGCTCTCTGAATATATAATCCACATTTTAAAACTGAGTCCAACTCAAACAGTTGGACCCTTGAATACAATCCCTAAGCTATGAAGTGGACTAAGGTTAGAGTAGATAAAAAGGTGATCCCAAATCAAGTCCTACCTGTTGGCACTAGAGGGGACATTTCTTAAAGCATGGTATCTTAGATGGTATGTCTGCTAATTCAATAGAAAAGCAACATAACAAATGGTTGGTATCGTAACCAGTACCACAAAACTAAGCACAATGCAAGCTAGTAAGGTCCTCTTGCATGGTTCCTCCTGATCCTATCAAGGCCAATGCATTGGGCATCTCTCATTGCATTAAACTTTAAAATGAGATCCAGGGCATTCACCCCACTTTATAGGCGAGAACTCAGGTTCGGAAAAGGTAGAAACATGTTCAAGGTCACGGACAGAGTTCTGGCCTAGAAAGCTCCTGCAGCAACTGTGAGCAAGACCACATCAGTCAATCCACTCAAGAATGAAGCTGTCCTGATGGTGAGAGACTCTGTGAATAATTTAATCACCCAAGCCGAGTCCACCTGCCGAGCCCGAGTTCCTCCTTCATCAGTGTTCAGACTTGACGTGCTTATCTCGTACAGAAGCTGTGTATCCCATGAAGCCATTTATATTTAACTTGGTTAAAATGTAGTATAGTTCAAACTCCAGTTTCTAGTCAGAGGAGCCACCTTTCAGGTGCTAATAGCCAACTGCTGCTAGTGACTGTCACATGGGGTAGGACACGACATTTTCCTCCATTAAAACATACTGGTTAGAGACCGAGGAAATAAAGCCAGTGGGGTATGTATATAGTGTCTCAGGAAGGTTCAAAAGATGCTATTTGGTCTGTAATGAAACAAATAAAGCAAGTATAAACCTCAAAGAGTTTTGGGTTGTTGTGGACCTTTAGTCAGGAGACAAGCAAGAGACACTCATCATGCTCATTCTCAGCCATTCCTCTGGCCAGAACTGTTAACCCTGTTGTGTGGTTGACACAGCTGAGGTTCAGTCACATGACTGACATTTGAGTATCCTAAGTCTCAGGGCAGAGATGCAAACTCAGGTCTGCTCCTCAAGTCTACAACATCCCTTTACTCTCTGTCTACACCTCAGATCTCAATACAAATAAGAACTTTGTCCCCACTCACAGCCCAGTGTCATCTTGCGTCAAGTATATTCAAAGTTCTTAGTGTGCAAAGGTAAACGCCATCCAGCTCCCAGAAATCGGTCTGGGTGGGTAAGCCATAGCAGAGCACGCAGGGATGCTCACTTTTCTTGGGCCTAATTCTCTCGGCCACACAGCTGCCATGCATACAATCTGCACCACACAAAGTCACTCAGCATCTGTCACCAGCATTGTTGCTTCCATGACTCTGCAAGTCACCGGGGTGTCTTTCTCCTGGCACTTGGAAGAGGTTCAGCATGGAACAGTCCTGGCAACACACGGAATTTTCTCTTAATGGCACCAAAGCCACCAGGCTCATCCATGTCTGGGGCCTGGTGTTAACCGAGACATATGTTCTCAGAACACATATTCCTGGCCCAGATGGCTTCCACAGCTCTTTATGACCAGAATCCCCAAATGCACATCCTGAGCCTACCCATTTACAAGGGAGGAGAGTCACCAGACAGACACATAATAACTTCATGTGGCCATCTAAAAGAAGCAGGATATTTTTCCAAGCACGTTGTCTCATGGAGTGTGCAGGAAAATTTTTTTTTCAAGCATCGAAATTACAAGCAGGCAAGGTCACGATAAAGTAATTTAAAATTGCATCCCAAGACAGCTTGATGGCAGAGGACCGACCATTCCTCCCTGTTGATTTATTGCTTACTTTTAAACTTTTATTTTTTTTTTTTTTTTTAAGGACTAGCTGACAAATTGCGCTGCCTGTAGTGGGAGACATGCTTACCTTTTCCCAGGCCTGATTCATAAAACATCACTGATCTGCCTTTGGCACCTTTCCCTCTGTGCATAGGGAGCTTCCCTGAGGTCACGACGCTAAATGTTTAGCACAGAATGAAAACAGTATGCCATGTTCAACCAGGTGACCCAGGAGGAGGATGAAAACATCCCCTGAATGAGCCATTGCATCTTTAGCCACATGGCTGAGGAAGTCAGGCTGGCGATTTCTAGTGGGATCCCCAAGGTACTTGAACTGGAGGCTGTGGGTTTTAAGGTCACTTTCCAGAGAAATACGGAGGTTGTCTCCTTGGTTCTGGTCAGGCAACCAGTTCCTATCACTCTAGACCAGACTGTGTCTAGTTCACTGTGATATTTTATCATCTAGGCTAGGTTAATCATTTGCTCCAAAGAGACTGTTCTAATAAGGACCAATTTCTAGACCCTGTATGAGATATAAGTCACCTGGACATTTTTTCAAGTAAAACCCTGAGGTTTCACAAGACACCCAGGAAATACATTTCCACATCTGTAGATGCTCGTCGGCCCAGCAAAGGGCAGTTGCTGCTCTGGCTGTTAATCTCAGAGACTTAGCATCTTTCATTAATGTCTTTACTTTATTTTATTATTAGTGAACCCTAGCCCATTAGTTTATTTAATAGGTCAGATATGTACTATGCTTAGAAAAAAGGATTAGAAAAATGGATTATTATTATTATTATCAATTTAAGAATTGCATTCCTCCCTCAGATCCCTCAGATCCTTACTAAGACAGTGCTGCCTTCCAAGCACATCTAGGTCTTATACAAACTGCTGTTTATAAGAAAGCCCTCTCTTTCCCTCCCTTTCTATGTGTGGGGCACATAACATTTCAGAGGCACCAACAGTTGTTCCTACTCTGCTGAGCTGTACGTCAAATCACCCTCCTTGTCCCAGCTTTGGGATGTGTAATGTGACCAGTGACATTTTTCCAGGTCTGTTTATTACCTGCTGGTGAGCAATCCTCTGAGACAATGTGAGGTTGAACTCAAGCAGTCATTATACTTTATGAGGACATAATGCCCTTCAGGTTTAATTTCACATGATACTAAAGCACTGTTCATGTTCAGATCATTTTTTGTCTGTGTTCATATAAAAAAGCACAATATTAAAGGAGCCTGTAATTAGCCCAGAAGTCCGTGCCACACAAATGGTGCAAATTGACTTCAAACCTTTTGTCTCACTCCGAAACCAATAAAAGACAGAAGTGGTATACCAAGTCTCGAGCTCATAACAACAGGTTCCTTGGAGCCAAGAGACCAGGAAAGAAAATCAAATGGGGACTTTATTCTAACCTCCCAGGGAGAATCATCTCTACTGATGCCCCGCGGGACTGTGAGTGGTATTCCTATTCTTTTCCCTGTGATGCTTTCTGGATGGGAACTGTCTTCTGTAGAGTGATCTCTGAGTTTGGAGCAGGGTCCAGGCTTGACTGCATTCCAGGCTCCAGAGTCACCTCTTGTTCTTCTAGGAACTAGCACCTGTGGAAAGACCTGATGGTATGAGGAACCCAAGCGATAAGAACAGAGAATAATTAAGTGTTTCTTCTCTTCTGACACCTTACGTTCTGTGTTTTAGTCATTGGCTAACCTGGCTCTTCCTTATATTTGATTAGAAAATGTACTGGCTTCCTTGGAGAAAGTGTGGTTCTTATGTCTAAATACTCTCTTATTATCTTTTTGGTGTTCAAGATTGTTACTCTACTTTGCAGAGCAAGAGTCTTAAATAACTTTAGACACACGCGCACACGCGCACGCGCGCGCACACACACACACACACACACACACGCACACACTCACGCATGCCTTAGTGTTAGGGTTGTGTCTGTGTTCATGTGTATGTTCTCTTCTGGATTCACCAGTATTTTCCTCTCCATTGACTATTGCAGCAAAGAACTCCACCCACTGACACTTACTTGCTCCATCTAAACAGAATCTTTAAGTGTGACTGTGTGAGGTACAATGTGTGTGCGTGTTTGTGTGCATATGTGCGTGTATGTACATATGTGTGTTAAAAAGTTAATGTGCTAGAATGTGTAAGTGTATATGTGTATGATAAAATGTACAAGACTGTGTGTGCTAGAATGTGTTAAAATGTGCAAGTGTGCCAGGCAGTGGTGGTGCAAAGCCTTTAATCCCAGCTATTGGGAGGCAGAGGCAGGTGGATTTCTGAGTTCGAGGCCAGCCTGGTCTACAGAGTGAGTTCCAGGACAGCCAGGGCTACACAGAGAAACCCCGTCTTGAAAAACAAAAAACAAAAACTAAAACAAAAAAAAAGCAAGTGTGTGTTAGAATGTATGTGCATATGTGCATGTTCGAATGCATTGTGTGTGGTAGGATGTTAGCATATGTGTATATGTACAGGTACTTATGTGTGGTAGTATGTGTGTGTGGTAGTGTGTGTGGTAGTGTGTGTGTATGTGTGTGTATGCGTGTGTGTGTGTGTGTGTGTCTTCTTCCATTCACACTGCATTGTATCCATGAAGTACAAAGATGGTAGACTATTAGAGCATTCCAGCCTGTTGCCTGATACCCACCAGTTTTGTTTGTTTGTTTGTTTGTTTGTTTGTATTTTTTAAGAAAAGAGGTCCTGAAGTAGAAACAGCTGAAGGGGTTTCCCCCCCAGGGGATACGTTTTTTATTCTTTCAATCAACCATTCGAATAGATTACTTAATTAGCATTTATTGTTGGTAAAATTCTTTGTCCAGAAGTACCATTTTAGCGCCCGCAGTTTTGAAGAAAGACAATTTAATGGGTGATAATCTTGTATAGAATTTTCAAATTGATTTCTCAGTAGTAAATTGTTCCTCAATTGCAGTGCCTTCTTCACTCTCATTAGACACCCAGACTTCTTTCTAAATGCATTCATAACCATTAAAATGTTGTCTCCAGTTCCCTGTCGTTTGAAACAGGTCATAACTCCAGGCACAAACATTTAAAGGACATCTACACTTTCAGTTTCATTAGTGAGCCAGGAAAGCAGGGATGCGCTAATGAAGTTTATAGAGCTCTGCGGCTCCTGAAGCAAGCAGCTCAGTTCTCCCGTCCCAGGAGGAGGGATAACCTTTCTCTTTGTACACAAAATTGTTTGGTTGAAATTCCACTCTGCCGGAGTCTTATTTATCAGCCTGATGTATGTCTAGGGCTACAGGGAGGCTCTCCAGAACCTGTTTACAATTTGCCTGCCCTCGTCTTTCCCCAGCGACACCCTGGGAGTTGAGCAAGCTCATTGCCAAGGAAACTCGCTGACGGTGGAGGGCTGCTTGGGTCTATATTCAATCCGCTCTTTGGAGGATGGTACTCAAATATGTGACTCCAAAGGAGCGCTGGAAATGTTGCAATACAACAAACAAATGAACATGTTGACATTTCCTATGACATTTCTGGTCATTTGTAGGATTTGGGTTTTCTACAAGTGAGAAGCTTATGAGCAAAACTAGTTCACACCTGACTGTTACATTCAGGGGAGAGGTCAGTGTGATCTTAATATGGCCTCTACCTAGAACCAAAGTAGGTCTAGACAATGATCCTTTTGATCTGACTTTCTCGGATTTTTGTCATTGTTGTTGTTGTTTTAAACAAGGAGGGATTGCGTGCTTAGGTATTATTAAAACAAACACAATGTTGATCCTGTTTAAGAACATCCTGGGTGCCCATCAAGAGGCTTTGAGAACATTAGCTCTTAATCCTTAGTTCTAGCTGCCAAGCTGATGGATGAGGTGGTCTCTTGGCCGTTTCTACCGATGATTAAGCTCAGGAGACTCAAAAGTCAAGACTCACCACACAGTAGGTTGGTAGGTGACCTGGATGGGTGCCTGGATTGACAAGGATACTCCTTCCATGGGGGCTTCCAGCTAAATGAACAGGGATGTTCTTGCTTCTCAGAAGCCCCAATCATTGGGTGACTTATATCTGTAGGTAATCAATTTTCCAAATTTTAGATTTCTCTAAGGATGCTTTTTAAGCATCTCCCCTGAATAACCTTGATTTTTCAGTGGATTCTGCCTTCAAACCATGTCCCTCTAAAACGTAACTAGTATTGTTAAATTTGATTTGCGGAAGCTTAAAAGTCTTGACTGATGGTCAGCAACAGGCCTGAAGAGATTGCCCAGTGGTTAGAAGCAATTTCTGCTCCTCCAGAGTACCCGAGTTTAGATCTCAGCACCCACATTAGGAAGTTTGCAACTGCCTGTAACTCTAGCCCCAAGAAATCCAGTGGACTCTTCTAGAACCCATGGTACCTGCACACATGTGGCATTCATTCACACAGACATATAGATAAAAATAAATCTTAAAAAAAGATCACCAACAGAAGTAATAGGAATAGCAGTCAGTATTAAATTCTGGGCCCCTCATATTTTACTTATATCATTAATTTAACCCCTATTCCCACTTCACAGTTGTAAAATTGAGGCCTTCGTAAACTGAGTCACCTATCTTACGAAGGTCACACAACTGATATATTTACTCGAATGTTTTAGTGATTTTTATCTCATTTCTAAATTTGCCTGATTCTGTTGAGAAATATGAAGGACAGACAGAGACCTATAACCTGGACATTCCTTCAATATTCAAAGGGAATTACCACTGTACTTGTTTCATCTGTATTAAGTCACCAATGGCCCTTGAACAAAGAGTCCCATAGAAGAGTTCCCATGTAGAACTAGATGATGCCCTAAATGTGAGATGGGAAATAGATAACAAGAAGTCCAAGCGTGAGCTTGGTGACACAGAAGTTGAGTCCCATAGCAAATCTGATTAAAGACACAATTTGGTTTTGAAAGCATCAGAGGGTCTTGTTAGACATCAGGTGGAGGAGAGGCCCTTGGGCCTGAGGGTATTAGATCCCCCAATATAGGAGAATGCCAAGGAAGGAAGGAGAGAGTGAGTGGGTGGGAGAATACCCCCATAAAGGCAGGGGAAGGGGGAGGGAATAGGGAGGTTCCAAAGGGGAGATCTGGAAAGGGGAAAACATTTGAAATGTAAATAAAGTAGAAAAAGAAAGAAAGCATCAGAGTAAATCTTATCTTTAAAAAAAAATTATGCTGAATTCTGTCAAATTAAACTGGTCACACTAGATCAGAAATACAGGAGAGAAAAAGTCCCTTGATTCTCTATTTCTTATCTTCTCATATTTAAAGTCAAACATAAGCAGGCAGCTCATGGGGCAGAGCAGAGGTTACCTGGGCAACATGAGAATTCAAGATGGAGCTGAAGTGTTCTTGCCTTGATGTTCTACTCTGCCAGGCTGAAGCATAAGCAGCTTACATTCTGAAAATAGAGTCCTTAGAGTATAGGATTCACAGATAATCCATTGCAACATGCTGCTTGCCTCCTGGCTGCTCTGGAATGCTAAGTGTGCTTGTTGGATTAAGAGCCTGTTGTGTCTGACCCAGGTCTGGACATCTGTGGAACTGAGGAGCCAGCCACTCCATAGGGACCTTTGTGTCACTGTCTCTGGTTGTGGTGTGCTACTGCCCCTCATATCTTTGTCATGAGGTGACTCCGAGGGTCAGTGTAGCAGAGCAAAGTAGAGCGGTTGGGGGCGTGGCCTCTAGAGCTCAGGTTTGAGTCCTGGCTCCGCTGCTACCTGGCACTGGGCAGCCTTTCTGTTTCCGCTCTCAGTCCCCTCATCTGTGAGAATGAGATAGTCTTCATAAAATTGTTAGTCATTCAAACTACTTCATATATTTAAAGTTTTTAGAACCGTGTCTGGTACATAGTGAGTATCATATTGAGCTGATAAGGTAATCTCAAAATGCGACTTGGTTTTTAGTAATAACCATAACAACTCAACCTCTTTTCTGTGCCAGGAATTTGGCATACACTAAGCCATTTAATGTTCAGAGTAATCAAGATGCCTTTGTAGAATTTCATAAATATTACCAATTGTCATCTGCATTTTCAGTTAAGGACAACTGAGGCATGGGAGTCGTCCAGGTCATATAACTAGTAAGGAAGTCCAGGTTCAAAAGCAGGTAGCAGTCCCTGGGACCCTAATACTTCAACACGGCTTTGTAAAGGAAAGTCAAATGACTTCTATAGTTACTGTTCTAAATCTAAGATTGGGTTCTTCCATTGCAGGTACACTAGGCCTCTCTGAGGCTGAGGCAAAAGATGGGCATACGTGTTATTGCCTCTCTACCTGCAACTAAACACCAGTGATGGGCTGGGGAGATGGTTCAGTGGTAAAAACACTCGCCGAGGGCGATAACCTGAGTTTATTGCTGGGACCCACATGGAGACTTCCGTGTGCTGTCCTTTACCTGTACCCATGTGCTGTGGAGCATATGTGCAAGGAGTATACAGATACACAAATGAATTGCTAAATGACAGAAAGAAAGAAAGAAAGAAAGAAAGAAAGAAAGAAAGAAAGAAAGAAGCAAACAAACAAAGAAACAAAGAAAGAAAGAAACAAACAAAGACAAAGAAACAAAGAAGCAAAGAAACAAAGAAAGTGACACAGACTAGTGAAATTGCCATAAAGTCAAACTGTCAACTCAAAGTATTTCTTTGGGCAAAACCCCCAGCTTTTGGGCTAATGATACCAACACTGACTTTTCCCTTGGTCAGGGCAGGATTTCTAGAGTCTCCTGTGGTGCCCAGTTTAAGCTCTGGCGCTCTGTAATTCCTGGGACTGGTAGCATAACACTGTGGCCATGGTGATAGTGCAGTTTCCACGTTGCCTTTGTCTGCAAAGAAAGCTCCTTGCATAGGTGAGATTCTGCTGACCAACTGTGATTTCTAGTAGGGAGAATTAGAGGCTACATGAAAATTGGATGAAAAAGAGTGCTTAATTGATGGCTTGCTGTGTTCCAGTGTAAAACTCTGTAAAGTCCCAAAGGAAACAGATGTGCATAAAAAAGAGAAGCCAGGGAGAGGTGTCAGTAGGGAAAGTAATTGAAGGCTTCAGAAGGTTCATACCACCTTCCTAAAGAACCTTTCCTGGCCATGTATAGAAAATGATGACCTTGCACCTGAGAGATACATCTGGGAATCAGGGAGGGTTTACTGTGTAGAAGCAGATTGCCCCCTCTCCACCAGCTCTCTATTCTGGAAGCTGAAGCAGAGCATTAAATAGAGAGGGCCACCACGTTTCAAAGGAGAGGGACTTACAAAGGATCACTACCAGGGCTGAAAGGGGCTCCCAGCTAATGTGTGCTCCCTGTGAAAGAAGTCTGCCTTTCAGCAAGGAAAGGCATTTAACTGCTATCGGACGATTAGCATAAACTTGTGATATGTCTTCCCTTTACTTCAAACCTTAGTAGCATTTGAAAGCTTTAAAACATCACATTCAATCTGCTTTGGACAGCATTAATCAGTTTCAATGATTTTTTTTTTTTTAATTCCCGAGCTGTATGTACAGGTTCCTTACCCACGGAGATCACATAGTCTCTTCCTAGGGAAGTCTTATTTCTACCCATTGTGTTGGATGATTAAGTACCTTACATAGGTGTTCTTGGTTGGATGTGAAAGTAAACTCCACATTGAGCCCAGTGAAGAGTAGAATTTCCCAGCTAGGTCAATGTCCCCATGTATGCTCAGAGAATGCCCTGCAGTCATGCTTGTAAATCATAGCTCAGAAGCCATGGGGGAGCCACCCTGGGATGCACCATCTTGCAATCATACGGTGTGCATTGCCTTAAATGCCCTAAAAATGAAAATGAACGTAAAGCATATTTTACAGCTACGTGTCTGTGTGTAAGATAGGAAAATGGAAACGTCTGTCATAGTCCTGAGAAGAACTGACTTGAATAGGGGAGGGGGACTAAGATTTGATATGGTTGACCTGTATGAGTTCAGCTTTGTCCCAAGAACATCATAATCTCATGTGTCTCGTGGAACTGACTGCTGCTTTTCAATACAATCTGAAATGCAGATCAGTGTGTTCCGGAGGCGGTGTTGTTCAACTCATGGTTTTGTGTCAGGAGAACTGGGGTCCTGAGAATTGCAGCCATATCTTACAGTCATCTGAACAGTGCCCTAACTCCTGCCCCCAGATTCAGGGGCTGGAGAATGCTCTCCCGCAAGGGCTACGTGGAGTTATGAAGTTGACTTAACTCTGTGGAAATAAGTGGCTGGGCACAAACTGAACCATGCTCATCAAATTTTACTTCTTCTGAATCACAAAGTAAAAAGTAACAGCCACACCGCCGAGCCCACCCGCATACCCTAGGCTGGCAGCCACCTGACTCTTCCTTTAGAGTCTGCCTTGTATTCTCTACCATCCATTTCCCTGATGTGATCATTAGAATTCCATGTTAATCATGGGTTGGAAGGGGAAAGTAGATGGTGAATAGGTCGCTTCCTGGTGTAGGAAATATACTTGTCAGAAGGTCACTTGCCTTAGTTTGTGTGAATGTCCTACCTCTCCGATAAACAGTGCTCACGGCCTTTCCTCCCTGGTGACTTGATGAGTGCTAGTGGATTCTGCTAATGGGCAGGCAGCTGGAAGCTACTGAAACATTACTCTTCCCTGGAGTATCTGCAAGCTAACAGGAAAGAACCTAGAGTTCAATTTGATGGTGCCCTAAAGGTAGACGCTAACCAGAAGATTAGTGCCTATAGAGTGTTCTTGCTTTTTTTTTGTTGTTGTTCATTTGTTTGTTCGTTTGTCTGTTTGCCTTTCTAATTTTCCTTCATTTACACCCAAACAATTACACTTTCTGGTGATCATAGCACAGATTTTACTGGCAATCAATATCAATACTGTTGAATTTAGAACACAGCACTTTATAGAAGTGAGGTTACTTAATTCCTAATGCCACTTTATGAGACGGAGTCTATGTGCATCCTTTGACATCTTGAGACCTAGCAAGGGAGGAGAGAGAGCTGGGTTTGAACCCAGGCACACTGCCTTTGAAGCCTCGCCCTGTCACATTGCTGCTACTATTGTAGCAGTTATGCAATTATTATGATTGTGAAAATAAAATGTAATACAATCAAATATAATATTATGCATGGGTAATGACATGCCATTAGCTGTGTGGGTGCTCATTTGCATACTTTGATCTCAGAGATGCCAAGGGGAGAAAAAGCTCTTTCTTGGAGGATTTTTAATAGAATTCCAGAAACTGGATGGGCAGAGCTGAGTCTATAAAGTGCTTCTCACCACTTTTTTTCCTTGGCTCAATAGTTTGCTGGCTGGAACTCATCCATGAAAGACAACTGTAGCCCCAGATGTCACCACTCACAGGGTCACGCATCACTTCCTGGGTAACCAAGGGGTTTGGTAGGAGGGCATAGTTGTCACTCAGTGGAAGAATTCTACCCATGTCATAAAGGTGATTCCTAGGCCCTGGTGGCAGGTGATGGACAGGACCCTCAAGAGCATATCAGCTCTGCTGCTTCCTGTCTCTACAGCTTTATTTATGGCTAGGACTTGGCTCTTCTTTTGGACTTACGGGAAAGCCATGAGCTGAATGGCTGAGCTTATGGAGATGTATGAGCAAGGCCCTTATCCTGGTGACCTCACAGAGCTCCTCCAAGACTGGGAGCAGGAAGCTCTGCTAGAGACTGGCGGGTCTGACTGTCAAGATATGTAGCTTCGTGTTTCCTTAAGTGAACTAAGATCCATTTCTTTAAGACTTTTGCTCGTTTATAGACACTTCCCAATTGTCGTTAGAAAATATGATTTGTTCTTCTAAACTGTTTATATTCTAGTTCCTTCTTTTAAAGAAGAGGCCCCATGGTCTTTCCCTTTCAAGGGTCCTCTGTAAGAAAACTATGCCCTCTTTACTGCTGAGCCATTTCTCCAGGCCCCATTATAAAAGTTTTGCATTAGAACATTGAAGATCATTTTCTAATGAGAAGCAGCTAATAATATTTATTTTATTCCTTTGTGTGTATGATAGTTTAGTGTTCATTGTTAACTTGACCAAACCTAGAATCCTCTGGGATATGCTTGTGGGGGTCATCTTGAGTATATTAATTGAGGTGGTGTCTTAGTTAGGGTTTCTATTGCTGTAAAAAGACACCTCAACCACAGCAACTCTTATAAAGGAAAACATTTAATTGGGGCTGGTTTATAGTTTCAGAGTTTAGTCCATTATCATCACAGCAGGAAGTATTACAGTGTGCAGGCAGAAATGGTGATGGAAAAGATGCTGAAAGTTGGTCACCAGGGGTGAAGACTGTGAGGCACATTGGATGTAGCTTAAGACCTCAAAATCAGCCACCTCCAGTGACACACTTCCTCCAACAAGGCCACACCTACTCCAACAAGGCCACACCTCCTAATAATGCCACTCCCTATGGGCCAAGGATGTAAACACAGGAGTTTATGGGGCCAATTGTATTCAAGCCACCACAGGTGGGAAGTCATACATGCCCACTGTGGTGGTACCACTCCCTGGCTGGATCCTGGTCTATATTAAGTGGGGAAAGGGAGTTGGGCAGCAGCAAGCTTTCCTTGTCCCCTACCTTCTGATTATGGTTGTATTATAGCTAGCCACTTCAGGCCCCTACTGTCTCAGTGTTCCTCCCATGATAGACTGTACCTCTAATTGTGGGTCTTTCTCCCCTAAGTTTCTTTGATTGGTTTATCTTATCGCAGCATCTGGGAGGGCAAGACAATATGGTTTTGCTGTCTTGGCAACATAAGGCTACCCAGGAGACTTAGTGCCTCCTTCCACCTTTCAGGAACTTGCCGTATGCCTTGAAGACTCGGGAATATCTGCATCAAGTAAAGATAGCTCTCCGACTTTGCTTAACCCAATATTTTCCAATCTCACTTCATCAAAGAGTCCTTCCATAGCTGTAGAGCAGAAGTGCTCTGGAGAGGCCCATCACAGGCACGGGATCGTATCTGGGAGTTCAGATCAGGCTGTCAGCTTTGTTCCTGGCAATCGTTCCCCAGATCTTAACTGAACCTGTGAGTTTCCCCAGTGAACAGTGTACATCTCGGTACTCTGCCCTGTTGTGGGAAGGAGCACACTCATATACAGTAATACTATAAAAGCCAGTTGAGTGTGGAGGGAGGCAGCCATGCCTCAGCAGGCCACTGGGTGGGAGATGTGGTACAAAACAGCCGTGTGCATCGTGCAAGTGGGCAGGGGTTACATGAGAGCTTTGTCTGAACTCTAACGATCTTTGTGCTCCGATCATCTCCTGTTTCTTTGGCTTTAATGTCATTCCTCTTTTGAAAGACAATATTAACATAATGTGCAGCAATGTTATTTCCTCCGAACCTAAAGCCAAGGGTGCGCTTTGGGAGGTGGCTTTCTAGAAACAATTCCAATAGCTTGTCTCCACTGTCAGAGGCTCCAGGGAACGAGTCCTCCTGATTCATGCATGTGGAATTAGAGGCTCAGAGAACACAGCCTCAACTCACATGTAGTAGAGCTATGGTCCTATTCATCAGGAATATTAAAAAGGAACATTAGTAAGTGGATAAGTACGTGGCATCAGCAGAGACACCAGGACTGGTCCAGTTAGTCAACTCGCCTTTCCTAGCACCTTGCCTATTAAGTCCTTTTATCAACAAGGTAGGTGTTGGCCATTGCGTTTATAATAGCAGCACAAGGGAAACAAACCAGTGGCCAGGGATTTTCAGTTTATAGAGTATAGCCTGCATTCTCTTCCTAGGCTGGCAGAGAGAGTAACCTTGTTTTATAGGTTTATAGAATTCAGAGAGGTTAAGTGATTTGTGTATGGTCACACAGCTAATCCACAGCAGAGCTAGAGCCAGATCTCAGTCCATTATTCCTTTCTCCTTTATGTTATGCTGTCTCATTCCCTAGATATTAGGCCAAGTGTGTTCTCTCTCTCTCTCTCTCTCTCTCTCTCTCTCTCTCTCTCTCTCTCTCTCTCACACACACACACACACACACACACACACACACACAGCTCATACAATAGAGAACTTTCGGCCCAAAACTCTACTTTATGCATTTCCATAGTCATTACTTTTGAAAGCCTGGACATAGCTCTGCAGGTTCATGAGTCATTCTTTTGCCCTATGATAAGCAGATATCAGGAGTGCTGGGTAGGGTGACAGATATGCACAAACTTAGTAAGAAAAAGCATGCGAAGAATGTGGATTATTTATGTGATATGTAGCCTGTGTGCTGGGAGGTTGGCTAGAAAGTGTTTTTGTCTTTTTGTTTTGTTTTGTTTGTTTTGTTTTTCTTTGTTGCCCTTTGCCAGACAAGATGCCAGCTAGTAAAGGACATTTTGTGGACTAAGCAATCTGCTGCTTCCTTAGAGAATTCTCTGCATTTGCAAGCAGAAGCATTGAACTTGGCAAGGGATAATGGAGTGAGGTTTGAAGCCCTTGTGTTTGCAAAGGATCTGGTAATCTCTTGCCCCTTTGCGGCCTCCAGCTACCCTCTTCTTCCTGCTGGACCTGCCTCGCTTCTGTAAATTCTCTCACTGTTGCCCCCTGTCTGCTCCCTGCAGGCCACAGTCATCAGATTAATAGGTACTGGGTGATTTACTCAGAAAACACTAAGCTGGCCCCTGAGCTGGATGTGAATGAGGCCTGGCCTGGAAGACGGGAAGACACCAAATTTGAGTAATAGAGTTTTAATGGAGGTCTTAAGTCATTTCCTCATCCTTTGTGGGGCTTCTGCATCATTCCCAGGACTGATGACTCACTTCCGGATTCTCCCACCATCTGTCAGTGAGTTCCATCCCCTGTATGCTCCCTCCTTAGGACCCTTCAAGTCGGGCTGATGCTTCTCAATTCATTTGTTGCTGAGAAGATCTAACAATCAGAGACTCTTGGTCTCTCAGCTGCTTCCAAGAGAGCAATTTAGGCTCCCGTTGAACACCCATTCCATCTCCTCGGCTCCGTTCAGTCACACTGGAGTTCATCTGAAGTGCCTGTGACTTCCTATTTAGCATCTCCGTCCTGTTTTAAAAAATGAGGTCTCCTTCCGCCCTCACAGCAGATCCGAGAAGACTGAATAATTAAACAAAATCATATTTCCCAGTCCCCTTTGCCTTCTTTTTCATCAGTTTAAAGAGCTCAGCCTGACACCTTGATGGGCCTGGACCAGGGTAGGAAGATGCTTTCAAAGGCCAAGTTGCATTTTCAGTCAGAGACTGCACTAACAATGACATTCCTAGAAAACCCTAGAACTAAACTCTATGGTCTCTGCCCAGGCCTGGTCACTCCTTTCCAGTCTCCCTAGGGACTCTGTTATTCTGAAAAGCCATGCTTGTTTCATTTGAGCCCATTTATGCGGGTCATTTAGCATCTGTAACGACAGACTGACCTTCAGCTTGTCTAGGCTCTGCCTTCTCCTTTCTGCCCGTCTACATGTTCTTTTGTACGTAAGGTCTAAAGGTGTTCATAGCAGCATACACACACTCACACACACACACACACACACACACACATTCAAATACTCACACTCACACACATACACACACTCACACTCACACACATACACATACATACACACTCACACATACACACATACACTCACACACACACAAACACTCACACACATACACACACACACATACACATCACACACATATATATACTCACACACACATACACACATATGCACACACACTCACACACTCACACAGGCTCCTATGACAGAGAACTTACAACAGGTGGCATGTCTGGCTTCAATTTTATTTGCCTACACATAAAGATAGAGCAGGTCACATCTGCCTCCAGAGACTCTGCAGAAAAGACCTGAGAAAGGCAGGGCATAAGGAATGTGCCATCCTGGGAGCCCAGGATGGTGATGACTAGCTGGGACACTTGGGAAACCTCTGTAGTGACAACTTTTCATCTGCAGAATACATTATGTGACACCTGCTGTATATGTTCCATCCCCATGGCACCTGCTGTGTAGATGACTTTGTCCCGTGGTTCCTCAAACAGAGCTGTCAGATGGGGCATAACCAATAAGTGGCATCTGATACATCCTGGAGGGTTCTGGGAAGAATCAATGGAGTTAAAAATTTAAAGTGTTTTCTGAGACTTTGGGCAAAAATAAGCTATTCAAATAGACAGACTGAGTATCCCAAATCCAAAAAAATTCTCAAACCCCAAATCTCCAAAATTGGAAACATTTGACATCAAGTTCATAGAAAAAGTTAAATAAAAAACAACAGCAAGAAAACACTGATTTAAAAAAAGACCCAAAAAATACACTATAAATTTGCATTTGGGATATGGAGGTCAGCTATCCATGAACCATAAGTGAGTTTTGTCTTTAGACTGGCGTCATATGCCCAAGATATCTTATTATGTACATGAAAAGAGTCCAGTATCTAGAAAAATTAAAAATATTCGGATCTAAATTATTTCATATAAGGAGTGCCCAACCTACACTGTCTACTAGCTGTTATTCTATTGTTATGGAATTTAATAGTTTTGGGTCTTCTGATGACTCCCGAGAAGATGCTCCTTGCTACCAGGCCCATATTATGCCTTGCATCTCCCTAGAGATGTGGATACATTTCCTGAAGGTGTCTTGTTAGCCTCACCTGTGAGCTTTACTGTGCAACCAGGAGCTTACAACCTGCCTACTCAGTATAGAAGCAAGGCATTTACTCTAATCTGTGAGCCTGGTAACTTAGGCATGAAAATAGAAAAATGAAACGCACCCCCTCCATCTGCAAAGTGAAACCAAAGGGCCTAAGACTAGGAGCGTCCTCAACTCCAGACCCACTGCCAACATAGGGAAGCCACTCAGCTCACTGTTTCTGTCCTGTCTCAGGTAGACCTACCCACACACTTCCTTACTATTGAAGGAACACTGTTATTTCAATCTAAAGTAATTGTTCTTACTTTTGATAGATAGCTGCAAAATGAGCCTCTAATCTTCTTACCTTTTATCACAGCTAAAGAGCTGGCCTTGGATACATACTCCCTGAGTGAGCATAGTCAGCCTGGACCTATTGTGAGTTCTGGTGGCTGCGACCAAAGGTTTCATGGATGAAAGGGGGCTGAGGTGGATGACTCTGGCTGTTGCACAGGGTGCACAATGAGAGTACTAACATGGTTCCAAAACTGGCTGAATCAGGGGCTTGGGAGAAACCGTGCAAACATGCATATCGTGCATCACCTGGCACATGTTGCTAGAGCTCAGAAAGACTCGGTGACATCAAGGCTTGTAGTTATGTAAACACAAGTGAAGGTAAGTTGGAGCTACTCACTCAACAGCCAGCTAATTGTTGAGCTTTTGCTCAGCCACCACAGTGTAAGCTCAAGGGTAAACAAGATAATGGGCTAGAAGTCTTAATTTTTTTTTTAGGTACCAAGCAAACATTTAGTTGAGAAAGATATTCAGTTGTAATGCATCTAATAACAAGGTCTCAAATTAACACGGAGAAAAAGGACATAATCATGAGACGAAAATGAAAAATTATCATAATGGGAAAACTGGAACATATTTCTGGAAGATATTGATTAAGGAGACAAGAAATTAAATGATGTGGAAAATTTGAAAAAGTCAAAAGACTTTAATTTTGTTTGTTCACTCCAGTGATCCAATCAAAAATGATGGTGTTGAAATAAAAGGGATCTACTTATGACCCTGAAAATCATGGGAGACAGGTCTGTAATTTGTTTTAAAGAGTAAATATGAACAAGTTGTCATTGTTAGTTCAAAACCTCCAGGAAACATACATAGTGCAAAACTCAAGGCAAGAGTGCATACAGCAGACTACCTCAGGTGGAATAGCCAGACATAAGCTCACTGCTGTTTGTGTTGAGAATTAAAACCTAAAGGGAACTTGTCTTATGAAAATCAAGAAAGGGCCAAGAAGCAAAAGAACATTCTAGGTGGAGATGTTTGGGTATGATCCTTTCCAGGATCTAAAGCAGGCCGCTGGCTGAAGAGAGCAAGACAGCTCAGCTTCAGCTCTGCTTGGAAGGAAGCAGCTGGCATCCTGAAGCAGGCAAGGGGCTTGAGATGTACTGCAAGACACTAGTTCTCAAACTCAAACATGAACCAGAATCACCTGGAGGGCTCACTAACTATGGGTTTCTGGCCCTCATCCCATAGTTTCTGGGGGCCTGGAAAGGCGTATCCATAGCAAGTTGCCAGGTGATTTTGATACTACTGGTCCTGAGAGTAGACACTGGGGACTCCTGTTTAAGTCAGCAGTGAGAAGTCTATCCAGCAAATGCTTGCCCTAGTTAGATTTGTATTGTTGTGACAAAACGTTCTAACCATCCAGATCAGCCCATTACTGAGTGATGTCAGGACAGAAACTCAAGGCAGGAGCCTGGAGATACAAACTGAAGTAGAGATCATGGCTTGAGCTCCATGGCTTGCTCAGTTTACCTTCTTATACAATCCAGGTCTACTTGCCCAGGGATGGCACCTCCCACAGTGGGCTAGACCTATTTACACCAATCATTAATTTTAAAAACTGCCTCATAGTCATACCCACTATCCAATCTGATGGAGGAATTTTCTCAGTTGAGGTCCCCTTTTGCCAGACAACATTAGCTTGCATCTAAGCTATTAGAAAAACATAACCAAACAAAGACAAGAAAGCAAAACCAAACAACAACCAGTACAATGCTCCATAGAATTGATGGAACTTGGTGACACACAGAACACGTGGATGAAGAGAGAAAGAAATCAAAGGTAGCTGCAAAAGAACAATCCTGTGTGAACAATAAAACTCAGAGGAAAAACCTACACAGGACGGGTGATAAGAATGTGTGGCATGTGGGTATCTCCTTGGGTTTAAAAAAATGTAGGAAATCTCAGAGCCGCATGCCTTTCACAAATGGGGACAGAGAATGAGTAAGCATGGGGCAGGGAGCACAAAGGGGCAAAAAGGGGCATGGTACTGTGGTGCCTTCCCCTGTACACTCGTGGTCAACCATCTATGGACCTTCCCTACCTAAGGACAGACCAAATACTGCCAGAATTCTTCAACCCCAGCAGGTGGTGTCTTGTTAGTCTTATGTCACAGATCCCACACCTTATGGCCACCATTAGCTGGCTCTTTTTTGCCAATCCCATCCTCTACAGGAGAGTGGGCTCAACACATCCACCCCAAAGTGAACCAGACCATTTCCTCTGACCGTTGATCATGCTGCCTAAGATCCTGTACTTCAATGAAGTGGACCAGGTCCAGTAGCCCTGCCCAGTCTCTCAAATCAGAACATTCCACTGTTCTCTTGCAACCTGAGCTTCACAGCTTTAATTCCAGCAGAGTCCTAGGTTATTCTTTTCATCAGTCTGTGGATATGGATACATCCAAGATACGAGAACAATGTTTCTGGGCAGAAGAACCAAACCAGTGAGTGGCATGAAGCATGGTCTACTACAAATAGGTCAGGATACAGTGGAAGAATAGCATCATGGCTTAGCAAGAGAAGTTTTGAAAGAAGCATATTAAAAATAAAACTCTTACACATGCATGAACATTGAAAAGAGGAATTCGAGAGTAGGGGCAGGAATTGCTAACAAAAGTCATGGAAACAGAGGCTTGCCATAAGGAGTGGGTCAGTGCGAAGGACACATAGGCATAGAGGTCTGAATGCGTCCATACTCATTAGGAGTGTGAGAAATCTAAAAACAAACCAACATGATATATGAGTGCATTATGTCTACGTTACGGAGAATAGCTATCCAAGAGTGGGTGGCTGGAAGAAAACAGCAATCAGAACCAATAATGTGCATCTAATGTTATTAGGTTAAATACCATACATGTAATTACTTAGTGTTGAAAATTATTAATCGTGTACATGAAGCTCATTCAGTGCCCCGGGTACTTGTAGTCCTGCTCAAATCGTGGAATAATTAGCAGATAACTGCACTATTAATTATGCTGAGGTTGATCTAGAAATAGGCCAAAGGACCAATGCTGCAAGATGATGACTGTCATTGTGTCCCTATCTTATCTCTGTGCCCAGAGTAGAGCAGGATGTCAACCTGAGTCACCTCTGGCCCAGGAGAGTGAAGTTCTTCAGGGAAAATTCTAAAGACCAATGTGTCCCATACTTTTCCCAGCTCAGAGACTGTTTGAAGACTGCCAATCACAGTGAGACACTGTGAGTTTGATAAAGGTGCTCTTGGTCTTGAGTTCAAATCACACCACATTCATGAGCCAGACTCCAAGTGCCTTGTCTTTTCTGTGTCATCCTTCCTTGACCATATGATAAACATTCTTCATTTCTTGCCCTGTTGATACCCACAAGATCATCCCACATATGTATGACTAGATACCGACAAAGCTCTTAACTCTTCACACCTGGGGTTTCCACAAAGCAGATCTCAACACACTGTGCATAGCTCCCTTAGCTGATCTTCTCCTGGAAGGAAATAGGAAAGTAAGAGGTCTTCCTAATTTGAAGGCAGT
Source organism: Rhynchomys soricoides (assembly GCA_019843965.1). NCBI lineage: Eukaryota > Metazoa > Chordata > Mammalia > Rodentia > Muridae > Rhynchomys > Rhynchomys soricoides. The sequence continues at coordinate 11,062,362 of JADRCH010000008.1, forward strand.
TCTTGCCCAGGATTGTCTAAAAGACTATTTTATGGTCACAGGGATCTTGTTTGGTGCTACCAATGTGCTATGCTTGCCTATTTGAAATTAAGTGAATATGAGAAGAGACAGAATTTAGTTCTGTTTACAGTTAATTCGTTCATATTTAAATAGCCAAGTATGGATGGTTACCAATACAGGATTTTAGAAGCAACACTGGCTCTGATCCATTCCCATGAACTCAAGGCTAGCATTGCCTGTCTGAACCTCCAGGAGCCTCACAGCCCCTTAGGGTAATGTGTAACATTTCATTTTGGGCAATTTTCCTTTTCCTAGCCAATGAGTGCTTCAGTCACTCCAAATGAGTAAAAGCTGCCTAGAATTACTCAGGGAGGTGAAGGATGAACATATTAACAGGCTATAGATAACAGGAAAGTCCTTCAAGAATGGATGTGCTGTCTGGGAAATGCGGCCAAGTCAATTTGTGCAAAATACTGGAAGACAAAGATGAGCCGTGGCTGACAGAGAACAATTAAATGTGGTTATGACTTTTGCCTTGAATTACTAATTTCAAGAGTGGTTGTTTCTCTCTCTTCAACCCATGTCTTTAACCTTGAAACTCAATGGAAAGCCCTCCACTTGCCTCACAGGACATTAAGTAGTGTCTCCTGGTTACTTTCCTTGTGTTCTTCATTCTTCCTTGGCATTTATTTTTCCTCTATGCTCATGACAAATTAGCCATACAAGGAACAGCTGGCAAAGTGAAATCAAGTAAGGAAGATGTACATGAAACACGAACACATCTCCATTCAGCCTTTGTGTGTCACTCTCTGTCCTGACAGGTCCCCATGAAGCCATCCATACTAAAGAAAATAGGTCAGATTGGCAGGGAAATCAGGGAGTTCAATTCCCTCCTGGTCCGCTCAGCTCACGGACCAGTTTATAGTGCAGCTGACATCCTTGATATCAGGACTAAGCCTGATAAATCCATCATGAAGGATTCCTCCAGCCCCAGGAAACCATCTTATGAATATAGATGCATCCTAAGGAGGTTCAGGAGAAACAGTATGTGTGCAGGGAAAGGTATTATTAACCACACCCATCAGAGTACAAGCTTGACATCAATAGCAGCTCAGTGCAAAGGGCAAAAACCCAGAGTCACTTCCCAGGGGCTTGGCTTGACACTGCCATCACTGGGCACTGCCATCCCTCAGCAGATCCAGGTGGCTTGATGTGGATGTTGCTCTTTTGGAAACTGACACTTGTCACCTTGGTCACTTGATCTTAGACCTCCTTGAAGCAGCCCTTCCCACATATCCATGTACACTAACTGTCTGGCACATAAAGAGAGATGTGGCTGTTTTATGGTTTAGTGGAAAGTATTCTCAGGTAAGATCAAAGAACAGTTTAGTTCCACTTCAGTCACTCAATGGCTGTTGGAGTTTAATATAAAGTACCATGACATCTCTGGCCTATGAAACCAACCTGATCCTATGTGTGTGTGTGCGCGCGCACACACACACACACACACACACACACACACGGGGTGGGGGGAAGAGAGACAGAGAGACAGAGAGTTGAGAACACTGTAGGGAATCCTTCTGAAGTATTTCCCACCTGCCTCTCCCTTCCTTTGTCTCTTCTTGTTTAAGGTAAGTTAGGGAAAACAACGTTGACTGACTCATCCATTGCTCAATAAGCCAGGAGTTGTTGTACGAACACAGAGCTGACTACCGGAGTCCTGATCCTGATGTTCATGTTTCCGTGAGGACCTAGGTACAGATACAATAAACACATGCAGATGTGTTGAAAGGTAGCAACTGCTGAGTGGGAGACAAAGGAGGGAAAGGGTAATGAAAAGATGGCTAATTAGAATCAAGGGTTAGCCTCCCATCTTTAGCATCTCCTCTGCTCTGTGTGTGTGTGTGCGCCGGGCGCACACACATGGTATAGAGTGCAGAGTACTGTGAATGAGGAGCAAATGACGGGGACAAAGGGTGTGGAGTACTAGATTGGGGCACCTCCAAGAGGTTGCAAAGGTTGGACTGTGGCAGACCAAAGGGAGTTGCGAAGAGGCAGACCGCTCACGTGGACTAGGAGAAGAAAGACTGGCTGTCCCACAGGGATCTTATGAGGAAAGAGATTCACCTGTGGATGCAACACAGTGATGACCAACCCCCCACCCCACTCCCGCAGGGAGAAAGTGTCACAAGATCACAGATGCTTTTACAGTTGACTTTTGGGTCTTTCAGATCTGTGATGTGTGAGACTCTCTCCTGGGTGAGAGCCAGGATGGATCAACTATCCATATGCTCCTTGGAGGACACAATCCAGTCTTTACCAACAGGAAAAAAGACCAGGTGCCTTGCATGAATTCCCTGATCCCAGCCCTCTGAGAGCAATTAATATTAAATTTCCATCTATTCTGATCTTTAAATATAAAAATAGTCACTTATTATATACAATGGTTTTTTTTTTAAAAAAAAAAAAAAAAACTCTGTTTTTATTGGCTATTTAAAAGGCATCTCATAAACTTCTCAGGGACCAAACCTCCAAATGAGTACTAGATTATTTTAGCACTAATGTTGTATCCCCAAACTGTAGCCATTGTGTTTTAAAAAAACAAAAGGCCTCCCTGTGGCCCTCTGTCAAGTCCTAACCTCCGTCGTGGACGCAGGTCTGTCCACCATTCTCTGCAAAGCAATGGTTCTGGGAGCAGATCCTGACAGGCAAGGTTTATCACTGACCTCAGGCCCATCTGCTATCCATTACAATCAATCCTGGCCCTATCACCCAAAACAGGACAGGGATAAGAGCATGGAAACACAATCATTTACATTTGAGTGTACCCTGAAAGGGAGAAAAGCTGAAGGCTGTGTTGCTATGGAAACCAGGTTCCATTTACTAGACGCTCCCTACCCTTGGAGAATAGCTGGGTACCTTATATCTGGCTGGGTGGTGGTTCCTAGCCCTGGTTATACATCAAGATCTTTTGGGGATGTGTAAATATTGGCACCTGGGGTCCCATTCCTAAGCCTGGTAGTTCCCTTTGCTTGTGACAATGCCTGGCAACCATAAGTAGTTCTAGCAAGAAGACAATCCTCCTGGTAGGATACATTAGTCATCATTCTGAGTCAGCATCAAAAGTCGGCAAGAATGAAGACAGGACTTTGTTTTATGTTAATGGTGATACTGTATCCATCCAGGGAAGGGGCCTGCTCCTCTGTCCACCTTTCAGAACCAATACATCGGGAACGAGCCCAGTTCATTCCCTCTCCTGGCCTGATTTGACCTTCTCCCCGTGGGAAGGAACAGTGTATGTGGAAGTGAAGAGACCTCACTGGCCCTGTTCTGAAACACCTGCTTGAACTTTGAGTGCACAGCAGCATTCAAGCACTTGTGAGGTTAGACGCTCTCTTCTCGACTTCCAGGCAGCCACTGACCTTTGCTCTCCTGTCTTGGAGTTCCTTCAACGTGCAGATTTACAAGGCAGGGAATGGATGTAGGTGGCTGGAGTCCAGGCTTGTCGTCATCACAGAGAAGAATGAGCAGAGTACGCTGGAGGGAGAATCCAGCCCATCTGCACCACACACTCCTGGTGTCGTCAGTACTGAGGGGCCTCATATGTCAATCTTCTTCACTCAGCTGAAGAAGATGTAGCTAACAATAATTTTAAGTGTCTAGGGCCAAAGATGCTGATCATGCCTTTGTGTCATGCACTTATTGGTCATCACTGTGATAGCTCAGTGCATGCCTATGCGGTTATATGCTCTAGGTTAAGACCTAAAAAAACAGGGATTTGGGATCAGGTCCCAAGTGGGTGTTGGCAATATCTATGAAGTGGGGTGAGGTGGTGCTGCTTACTTTCTTCAGTCGGGAGAAATGGAACTGAATGGAACCTTTGGGGTCAGGGCTAGTGCTGTCCTTGGAAGATACCCTCCCCTGCTCCTCCCCTCTCCCTGTTTCCCTCGCCCCCAGCTCCTTCCCGCCTTGTCTCCTGACCTGATTCACATTCTTCTCCAAGCACAGAGATCAGGGTCTCTGGGACAGATTTTAGCCAATGCCAGCTCTCTAATTTGCATTTAATTACCTATCTTCCCATCATTAAGTACTAACCTCAATGGGCTGAACTTCCCAGACTCCAGTACCACACCCCTGGGTAGTGAGAGAATACATACCCATGTGCAGTATACAGTGGTGTCAGCTCCATACTCCTCCCACCAACAGAAGGCTCTAATCTCTCAGGAACATTGTCTTTGCTTCCTGGCTGTCTACCTTTGGGCAAAATCCTCCCCTTTGTTATGTCTGGTCACAGACAGTTCTAGATTATCATATCACTACTGCTAAGATCTCGATGATTTAGGGACTACTATTTTCTTCTTTTGTAAATGTCTCAGCTTTTTGAGGCAGTCTTGCTTCATAGCCCTGGTTGGCATTGAACTTGCTGCAGTCCTACCTCTGCCTCCCAAGTGCCGGGATTAAACGTGTGGGTGAGTGGCAGTGAGACTCATCATTAAATGTGACCTTGTTTGTGAAATGCTGCTGGTGTGAGCCTGACAGGATCAGCAGTGGGCAATGCTCACTGTCCTGCTGTGGTCACATCCTCCTCTGTTACCTGTGTGATAGGCGTCATCTGTAATCAGCCAAATGAAGTAAGAAATGGTACCCAACCAACCATCTTAGACTTGGTTATGGATTCCGATTAAAAATCAATAGCAAGAAAACAGCTTGCAAGGTGATTATGATCAGGAGACAGTTATCCAGACCGTGGATCTTAGTTGCTGACATATTGATGTGATCATTAGACAGGAAGTGATATCTTGGGAAGGAGCGGGATATTAATAAGTGAGAACTGGAGCTGGGATCTATGTCCTGGACAGTTAAGCTTCAGGCAAGACAACAGGGCAGGGCTAGTGTAGAGCGCTGGTCGGTAAGAACCTCTTCATGTGGAGGAGGGTTACTGTAGGACCGCCTACAAACCTCCTGGCCATTGTGAGTTCACAATGAATCCGTACCCCACAGGTAGTCTTCTATGTATTATGGGATCAGCGGTTTTAAATCAGCCAAGGTGATGATTTTTTTATTGTAGAGAAACTTCCTCCTCTGGGTTCCCTCTGTTCCTTCTAAAGCCAGTCCAAAGACTGGGTCACTCCAGGTCCTTTTCCTTTCCTTTGTGCTCAGCTATGAAAAGCTGACATGCTAAACAGCCTATAAGGTAGAGAGGTTTAGACCAAGTGCCTGTTTCGAAGGCTACCTTTGAACATTGGAATGATCAGGTCAAGGCTTGGATTCCACATGAAGAAGTGAACACCAAAGCACGTGGGTGGAGGAGAACACACTTTGTCATGTCCTACCTACTCTGTGGAGAAATGAAGGTCTTCCTGTGGCGGCATGATGAACACAGCACACACGGGGAAGTCATCTTTCATCACCATGCTATTTTGCTTAAAGCCTGAACTGCTACATTATGTCTTAAAACTTGTCAAATTGTGCACAGTACGCTGACTTCATAGGAGAAAAATGGGCTCTCTAAAAACATCAAAAGTCAGACATTCCTACTAGAACAAGGTATTATAACTCAAAAGTCCTGCAGATAAATAATAATTAGGAATGACATTTACCCAGGAGAGCAGACAGAAAACAGTGTTCATGATCAGCTCTGCCCTTAAATGCTTCCTGTGAAGCCTCTAAACACACTAATAAAAGGCCAGGTCGACAGCCTCGAGGAGTTTAGCAAAGGTGTTTTTCTTGACTGGAGTGGAGGCAAGCAATGTAACAGAAGCGTCTTTCAGTTTTCCAAGCATTAGGGAAAATAGCCCCATAATCATTCCCCAGTCATGAGAAACAGTACACAAACACCTGTCTGCCTTTAGAGAGAGGATCAACCAAATCGACAGCATTTACATTTCCACCACACACGTAGAATTCATCTATAGGAGCATGGGACCTGAGAACCCTGAGCACTGACCCGGCTGCACATTGTGCCATTGAGAAAGGAATGGACTATCTAGGATGGAGTATGTGCAGAAGTTCAGGAACAGAGGCATTGGGGTGGACCTGTAAGGAGCATTGAGCATCCCATCACTGGGCTCATCCTAATCCTGACCCTGCATGCAAGGACCGTTCAGATGAGGATAGTGAGGCACCTTCAGTTGAATTGATTTATTAGAGGACCCACAGCTAGTCTTCGAAAGCCAGTACCCAGGTAGGGAAACAGCCAGTTGTGAGCTAATCTAGATGAATGGTGCCATCTATTGCACCCTCTGTGTGTCACCAGGGAAGGGGAGTGTCATCATCGGGTCTCTTTTGGAGTGATTATTGAGTTTCTTTCCTTTTATGACTTAGCAGATCCTCAAACAAAACAGGAAAACCTCATCTGACTGGTGATTCAAGACAGGATCTAGCTCTCTCCAGAGTGCGCAGACCTCCAGGGGGCTCACTCCTTCAGCCTGTGCAGACTTGCTAGACCCACAGGGCATTGTCCCCTTGAATAATCTCTCATCAGTGGATAACAATTAAGACATGGCGATGCCCACTTAGTAAATTAGCTAAATTGGCAAAACTCAATTTAAATAGCAATTTTGTCTCCAGCAACAGAATTATAACAGCACCCTTTACTTAATGAGCCAGGCACTTAATAATTCAAACATACTTAGAGAAAAATCAAACAAGGCTTTTCCATCACAGATGGGGGTTCCTACCACCCACCGCTCTGCCAACAGAGCAGCTTGGCTGATCTGGAGGCTTCCTATCTGGCGAGTAGGTAGAAGCTGCCCAGCTTCTGGGCAACAGGAATTCACTGACAGACTGAGCCATATAACTGTTTTTGTCAATAAAGTTTTATTGGACTACAGTCCTGTCTGTTTACATGATGCCTTGTGGTTGCTTTGAAAGCACAATGAAGAATTTAACAACGGTGGTAAGGCAGTAGTAGTTCCAAGAGCCTAATGCGCATTATCTGACCTTTGCTGAAAAATCTGACCCTTTAAGTCAGTTTACCAAACTCAAAAGATGGATCTGTGCCTGGATGAGTGACTTTGGATAGTCTCCAACTCCTCCACTTGAGATTCTCTCTCTTAGTCAAAAGTCTGTTTCCTGAGAATGTGCGAATTGAGTGAAATGGTACAGTCCTTGGGGCACACAGTTCAAAAACGGGCCAATGATAACAGCAGCATGTACTGAGTTGACCCTGTTCTAAGCCCTTCATTTAATCCCTGTAACAATCTCATAAGGCAAAGGTTGAAGTTACTTTAACCTTGCACGATGGAAGACTGTGTATGAATTTCATTCCTCCACTAGTCTCACCTGAACGTACACGCTTTACACACAACTTTCTCCCAGTACTTGATTCTCTAAGGTCAGATGGAAGGTATGAACATCCCCATTTGGCTGTGGTGAGGCCAAGAGTAAAAACCCTCAAAATTTCAATGTCTGGGGGACCAATCAAGCTTTAAAGCAAACAGATTTTTGCTTATTTGACTACCATTGTGAACCTGGAATGTGCTGGTCTTGAAGATAATCCCTAACGGATGAAACGGCCGCTGGACCTCTAAGCTCACTATCCACCATCATTCAACTAAGTATCCAGGACAGCTACACCTTAAGTGAATCACTTTGGTTCTCCTCTTGCATAAAAGTAAATATGTTACGCCTAGAAACTCCATGCCTGAATATTTGCTTTCCTATAGCATTAGTAAGACTGCATAGAGGAATTCATCTCTCTGCTGAAATCCCTGAAGAAAATATGGAAAGGACCAAGATAAGTAAGCCTAGAGTTCACTTTGCCTGTTTGCCAGGCACTGAATAATGCATTTTGCTCATTTCAAGTCCTTTACTCTCTGTCATAAGTCTATGGAGTTGACAGTCATTTCTGCATCTCCAAATGATAAAGCAGAGAGTCTAAGCATATTACATTTCTAGAATTCCTGGCTATTAAAAGACAAAGTTGTCTTATTTTTAAATTCCTCAATCCCCATGCCTCTTAGACCTCTAAAAGTTTCTTATGTGCCCCAAGATCACTATAAGGCAAACCATGTCCCCCTGTTTTCTGTATTCCACTGGTTTATAAAAGGAGATTCAAGAAGAAGAAGAAGGAGGAGGAGGAGGAGGAGGAGGAGGAGGAGGAGGAGGAGGAGGTGGAGGAAAAAGGCTAGAGTGGGTGATACTTTCATTTTCTGATGCCAGCTCTGTATCTGTCTTCTGGCCAATGGCTCTCAGCTAGGGGTGACTTTGCTTCTCATGGGACATTGAGCAAATCCTGGAAACAGTTTGGGTTTTTGTTTGTTTGTTTGTTTTGTTTTTTCATAACTTTGGGATTACTGCTGGTTCCAGTGACGGATGGCAGGACTACTGCAGCCGCTTCTAGAATGTTCATGATAACTTCCCACCTCAGCTTGGAGTTGTCTGCTCCATCATGTGAAGGATAAGAACCCCTTTATACTCTCTCTCTCTCTCTCTCTCTCTCTCTCTCTCTCTCTCTCACACACACACACACACACACACACACACCACTAAGACTTATATTCTCAGGAATGAGCAACAACCCTGAGCCTGTACTCAGTGGGACACGGGGGTATGCATTATACCCACCAGAGCCAAGAGAGCATGACTATGACTAAAAAGTACAAGGAAAAGAAGCAAAGAATTGTGGTTATGAAGGTCCAGTGGGACGAAGATATGAGAGCTGCTGAAGCTAGAGAGAGAGAAGAGAAAAAGAGAGAGAGAGAGAGAGAGAGAGAGAGAGAGAGAGAGAGAGGAGTTCCTGCAGGCCAAAGACTCTATAGAGTGAACAGATGACTGTCTGAAGACCCACAAGTTTGAAGGGAGAGTACAGTAGGTGAGATACACGCTGGGAGAAGGAGGGGCAGACCCAGAAAAGTGCTTGATCATCTCAAAGATTCTGGATTTGATATTAATTATTAATACCTGTGGGTTCAAGGGGATCTTTAGGGCATGACATGAACCTACATGGGCTGAAAAAGATCAGTCCGATGGTTGCCTTGAGTAAACACGCTGGACAGAGTCAGGTGCACGCAGGGAAGCAGCAGACTCATCATTATTAGCTTTCTTTGGTGGGGAACTGGGATTGGCCAGGCCCCAGTAGATCAGAACCCCGCTCCCTCTCTGTCTGGCACTGCCTGTTTGAGTTTATGCTTAACAGCAGGTCTCTGTGCAGCAGGAGCCCTGCCACCATAAATGTCAAGATGCAGCCTTTACCCCCCACTTAAAATTATGCACCATTCCAAAATAACACTCCACCGTATCATTTGAGCTTCACATCTGGTCTTCAGTTGCAAAATAACAATTCTACCGAGCTGTTGGCACGCTCAGAAACCATGCAACCCAAGAACGATGCCGGCCTGTCTCTGATTTCTGTTTTCTTTATTGACCTTTTCCAAGGTGTCAGAAAGCAGATTCCCTCATTAGGATGTTGACACCTGAGAAAGTCAGTCGTATATCTTATTTATGGGAGCATGTGCACAAGAGATGGAGAAGGAAGTTAAAAATCAGCTGTCAAGGCAGGAAAAATACAGTTTTCCTCTCTTCCCCCATGGCTTCTGGCTCCTCTGAATCACAACATGTATCCATGCCTCTCCACGGTCTAACTAACTTCAAGGGAGACCAGGTAGGAGGGAAGAAGATCCACAAATGTCCACAAACACGGGTCCATGCAGCAGGCACAATTCATGTCAGATTAGCAGCAGTTCATGCACTCGTCCATCCGTGAACCACACAGATGTTCAAGTAGGGACGACCTGAGGTACTGGGAAATCAGCATAAATTTGAACTTGTTGGCAAGCATCTATTTCCATATTTCAGAGAAGACTGTAATTTTCCTTCCTTGCTTCCCTTCCGGTGAGGTGGATGAAATGTATACCAAGATGGTGGGGTTCCTTGTCTACAGCTTTTACAGAGCAGACAGGGCTCTGCCTTAAGAGTAGCAAAGACACGGATGCCTAAGGGTCTGCTGTATACACCCTGGCTCAAGCAGCCATTAAACCACCAACCAGACTTCTAGGGGGAGGAGTTACGAACTCCTGTGGCTGGCCTTGAGCTCCTCTGGCATCCTGATACGTAATCTCTCCCTTAGGTCAGTTTTCTTCCACAGCTAAACTGTTGGTGTGGCAACAATCCCTTTATAGGATTATGGGATAAAATGAGAGACCATATGTAGAATATTGGGTGAGTCATATGCATGTAACAAACATGGCTGTTGAATTTAGCAGCCAGAATTTGGGAGGAGGATAGGAATACAGGTGGACCAGAAGCAGCAGCAGGACTTGGCTTTTCTATCACTTCTCTGGTTCATGACAAGAATGGTCATGTTGAGTTGTCCCCTTGCCTGGCTCACAGACATCCTTGCTGTGAGCTTTAGTTTTAGCTTCAGAGAGTGCTTTTGGAATGTGGACAGGATGAAAAGGTTTTAAAATATTCATTGGTTACATCTCCTGATTTCTCTGGTGGGATGAGCCACTGCAGTCTGCTGGGTTGGTGCCCGCTGAGGTCTAGGACCCCTGTGGACATGTGGGCTGAGCAACAAAAAGGCCTCAAATTTGTGGTCTAAAAGCCAGATTCAACATATGGCTATGATTTGGTGGTCTGGATGTTTAAGACATGTGGATTCATTGCTAACATTTAAACTCTAGCCTTCACGTAAAGGACAGACTCGCTGCTTTTCTTGAGAAAACAAAAGTTCCCACATTCCTGCACCATGTCGCCCCAGTGTGATGAAGAGTAGTGTTTCCCACAAGACTTGGCACTGCCTTCAGCTGCCCTGGCTCAGAGCCCATTCCTCTGTCATATTCTTCCTGGCATGCCTGCTATATGAACTAACCAGCTGGGCCCAGCAGGCAATTTGCAGGCCCTCCAGCCATAGTTCTCAAGCATGATTCTAAGACCTGCACCCTGAGGATCACTGAGCTCTCCTGAGAAGCACAAATCACCAGCCCACCCAGCCCTGCTGAGTCCAAGGGGAACATCCAGCAACCTTGCTTAGGCCCGCTATCCAGAAGACCTCAAAGTTCCCTGTGGTGCCCATAGGGTATGGCATAAGTGCTGGGAAATGAGAATTGTTCCCAATGCCATCCCTTCTGTGTGAGTCCCCTGTGAGTTGAGAAGAGTTATTTTTGTGTGTGGGGGCTTATTTGCCTTCTCTCTAGAGTGACAAGTGAGCTCTCTAGTTGGTTAAACCTGTAGGTCTGTGGGCTCATAATTAGCATCTAGAAAGAGCTCACCAGGTACCAGTGCTTGGTAAACAGTTAACTCTTATCTGGAGGGTGCCTTTAACCTTAACTGTGGCTATGGTTCTCTGTGTGGACTCAGAGAAACTGAGCAAGGTGCAGAAGAGTAAGAGGACACCTTGGATGTAACCCAGAGAGCAGGGGCTCTTGACTCCCACTGTTCTGTTTCTTCTGTAAGCACAAGAAAGTAGGGTGTCTGAGAGGTGATGACAGGCCATGTGGAGAGCACCTTAGACTAAAGCTGGTAGGTCTTTGATGGTAGGCAAAGGGACATGTTCTCCCAAGTAAGGAGGACAGTCATAAATAGAAAACAGGAATAGTGGCCTTTTCCTGCCTGCCTGCAAGGAACTTGCTAGGACCTTCCTAGAGGGAAGAGTATGGTCTCACAGGGAAGGAGGGAGGGAGGGAGGGAGGGAGGGAGGGAGGGAAGAAGAGGAGAGGGGAGGAAAGAGGCAGTGAGGAGAGGGAGAGATACAGAGGAGGGGAAGAGAGGACAGAAGAGAAAGAAGAAAGGAGGGAGAGGAAGAGGAAGGGAGAAAGGAGAGGAGGAGAGAGAGATAACAGGGGCAGGAGAGGAGAGGGAGAGAAGAAGGAAGAGAGGACAGGAAAGAGAAAGGTGAGGACAGGGGAGAGGGGAAAGACAGAGGAGGGACAGGAGAGAGAGAGGAGGAGGGGGGCCTTTGCTACTCTCAGGTCCCCATTGAGCCCCAGTTCATGGTACAATAGTGCGACATTGAGAGACCACTCCTGTCCCCTCAAGCCTCTATTTTCTCATCAGTGTAAAGAGAACAACACCATCTTCTCAATGGCTAGAAAGATGAGGACAACAAATAGCTTTCTAATGAGTGTCTGGTCCAGTCATTGGTGACTCTCATCAGAACAGCATCCTCGTCTTCTCCAGAGAGTTCTAGAAGCACCTTGAATCATTGGTGTGATAATGGGAACACTGGGAACATCTTTGGCTGTAGGAGGAAGCCTTTCAGAATCCATTTTCCAAATGTCTTTTCTCGTTGTGCCGTCTCTGCCTGGCACACTTTCCAAATCTTTGCCTTTGAGAAAGCATCTCGGGGTCTGTCCTTCAAGAATGGTGTGAAGGATTCTGGGAAGATTAGCTCCTGACTGTAACCTTAGAGTTGTCTCTGAGACATGACTGGGATGAAGAAGCCTTTGTATCCCTTGGCACTCAGTTCCTAGGGCAGGAAACAGAGTCTCTCTTCTCCCTCCTCACCCTGGAAGAATCCCTTGGCATAATTATGAGAGAGTGGATTTGAACACAGGTAGATAGTCCTGGCTCTGCCTTACCAGCTTTGAGAAAAATCACATGACCTCTCTGGACTGTGATCTACACAAAGGTCATTGACATCTTTCCAATGCCTTAGCAAGTGCATGGGGGAATGTCAGCTATCCTCCATTTAGGAGAGACACACCATTGGTGAGGGAACTTCAACTAGAAGGAGCAGAACAAGTTTGAAGTGTTGGATCTCACAGGGGAAAGCCAGTGGAAATAAACTCAACCAAAATGATAACAGATTCCATTCATTGAGTTGTTCCACTGTGCCAAGTATGGTGCTAAGCAGTTTATATGTATCCTCTCACAATTCTCCCTAATATTGTGTGTGTGTGTGTGTGTGTGTGTGTGTGTAATGTATGTATGTGCATATGTCCGTGTAGGTGTGCATGCACACTGAGGTCAGAGGCTGGCATTGGGTGTCTTCTACTACTATTGTTTTCTAGCCCTTTTGAGGTAGGGTACCAACTGGTCAGACTGACTGGCCAGCAAGCTCTAGGAGTTGGCTAGTCTCAATCTCCATCTCCCTCCACCCCCAGTACCAGTGTTAACAGCTATGACATCCGTGCCTGACTTTTTTAGTGGGTGCCGGGAATCTGAACCTGGATCCTCATGCAGGGCAGGTACTTTATCTACAGAGCTAACTCCACATCTTAAGTTAGGGAAGGATTATTATGTCATTTCAAAGGTGAGAATATTGAGGCTCAGAGAAGGGGCGTAGGTAATCGCAGGTCCACAGCTATCTGACTGGGCTGGATTTGCAGGTTGCAGTAGGCCTTTGTACATGCTTCTAGCCCACAGAACGCTTCCTTTGAGGTCCTCCACACCTCTTCTACACCCGCCAGCACTTACTATTGGGTCTGTCCAAGTCCCCAGTCCTTACTGAAGTCTACCTTTTATTCCAGCTTCAAGCCCTCAGACACATCTTTATTTGTATGAGCATCTCTTGTAACCAAGTACAGTTCTCTAGAAAGTGGACCGTCCTCATGCTGCCTGCTCCACAAAGGCTTGTTGGAACTCTAGGGTAACACCCCAGTGACAATCCTTCCATGTGTCCCAAAGCCACTTGCAAACGCTCAGCTGAGTGGAACTCCTCAGAACCAAGAGCAGTTCCTTGCCATAGACCCTTGCTAGGAATGACTGACCAACTCCTCCCTTGAATGTAGATGGAATCCAGGTTTCTGGTCATCCAGAGAGAAGGTGGAGCCTCTACTGGATAGGGTCATGATGGAAGGCTATGGAAAGAGGAAGTTCCAGCTTCTGTGGTGGCAGCAACAGCACCATCAGGAGGCAGACTTCAAGCTCCTGTGACTACAGGTTCCATATTCAGAGAACAAGGCAACGAATTTTAGAAACCGGCCTTTACCAAAGATCACAGACAGGGCATAGAATAGCAGAATTCAAGAAAATACTGCATGGAACCAGGTCCTTCAGTATATTCATTCATTCATTCTTTCACTCACTCACTTCATTCATTCACCTTTCACTATACACCAGACACCGTTTCAAGGTATAGACAGGCCAATTCTTGTGTAGCTATCTACCAGTGGAACAGGGAGAGACAATGAACACAACAACCACATAGGAAAACTAATTTTGTATAAAAAGAGATATTCAGAAACTAATACAGTAGGGGTTTGTCTTAGGATCAAAGGGCAAGTTGAGGTTGGATAGTCAACAAAATGCTCACTTTGATGAGGGCCCCGAGAGTGGACCTACATAGTAAAGCAGTGCCAGTTACAGGAAGATACGGAATCGTGGTGTTGTCAGGACAGCACAACTTAGGCAGGCGCACTGTGCCCATAAAGGAATTTGCTATGGTGGAGGGACAACAGAGAGGTCGGTACAGAGGGGCCATGAGGACATTTGGGGCTGCAGTAAGTTTTAGATGAAGCAGGTACCGCTCTAAATACATTGCCTGCAGTAAGCATCTCTCCTCTTTCCATGCTGAGCATCATTGCATTGTTTTGGTAACTGGAGTTCAGGGAGATTACCCACCCTTCCAAGGTCACACACCTACTGAGTGATGGAGCTTTGATAGGAGCATAAGCAGTCTGAAAGTGGACACTATTCTTTTAACTGGCAAGCGATACAGTCACTGTGAACTCCCATGAATATATTAATGAGCAGAGCCAGGATAGGGGAGAAGACTCTTGGAAGAGGGAGCACATTCCCCAAGGGGAATGAAGAGAGAGCTGGCGCTTAGACAGAGTTGCAGCTGCATGCCAGCCATTGGACTGCATGCTTCTTTATCCATTATTTTCACTTTAACTCTGTTCCAAGGTAGGCTCTGCAGATGGCAAATGCACAAACACAGATAGGTGATATGACCTGCCCAAGGCCACTCAGCTAGTACCAGATTGCCCCGTAGGGTTCAGATCTATCTGCCCTGGTATCAGGGCTTTTCTGACCCTCAACATTTAACTGCTTCCCTTTGTTTCATGATTTATTTATTCTCCTCCTCTAAGGGTGAAACTAGATATCTTCCCAATGCTGGGAGCCGGACCAAGAACTGTACTTGTTTTCGTGAAGATGCAGTGGCTACTTGTCAACACACACACATTTTTCTCCAGATTGTCAGCTATCTGGAAGAGAGGAGCAGCACAAGATCATTTACTGTCATGGCACCTGCTGCCCAGGCATGAGCACACCGACATCCCATAAATAAATGCCATGCCATGTAGTTCAGGGTCTCCGCAGAGCTTGATGGGGGAAGGAGGCGTGTCCTTGCAGTTGCCAGAAACAGGCTCATGACTCACCATCCCTACTCCCCTTCCCCTGGGACTGACTTCTTGTCTCTCAAGAGACCCAGACAGCTCCTTTTAGAAAGTGTCAATGGTACACCACTCTCTACTTCCTGATTTAAAGTCTAGGTATGAGAAAGAACTGCCTGACAGACTCTCTCACCCATTCACACAACAGCCATCCTGCGCCTGGTCTCTAGGGGTGCTGTGTTGGAACAGGGCAGATCGCCTTTCTCCCAGTGAGCTTGCATCTCAACAAGGCCCTCTGAAATTTAGAAAAAACAAATAGACATACAAATATATTCATTTCAGATGTTAATAATTGCTAAGAAGAAAAAATGGGGGTAATAACCCAGAGAGTGACTTGGGATAGAAAGTGAAAAATCTGTGTATATGTATGTATGTATATGCCAAGCATATATATATGTATATGTTTGTGTTTATGTGTATGTGTGTTTGTATACACCAAGTGTGTGTGTATGTATATGTACAATGTACAATGTACAATGTATATGTATATGTACACGTACAGTGTATATGTACAATGTATATGTATATGTATGTGTATATATATATATGTATGTATGTATGTATGTATGTATGTGTATATATATATAGCTCAAGCCTTTGGCAAGTTTCCTTGGCAATTTTTTTTTTAATTTTAACAAGTTAAGTCTGTTCTATTGTGAATCAATTCCTAGACTATTAATTCAACCTCAAAACATTTCCTTGAGAACTTATTTGCGCACAGTGAGAAAGGGTCACTGAATGTGGAGTCTGAGCCTTCTTCTTTGATAATCTAAGCACAGAGACAATGATGATGCCGTCTGAACAGTGGGCAGATCTGCAACTAGAAGTGCCCAGGAGCCTGGATGTACTTATGAGAGAGATACCTATTCTAAGTACTTAGGACCATGTGAAGGGTCTGTCCTTGGAAGTGTGTGTGTGTGTGTGTGTGTGTGTGTGTGTGTATGCATGTACACATGCGTGTGTGCATGAGTGTGTGTGTGTAGGTGTGTTTGTATCTGTGTGCATGTATGCATGTATACATGTATGTGCATATGAGTGTGTGTGCGTGTGTGTAGGTGTAAGTGTGTGCGCATGCACCTGTGTGTACATGCACATGCCCAGGCAGAAGCCTGAGAAGAACATCAGGTGTCTTCCTTTCTTACTGTTTGCCTCATTCCTTTGACAGCAGGTCTCTGAGTGAATCTGTAGCTCCCTGTTTGGGCTAGGCTGGCTGGCCAGCAAGCTCTTGGGATCCACCCATCTCTGCCCTTCAGTACTGGGGTCACAGGCACATGTAGGTATCCCTGGCTTTGCATGTGATTGCTGAAGATTCTAATGCACATCCTCCTGCCTGCAGAGCAAGTCTTTCTACCCACAGAGCCATCTCCCCAGGCCCTTAAGACACTTCTAAAGACAATAAGAAACATAAAACATTTTACTTAAAAAGAAAGTAAACTAGCCAATGAAAAGTGAAAGAAATAACTGAAGCAAGTTCACTGAACCTGGCACCCCTTAGACCCCAGGATAACTCGGAGAAGGCATCGGTTACTAGCGGAGAGAGAGCAATATCTTTTTAATGATGGGGCTGATGTGGCTCTGAATGCTGTGGTCAGGTTAGAATTTGATTTCTTTGGGCTATGGCTCACAGAGCAAATAATGTGTTCGGTGTGATCTTTAAAATAAATTACGGAGATCAAAAGGAGCAGAGCAAGAGAGTTTCTGAGAGTACAGGGAGGTGTGACGTCTCAGAGTTCATTTAATTAAAGAGGGCAATGCAAGAGCCTGTTGCCTGTCATTCGAGACTTGGTGCTAGAGAAACCCCTTCCCCCAGGTCTCCTTTTCTCAAGTGGGGAATGCAAATCTCCTCTTCAGCACCCCCTGCTCTAAGATACTGCTGTAGTGTATCCTCCTGCAGAGCTCAAGCTTTACAAGGGGAACTGAAAGTCACAGCGAGGAAGGCTCTGCATCTTGGGGATCACAGATGCTTCACACTAACTGACCCGCAGTCCTCTGCTCTGCAGAATGCTCCACTGTCTTCCAGCACTCTTAGCAGTCTCTCCATTCCCCCACGCAGTTCTAGTATCCCAGGAGGAGACAGGGACCATCAGAGTGGTGGCTGAATGCTCAGATACTGGAGCCAGCCTGTCTGGGGCCACCCCCCAGCTCTGCTGTTTACTAGCCTGATGCCCTTGGGGGACTTATTTCCTTTCTTGGGTGTCATTTTCCCCAAGACAGAATTAGCAAGCTTTCCTCACAGGGATATTTGGAGGATTAAGTGCACAGATACATGCAAAGGGCTTAGTCGGTGTCTGGCTTGTAGAGCGAGCTCAATAAATATTAGTATTATCTCAGCACAACAGTCAAGCTTTTAGGAGACAAATTTGGGCAAACAAGAGTGGGATCATTGGTGGCTGAGGATGAGAGCCCCACATCTTGGGGAGGGGGGTTAACCTGGTCTGACTTACAGCCAGGTATCGTTTTTTTTTATGCGTGTCCTGCTGGTTTCTGTTTGGTTTGGCTTGCGCCCTGGTTCCTGCTATGATTTTCTGTGAGGCAGGAGGCCTAGGGTGCGCTATCCGTACCTATGAAGTATTTTGGGCAGTGCTGTGTTTTTCTAGGGCTTTAGTCATTATTTCATATAATGGCCACTGTCTTCACAGCATCATTTGATCTGTAAAGATTAGCTGCGATATTAAGACCAAAGTATGTCCCCACCTCTACAACTGATCACTATGTAGGCAGACTCCTCCTGTGACCTGGACATAAGGATGCTGTCTCATAGGCCAAGTCTGTTGTGCTGAACTTGGGGATTCAGTCCCTCATACCCCTGAGGCAAATATGGCTCAAGGTGACTTAAGTTAATTTTCTGTTAAATGGAAATGTGTAGTACGCAGGAGGTGTCACTTAAATATTTAGATTAAAGCTCCCAAGGCATGAAAGCGATCAGCAGCCCAGGCCTCAAAGTTCCACGCCACGGGACTGGCAATGCTGAGGATAGCAGCTTGCTTGCCGGTGTTACAGTGTCTATGCCCCCCTCAATGCCCCCTTCTCTAGTGAGCTTTAATGGCTGTCATGCAGGGAGGGAAGGGGAACATGTCCCAAGCCACGGTGTAGACAGTGTTAAGGCCCATTCAGCTTATTTTCTTTGTGTTTTCCCTTTGAAGCTATGTGCAGCCCCGAGCAAAAGGATTCTTAATGTTTCCAAATAATAAGTGGAAAGGTCAGGACTTGAACCCAGATCTTCTGGATGCTACTTTAGAGGCTTCCCAAATTAGATGCTTTAACTAACTCTCTAAGAGAGGCTGCTAATGGCACCTGCCCAAGTCTGGAATTTCTGAGGTAGATGAGGCTGCATACCCATTTCCATGTCTCACTGTGATCTGTGATCAATTTAGTACAGGTTTTCAACCTGGTGGTCAAACAACCCTTTAACAGGGGTCACATATCAGATGTCAAATATTTACATTACAGTTTATAACAGTAGCAAAATTACAGTTAGGAGGTGGCATCAAAAACAATTTTGTGGTTGGGGGATCACCACAACATGAGGAATTGTATTAAGGGTCGCAGCATCAGGAAGCTTGAAAGCCATTGATCTACTATATACATTCACTCAACATATAGCTGTCCATAAAAGTCAAGTGTTTAGGTATTGAGATAATAGTATGAGGAGGTCCACAGCTAATTGTTAATATTAATAGTAGTGTGATTTTGAGCTACTTTATATACATCAAGCCTTGTGCTCAATATTTTGCCTGTATTACCTTGTAAACAGTTACCATAGTCTTCGGCAGACAATGTGAGTTACAGCGGAACTAGCAATATCCTACAAGCACAAATTCTACACAATCTGGGTATGAGAGTAAACCCCATCTCACATGAAACTCAAGAACAGAAAAAATACAGATAACACCCAGGATCACACAGCCCTGAGCTCACAGGCTTCCCAGTTTCCTTGCTTCCCAGCCTGTACTTAGGCTATATCATCCTGACCATCTGTCAGCCATCCTTCTCTGGGACAGTGTAGCTGCTGAGTCCACCTACACAGGCTGGTAGCATGCAGAAGTGAGAGCCTTGTAGTCTAAGTCACTGAACCCGAAGAGTTTCTCCTGCTCTTCAGAGAGACAGAAGCTCTTCTTTGTCATGAGCAGTGGCTATGAAAATAGAACAGGACTGGGCTGGGGAAGGGGTGGGAGCCTCAGGGTTTTAGAATTCTCTCATCTTTGCAAGTAAGAACCTGTCCTAGCCAGCATTTCTTCACACAGCTCTCAGGGGAGGCTCCATTCTCCTTCTGCCAAGTTCTTCACTTGACAGTTTAGTGAGTTCCTTCTTACAAATGTTCTGCTGGCCTTGGGCAGGCGTGCATCAAGATAGCACTGTGCTGTCCCCCAGTAACTCAGCTGATTGACCAACCCTGCTTTCTGGATAACTTCAGTCATGATTCTTCTTTAACAAAGGCCAGAGAAACAGCATCAAGTCAGACTCCTGCCAGTCCATAGGCAGGTTTCTCTTTCTGATCATACTTCCCATGGCTGAAAATGTAGCATGTCAGTTCACCTCGCTGGAGGAATAGACATAACTGGTGTGTCAGAGAGAGAAATCCTGCCAAGGGGTGGAGCGTGATGGGAGGGGCAGGAAGTGTCCTACCCACTTGCCCTAATCACAGGGATATCTGCTTAACCTTGCTCAAGGAATCACAGCATCTCTGGTGACAGTTATTATTTCTCTAATGTGTCCCCCTGTGTCAGTTTGTCCACATAGAGAGAAGGAATCCATCAAAACATTCGAGAGAAGGAACAGACAGGTCAGTAGGTTCTTAGGATACGTAAGCATGTAGCTGAGGTTTAGAAGGATGCACACCACACAATTCACAGTAGAGCACACAGAGAGATAGCTGTTAGCTTCAGGCAAGAGGGGGCTTTGCTTTCCATGTGATAAACGTGTTGCTTGCAAAGTTGTTTAGCATATCCCCTGGTTTGAAACTGAGTCAGCTTTCTAGTAAGCCCCAGAGTGTGCATTCCATGATTCACTACTGAGCGCTGATGTCATGGGGAAAATATTTCAAATCTCCAAAACACCTCAGTTCTCTCGTTCATAAAATGGGGAATCTTGTGAGAACAGGAGGAGGTTAAGCACTATGGACCAACAGTTGATGCGACTGTTGGTAGCCGTCAGTTCCATTATTGTGACAAGTTATTGATATCATGTAGGTGGGGCTGAGGGTCAGCAAGGAAGGAGACCTCTGCACAGAGGAAAGCTACAGAGTAAAGGAGCCCAAAGGCAAATAAAGGCTGCAATCTATTTAATGCAGTATGATTTACACTCCTAGTCCTAGGCATGTACATCCCTTCTTCTTCAGCCTGCCAGGAATTTCCCTTCTGGAAATATTCAGGGTTGCTGGGAATTTTATCTGGTAAGGTCAGGGGGGACATGAGCCTGGAGCCATTGGTTTCAGTTGACTATAGCGTACTGTCCCGTGGCTTTGGAGGATGACTGACATTTGAGTTCTTTACCTTGCCTGTAAAATGAGAATAATGCAGTCGTCTCTTGCATCTTGGGCACTGCAGATCCCTTGGCAGATACCAAAATCTTCAGATGTTCAAGTCCCTTACACAATTCAAGCACAGCCTCTTGATCTTAAATCATGTCTAGACAACTTAAAATACTTAATACAATATAAAGGCTGTTCAGATTAACTATAGCATATTGTTCAGGTAATAATAACTCCAAAAGTCCATATGCACGTCATGTAGACACAATTAGTATAAAATAATTTTGATTCATGAGGGTTGAATCTGCGGATGTAAAAGATGCCAGCATGGATGCTCAAATACAGCTGTATATTTTCTTGGAGATCATCTCAAGGATAGGACAAGCTAATAAAGGCTTAGACAGGAGCCCAGCACAGAATAACTGCTTCGTTAAATATTAGTTCTAGTTCTCAGTCAACACCCCTGAACATTCTTTTAAGATTGTCTTTTTATTTATTTTATTTATTGTGCATGCCTGTGTGTGTGTTTGTCCATGTGAATGCAATCCCCACAGAAGCCAGAAGAGGGTGCTGGATCCCTTGAACTGAAGTTACAGGCACTTGTGATTTGCCCAAATCGGGGTCTTCTACAAGACCACTATGTGTCTTTAAACTGTGAGCCATCTCTCCAGCCACCCCCGGAACATTCATACTTTTAGATATTTGAACCCTACATCTGACCAAGTAGATTGCAACTCACCCACATTCCACACTAATAATTTTAGCTGTAATACATTTAAAAGGGAATTTTATGGATTGGCTTTTGAAAGCATTTGGCAAAGAGTAAAATAGGACTGTGAGCTTTCAGCAATCACAGGACACATTTGAAAAATCCGTTCTGAGGGAGCAATTCTAGGGAACAAATTGTTTTCAAATATAATGAAATTTTTATGGATATCAAATTTAACAATTAATGATGTTTATGTAACATTCCATTATGTAGACATTTAATTAAACTATTTATTCATTTTGATTTTGCAATTTTCTCTTTTTTATATTTGAAGCAAATTTTGTTTTTTGTCTTAAAATTTCAGAAAATAGATGTAGGCAGTTAGGAAAACACCTCTTGCCACTCTTCCCACAGCCAGGACTCAGCAGATCCAGGGCAGGATTACACATGGAAAGGCGCACCGAATTCATCTATGAATAGAATATTCTTCTACTTTATGAGTGGGTTATCTGGGGTGTAAGGTAACTTGTCCAACGGATAATTTAGTTTCTCAAAAAAAAAAAAAAGTGTGTGTGTGTGTGAGATAAAGGATCTGTAAGGAGTGGTACACAAATGTGTGTATGGGAAGGTGGCGTGGAGGTAAGTTTTGCATCTGGCTAAGACAGCCAGCCACAGAAAACCTTGGGAGGCACATGTGGCTCAGGTGTGGGCAACACAACAGTGATCTGAATGCCAGCTGGACCGTGTGTGAAATGAGGCAGGTGTCCTCACCAGCTCCATCAGCAAGGGCATTAGCCATCAATCTCAGGCAGCCTGGCCCCTCCACCAAGAGGAGGATTTGGGAGCCAAGAGCAGTGGCAGTGTTCAGCCCAGGAAGAGCAAACCTGGGCAGGGCTGTGTGCCTCTGTGCCCTCGTAAGCAAAGCAGCTACAGGGGATACAGAGAGAGGCTTTGGAATGACAGAAAGCTCGGGTGCTTCCCAGCCATCCCAAAGGCCATGAGAGAACCAGGATGCTGCCAGCATAGTAAGCCCCCATCAGTGTGGTGGTGTAGAAGACAGGCGTCCCCTGCTCAGAAACCACTGGCATAGGTGGTCATCTTGGGGAGTTCAACACATGTTCAGAGAGTGAAAGACCTTTCCTGTCAGTAGGTAGGATCTGGGCTCAGGCAGTCTCTGAGCACCTACTGTGTGGTACTCTCTGAGCACCTACCGTGTGGCACACTAAAATATTTAAGGAAGGGGTGAGAAAGAAGAAGCTAAGAGTCTAGATGTTAGGTGTGTGAGTTGTGAGCATCCCTCATCTCCAGCATGTGGCTTCTGCCTTACTTCTGTGAATCTTTGAATGGATGGGTTTGTCTTCTCTTGGTCATTGGGACAGTGGGGCATTTTTTATGCCTCCTCCCCAGTCATGAAGAGTCTGGAGACAAAACATGTAAAAGATAGAGAAAGACAAATTGGATTCAGTGTCACCTTAGCAACGATGGTGCTGTACAGCATAGGGCCAATGGCTAACCTCTGTGAGACTCAGATTCTTCTTCTGAAGAATGGGCAGGCAGCAAGCAAGGATGTCTTAATCTTCTTGAATAAAGGTGCTTGCTGTGTAAGCCTGGCAACCACAGTTCAGTCTCTGAACCCACAGAACAAAGCTGGATGCCGTGAGGCACATTTCTAATCCCAGCAGTCCTATAAGAAGGGCAGGGAGGCAGGAGGACTGTATTGGCCATCTAGCTTGGAATGTGTGGAGAGGTGGCAACAAAAGAGACACTGCCTCAGAACGATGTGGAAGGAGAGAACTGACTTCTAAAAGTTGTCCTCTAGCCGGGCAGTGGTGGCGCATGCCTTTAATCCCAGCACTTGGGAGGCAGAGGCAGGCAGATTTCTGAGTTCTAGGCTAGCCTGCTCTACAGAGTGAGTTCCAGGACAGCCAGGGCTATACAGAGAAACCCTGTCTCGAAAAACCAAAAAAAAAAAAAAAAAAAAAAAAAAGTTGTCCTCTGATTTCTACACATGTGCCCACCTGCACTTGTATCACACACACACACACACACACACACACACACACACACACGCATACATGCACGCATGCACACACACAGAGTTGAAGAGAAAGAGAAAGAAGATAAGATAGGGAAGGGAGGTGAGGGGAGGGAAGGGGGGAGATATAGGAAGGTAAAGAGTCTGGCCCCTTCAGAGCACAGTAGCTGGTATAGCAGAGACCACACAGACTCAGTTCCTTTCCCTGTTTCAAGGTCAGAGTAGTCAAGCCCGAGATCAGTAGTATAGCTAGCTCCTCAACTTGAAGAGGCCAAGCAAAATTTTCCAACAGTCACGGGACCCTCGAGAAGGGCGAGACTTGGCTCTGAACCCCAGGAGTGAAGATCAGGACATTTGATTGGAAAGGGAAGGGTTCAGTAAGGCCTTTCATCTGGCTAGCCCTTCAGGCTCAGCCACAAATTTGCTTCATTCCATCCATCAAGTGATGATACTTCTCTGCTTCTAAGATTCTTGCTCTTGGCAGCAAGGGGCAGGACCTAACCTGAGGGTTCATCCTGGTTCAGCAGATACAGAACTGCTTGGTGCTACTTAACAGTCCCCTTTTGAGTGTCTTCAAGAAGAGGATTTTTAGACAGAGTTTGAGCCCTTGAAAGTAGCTTCAAAGATTCACGGACATGATGCCAAGCTTTACCCGCAAGTGATGCTATTAACCCCCAGGCTGCTGCAGAGCTCCTGGGAATCTCTAACTCTGCCTCTGCCTCCACCCAGTCTCTCTCTTGGGTTGTATTAGGGGAAAAAATCACTAACATGACCCAGCTGTCTCAGGCACAGTCCAAGCTATATCTAAGGAAAGATTTCCACAGAGTTTCTTTTAGAGATATAAACACGAAATAGAACAGGAAGAAAGGCATAGTTTACCTTTCTGAAAGGCTAAGATGCTGGGGACAGGGTTGTTTTGCATTCCTGAAAAGCCGTTTGCTAAGAAAACTCATTGGATCAATCCAGTTTTAAAATGCAGTGTAATGTTCCATCTCTAAGGGTGCAGGGATGCCCTTAAGCTTGCCTACTTGTAAATACAGGCTTTGTCTAGCCAGATTTGTAAAGCAGGTTTCCCTAGCCACGTCTTTCCTGAAAAGAAGAGTTCTGATTCAGTATTTGTCAGAGGCAGAGGAAAGGTTCCCTTGTGATCTGTAAGTTTAGGGGTGCTTCAGATCTAAAAGAACACATACAGTGTTCTTTCTTGGTCAATGTATCTGGTCCCCATCCTTTTAAAGATTGTCTGGGCCAGTGCTGTCTTTGCTCAGTACATCTCAATCACTAACAGCAGACAAAACCACAGGGGCAGCGTTGTCTCAGAGGTTCAGCAGAGAGCCAAACTTGGGGGTCACTGGAGTTTGGAACTGATTCAACTTCCATGATTCTGAAAATCGTGCAGTTTAGTAACAAGACTGTAAGTGCCTGGAGGGTGGGGACTATGTTGGCTTCTGCAAGGCCAGTGTGGAGGCAGCACCCAGTAAACAATGATGAATGAGCACAGGCACTAATGTACTCTGCTAGCTAGCTGCATGACCTTCATCTACTTATATAATTGCTCTGAACCCCAGTTTTTGCATCTATAAATGGGGAGAGTTTCTACCTTGTAGAATTGTCAGACTCAAATGAGACAAAATACACAGAGCATTCAACATGCCACCTGGAATACAGTGCTCAACTATTATTAGGTCCATTCAGTATTATTTCCACCCAAGACACTTACTTTGCCCTTTGCAACATTCTATGAGAGTAAGGGTAGCTGTATCCATTGTGCAGGTGAGAAAACTGAGGCTCAGGGGTGTCAGGAAGTGCCCAAGGTCACAGACAGAAGGGGACTCTTGGCTGGGGGCTTCTCTAGTTCTGCTGCTCTGGAAGCCCCTAGTCCCTGTCTGTGACAGATTTAAGTTCTAGAGTAGGCCAAAGAATACAAAAGGGACCCAATTCAAGACAACACACACACACACACACACACACACACACACACACACACACAAACCATGGCTCTCCTCTTGGATAAAAGGCTTTTCCTGGGGTGCAGCTCTGTTGTTCATGCCCCAAGACCTCTCTCAACTCCACTTAGCACTGTTGACCTCCCTCTCAGGCCCAGTGCTCCCTGCGGCCCTGCTGGTTCCTTCATCAAGTCTGTGTTCCTGCAGAGCTCAGTGCTCAAGGGGTAGGAAGACTATGCCTGCCAAGAGAGCACAGAACCTGCAGGGAGCTCCCAGTTCATTTCCACTGGGCTGATGCCATGCTGAGTGTTCAAGAGCAAATACAGCAAGCCCTTTAAAAGGTACCATGGGTGTGCTGCCTACATGAGCCCAGCAGATCTGTATGCTCCTTTGATAACTACAGCCATATGCCCACAGAAGGCAAAAGCCAGACGTTACTCAATGGAATCTTCTGCCCTGGTGATGGAGAAGTGGGGCCTGAGGGATTGGAGCACAGGGAGAATCTAGAAAGTTCACATTGCAGAAGAAGCCTCCCTGATTACCCCCTAGCCTTTGGAGATTGCCTTTTCCCGCTCTCCACACTAAGCTTTGGTTTCTATGGAAGTGAAAAGCCCCAGAAGTAGGCAAAACAAGAGCGGGGCATGCGCCAAGTTGGGAAGCCCATGGTTGGAATAAACAGGGTTGCTGATGGTTTATTCTTGAGAACCTGGGCATATATTCAAATTACAGTTTTCCTTTACATACAAGGCTCTTGTCTTCACCACAGCAGCCCTCCCCTCTTAGCATTAAAATAGGGAGAAAATGTTGGCATTTGGGCCTTTTTCTACCTTTAGTATGAATTAGTAGCATGTGGTTTAAAATATTGATTTTTGTGAGAACAATGTCCCATTTTAATGTGCACTGTTAGTTGCAGGGCTCTGTTAAAGATTGGTAAGTAAGGCCAGCAGAAAAGCCAGACTGGCAGAAATGGCAGGCAGTAGAGAAAGAAGTCATGCAGGCGGCAGAGGTGCCATCCATCAGCCGTTCAGTCACCCTTGTAACGACTGGGGGAAAGGAACCTCACCTCTTGCCCGTCTGGTGTTCTAAAACCACTTAAGACGGTGGGAGCATCCAGCAGACTCTGTGGCTCAGTGTCATTAGCAGCTGGGGCAGGCTTGATAAGGAAGCACATGGCTTCCTGGAATCCCAAGCAAACAGCTCTCACTTCACAGACTGTGAAGCCAGGGGCTGAACAGAAACAACAAATAAAAATTTAGTATTGTTTCAAAATATTCTGGCAAGTAGAAATCGTGTTTTGAAAGCACACATTTCGCTCATGCAATTTGGGGGCATTTATATCACCCTGCAGAAACAGTAGTAGTTCAATGTCTTCATGTCATGACAAATTTATGGCCCAACATTAGAAAACCTTCCAACGTCTCTATCGGAGCACCAGGGGAAGGTAGAGGTCTCTCTCTTTCTCTCTCTCTCTCTCTCTCTTTCTCTCTCTCTCTCGTCCTTTGAACGGGGTCATTGCATTTTTAATTGGGATACTAGGGGATAAGTATTGGAATGGAAACCCATAGAAAGCCCCTGGAGTTCTGGGGTCTCATGAGTTCCTTGTGCCCGTATTTTATTAACACATCACCTTGGTTATGCCTCACATCTTAAGAGCCTAGACCTTTTACCACAGGAGTATAATTCCAGCTCATAGAAGGCTAAAGCAGGAGGATCCAGGTTCAAGGCCAGCCTGGACTACTGATTCAGTTTGAGGTCATGCACAAGTCATTGTGATCTATAAAGATCTAGAATGTTCTAGAATGGTCCAAAACTTCAGAACAAAGATCATGGAGTGCAGGTAGAATCCAAAAGAGATTTGTCCAGGAGAGGAAGAAGAAGAAACTGTGTAGATTGTTTAGTCTCCTAACAAGTGTCTCTGGTTATTACTGTAACCCAGAGAAGAGTAAATGAGTTAAACTAAGCCCAGGGTGAAGCTGGCTCTTCAGAAGGTACACTGCCTCTCCCGGAAGACTTGCCCTTATTGAGGGCAGATGGGCAGGCATCAGACTGAGCAGGATTCATTGTTGTGTGAAAATGATTAAGGCAAGGTCTACCCTGCCCCTCCAAGAGCTTTCCTAAGGACTCATGATAAATTCCTGCAGAGTTACACTTGCAGCAGAGAAAGTGATGTGGCCACCGTAGGAACTGTGTATGCTTTCCATGCCAGAAAATTAAAACTGTTTAAGCTGGTATATTTTCCTTCTTTCCTTCCTTTTTTTTTTTTTTTTCTCTTAAGCCTTGGTTGCCAGAAAACTCAGCCAGCCCCTCTGCTATTTATGTCTGCTTGGCTGCGATGCCTGAATTCCCTAATTCTGCTTCTGATAGTAAATACAACTACTTCAGGTCATTGGTAATATGCCACGTGTTTTCAGCTGTCTGTCATTTCACATACTGGGAGAAAAGAGTGCTCTTAAACTCATATCTGTAAGATGAAGTGCAAAGCAATGAGCAATTAATTTAAAAAAAAAAAAAAAGAATCACAAAGCCTTTTAACAGATTTGAAAGGTGGGCTAAAAGACTTCAGTCACTTAATTTCTGTCTTGACCTCTAATGGAATGGCAGACACAAGACTCTGACCCTCATGTCCTTTGTCACCATTGCTGGTAGTGTACTGTGTTGAACCTCTGCAGCTACCTTGAGAAACAATCATCAGTGAGCGATGCCTTGAGAACCAGATTAGGTTGACCAGTTACCTGTTTGCAGGCTCATATGTACGGGCTGTATCAAGCATGGTCTACACCCAACCTTGGCCAGAAGATGTGAGTAAATACAGGAGGCATCTCTTAAGAGCAAGAATAGATCACCTTCATTGGTGGCGGTGGCGTTTCTACTTCTAGAATAAAGGCTGTCAGAGCTTTGGTGTCTGTGAAGGCTTTTGGAATTAAATTAAGATGAATTGGATGTAATTGAAGCGACTGGTACCACACTGAGAAGAATTAAATTGAATTGCCTACTCTTACCTCACATCAGGGGAACGGCTCACCTTTGTTAGCCAATCAGCTCTAACAATACCAAGACAGTAAGCATGGCTTCTGAGCATCATGTTTAGAATTTAAGCACATGTTTGTTCAGAAGGTATTTAATATGTATCTCTTATATCCTGGACCTGTCCTGGCTGCTGTGAAGGCAGTGATGGACTGGACACTCAAATGTTCAGCCCTTTAGGAGCTCCACCTGGGAAAAGGACCAGTGCTTAATAATCCAATGCATAAATAAATACCTAGTTGAGGATTGGGAGAAGTGCTGAGAAATCTATAAGTTTGAGTAGGAAGAACCCAAAACAGACACTATTTGAATAACTTGTCCTGGTGTGCCTGGGTACAGCAGTGCAGATACAAGCCGGGTAAGGGACAAGTAGGCTTTATAGTGGATGAGGCAGTGGACAGAGCTTAGGGGTATGTGAGTTCAATTCTGATTGCTTCTTGGAGAAGCAAGTTCAAGATCGGAATATCTTTTGGAGCTATGGCTATCATAAATGAGAGACACGTTGATTTACACAAGGCAGGGGAACGGAAATAGAGTCTGGCCATATTTTAGAGTCAGAATTGGCAAGAAGTCAGTCACAAGATGGATGACAGACCATGTCAAAGGTGCCTGAGGCCTCCCATCCAGGTGACCAAGGGAACGGAGGACAGGCTGCCACTTGGAATGCTATAAAAGAGAGTCATGTAGGAGATTGGAGTCAAGGATTCTAAGTAAGCACATGCAGTCTGAGATGCCTGTGAGCTATGCTCCTGGATTTGTCAAGTAGGAGGTTGTACATATGATGCATCCTGAAAATATCTACAGAAAGCCTAAACTGTATCAAGATGAAGATACAGGTAAAACGTGATTCCCAGCCTCCAGGAACTAAATACCACCTACTTGTACTGTTAAAATGGTATATGAGAAAGACTATGATCAAAGGTAGGAATGACAGGAGAGACAGAGAGAGACAGAGACAAGGAGAAAGACACAGAGAGAAGACAGACAGAGAGCGATAGAAACACAGAGACAGAGGCAGACACAGAAACAGAGACAGAGAGAGGCAGAGATAGAGATACGGAGACAGCAAGTAGACACAGAGACAGAGACAGAGATAGAGGTAGACACAGAGACAGAGAGACAGACAGAAACAGACAGAGAGGCAGAGAGAGACACACAGAGAGACAGAGACTGAGACACAGAGAGAGACAGGCAGACACAGAGACAGAGACAGAGAGGGAGAGAGAGAAGAATGGAGGACAAGACAAAGCATTTTTTGTTGGGGTGGCAAAAATGAAAGTACACAGAGGGCCAAACTGAAGAAATTAAGTCCCTCTGCCTGAGCCGCGCCAGAGCCTTGTGCTTGCCTGGCCTGTGTCCTCCCGTGTGTGAGTGGGGGGAGGAGGGATACTAAATTCTAAGCTCCAGTTTGCCTGAGTCTATGGGGTTGAGAATTGACCAAAATGTGGGTGAAGAGAGGTCTTCAAGGGACCTGCCCTACCACATGCAGAAGCTGAAAAGGTCATTAGACATGGTTGCTCTGGAGACAGCAATATCCCTGTTCCCTAAGCCCAATGAACACAGAAGTGGAGCTATAGGGCTGACTTTGTGTCCGCAGTCCCCAACCACGGCCTCTTGAAAATATCCCAGGTGTCATGGGTATAAATTTGCCTCCTGCGTCGGTAAGACAGAAGTTGACAAATTTGTTTTTCTTTAAATCACATTAACTATAACCCACAGTCGCCCTAGCCTGACTTTGACAAGGAATGCATCTCAGACTTTCACCTGGCCCTCCCCACACTGAAAACATACAAAAGTCTCTAGGGACTTTGTTCCAAACAGTGTTCATAGACAGCCTTCATGTTGATATCACTGTTACTGATGATACTGATTAGAGAGAGCTGGGGTCAAGGGCTAGCTGTGGTAGAGCCACTCCTCTCTAAGGTGTGTCAAAGGCAACTCGACACATAGAGAATTCTGTGAACTGCTGTTTCTTCATTACCTAAACATCTGTGAACACTGAGGCAGCACAAGAAGGTTCTAATTCCTTCTACTTCAATTGTGGCCACTCAGCGTCACCACCACCAGCAGCAGCAGCAACTGCCTGGAAGCTCATGAAAAATGCAGACTCTAAGGTACCTGCCCAGACCTTAGGAATCAAAATCTCATTTTATGACCCACAGGTAGGTACTACTAGGCCCCTTGAAGTTTGAGCAACACTGCTGAAGCACATAGTAGGTATTCCATAGAATGTAGTCTTTGTGAGCATTCTCTTCAGCCTTCTGCTTTTATTCATTAACTCTTAATCCTTCCATACTGTGTACAGAGCCAGCAATATGAGCCCTTGGTGAGACTGGCACATAGTAGGGCTTTGCTGCTCACAGTCTCACTTCCCACCCCCTCTTCAAATCATGTTGGTCTCTTTTGCCTTGTTTGTTTGTTTGTTTGTTTGTTTGTTTAAGACAGGGTCTCACACTGTAGCCCAGGCTGGCCTCAATCCGTCAGGCATCCTTCTGCTTCAGCCTTCTAAATGCAGAGATTATGAGCATGGGTACCTAATGTTTTCTGTCCTGAACCAGTCACATTGCTTCCTCTTTCTCTGCTTTGTAGGAGCTGCTCAATGGAATGCTTGCCCAGAAGCTCCCTTAGACACCAGTCTCAAACTCCAGCATCCATCAGAGACACCACTGCTATTATTAGTCTCATTAATCCCAGATTTCAGGAAAGAGCCTACTCTGGAGGCTCAGATTCAGTGAGTGCAAGGTGGGAGCCGAGAAGCTATATTCTTAAATAGGCACCTTGATAGCTGCTACTGCTATGGAGCTGAGGAACACATCAAAGGAGCTATTGCTGGGGAAAGGAACAAATGGCCAACCTCTGTAGAAATGGAGGAATGAGGGCAGAAAGGAAAACCCAGAGAGACGGTGGCACAAGGAGATACTTCCTTCAGATGCTCTGCCATCCGCCACCTCATATCAAGTGGTGAAATTATATTGACTGAACATGATTGCTATACAGATTTTTCATCCTCATCCATCTGGTGAGGAAGACCCAAGAGAACAACATAACACCCATCATCTCTGGTGACCTTGGGTCTGGACTTTGCACAGTTGCTTCTTATCTTGCTGCTTAGGATTCCTAGATCAGGACTCCCAGGCTTGTCTACAGCACACAGCTTTGGGAAAAGGGCTCTCCTCTGACTCCCAAACTCATACAGCCTTTTCTCCTGTTGTCTGGGCTTGTCATTGTGAAGCCTGGCATTGCCTGCTAGACATATTTGCAAGTAAAATGTCCAAGTGCAGGAGAGAGTCCTGGGCAGGGGCAGCCAGAGGCAGTGAACTGTATCAGACAAGTGGCCCATAGAGCAGGCAGCCTTGTGATGAGCACTTCCGCTGGGAATAGCAACCCAGCCTCTTGCTTGTGGGGCCTCTTGCCACATCTCCCGTTAGCACAGAGAGACAATGTTGCCCTTGAGAGGCCAGTGGTCAAAGTCAAGTAAAAATCATGCCTAGTGCTTCCTCTCCCTGGGGCATCCTCCAGAAAGATCTCGAGCTTATAGCTGCTTATAGCTGCTCTAGAGGTTTTGTCAGCACACAGACTATCTGAGAGCAGCTTGGGACAAGCTACCTTACCTCTTTGAGCCAACATAGCCTTGTTTATTAAAGGCTTATGTGCTGGCATCTGCTTTCCAGTATGGCCGTAAAGATTGTCAAGAAGGATAGTTAACCACTGCTTGGAACATGTTCCGCTCACAGCAAATGCAGATTAGTGTGAGGGCATACCTTCCAGCAGGGCTCCTGTCTTCAGTTCTTCCTGGATCATTAGTTCTTTAAGAGAACGAGCCAGGTCTGAGTCCCCTTTCTATCCATTCAGTCAGTCTCTATAGGTCTACTGAAGTCTACTGTGTGCTTATTCTGTGGAAAAGGCCCATGCCCCTGGCCCCACACACAATATAAAAGCATTAAGGGTTATCAAATGAAAGGAAATAATTAAGGAAAATGCTCACTGCATTTTGTGGAATACCTACTGTGTGCTTCAGCAGTGCTGTGCAAATTTCAAGGGGCCAAGTACCCACCTGCAGATCATATAATAAGATTCTAATCCCAAGGTCTGGGCTAGGGCCTAAGAGTCTGCATTTCTCACAAACTTCCTGGCAATGCTGCTGGTAGTGGATGGCCCATTCACCTACTCTATTCTACTATATTCACACATTGAATAGTGTAGAAGGAGCTGGAACCTTTCTGCACTGCCTTGCTTATTGTTCAAAGACGCTTAGGATATGAGGTTGGGTAGGAATATATGCCTTGCCTAAGATCTCATAGCCAGCTAGCCAAAAATCCAGTCTGCCTGGCTCATTCTTGCTTGGTGAACTCACTGCCCTGAAGATAAGCATCTCACCCATTAGCCACTCAGGGAATATTAGACCTATGCCCTGGATTCATTTCTGTTGTTGCGATATTGATTTATCTAGTCTCATGAAGCTCAGGATTCCCTGCCTAGGGAATGGTGTAGCCCACCAAGGGCTGAATCTCTCCACATTGATTAATCAAGGAAAATCTCCCACATATATGCCCTCAGGCCAACCTAATAGAAACAAAACCTCATTGAGACTCTCTTCCTGGTTCATTCTAAGTCATGTCAAATTGACAACTAAAGCCAAGCATCATAGCATTCCAGTGTCTACCGAGAAGAATGGCATAGTGTTCAATTGTGAAATGCCTCTTGGAAATCATGGCCTCAGAGCCCAAAGTCAACCAGGGAACGAGCAAAAGATAAGATCAAAATCTCCAGTTTCCACATGTCAGGCACTAATTATAGTCATGTGGGATTTGGAGTTTCAAAGCAGTCAATGAGTTTATGGAGAACTGAAGCCTGTGAAGGAATAGAGCCTTGTCTGAGTTTCCTCAGTTTGTTGATGGCCATGTTTGAACTAGAATCAAGCCACTAGGTCCCTACTCCCTATTAGTTCCTTGTTCCAATAAGCTGATGGTGGTATCCCACATGGCTCCTGCGAGGAAAGCAAGCATGAGGATCAGTGAGCATCGTCCTTGTAAAAGACACCTCATGTCCTTCTGCTGAGGCCCATGGGTTCCTGAGAAAACTAAGGGTCTTCACAAGGCAGTAAGTTGGCCTCAGAATGTTTTTTTCCCCAGGCCAAACTTGAGGTGTTAGTATGCAGCAGATTACACGCTGAAGTTGAAAGGCCTTTAAAATTCCCAAATGAAACCTCTAACCCCACTCACTAGGCAGAAGCACAATTTATGACTAGGGTTAGTTCAGTAAGCATGTATTGTGTTAACTATAGTATCACATCAGTTGTGCTGGATGCTTCGTTACAGGGCTACAGTAGTTTACAAAGGTGTGCAGCCAGCATTTAAAAAAAATTGAGGGGAAGGGGTGGGCATTGACATGGTTCAGAATTGGAGAGCCCCAGATCTTAGCTGTATCTATGCCCCTTATTTAATGCTAAGTTACTAGTGACACGTCTATAAAGAGAAGTGAAACTCTCAGTGTAGGACTCTCCGGGTGGGAACCAGAATCAAGTGGAGTCCATGAAGGCTTCCTGGAGGAGGAAATACCTGTGTTGGTCTTTAAAATGAATCACTGCTCTTGTCATCAAAGCATGAAGAGAGGAAGAGAAGAGAAGTCTGTAGGAGACAGTACAAAGAAATGCAGCAGGGATGAAGATGGCAGGCGACTTTGAATGCCACCATGGGACACGGTGTATAAGCATGAGAGAATCACGGAAAGGGATCACAGGTGCAGTGCCCATGGGAGTTAGGCAAGCAACGTGAGATAACTGGGGGAGGTGGCCAGCTGTCCTGATGTGACCAGGACTGAGGGGGCTTTCTAGAACATAGGGCTTGCAACATGGAAACCCGACAGTTTCATGCCTTCTTCGACAGGCTCAGCACTCTGAATAGGAGATTTAACCACCTGGAAAGGCGTGTCCTTCCACCCCTACAGGGTAGAACTCCCAGAGCTGTGAGAACATAGCCCAATATTAGCAACCCTTATGAAGCCCAGGAGAAACAAGAAAGTGAGGATCATACACAATCTCTTCTGGTCTGCACATGCTGGCCTTATGGTCATGTATCTTTAGAAAGTAGGGTCAGCCTAATGAAACCTTTCTGTGGGCTGTGGGCTGTGGGCTGTGGGCTGTGGGCTGTGGGCTGTGGCCTGCGGCCCATCTCCTGTCCCATGCCTCTCAGATGCACTTTAAGATGACTTGCATTCCATAGAGGGAAGTCGGTGGTCATCTATTTGGTTTTTAATTTTTCAAAGGTGAAATTAGTGATCAACAGCAGCATGTTCTGCCCTAAGCCTGGAAAATCTATATAGTGAGGAAGAGAAATCAAACATATTTCTGAGACTTAATAATTATGGGTTAAGTTCACTTGGTATCAAGACATTCTCATGATGATATCAGCCTCAGGGTAGGCGAAGTCATTCTGTTCGAGGGAGTTACTGTTGTTTGGAAGAGGAGGGGCACATAGTCAGTGTAACAGTGTGCTCACACAATTGGCTTGTAGCCTCAGCTTTGCCATTTTCAAAGGCTGTGTGATGCTTAGGAAGGCACCTAGCCTTTCTGGGCTTTGTCACCTTTACCTCGGTTACAAAGATGTTTTCAGGATAGTGTCCCTGAAACACCCACCCCCTTTCCTCTCTAACTCTAAGCTTTAACTTCAATTAGACTTCCGACCAGGATTTTTGCAGCCTGCTGGGACAAGAGAGTCAGCAGGGGATTTACAGAGCCAATCAGCCCAGATGACTTTGACATCTTTTTTCTTTTTCTTTTCTAGATGGAATTAGTAGATAGTCTGCCTTAGTAATGTTGATCTGATATCTGAGCACTACCAGGCCACCTCTCTCAATGGCATTTTTCGTGTGTCATTTTGCCTTTTCTTTAATTGAGTGTGGAGCAGAGCTCAGCAATGGGCGCTAAAAGGAGGAAGGAAGCTTCCAACACAGGTCTGGGCCTTCTGCTCCAAGGCGGAGGGCGGTGCAGGAAGGGGGGTATTTTGCATCCGTGCCAAGCTGCAGTGTCACCTTTATTAACGGTGACAGGAATAGGAGTCTGCAGGCAGCTAAACTAACGCTGACTATAGAGGATAAGAGATCACAGGGCTCTACCGGCAAATGGGACAAACAAGACTGAAGAGAGGAGAGAAGAGAAGAGCCGGAAAAGGGTGTGTGTTAGCATGATGTCACTGGAAACTTGCAAAGTGGTGAATGAATGGATTAAGAATCATCCCCAGAGTTGGGAGGCCAGTATCAGGAAAGGAGCCTGCCTATAAGGAGGTAGAATGCAACAGGAAAGCTTGGCTTGGTTGGCAGAGCTATGTCCAGGCCAGGGTCAGCCAGCACCGGAGGCTCAGGAATGAGCATCTACCCCCTCCAGTCCGCTCCTGCCTGAGCCTGGACATGTGCAGGCACACTGCATCTAAAAGGGCTTTACAGGAACTCATTACTGCTAACCCTTGGACTCAGCTTTTCAGTCACCCCACCCTCACCCCTGCTCAGTTCAGCTTCATTGGGGTGTTTTCATCATTGGGATGAGCTTCATAAAAGCCAGAGCCTCGTGATCCTGCCACTGTTAACAGATGAAATAGCACTCCCTTTATAGAAATGAGGAGCAAGGACTTTGAGTTGCTTTCTTTACCTTGTCAGCAGAGCTGGCCTGGAGGCCACAGTCGGCAGGTGCCAGCACGCCATCCCATTACCTACAGATTGAGTTTTGTCGCTCAGAGCCTGCCATTCTAGGCCCTTCCACATCTTTCATGATCTCCCCCTGTGAACCTCTGCAGTACCAAAACCCCTTGCTCATTTCCACCTCTGCCTCTGTCCTCATTCTGTTCCATTCTGTCTAAAAGTGGGACAGCGATTTCTCAGGGTTTGTACTATCAACTCCCTTCACCAGCCTCTGGCAGACATCACTAATCGATCACCACAGTCTTTCCTGCTGAGCTAAGACTTGGCCTTAAAATCGCTCCCGACACAATTCTCTAGGCAGTCACTATCAATCAATTAAATTAATCAAATTACAAGACGAAAAGTATTTTCTGTTATATATCTAAGATGTCATTTCTGATTCTTAGTTGAATCTCTCTCAACCTCGTTATTCCTCAAATCTACATTCTCTTTGAAAGTTCCTTGGATATGTCTAACCCACTCTGTCACCACTTAAAAGCCCAGAGCAAACGTTACCTATAGCAATCATTGTGCACTTGCCTTACCGAAACAAAATGCAAGGGTCTTTGCCTGCATAGACCATGAAATCTTAACTGTGGTGTTAGTGACATCTTGGGCTGGACTCTTTGCTTTGTGCCATGTCCTCTATTGCAGGGTATTTAATTGGCACTGCCTTTACCCAGGAGGCACCAGAAGCAATCCCATTTCTCACTTGCTATAGCTACCATGGAAAGAGGTACTAGCTTAGGCTTGGCCTAAGAAGCGGAAGCTTGAAGTTTATAGTAAGATGCAAGAGATGGTCTTTAGGCTTCGCTAGTCCTCGGGAAGCATGGCAGGGGTGGGGTCATAGTCTTCACCACAGAAAACTCTGGCCTGGCCCAGCTGTCTATGAACATATCTATCTGCCTACCCTTTTGTCTCTTTAATCATGGTGACTTTGCCAAGGGAGAAGCAGGGAGACACTGTGCAAACCTTCATCTTCAGTGCAGCTCCTGGATCCGTGGGGAGGTTTAAATTATCTGCTAGCAGTCAAGTGGAAGCAAATTAGGACAGGCTAACACGCTGCTCCTAGGCTACCAGGAAGGAGCAGAGGCTGCACATTCAGAGAGGCATGTTAGGAATCTTTTTAGAAGTCCTTCTTTCTGAAGCTTCTGAGCATCCTCCCCTCAGTCTTGGAGCTAGCATTCCTAACCACATTCACAAAGAGAAAACAGAATTTTAAAGAGGTAAAGCATCTTGTCCAAAGTTCCAGAGCATGTGAAAGAAAGCTGGGCCTCCATCCCAGAACACACTTGCCCCAACAATGCTACTGTGTGGGACAGCAGAGGTTTTCTAGTTTGTGGCATTGATGTTAAACAGGGAACCTCTCCCTACAGAAAGAGCCCAAAGCAGTACAGATAATGGAGAGGTGTCTCAGTCATGAGAGTTAGTTTGGTTGTCTGTGTTTTCTCTTACGATTGCTCTGCCTACATCTTCACCCGTGCAACCTTACATAAGTGCATGTGGGTATTTATCTCTCCTTCTCTCCCTCCTTCCACTCCTGTGGGAGCACGGAACATACCTTGAATGATGTTTTCCTAACATTCAGGAGTTGTCAGACAGTGGCGCTAAGATGAAATATACCATTGTTTTGGCTTCGTTGAGTTTCGAGGTATTGCTTAATTTTAATTACAATAACTTATGATTTCAAAAGTACTTTTTTTTTTCCCTTAAGAAAAGAGAACAAAAGCGTTTCTGGAGTCAAGCTGGTCTAGGGAAGTGCTGTCATCTCCTGCTCCCTGATTTTCTCATCTGTAACATACAAGCAGTATTAACCAACATCTATTAAACGTTGATGTCCTAGTATGCTTTCCCATGGCTGTGACAGAGCACTGAGCAAAACCAACTCGGGGCTAAAAGGGTTTATTTACATTACAGCTCATAATGCATCATCGAGGGAAACCCAAGCAGGCACCTGGAGGCCCCAGATGAAGCAGCTACCACTGAGAAACATGTTACTGGCTTGCTCCCAGGCTCAAGTTCAGTTATCTTTCTTGTATAGTCCAGGCTTATCACCCAGAGATGGCACAACCCTTTAACAAATTGGGCCTTCTACATTAACAATCATGAAAATACCCCCGTCAATGTGTCCATAGGCCAGTTGATGGAGGCAGTTCCTCAACTGAGGTTCCCTCTTCTCCGATGTGTCATGCTAACAGCCAAGATGAACCACCACAGTGGGTAAATGAGTAAATGCGTTTGCAACAGTTGACCCATAGTAAATACACGAATGGCTGTTGTGACCAATGCCTATTCCTCAGCTGTACCTGACGTATAAGTGTCTGGCTGACTCTTCTCTTTCCTGTGGCCCTGTGAACGATCTGCACAGATGGAGAAATACAGAACTTAGCATGGCATCTGGCACGCTGTCCGTTACATGGCAGTTGTTATTAACATCTTTTAGTCTACAGCTCCCTGTCTGTCTCAGATTTCATAACCTTTCATGACCCCCTTTCCCACAGAGGATGTTCCTTGGAACCATTTAACCTAGATGCACATGTTTGTAAGAGCAAGGATAGGCAGCCCAAACTCCAAACCCTATTAGTGTTTCTGGTTTGATTTGGGATTGATAGGATGACTGGGTGTGAGCTGAGGGCTATATCCTATTGTTGAGAACTTTCTGATATAGATTTTCTTAGGAAGTTTAGCATGAAGCTTGGAAAATCCATCTCTGGTATGGACAACGAGAAGAATGCTTTATTTCTGAAGTTGTTCTTTTCCCAATCAGATCCCCTGCCCATACTTTCACAGATGAAGTTAGAAAAACTATTCTCTGTTTAGAAAGGAAAAACATCCCAATTAATGATAGCCCAGTTCCCAGCAAGTTGGCCTCTCAGGTAGGAGCCCCAGACTCAGATGGTTTTAATTGGAAACTGGGAGCAGCCAGGAGTAGATTTCTGTTTATTCAGCACTGAACAGCAGGGAACTGAGCATACCAAGTCTGAAGAAAAATGAAATCGATGTCAAAGTGGACCCTGTGTGTGCTCCCACAGGAGGGCCAGACCATGCTATGAAGTAATCATTTAGCAAGAAACACTTGCTAAGGAGTGATGGCACCACCAGGAAGTAGACGGGCCAGCACTTAAGGCATAATTTACGTGTTCTACCAACCCATGACCCTGGAAATAGCACTAGCTTGGCTCCTTGGAGATAGGCTGGCGTGTAAGACATGGAAACTTCTTTACAGAGTGGATCCTGTGGCAAATATCAGGTTTCTTAAAACTCAGATTGAGAGCATTCATTGCACTAAGAAGAAAACCCAGACTCCTGCCCCTGACACCCATGCACCCTTGGGAGTTGGTTCCTGCCTGTCTTTCTAACTTCGCCTTGTACTTTACCCTTCCTTGTTCATAGCTTCTGGCCATACTGGCTTCTGCTCCATCTCTGATGCTCTCAGCCTACCCCCTAAGGTCTTTAATTCTGTCCCTCATGTGATTGCATTCCAGGTTCCAGGTTATTACACAGCCATCCTCATCACTCATACGTTAGCTCCCAGAATCCACCACTGCCTACTCAGTCCAAAATAAATACCTTACATTCTTTCCCTGTCCATTGCCTTCTCCTAGTTCCTTAGTAGGGCAAACTACTGTCTGCGATTGTTTTTACATACTGGCTTGTTACAGATGTGCCTTCCTATCCTAGCCCCGCTCATTTGGAATAAAAACATCTAAAAATGCCATTGATAATCGTCACATCTATAGCCTCAGCACCTAGAACCATGCCCAG
Source organism: Rhynchomys soricoides (assembly GCA_019843965.1). Lineage (NCBI taxonomy): Eukaryota > Metazoa > Chordata > Mammalia > Rodentia > Muridae > Rhynchomys > Rhynchomys soricoides. The sequence continues at coordinate 11,102,260 of JADRCH010000008.1, forward strand.
AACACAGTAGGTGCTCACCCAGTGGATGCTCACACAGTGGGTGCTCACACAGTGGATGTTCAAGAAGTGCTTATTGCATCAAGGAACGTATAAAAGGGTTACCTCACTGGAACTTGACAGAATATGAGAAATAGAACAAAAATACTCAGGCTTCTGGCCTCTGCTAAATCAACGGTCTATATAATAGTTGACTAAATTTTCAGTTTATGGAGGAGGGTCCCCATAACATTCTTTTTGAGATAAAGAATGCAAAGTATGAAATTCAATCTCTATTAATATTTATCAAACTTATGCAATATTCAGGTTCAGTTCTAGATCCTAGCAATACAGCCCCAAATAAAGTGACAGAGCTCTCTGCTGAGTAGAACCAACACAGAAGGTGTGGTATAAAAACACAGCTCCATGAAAATACAGGTTTGGGAACCTGAAAGGCCCTACCTTATTTCCTACAACACCACAAACTAAATGTCTGACTAGTCAAACTATTTGGCTTCATGCCTCTCGTGTTTTCATCTATAAAATGGGTACATGGCTTACTTAGCTCATGTGTAAGCTGAGAAGTCTCAGGGAGATGATGAGGAAGTCATGAGCAAATGAATAGATGGATGGATGGATGGATGGATGTGATGGATGGATGGACGGACGGACGGATGGATGGATGTGATGGATGGATGGACGGACGGACGGACGGACGGATGGATGCATGGGATCTACCATCCCCTCCCTACTTTCCCTTGCCACAAAACACCCTTTTGTTCTCTTTGGAAGATTTGAAGTGATCTCACAGGCAGGCCCAAGCTCCATCTAGGATGAGAGGTGTTTGTTCCAAATGGAAAAGTGTGTGAGGGATGGAGGCTCCTCTTCTAGCCCCTAAGCAGCCTTCTCAGGACACCTCCCTGGTCTTTCAGTGAGGACTGTTCCCTCAGGAGGCACTGCCTACAAGTCTAGCCCTGGTTTACCTAGACAGTTGAGCTGTCATTGATGCCCACAGTGTCTGGCAGGGGTGCGTGGTGCTGGCCCTGCTGCAGTTACCGTGCACAGGTAAGCCATGTTAGGATGCACACAGAGATACAGCATCCAGGTGGCACCTCTCTGCTCGCTCATGATGTTCTTCTGCTTTTGACATAAAACAGCTCACACAAACCTCCTAGATGTGCGTTCATTTCCCTAAGAAGGAATGAAGCTGGCTTTACCTAGCACACAGTAGGACCCCTGGGTAGCCAAGGAATCTCAGGACACACAAAGACAGGTACCTCCTAAAGCTAGACAGCTGAGGGATTACATTTTCCATAAAGGCTGTGGTAGCACATGCATTCGAACACCAAAGTGACTTTTCCTACCTTCCAGTGACTGTCTTCAAGTCAAAGAAATTCTCCAGCATGCTTTGCTCCAAGAGGTGCACACTCACTGAGGAGCTAAACGTGAGACATGATAACCAAAGGCCACTCAGAATGGAAGGCTATAAAAGCCACTGTGGCCGAGCTGCAATGGGGAGCAGTTACATTGGTTCACAGACAATCACTGGTAGACAATTACCGTTTCCTCTGTGCTGGGAAGTTTACTTGGTTAATCTGCGCAGTCTTCTGGGCCATAGCCAGTAGCATGACAATAATAATAATAATAATAATAATAATAATAATAATAATAATAACTGGTACTTATTGAAGGCTCTATTTGTTCAAGGTTTTTATATAAATTAATTCAATCTTTTATTCTCCATATAAAATAAAGAGTTTGGGGTTTTTTTTTTTATCTTCTTTGACACATTAGGCAAGCAAGCCACACAGATCTTGCTCAAGGTCACAGGCACATGGCTAAGATCGGAACCCTGGCTATCTGGCTTCAAGACACCCCCACTCCTCCTGTTTGTGGCTCTGTATCCAGTAAGCATTAGATATGAGCTCCTTGGAGCACAGTCTGAGCCACCCTGCTATAACCCCCTGATGCCCAGCACTGTAGCCAGACTTGGCATTGCAATAAGAGAAGACACTCCGGACACCTCAGCCGCTCTAAAGACTTCCAAATTACAATTCTCAGAGGTCTGATGAAGCTCTGAGATGAATGGATTTCAGAGCCCTTGCTTTTCCTGACACCACAGCCTTCCACCTCCAACCAGTCCTGGATCCACCATACAGACAGCACTAGTTTAATCCAAGAATAAAATCAGTTACATAAGCACGTAGCAGACATGGGGGTGAGCAGAGGAACAACTTGGGAGCAGCGTTCGGCCACTCTCAGCTCAGTCTCCAAAGTACAGCCCATTCACAGAACTTTTCATCTCCCCATGAGCCTCCCTCAGCATGCAAACTTTCCTCCATCTCCTCTCCTTGGTGCTTTCTATATTGTATTTTATTTTGGTCGTGCACATTATCTGAAGTTACCATAGCAACGCGTCACCAGCTGCTATCTCATAGTAATGTTGGCATTTAGGTAGCAAGCTCCTGGAGTTGACTATTTCCTTCCCTCTGTGTTCTCACCTCTCCCACCAATCCCAGGTAAGTGGGGGCTGTCTCCCAGCAGCCAAGCCCCCCTCCTCGATTTTGTTCTCCAAAGCAGAGCAAATGATTGCTTTTCCTTCTTTGCCTCAGTGTACTCCAGCACGGCAAGAGTCCTGACTCTGTGTGAGTGTGCGTGTGTATGTGAGTGTGTATACCCGCATGTGTGTGCTTGCATTAAAGGTAGCTAAGTAGGATAGGTTAAATTGAATGTTGTATGTAGAACTATTAATATTTCCAATAATAATAATATGATATGGACGTGACTTTTAATACAAAGAAGCCAGAGTAACGATTTGGGAAGAGTTTCTAACAGAACTGAGGTCATCTGCTATGTTGCTCGCACACTATCAATTTTCTCTTGTTTTCTTGCCAGCACATGGTAAAGAGACCCTGACTGGTTTTCCTCAAAGCTTCATTTCTCTCCCAGATGTGCAAGACCTCTGAGTGTAGTGATGAGCTGGATTAATTAAAAGAATTGATCGTCTCGGATAACCGAAGAGGGTCCTATGCGACAAATAAGCCCCTCCACTCTAGCGTTAAGTAGCCCCTCATCAGCCAAGTGCCTGCGAAGATTGCACTTATTTTTACGCGTTTGACCTAGTTTCAAACTGTGTCTCTTCATGCTGTGATTCATTAGCCACATTTTAAACCTCCCGATTAGAGCGAGGTGACTGCCTGGTTTGCGCCAGAGTCTCAGATTCAATTTCTCTCTGGAATTTAATATGCAAGTCCCACTGGTACTCTGTTTTAAGAAGCAATTTCCTATCCAGGCACCTGGCATGCTGCTTTGGTATGGATGAGTGGCTGCCTCATGCCTTGGTAGTAAATATATGTCGATTACAGAATTTCTGCCAGGAATAAAAAGAAGAGGGTTCTAATTGGCTCAGATTACAGGGGATCCCCCAACTCCCAGAGAACCCCATGCAACATTAAGGCTTTTCTAGGTTGTTAGAGGGGATGGGAGTTTGAACTTTTAACAACATAAAGTTTGAGCAGAGGTCCACCTTAGGGCTGTTTTGGTTGCAAGGGCAAATAGTCTGATTGTCACCCCTAACCCCAATTTCTCTAAGCATTTTAGACATGGCAGGTATGAAAGTCTGGTCTCAAACTTGTGAAAATGGGAGAAGGCCAAGACACAATTGCCATTTTGAAGACAATCTTGAAAGGGACTAGCCACCAGAGTAGCACAAAGTGATTCGATTATATTCCTTCATTTCATGAGAAAGCGTGAGTGGCCATTCAATTCAAATGACAGAGAAGAGCCTTTAATGAACCTACTGCCTGTGGCTCGCTCTGCTTCAGGGTGTCTGTTAGTCATATCTGTGTGATCACCTAAGGATTGATACCAAAGTAAGCTAGGCACTGTGGTAGAAAATCAGGACGCTTCCGGTTAGAGATAAAACAGTCAATTTTTGATTAACAGGCAGATGCAAGTGACTTGTCTAAACTTCCATGACAGTGCATGCAAATCCTAGTGAAAGGCACCCGACTGGGCTTTTCTATGTGCTGATCAGGACAAAGAAATGAACAAGCTGGTAAAAGTGATTTTGATTGATCAATGAACTCTTAACACACTGGCTGACTCCTAATAAAACAATAATGGTCTATTTCATAAAATGGTCAAGCTCTCTAGTGAAGAATGGAAAACCCCTCACTCCTTTTCGTTATTTAAAGAAAGAAAACAAGGCATAGAAGTTTCCTTAAACAAAGCCTAAGAGAACGCAGCCTGTTCGAGGTAATCCCAAGCCATTTAAGCTCCTCGGAGGTATGTTCTTTGCTTTTCCTCCTCTTCCCATTCAAATCAAGCTACTGGGAATAACAAGCCTTGCGGATGGAGGCATTTGGGGCAGCCTGCAGTTCCGACAATGGTGGATTTTCACCACACACACCCACACAAGCTCACAGTCTCAGCACTCATTTAAGCCAAAGATTTAAAGTAAAACTGGTGTCCGAGAGACAACAGCATTTTTTTTCCTACAAGATCATCGATTAAAAAAAAAAAAAAAAAATCAAACCTTCCCATATCTCTTACCTCCAAGCAGTGAGATTACCTGCAGAGGATGCCGCCCCCTTCCTTGTACAACGAGCCAGCCTTTGACCAGTAGCAAGATAACTCCAAACGAAGGAAAAATAAGCCCTTTAGATTGTAATTTTCACTGTTTATATGCAAGAAGTGTAGTGGGTCTGCTCACGTAGGAATAAATAAAAAGACGAACAAACTGCACGGCAGCTACCATGTGAAAAGAAAAGCCCTCTAGTGGCCACAGGGTGAACTCCTCAAGGAAGGGAGAGAAGAGACGGAGGGAGCTGAGGAAGCACAGGTGTACACACACACACACACACACACACACACACACACACCTCCCTCTATCTCTTCAAATTCAAGAATCTTCCTTCCCTACATTTAGCCTAGCCAGAGGTATAAAATTTATTTCTTGATTTCAGTGGGACGTTGTTAATTTAGCCAGGATGCAGCTCTTTCAGCCTGGTTTCGAAGAGTTGAATAATTTCACAAACTCACTAATACGCCCCCTCAAGGTCTAGCCAGGAAATAACAAGCAGGTGGAACCCCCAAGGCTTTGGATTCCTACATGCAAAGTGGCTAGAGCCCCTGGAAGTCTAAGCTTGGTGCTTTTGGCCAGATATTCATGCTTCCTAAGCACAGGGTGGGTTTAGTGGTCACCAGCTTCTGTGCAGGTGACCTGCTTAGTCATAGAGTTCCTTCTTTTAAAAGGCCATTCAGCTGTTTCAAAATTATCAATAATATTTTAAGTGAGGACCCTACATCTTCGCCTCCTTCTGTTCTATAGCTGGCCCTACTGACTAGGAAGGCGTAGCACCCCTAACTTACTAATCGAAAAGCACTAGGAAGCAAATGAGAGCCTGTACCTATGTGAGCTACTTTGGCAAATGAGAGCATGGGACACATTGAGTGAACCTGAGAGACCTACGAGGGAATTCAGAGGGTGCTTCCTGGGGTCATTAGCAGTGCCCATCACTAGAGCAGACCTACAGGCTGGCTGATATACAGATTATATGTATGCATGCATATTCAATATTTTTAACAACAAGAATTTTTTAAACAAAAGCCACAGTCTATCACACACAGAGAGAAAGAGAGACAGAGAGACAGAGACAGACAGAGACAGAGAGAGAGAGAGAAACACAGAGACAGACAGACAGACACACACACACACACACACACACACACACACACATGTATCACACACCTTTATTTTTCAAACATGAAACTTCCAAGCCTATCTTCAGCAGTGCTGGTCCCTGAACACTTCCTGTATCTCACCACTATCCAGGTAACCTTCAAAAAAAAAAGTCTGTCCTGGACTGGGCCACAGTGAGACCTCCTCTGGCCACTATGGTAGCCCCTCTGGGATCTTATAGGAAACAGCTGAGAATATAATCTCATCCCTGCTTGATTAGTGGCCAGTGCTTTCTTTACCAGCTTCCAGGACATATCCCAAGTGCTGCTTCTATATACCAGCATGCCCCAGCACAGACACTTAACCCCCTGGGAGGGAGAACACAGGAGAATCTGAGTGATGCCTCTGGTCCATACCCGGCTGTAACTCAGGCTTCTGTACTCCCAGGGTTCCTTCAAGACCCATCTCTTCCTCAGGTCTCTACCTTGATTTCCCTCTTGTCTGACTCCTTCCCTCATGGACATTAATCATGCTTTCCCAACTAAATAATAAACTCACGAAAAGCAAAGATGTCTCCGCATCCCCTTTATCTTCTTTATCCCTAGCAAATGCCAATCCTGGTAGGTGTTAGGTTCTCTCACCTAACACCTGATTGATTCATGGTGATCCAGTAACTGATCTCTCTGCAGAGCCTTGCAATGCACTTAACGGTGCTATTGGAGCCATTGATCTTTCCAGGAATTCCTCTGGGAGTGGATATGGGCACAGAGAAGACAATGGGGATTCACACAGACAAAATTATTTACCAGAAAATGAAACTGACTGCCCCCGAGGACCTTGGCTGGCATAGGCTGAGTCTCCCAACATCCACAGAGTGCTGTGGCCAAGGTTCAAACAGCGCAGGGGCCGGATGAGGCAGTGGGGCTGCTCTTAGTTTTGTATCTGGAACCCTTAGCACGGCTACAGGCACATCATGGGTGTTTAATGACTGTTTCCTCTTAGGGAGTTGTTTTACATGCCAGTAACAGGAGATGCTTCACTGCTAGGTGGGCCTTTATCGGTGCCTGGAATGGCTGTATGTTTTCAAGTCTCATGTCAACGAGATTGAAAGGACAAACTTAAGCATCATTATATTTTTCCTTATGTTTTGTAGAGTCACTTTGTGGCGTGTATGACAGCCATCTTAGACCAGATGGGCGACCAACACTATTCCTTTTATATTGAGACCTTCCAGACCAGTTCAGACCTTGTGGTAAGTCTGCAGGCCATGATGGGGTTTGGGGACACAGGCAAGAAGAGAGCCATGGAATGCCATGCTCTTCTCATGAGTTTGGGGCAAGAAGGCCTCTACAGATCTCAAGTGTGTGTGCTATAGATTATGATGTACGCGTCTGATTCTATTTCTTATATAGCTCATTTCTAGAGTATATCTCCAGTCCATTACAGTTGCTTGCTGTGGCTCCCACATCTAGATTCCCATTAGCAAGCGAACATTTGTTGATGAGTCATGAATACTCTGGAGCTCAAGAACATGAGTGTCAAAGCCCTGATATTTTAGATTAGAATCCTAGATTAGCCAGTGTGACACAGACAAGCTAACTTCTCTTAAGTCTCAGTTTGTGTGTGTGGGGGGGGGGGGGCAGGTTGGTTGATGTTGTTGGTTTGTTTTTCCAATCTGTGATCTAGGGTTGATCTAGACTCTCTGTGTCACAGGCTTTGAATCCTAAGTGTAACAGAAAGTACTCAGCAAAAGACAGCTGTCACTATGCTGTAACAAGGGTGCAGAAAGAGCTGGTTCCTGAGCCCAGCTCACCTCTCAGGACTCATCTGCTACACCCATCACCACCATCACCAGTGAGAAGTCGTGAGCTTGGCTCTGGGCCAAGGCTCTAGTACATAGTATGTGCTTGATCCTTGTGATAACCTTGTGGGGTAGACATTACCCCATTGCCCTGATGTAGAAGCTGGGACCTTATACCACAGAGATGATTTTTTTTTTCCTAGAAGCAAAATTTGCTAGAAATAAGCCAATGCCATTTCCAGACGTTCACAATTTAGCTTAAAGCAGTGTTTTTGAAATGATATTCTGCATAGCCCTCTCACTGCCCTACCATCAACACACAATCACACATCACACCACACATACACACAAACACACCACACATATACCATGCCACTTACACATGCACACAGTGTATGCACACACATGTCCACACACACCACATATACCCCATACCACACACACACAGTTGCATACACACTCACAGTACACTCCACATGTACACGCATACCACACACACTCACACGCACAATTGCACACATACAGTACACTCACTCACACAAGCACACACCACACACACACCACACATATACACCATACCACATACACTCACAGCACACTCATACACACAATTGCACACACACACAATTGCACACACATTCACAGCATACTTACACTCGCACATGCACCTACCTGTACGCTCACACACACCACGCAGATATACCATACCACACACTCACACACACAATTACACACACACAGCACACTCACACACAAACATGCACATATGTATACACACACGAACACACACCAAACGTGGCTAATCTATCTTTATCGGTTTCATACATTGGGTTTTAGGTGAGATTTTCTCTGAGCAGAGACTGCAGCAAACATGAGAAGCACTGCTTAAGGAAAGAACTGCGGATGGGTGGGTTCACTCTGGGTTCTAAGCTTTACCTAAATCACCTGGGAGATTCAGCTTCATTACCTGCAGCTCAAGATGCTCTTGGTACCAGTGCTTCTTGCCTTTGCTGTCTGAATCTGTGCTGAATTTATTTTCTCTAAAGATAAAGATGGGGGTTAGCCTACTTCAAAATTTGCTGAAGAATGTTTAAATCCACTTTGAACCTCTTTAAAAGACAGGAAGACCCTTGTTACCTCCCTTCTTTATGAGTTTATACGCACATGTGACATTCGGATTAGCTGTGCCTGTGCATTGCTAATTAGATGTTCATTTAAATAATAGTGTATTTGCTCAATGACCTGAGACAGTGTAGATTATTTACCTCTCAAATACATATTTGGGAAGATGATTATGAAATCGTCAGCAAATGCATTTGATTCTTTATTCTTAACCACAGATCCAATAGTGCTTTATCTGCAGAGACCATTTTTAGTTATTGTTCATACTCCTCTCGTATTTGTGAGGCAGAATCTTGGTAGCTGACTTATAAATTTCCATTTCTAATCTGTTGAGATGACTTTGAATTCCTTAGCAAAAACCTGGGCCCCTTCCCATTCCTAACCCTCTACAGGAAAATAAAGAAGATATTCACTCACTACCACCAATCTCTAGACATGTGAAGTCTGTCCCTGTGCTTTGGGGTGACAGGTGTGTTTGGCACTTTTATAGGACTTCTTGATGGAAACATTCATCATGTTCAAGGACCTTATTGGGAAAAATGTGTATCCTGGAGACTGGATGGCCATGAGCATGGTCCAGAACAGGTAAGCTGCCCAGTGCTTCCAGAATACCGCCTCCTGTGCTCACCATTTATTTTAAAGAGCACTAGCAGTCCAAGGGAAGGAAGATATTACAATGTCAACAGGCCCTTCCTTTACATTCTCGAACACAAGGAAGAAAGGGCTCACCAATTCTGAAGCCACTTTAAATAGCCCCATATCTTCTCTGGTTTCCAAGTTGCAGTTAAAATGTGACACTCTGTCTATGATAGGAGAGTTTATGGAAACATTATAAAATGATGTCGTTCTAAGATGTTTTATCTGTCGTACATTAGGTAAGTGTCCAAAGCACTGGGTTAAATCTTTAAAGGTTTTCATGTTACAGGACTGGGGGGGAGGGGAGTGTTTTCAATATGCAAATACGATTTTCTATGCTGAAGAAATAGGGAGAGCATTTTACAGATGACTCTACCTTTGGGACAGTGTAGTGTATAAGTTATACAGTTTTTGTTTATTTATGTAATCCTTAATCATGTCTCACAGAATGTCAGTGTAACCCAAGAATAATTCAGACCCCACACGAGCGATCACGACCTGAGATAAATAATTACAAACAATTCCAGCCTTCACGATTGTGTCTCTAATAACATCTCGGCAAGGTCCACGGAAGTCTCACCACTCAGCCATTCTAATAATCCCTTCCTCTACTTCCCTGTCCCTTACTGGTTTTTCGCATGCAGCGGTTACCCTGATCTGTCTCAGAATCCTGTTCTCAAGTCCCACCCAAGTCCTCTCTTGAGTGAGGCCTTCTCAGCCCCTCTCTTCCTTTCTCTTCCCTTTTCCTGTGGCTACTTATATTTACTTCAGGTCTGTACCATTGAAAGCCCTTCTTCTCCGACGGGTTTCTAGTTTTATCTCTTTACCTACCACCTGTGTTCTTCACAGGCCAAGTATTGGCTGACAAAGACAGAAATGTCCCCAGAGAGTGGCAGAGAAGAAAAACCAGAATATTCTTGAGTGAAAAAACTGGAGAAAAGACTATGCACATTCACATATTAATGATTTTGTCATTGCATAAGATCTGAGATCTGTCTCTTGCCTGCTAAGAGCGCAATACTGCTGATCTCTGGAAAATTGTTCTTTCAGTCCCTGGATGCCCAAGTGCCCACTGTGTGATAGACACCTGGCTACAGTACTCGTGGATTAGCTTTAGGACTGCAGGAGGGAGGGAAGGAGCAATTGGTTAAGGCAGAAGGCATCTGTCTATGCATCTTTGCTTATTGGAGAAAGAGGAAGCTCTTCCCAGCAACACAGTGTCAGGGAGCATCCCATCCTAGCAGAGGCTCACTCTACCTGGTTCGCATCTCTGAAGGCTTGCTTTGCAATGACTAACATGCTGGTGATAATTCTCCTAGGCACAGCGTGGGTCCGAAGTAGACTCTTCCCTGGCCTTGTGTACTGCCAGCTTTCTGATCCTGAGCCCTGTGGAGAAACATAGACCTTCATACTTTGAAGGGCCCTGTGCTTGGTTTAATGCTCATGTGTTACCATCTCTTGACTCATAATTTCTTTAGACAATGGGACCCATGTTTTCATTTTGTACTGACTCCATAAGTTGTCTAGCTGCTCAGATGTCAATGGTCAGCCATCTTGGACTGAGGTGGAAGCTATCTGCAACTCTGAACATGGTCCTTCACTGTGAGCCAGAAGAAAAACAAATAGTCTGTCAAGTTATAAGAAAGGTTCAAAGAGATAGTACAGGGTCATTTGCATTTGAGATAAATCCAACTTCTCCTGCTGTCTACTTCTTTACATGTGTACAAGCTGTGGCTCTGCCTGTCTCCCTCTAAAACTTCTGTACCCTGTGACTCCTCATGGCAGGAAAGTCTGTTTCCCACTCAGTGTCTGTCTGTATGTCTACTTAGCTGCTATCCTCACAGCCTGTGACCATTTCTTTACAAGACAGGTCAGTCTATACACAACGAACTTTTCAAGAGCAAGCCCCATGTTCAACTTGACTGTGTGTATTTAGTCCTAGTACAGAGAGTGACATTCATGCATATGTACATCAACTCTCTGTGTCCCAGGGAACTTCCTGACTGTGATTTAAAAGGAATCTGGGCTTTTGAAAGCAGAAAATGTATGGGTTCAGATAACTTGAAAAACTTAGAGGTCTGGTTTCATGCTCGGCTGCATCCAGGTATTCAAATGAAGATGGGAGAAACAGACACCTCTCTGTCTTGTCTCTGTTGGCCTCATTCACAAACAGACATTCCCCTTTGAGGGATGAAAGTACACTCTACAGGTTGCAAGTATATCTATTTAATTTTATTATGCATATGGGTATTTTGTGTATGAAGGTGAGCCATACCTGGTACATCAGTGCCTGATGCCTGTGGAAACCAGAAGGGGGCATCAGATCCAGGGACAGTTGTGAGCTGCTGTGAGGGAGCTGAGAATGGAAGCCGAGTCCTTGGGAAGAGCAGCTAATACTCTGAAGTGCTGAGCCATCTCTATAGCCCAGCAAATATGTGTTTTATTGAAAGAAAGAGGAGAGAGAAAAACCTTCCAGAAAACCCTGCCGAGAGAAGTTTTTTTTTTTTTTCCAGTCAGTGCAGTGTAATTCCCAAGGCTAATCTTCAAAGTCTGATTTGGGCTACATGTTCATCCATAAACCTCTGTGGCAGAAAAATGAAAGACATTTTAAAGTCAAGCTTTGATCTTACGATCTGCCTTCAGAACCAGAGGTAGTATGGTCAGTTCTACCCAAACAACAGGGATCCAGGAAAGTAATGGAGAAGGTAGTTCTCCAAAGAAAAATCCCGTTAGGCAGGAAGGCTAGATTACTGGCAGAAAAGGGCACAGATGACATGAGCTAATACAAAGCCAGGGTTGGAGTTCGTCTGGCAAGTTTCCCCTTTTGGAGCTGTGTACCAGGCATTCTGGGAGAAGTTCTTAGCAATCTGTGTAAGGAGGTGTTGGAACAGGCCCCAGAGATGTTGCCCGTTCTAGTTCCATTCCAATCACTGTGATAAAATACCCTCGGAAAAAAAGCAACTTTAATTGGGAAATGGTTTTTATTAGGCTTAAAGTTCCAGGTTCCCGTCTGTTATTCTAGGGAAGGCACGGCAGGAACTCAGAGCAGCTCACTACATCCTGTCAACAGCAGGTAGGAAGCCAATGTGTGTATACCTATGTCTAGTCAACTTTTCCCCACTCTCTAGAATACCAAGCCTAGGGAATGGTGCCACTCACGTTCAGGGTGCCTGATTTTCCCACTTCAATTAACCCAATTAGGAAAATCCCTCAAAGATCTAGACAAGCCAACCTGACCTAGACAATCCCTGACTGAGACTCTCTTCCCATATAATTCCACATGTCAAGTTGACAATTAAAATGATTCTTCTGTCTCTATACCTAAAAAATGGAAGCCAAGGAACCGAAGAAAGTAGACGTGCCTCCTAGATAAAAGCAGTTACTTCTCTGATCAGTGAAATAAATACATGTCTTTACATTTCAGGGTCTTTTAAACTCTGGTTCGAGGGTATAGCATGGACCACCTGTAGCCCAGGTTGACCTTGAACTCACGATGTAGTTAAAGAGGAAGATTTTAAAATCATGGTCCTCGTGCCTCAACCTTCCAAGTCCTAGGATTACAGGCCTACATAATCACAGCCCACTGCAATCCTTCCCTTTGCAGAAACTCAACTTGACTGTCAGTTTCCGAATCTCTGGAGAGAGGATAACAACAGTTCATTTTACAGGATTTTGCATTTCTCATTTCCAATGAGAGCTGTACCACACTGATAACAAGTCAGACTTCAGTAAGCAGGGCACTGGTATCACTAGGTGATGCCAACTTGGTCTTGAGCTAGAGAAGCGTCTGCTAATGTCACCTCCGCTAACAATGGCTGTTCTTTTGTTCTTGCAGGAGAATAGCTTAGTCTATAGGTTTCTTTCAAAGGATGTCTCCTTCACTTATGGAGCCCATGAGGGCAGCTCACGACATCTACATTTTGTATGTTATTTTGTTAAGCACCTAGATCAGTCCGCTGTTACAAACGCTTTGAGTGCATTAGCTTCCCCCACCCTTCACAACAACCTTATGAGGTGGGACCACAACCACTTGCATTTTACAAATGACACCGCTGACTGACTTACTCATTGCTCCAATGCTAGTAAGAAAGAGAGAAGCCATTCGGCCTGAGCCTGGGCTTCTTCACCCTGTGTAGCAGAGACATTTGTCTGAAGAACCTTGAACAGCAGCCTTGAAGGGGAGACAGGCTGCCAAGGTCTTGCAGCCAGTTTGCAGAATATACACAAACAGAACGTGTACCATGGTTTATAGTGGGACACTCACCTAAAATACCATTCCCTCTTCCCCAGAAAGAAACAATACACACACACACACACACACACACACACACACACACACACACACAGAGCTTATCTCTAAATTAGCCTGCATTATAGCTAATTAACTTTCTTCCCTTATCTTCCTTACTGTTTTTCCTCTCTCTAATCTTTTCTTTATCTTTTTCCCTCTATTATCCATGTTACTGTAATTAATCTATTACCGCCTCTGATTTATGCATGTTTATGTGTATCAGTCATCTACTGCCCGGGTTTCTGTTTGTTGGTGGAGTGGGTGGAGTCTTGGCTTTGAATGTCTCCCCAGCTGGGTGCTGTTTACCTATGCAAAGGTGATGACATGTCTATGGTAAGAAACACTTTCTGCTAGAACATTTCTCTTTTTGGTAAGATGCAGCAATCAGCATGATCTGATTTACATGGCATGTTTAGATTTTAAATGATCAAATTCTTCATAATGCTGTAAATTAACACAATTATGCTAGGAAACCTCTCTCTTCCCTCTTGCATCTGTGCCTCTATCAGGAATCATATCACTTCAAGGGGAGTCAGGGATTTAAACACATCTCTACGGCTGCTCTTAAAGGAGTCAATCAACACTTATTGAGTGTCTAAGGCTCTGGGGAGGGCACAGATCCATTCAAGCTCTGATCCTGAAGGCTTCCTTCTAGTAAGGGAAATAGTAAGTTTGACCAGAAATGTATCCAAGTCCCGCAGTGACCCTCATGAGAGCAGAGCCCAGAGATAGCATGAAGATGTTCTAACCAGTGAGGGTTGCATCTCCTTTGGGGGTTACAATTTATAACAGTAGACACTGAAATAATTTGTGAGCAGGGGTCACCACAACAGGAGGGACTGGATTAAAGGGTTGCAGCATTAGGAAGGTTGAGAGCCACTGTTGTAGCTGATGACTTCCTTGGTTCAAATCCTGTCCCCTTCATTAGTTATTGACCTTGGGAAGTTAATTAGTTGCTCTGGACTCAGTTTCCCTCACTGTAAAATGGGAGTAGCAGTTATCCCCATTACTGCAGATTGTGGTGTTTGTGTGGCTGGACGAAAGAATAACTGGTATAGAGTAGTTAGGACAGTGTTGATCACACATAGAAAAACTTTATAGCTATTGCTTCTGTCTTCACACTCCTGTCACTGGACATGTGTCTTGGGGCATGTCTGGAGGACAGAGGACAAAGGACAACTTGTGGGAATCAGTTCTCTCCTTCCACTACATGGGTTCTAGGGATCAAACTCAGCTTGTCAGGCTTAGTGACAAATACCTTTGTCAGTTGAGCCTTTTTGCTGGCCCATGATTTCTTTACCCCACATAGCACACTAATGTCGAAGTGCAATAGGATTCTACATTTGGTGAGCCTGCTGCACCCTCGGGGGTGTGCTGAAGGCGCTTCAGGTGAGCTGTGCCCTGACAGACTGGCATATGCTGCTTCTCCTTAACCTCTTGGAGTGTTGGGGGGACAGGAGCAGCTTAAAGTTTCAGAGAGAATGCGTGTGTCAGGCTCAAGGGAAGCGTAAGAGCTCTGCCACCCAAGTGTATCTGTTATGTCTGTCCTTAAGTTTTGACCAGTAGACTGAGATATACCCTAGGAATCACAGGGCAGAGAGCAGGGTTCACAGGAGCCCTGGGATCCCCTGAATGATACTTGCCAGAGAAAGTCCCTGCTCCCTTTTCTGCTTTTATTCATGTTGTACAACCTGTTATTTTGGCATGGCACTGTGCTGTCATAGCAGAATACTTCCAGACTCAGATTCCCCCATCACTGAATGTGGTGGCAGCAAGCCGAGAACCAGAAGAACAATGACCGATGTTTGCTGAGGATACCCATGTGCAGAGGCACTGAGCCCTCATTCCTAGATTGCATCTTACTGGGTATTCACACTTGGTTCTTCTTTAGAGAAGGTGCCAGTGAGTTGCTGGGGAGATCAAGGTCATCATAGCTCAGAAGGATGGCACATTGACTAGGCAGAGCATCCCTCATAGGAGCCCCATGCACTAAGCCTGATGCAGAGTGGACACTCTGTCTAATATATATATGTGTGTGTGTGTGTGTGTGTGTGTGTGTGTGTACATATGGTATATATGGTGTATATATGTGTGTGTGGTATATATGGTATGTGTGTGTATAGACATATATGTATGCATATACATACACACACACACATATATTGCTAACACATTGTAGATAAGAGGGGTTAGGTTGAGATTTGAAAATAAACTTTGCTCTAAACAACTTATGTTCATTGTTGAGAGCAACAGAGACTTGAGTGTGTTCTATTTCTACCTACTTCAGAATAATTTTTTTAAAAAGGAAACCAAGAAGAAGAAAAGCCTGTTTCCTATCTTAAACACAGCACAGAGTTAAGTGGGGTTCTTACATTCAGCCTGTGACTATCAGAGAAGCCAGGAGGAGGTAGCACCCCTGCCTCTCACCCCCACCAGCACATGGCTGATTAGTTTCTAGTCACCAGCCCAGCCTCTGAGAGCCCCAGACAGGTTTAAACTGACAACCTCAATAATGTCTACGCTGGAGTTACCGATAGCTTTGTTGCTAGCAAGAGTGTATAAAGCCCTCATTTGGGTATCACATTTTAGCTCCTGAGATGTTTGTACACAGCGTGACAGCCACTCAATGTGAGAATCAGATAACTAATCTTTAAGGAGAAAATATAGATGTTGTTTCAAAGGCATCTTAGCAAATGGCAAAAAGTAAAACCAAAGAAATCCCTCTCTTTGACAGCCCGATGGGGCGGTGGATTTTGTGGGATTTTCCATTTCTACTGTTGTGTGGCCCTGCCTGCTCAAACCTGACTGCCAGGTGTTCTTTACTTGCTGTTTGTCTGTTCACCTATTGGCATCTGGTTTTATAAGGAGAACTCGGCGGCCTGAAGGATCCGAGGGATTTTCCAATGACCACTAAGCAACTGCAGGCTCTGGGTTGGGCCCTGAGCTTAGTACTTGCCTTGCCTCCTCTGCAGCAACTCCAGGATATGGCTTCCTCACTACTGTATAGCAGGGTGGAACCTGAGACTTCAAAAGGATGGTGACCCAAATCCACAGAGCTAGAGAGTGGTGAAGTCAGAAATAACATTTAAGGAGTGTGTGCAAGCTCCAAATTCTATGATCCCAACATTAGAATAAGCTGCCCCCATTTCTGCCCCCAGCAAACACATATTTAATGAACTATTACTGCAGCCCTATTACCAAGCAATACCCCACCCAAAACAAACAACAACAAAATTCTCTAGTACCTGCCATGTTCAGCCTAGTCAAAATATAGCAGCAGTATTTATGCACAGCCCCCATGTGTCCTGAGAGCTTCTTCTTTTGTTTTATGGGATTTCTCTGGCTCAGTTCGTCTGTCCATCTGTAGGAGGGGGGTGGGATGAATGCCCTGGAACCTTGGAATAAGTGGTCCAGGAACAAATTCTAACCACTGAGGGGCAGTGAGTGTGATATTAATAGCCCAGCTTATTTGTCTCCAAGGAGGGGGCACTTCTGACATGCAAATGTGTTGTGTAAAGTCTCCTAGTAGCTCCCAGGCATAATGGAGCTCACATGATTACCCACACTCATCAGTACTTCCTTCTTTGGCCTCCTCTGGTACCTCAGACAGGCTGTGAGTATTTCCCTGGACCAGCCACTCAGGGGACAAGGAGATATTGGGTGCCTGCTGCTCATTAAGAATGGTGGGACTACAGTGGCAGAGTGTTTACCTAGCATGCAGTGGAGTCTAAGTTCAGTCTGCAGCATTGGAGGAAGGAAGGCCAAATCACAAGCATAGGCATGCAAAGGAGACTTGTCTGCATCTGTAGTGGGGTGAAGTGAAGTAGGTGGCTGGAGATCTATTCTGAAAGCAGTGCTAAGAGGATATGCTGGCCGGGCAGTGGTGGCGCACGCCTTTAATTCCAGCACTCGGGAGGCAGAGGCAGGTGGATTTCTGAGTTCGAGGCCAGCCTGGTCTACAGAGTGAGTTCCAGGACAGCCAGGGCTACACAGAGAAACCCTGTCTCGAAAAACCAAAAAAAAAAAAAAAAAACAGGATATGCTGACAGACTGAGTGTTGGGTGGGGGACGAAGCCAAAGCCAAGGTTATGGAGTTGAGTCGTTTTCCTCTTTGGGAGCAAGTGCAAGGGGGCCCACTCTTCATTTGTGTGGGGGAAAATACCAAGAGAAGCAGGAGTGGGGACCTTTGAGAGTTAGCTTTGGTATAAAGAGCAGAGAGTTTGGTTACAAGCTGGAGCTCATGAGAAGCCTAGGATGAAGGCGAGCGCGTGAGTATTGGATGTTCCTAATTCTGAAGGAGGAAACAGACAGTGTGCCGTTCGGTTCGCTGTCCTCCAGGCTCACATAAGGTCTTGCAAGTGAAGCTGCAAGGAACACCCTTGGGGCCGTACCCTGTGAGTGGATCACGGCCTAAATCAGAAGTTTGGCTACATGGAGACAGCTAAGATGTCAAATGTGCTAAGAGAAAGTGCCCCAGAGAGTGAGAAAGTGGCCAGCGACCTATTGCATAGGCGAATGATCCAATGTTCTAAGAAGTAGGAGATTCTGGGTGTTTTCATCCCCCATCCCTGGGCCTCCCGTGTCCCAGGGCTGCTCCGAATGTGGCCTTAGCACATCCATAGAAGACAAAAATCACATGACAATGTCCAGAGGTTGGACAGGACATCCTCAAGTCTATACCAGGAAAGCATAATTTTGACTTAGAAGGGACAGGCTATAAAATGAAAACATGACACTAAATACAAAGGAAGTAACCCGAATTTCAGGGCAAGAGTGAAAATGGGCATAGGAAGGAAGGCTTGGCCAAAGCACGCAGGGCATTGCATGTAAACAGAGAGCTCCACTTGTTTATGGGCAGTGGAGTGCCAGGGACATCAGGAATGGCCATGGTTAGGGCTGTCCCTGAGATCAGCTGGACAGGAAAAGAGGGCTGTGGGAACAGTCAGTGGGGGCTCATGGACAAAGACAAAAAGAACAAGGTGGTCAGAGAGACATCGAGGGTGCACCTTGACAGCCCGGTACCAAAATGTGAAATGCAGATGATATTTGGCTAGCACTGGGTGTCAGATGAAGGACTGCAAAGGAGGTGCATGAAGGAAGTGCACGGAGTATGGCGGAGTGATCACAGGAACACTGTCTATTATGGGGGACAAAAGCCGAGAAACCACAAAACGGTCCAGCTATAAGACATTGATTAAATAAACTGTGATACAGCCGTAGAGTGGAATGCTCTTTGGTAATTAAAAGAGATGACGTGTAGCTGCACTCATTGGTGTGAAAGGAGTCCACAATTTATTATTGAGTAAAATCGGCAAGCTATGAAACCACATTTGCCGTGTAATACCATTTATCAAAATGACACCCTAAAAATGTCATTTGTATAGATGCTTCTAAGGAGCCTTTGAAATGGTGTTCACCTACATGTTGATGGTAGCCTTCTTCAGGAGAGAGGATACCATGGAATACTGGCTGTTGTTTGGGGAGGGGATGTTCTTTCTTTATATGATTTCTGGACAGCGTGGATTGTTCAGCCATAGGCGCCTAATCGTTTGAATGTAAGACAATACAAATTTCTAAAAAGTCAAATAGATGGTTCTTGAATTCTAGCGAGGCAACTTCAGCCCCCACATTGTCCTGCATTAGTCACCATCTGAAGATCAGCCCACTCTGGGAGAATGTGAGGAGATTTTAGTCTGTCAGGTGGTCCAGTAACCTTGTTTCCTCTTCTAGGGTCTTCCTGAGAGCTATCAACAAATTTGCAGAAACCATGAACCAGAAGTTTCTAGAACACACTAGCTTTGAGTTCCAGGTAAGTGTGAGGCATTGGAGTTGCTCAGGGCTACCCTGGCATGGTGGACAGGTGGCTTCATCCTCCACCGTACCACCGGCAAGCACACAGAGGCGTAAGGGAAGTGGAGAGAGGAAAGAAGACATCCCATTTGATTGGCTGCATACCACTTCCTAACTGTGGAATGGGAGCTTCTGTTACCTTTCAAAAATGTAACATTTTCTTAGTATTTTGTTCACTGATACCAAGGAACAGCCCGTCACAGACACTAAAGTATAAAGCTTTCAAGTTTATTTCTGTGACTTCTCAATTTCTCCAAAAGTCATTTTGGTGTGTATGCTCAGCCAAGATTCAGAGCCTCTGAGACATTAGGGTGGGGGTGGAGCTGTGTGTGTGATAAGAATACCCCTGAGGTTAAGTGGAGTGATGTCCCTGGGCGGGCTCACAAAGAACATGCTCTTCAAAGCATGATGGGAAAATCTGTATTGCTGCCCATGGCTTCAGGAGTGAGAGAGAAGAAACTGTACCCCCAGCCCGAGAAGCTTCCTCCAGGGAAGTCTTCAACCCTTAGAGAGTAAGGGAACAGAAGTCACCTAGTGCAGTAACTCAGGGCCATGCTGTTTCCTGCCTGCTCATCTGAGATGCTGTGTTTCCATTAGCCTGGCCTCTGGAGCTCAGCAGCTCAAGCAAGGATGTCACCCCACCAGAGTGATAACATCTGTAAAATGCTAACTGCCCTCCTACCTCAGGAGGCTTTGCCAGCCCAGGAGCATGCTGGGAAAACTTACCAGCATTTATGACCTTGCATTCAGATCTGGGAACAGAAGTGACAGATGTTCATGATAACAAGAGTAGCTGCCATAGTTTATATGCCAGCTTGTAAGAAATCACTGTCACAGACATTCAGCTACCCTGCAAGTTTGATACCACTGCTAGCTAGCTTCTTCTCTGAAGATGCAGCAGTGAGTAAGACCCGGAATCCATGCACAGAAGGCCTAACGTCAATAACACCTTGATGCATTTGGGACTACAAACTGCGCTGGCTGACATAGGCTTCCACATGGGACCATGGCCACACTCTAGATTCAAAGTGTCACTATGGCCTTGGGTGAGGCTTTCTTTCCAGATGACATCTTTCCCAGGGCAACCAACATGTTCATGCTGGCTGTTTAAAACCAAGAGAAAGGTTTCATTTCCCACACAGATGCCTGTGGTCTCCACTTGTTACAAGCCTGTTCAGAGAAATGGATATGCCCATGGTGTATGAAGGGACAGCTTGGAACAATGTACCTGGGGGCCAGAGGGGCAGTGTGTGACCATAAAAAGGACAGCTGGTTTGTCATTTCCCCCTGATGTCAGCAGTTCCAGCCTCAGGACCTGCTGTTCTGACTGTCACTCTCCTCCATGGTCTTAGGGAGGTATTTTCACAAGACAGGGTCAGCTCCAGTCCTCTAGGCTATTCTGTCCAGTTTCATAAAACTTTCCTGAAAGAAATTTTATATATGTAATATACCTAGAAAAGGGACATGACATATGTGCAAAAGTTCAACTTATGAATTGTGTGGTTTTAGGTAAAGTACTTCACTGTTCTGTGCCTCAGTTTCCTCAATGTTAAATGAAGAGGCCTTTAGTGGCTCTCTCTTTAACAGCTAGAAGGGTTAGGTGAGTTGATTCATGGAACTCACTTAGAATGGTCCTGGCGACAAAAGAGCCATTTAATAAATGTTACCTTGTTAGCATCATTTTGATGATGGTGATGCTGCTGCTGCTGCTGCTGCTGGTGATGGTGATGATGCTGGTGGTGGTGGTGGTGGTAGTGGTGATGCTGCTGGTGGTGGTGATGATGATCATGATACTGGTTGTGGTGGTAATCATGATAATGATCATAGTGACATTATAAGCATCAAGGCTAGGAACCCAGGTCAGTTCTTGACAGGCAAGCCAGCTAAGAAGCAGTGTTTTGATCCTCACAACATAGCCTGAGGCTGTCACGCCCACAGGATTCTGTAAACTATGGAAAAGAGCTAGGAACGCAGAATCAAATAATTCTTTTCTAATGAGGCTTCCACAGATATTTAGTGAAAAGTACCCCAAAACTGGGTCATTTTTCAGTCTTCTCTTTGTTCTCTCATCTTTCCTCCCCCCTTTGAGAACGGATTTGTTCTTTCTACCCCGCCTGGAACACCCTTGTCTCCTTCTTGTGGGCTCATGTATTATGCATATGATACCAGCAGGAGCAGCCTCAATCCAGGCTCCCTCTGTCCAGAGCAGGAGCCAGAGAAAAGAGATTAGCCCTAACCTCTCCTCAGAATGGTAGTTTTGTGATTCAAAGGGCAGAAAACCATCAGCTCTGTGGGTGCCACTCCATAGGAGCCAAGGCCTAGGCATTATAGAAATGGTGATTACTGCAGGAAGCTAAGGTCAGTGGTACCCTCTGGATGCTGGGATTTGATGCACTTAGCTGTTTGCAAGGTCACAGGAAGGAGCTAGGAATTCACCTTGGCAGGGACTTGTGCTGAGGGTCCAAGCTACTTTACCTGGACTTGTGCAATTCCACTACAGAGCATAGACTCAAAAGGAAATTAGTGCCAAGGGGACATGTGCACCCCTGTGTTCACTGCCAGGAGCCACACTGTGATGGAGGTGGAATCATTCTACCCGTCCACCAATAGGACAATGCGTAAAGGCAACGTCCTACACATGGTGGAATACTATTCAGCCATAGAAGATAAAATCCTATCTTTTGTCTTAGCTTCCAAGATCATCATGCTAAGTGAAACAAGCCAGCCACAGAAAGACCGCATGTATGTAGAAACTCTGAAAGCCAATTTTGTGGCAGCAGTAAGTAGAAAAACAATTATGAGAGACCAGGGAGGGTCAGATGGGAGATGCCATTCAGTACCCACAAAGCCATAGCTATGAAGAAGGGTTGCATCTGGTGTCCTTCACAGTAGAAAGCCTAGGCCCTCATAACAATGTATATCTTAAAGTGACTAGAAGAGAGACTTTTTACCACAGAGAATTGATGAGTGTTTAGGTGGTGGATACATTTATTGCCCCAGGGATATACATGTAGCTAAACTTCCCATTGGAACCTGTGAATTTGTACCAGGATGATGTGGTAATTCAATTTAAAGCTTTTTAAAGTAACAAAGCTCAGGAGTTAGATCAACTTGGCTCCCAATTCACCAGTAGGACAAAGCAGTTCCATTCCCTGTGGTCCTCAGTTTTTTGATGTCTAAATGTGGATAAAAATACAAATTTTATCCCTTCTCAGAAGGATGTGATTTTTAAATTATTTTTTAAATTATGTATATGGATGTGTCTGTGTGTGTGGTACCCACAGACACTAGAAAAGAACATCATATCCGCTGGAGCTGGAGTTACAGCCACTAGTATGTGTCATATGGATGCTGGGAAGTGAACAGAGATCCTCTGCAAGAGCAGCTCATGCCCTAACCACTGAGACATCATTCCAGCTTTCTGGGGTTGGGAGGAGGGATTCATAGGAATACACACAAAGTGTGGCCCTTCCCTGTGAATTCATACCACAAATACTGCTGTGACACAGCTAGGTCAGACTTACAGCTAAATATCATATAGATCAAGGCGATCAAGAAAATGAAGCCTTTGCCTCTATGACCTTTACATTTAGTAGTGAAGATAGAGAGTAAATTCCTTAGTTTAAAATATGTCACGAGTACTGGGGATAGGGTGTAATCAGGCTGGATGCCAGCAGATCTGCTTTAGTGTGCAGTACTGGGTCAGGCTTTTGTAGGAATTGATGTCTAAACCTGTATTGCAAGAGTCCATGGGAGTTTGCTGGGCAGGATTTCCTCATTTAGTTCTTATAACTACACCCTTTGGGGCCCATTATCCTCCTTTTCCAGGTGAAGGAACAGAGACTCAGACAGGTAGGATAGCATGCTCCTGACAGTGGAGGTGGTGATTAGATCGTAACCCTGGAAAGCATCCTGACAGAATCCACAATTTAAAAAAAAAAGAAAACAACCAACCAACCAAACAGCAAATGGCTGTACCTGTCTGTGTCCTGTGGCTCTGTGATTCCAGCCCTGGTAATGTACACCACAGATCGAGGTCTTGTCTATAAATCGGTAAAGCTGAGGTAACCCTTACAGCAGAATACTAAGCAGCAATAAAAGAGACCAAAGCAGATCGGTGTTGCTCCTTGGGAGACACAGTATAGATGGGTAAAGAGAAAAGCAGAGAGCACAAGATTGACTTTGTTGTTATTGTTGCCGAAGATGCTTTCTTTTATATTATTAATTAATTTATTCACTCTACATCCTGATAGCAATCCCCCCAAATAGCCTCTCCCTCTCCCCTCCCCTTCTCCTCTGAGAAGGGGGAGCCCACCCTGGGTTGTACCTCTAGACCTATGAAAGGTTTGGCTCTAAGCAGTTGTAACCTTGGCAGTCGTGGCTATCTGTAGCCTGTGATGGGCCTACTTGAGTGGAAGCTAACTGACTCCATGGCAGGGTGGTCCCTCTTACTGACGGGTCTTGCTTGCAAGTCAGGCCCGTGGCATCTTAAAACACTTTCCCTTGAGCATCCAAGTTGCCAGACTCTGCTTTGGCACAAAAGGAGCTACCTTGTGAACACTTCACCTCATGTTGCCTTTAGCAGCCCTCTGCAGTGAGTTCCGGGTCACCCCAACGTCACAGATGAGTTTGCTGAGGTTCACAGCCACAGTGGACCTTTATCTTTCTGGTCTGTGGCCCATATCAATACTGTCATCACCATGCTCATCCTTCTGAGTACTTTCTGTATGCATGTGTTGAATGATTGTTCTGCTCTTTATCACCACAGTTGGGGGAGTGGATTCCACCCCTGGCTTTCACAGTCAGCAGCAGATCATATACCTGCCAAACTTACAGCAGCCGAGAACAAACAGACTGGTAGAGGGGATATTCTAGCCGTACACCCTCACACTGAGTGGTTTGGGGTACACAGGTCTCTAGGCCTCACGCCCCACCCCCGAAGGTATGATTTTACACATCTGGGCAGGCCAGAAAATTGGTACTTCTAACAGGTTTCTAAGGGATGCTGCTGATGGTCCCAGAACCAGGCTTTAAGGCCTTTGAACAGAGAGGAGGGCGAATGCAAAGTGCTTTAAGAGAATGGATTGTGGGCTGACTCCTGTCAGGTGAATGGGGAGGATTCCCTGTGAAGCTCTGACTTCCTGAGCAGCCTTATCTTTCACACACCTGTACTTTCAGGGCAGGAACCAGCTCACCAGAGATCCCAGCTGGGCCAAGTCATTGGTCTTTAGCAAAGCAAAACAACAGAAGTGCCACAGCCACAAGAATCCAGCTAAAAATTCTCCTTGACCAATCCCATTATCAGAGAGGGGGAGGCACTGCCAGGGCCTAGAGAAATCCATCCATTGTCCTGGCTTCGGCCAGGATGTTAATTTTGGAGTCCGTGCCAGTTAGAAAATTGCAGAGCACACAATTAAACTGGTCTGGCCTCTGTCGTCCGCCGTCTTTATAAATTATTCACGTTAGCCGGCGTTTGATGCGCCTCCCCTCTTTCAGACCCTCTCCATGACGGCTTTCCTCTTTTTTTCTGTTTTACAGCTGTGGAACAACTATTTTTATCTGGCAGTCGCTTTTATCACTCAGGACTCTCTGCAGCTGGAGCAGCTCACTCTCGCTAAGTACAACAAAATCCTCAATAAGTAGGTTGCGTTCTTGGATTGTCTGAGAGCAGGGAGCCTCGTGAAACACTGGGGAATAGGGCTAATAGCCGGCATTTTTGCTCCTTCCAGGTACGGAGACATGAGACGGCTCATAGGATTCTCCATCCGTGATATGTGGTATAAGCTTGGTGAGTAGGCACCCCTGCCCAGAAAGACGCATCTTCATGCGTGCAGCGCCTTCCTGAAGACCAACCCTGACCCCGTCCTTCCCAGCATGTGAATCTGCTCCCGTGTGATGCCCCAAAGGCCTGTGAAGTCAAATAGGAATTTATAAGAGAGAGACAGAGGTGGGGCTGCTGTGAGAACTGTTGTCATGCATCCCAGGAATGTTTGCAGCTAATTGGTGCTGGCTGTTCTACATCCTGCTTCTCGGGTGATGCGATTCATATGATACTTTTGAACCTCACCCGGTAGGGTAGGAGAATGGATTCCTCAGGAAACGATGAGTCCAGAAGCTGCCCCTGTTACAGGGAGCTGCAGGGATGGCTTGTGGGTTTTGGTGAAGGGAGGAGTGGAAATAGAGAGACCTTATTGACCATTCTGCGGCAGGTCTGACTAAAGAAATACTATTGAAACTTAGTATCGCACCCTTTCAGACCACCCCTGCTTTCTCTTACTGAAACCCAATAGGGGAGTTGTTTGTCTGCGCTCAGACAATTGGACGTCTGATGTGTTTACAAAAAGATAAAGAGAGAGGGGATATCTTTTGGTAGAGATGTGGTGAGATATTGGGGAAGGGGGTTCCTAGGCGGGCCCATGCTGAGGCATCCCTTCCCCCTGAGGGAGCATCCACGCAGACGGTATAGCATTGAATAGAGTTTATTCAGGGCGTGGGGAGGGGAGTCAAGAGGGTAGTAGAGGCAGAGAAAGTCTAAAGCAGAGTAAAGGACCTAGGTCCAAAACTGTCACAGCTCTGCCTGGAGCCTTGCTAGGTCATACACAAACAAGCCTCAAGCAAGAGAATTTAACATCCCTTGTCCTAAGTAAAAGAAATAACACCGTCTCCCATGGTGCCTATGAAGGTCATAAGAGTGAAGACTGGGGTGGATGTAGCTATGGAGGTCTGCACATGCATGTCGTAATTGTTACTCCTGTACCTACTCTGACCCAACAAGATGGAACCCAATTGTGTTGTGGTGTGCCGTACATCTTTGCCATCAACCCTCAGTCCAGTATACACTACTAAGGCCCCCCAAATGGGCTCCAAGCAATCATCTTAAATAGTAAAGTAGGAAGAGCTGTATAACCCAAAGATATATAACAGTGTTGGTACTGCCAACACTTGGATTAGGATAACCTTTGGTTTTCCTAGGTGCTTCCCCAGGGCCACACAAGGGAACATCTCTCTGGGCTCCATTCCCTAAGAGGCTGATGATGCTGTCCTCGGCTCTAACTATTAAACCTCTTCAGATGTTGTGACAGAGGGGCATAACTTCTTATTGTGTGTCTTGTCTGGCTACTTTGTTTAAGGAATGGGCTGTCAAAAGTAAGAACTGTGTGGTCCCACTTGACTTTTGTATGAGTTGGCTTTTTGTAACTATGACCAAAATAGCCAAGAGAACAACTTGGAAAACTCCCCCACTTGGCTCATGGTTTCAGAGGCTTCAGTCCACCAGCCTTGGCTCTGTGACTTTGGAGCTGTGGTGAGATGGGACATCACGAGGTTCACCGCATGATGGGAGAATAGCAAGTTAAGATATAGTCCCATCCTACCATACAATGACATGCAGCTACAGACCTACTTCTTCCAGACAGACCCTGCCTCTTGAAGTCTCCATTTCCTCCAGAAAAAATAGTTAACATCAGCTAGAAACCAAACTTTTAACACTGGAGCATGTGTGGGACATTGTATGTTCAAATTCAAACATTATTATTTTGTAATAAAGCAAAAAAAAAAAAAAAAGACATAATCATAATATCAGTGCAGACAGGTTCGAGAGTATGGTGCTGCAGATAATCTCCAGTACAAAGCAACAGCCAGCGGCTGCAGTTCTGCAGCTGCTTGCTATCTGGCTGGAATATAAGCCCATCACTACCACATCTTCCGAGGTTTTCAAAAGAAACCAAAAAGTTAGATCCTTCAAGGCATTTTCCAGTGTATGAATATCAATGATGATTATTCAAATGTTTTCAAAATGTTCCATATTCTCAGCGAAAGAATGGCTTGTACACTTTATTTCTATCAACAGAGACTAGCTGAAGGAAGCTGTGGTGGGCCTCTGTTCCCGGCTCCATACCCTAGGCTCTGCCAGAATTGCAGAATGGGGAGCTTGGCTTTGTTTGTCCCAAGCGGTTCCACACGGCCTGCTCTCCTCCGAACATACTTCACTGTGTTGTTTTGCACCCAGAAGATTTTATTTAGATATAAATGATGTTTTGGCAGGGAGTCTTGTACTTCCAATTATGCTGATGAATGAAAAGCTGTTACCAAATATTCCACCTGCTCAGAATCACAGAACATCGGAGCTGGAAGGTCCCTTTAGAGATCATATTGTCCGGCATTTTTCAAGCATTTATTTTTAGCTGAGGGCCAATAAAAAGAAGAATTCACGCTTGATAAGTCAATAGGATTAAGGTAAAAATATTATAGTTAACGTGATCATGGGGCAGAAAGCCCACTATAAATGGCTTTTTCATGCACCAAACAGACCCCTGAGGATAACTGGAAAAGGGATTTATATGACCCAACCCTTATTTTTACCAGTGAGGAAACCGAGGCTCAGAGAGGAGAAAGAGCTCCCATTCAGCCATTTAGTGGGTTAGAGGTGGAAACCAAACAAACATGTTGGCAGGAGTGCTTGCTCAGACACATCACAGAGTCTCTGCTGCTCAAAATGCCTGCAGAATGAATTAGCACACTTAAAATACCTATCATCTGGAGGGTGCAAGAAAAGAGCCATTGATTGCAACTGCCCTAGGGGATGGTGTTTGCTGAGAAAGCAAGGAGTTTCTGAAGAAAAATTGTAAGAACAGAGAGGCCCAAGCCCACCCTAGGAGTCAAAGGGGGCAAATGTGGGCTCTGGTGTTGTCATCTGTAGGCTGTATTCCCACAACATCCTGCTAAAGATCCTGTCCTAGAGAATACCACTGCATTAATCTTCCTTAGGTGGCCCCTTGTTCAGACAAAGGATGTCTACTGCAGGAAACAAAAATCAAAGGAAGTTTGACAAAAGAACCACCCCTTGCCTTTTGGTTAGGCTTCTGAGAAAGAAGGTACATCAGTCTGAAGGGCGTGAGTTCCGTGCGCACGCGCGCGCGCGCGCGCGCGCGCACACGCACACACACACACACACACACACACACACACACACACCAGGCTTCCATTCATTAGTGACATGGCTGCCTTCTTCCTTGTCTCACTCAGGATTAGGAGCTGAAATCTGAGGCAGGAAGGATGAGAGTGGCTGTCTCATTGACATCCTACCCTGTGGCTCTGTGGGATTCTGGTGTTAGCACACTAATGAGATTAGTTTGATAATCCACACCAGGCCCAAGCTCCGAGTTCATTAGGGACCGATGTACTGAGACCACTACACAGCTAATGATGGGCTTTAAAGGGCAGCTCACCAAATAGCTGAGCTCTCCGGAGCTGCCTCTGCTGATTGCCCATACAGTAGCTCTCCTTCTTTTCTTCCCAGCTGAGTGGATGCTGATAATGTTTTTGTTTGTTTTCTTTCCTTCCTTCTTTCCTTCCTTCCTTCCTTTTTTTTTTTTTTTTTTCCTGGATTGCAATCTGCTCAGCTAACAATGTCTTGAAGTAGATCTTGGTCATGTGACCCAAATCTGTCCCATGAAAGTATCAGCAAAGACATACGTGCGTGTCTTCAGCAAAGTATTTCTTCAAGGAAAGAAAGTCAATGGAAGAAAGGAGGAGGGGCTGGAGAGTGGGCTGGAGAGCACAGCACATCATTATTTTGCCTTTCTTTCTCTCTGGAAGATGGTATGATGGCTGGAGAGGCAGCAACTGTCTTGATGCCTTAGGGACAGCACTGGGGATGGGATGGGAATGAGTCTAAGCTCCATCTACTCTGATTCACAACTCCGAGCTGACCATCTTCTGAGGTTGTCTTAAGGAGCAAAACAAGAACTTTGGTTTAGCCTTGGTAACCAGATTGCCATTACACCTCTAACTATTAAATCAACCAATTTGGCTCTCTGGTTTAATAGGTCCTGGAGCTACGACAGGTCAGGAAAAGCAGAAAGACACACCCGGGGTCAACAACAAATGCTTCCTTGAGCAGCAGTTGGAAGAATTTGCCTTTAGATCCCATGTCTGATGTTCTGATGAATAATGTTTTCCCAAAGAGCTGTGCTTTCAAATGATGTGAAATAGCCAACTGTGTTTTTCAGAGACTACAGATAATGAGTAAATCATCATGCATGTTAGTATTTGAAATTGTGCTTTAATGCCAGCAGCAATCATGAGACTCAGCATCAGTATCTTCTTCTCATTAGGAAAATCTGCAGCATTCATGTGATTATAGAGAACTAATTAGAAAGTTCATCTCAGGCTTGAAGGTTACTTAACAGTCATTCTTCTGGAAAGAGTCTAGGCTTGTGTGTGTTCATGCTCGCATCTATGCTGGTCTGGGAGAGAAGGTGTGTGACGAGAGTTCTAGGTGAGGAAGACTACATAGTGTTAGCGCAGCCATTTAAGGGCTCCTGTAATTTGTATTTTGGAGTCCTGGACCAATGCCAATGGTATAGCATTCTAACACAGGCTTTCTGCTTGGCATGCAGTAATGTTCGTTATGTAAAATGACTCTATTTAACCTTTCCATGTTCCCTTGGTTTAATGTCCGGATCATATGTAAACAGTCATCATGGGAAAGACAGTGGCATCTTGGTTAAATAAGTGAGATGACCACTCCCGGCAAGCCCATGAGAACAACCAGGCTGTTTCTTTTTATACATTTCCTGAGAGGCCAAGCATTATGGTAAGCTCCAGAAAATAGTGGGAAGGTTGAAGGGAAATAAAGCACAATTCATACCCTATAAGGAAAAACCACTGTCTAGGTGGGGACATTTGGAATATTGCTGTTTAAAGTGAAATGATATAGAGCAGAAACCATAGAGGAAATGGCTCTTTTTAAAAAAGATTTTACTGATTTTATGCATATGAATACACTGTAGCTGTCTTCAGACACTCCAAAAGAAGGCATCGGATCCCATTACAGATGGTTGTGAGCCACCATGTGTTGCTGAGAACTGAACTCATGACCTCTGGAAGATCAGTCTGTGCTCTTACCCACTGAGCCATCTCTCCAGCCCAAGAATTGTCTCTTCAAACATGTCAGAGAGTGAGGGGTCCATGTCAGGATTGAAGCAAAGATGCAGCAAGGCGAGTGTACCAGGAAAGCAGCCTGAGCAAACACGCTTCCTGGATAGGCTGGGATGATAGGCTTCCCAGAAGAAATATGAAATGGGGCTAAAGAACACATCCATATACACATCTATATACTTAATAGAAAATATTGAGCACTGTTGCAGGCAGAATAACAGAAGCCATGGACCAGGATACCTTAAAGGATATATACACCTAAGAACGAATTAAGGATTCTTGTGGTGAGCGTACCTTGGGTTATCCAGATGAGCCCAATGCAATCACAAGGTCCTCATACATGAAGAGCGAGGCAGGAAAGTGAGAACCAGAGATATCTGAGGAAGGTCCGTGGCCATTGTAAGGATGAAGGTGGGAGGGTCATTAACCAGAGAATGGAAGGAGACTGCAAGGCTTGAAGGGGAAGGGAATAGAATCTTGCCTGGACTTCTGAGCTCATTCGTGTATGTTCATACATCGGTCTTTTAGTACAGTGAAACCCATTTTAGACTTCCAATCTCCAGGAGGATGAGATAATTAATGTGTTTGAAGTTATCAGTTGGAGGTGACTTATGACATCAATAGCAGGAATCCAGTATAAGCGCCTTCTAAAGGTCGTGTGACTGAGGTTAAAACTGAAAACAGGCCAGCAACAGAAGCCTGGTCTCACTGACTCACGCATATCCCTGAGCAGTTTACCACTGGTTGCTCGATTGCAGCTAATTAATTAATGTCTGTAAAGGTACAATAACTGTAGAATAGGAACTTGAGGTACACAGAGAGTCTATGAGGACCCTGTAGAGTTTGTGAGCCATGGTCCACCTGACAAGAAAGAGTCCAAACCTCTTCTTTCTATAAACCGGTCCTGTTGGAATAGAATGTAGGCCACGAATCTTGCTTTAAATGCTGGAGTATCTACATTAACAGATTGTTTAAAAGGCCTGGGCAGGGTGGCACTTGTATATAATGACAGTACTTGGGAGGTGGAGACAGGAAGATCGGGAATTCAACTTAACCTTCAACGTCACAGGGAGCTCGTGGCCAGCATGGGCTATCGGAAATCCTGTTCTGAAAGATAACAAGAGGGAGAGAATGAAAATGAGCAATTAATTAGTTTTAATTACACAGATGTACATTATAATGGGTTTATATACCAATAAACTCATCATAAGTTGAAAATGTTGTAAGTGGAAAATACATGACAACCCCCTCACCCGACCTAATAGCCCTGCACACTGGAGTGTTGGCTCCCAGTGGAGTTTTTCTCCCAGTGGTGAGGCTGCTGGGAGATGCAGCTCTCTGCATCAGCCTGACATCAAAAGAGAAAGCTGGGTGGCAGAAAAAAAGGATCCAAATTCAGAATTCAAAATATAAAGCTGGACCTGGAGCTCAGTGCGAGCATGGTTGCCTGACATCCACAAGGCCCCAGGTTCGATTCTGGCACTGAAAAGAAATAAATAAAATTATTTTTATAAATAAATAAATAAAAATAAAATTCAAGATAGTTTTTATGAAGTACATTTTTTTTGTACCAGTGTAAACCTGAATATCTTAAACTTAATCTCTTTCAAACTAGAAATGGTCTCTATTTAAATAACTTCACATTCCAGAGTTTTACGACTTTAATAGATAATCAGCATAAAACATCCTTTAATTCCAGCACTCAGGAGGCAGAGGCAGGCAGATTTCTGAGTTTGAGGCCAACCTGGTCCACAGAGTGAGTTCCAGGACAGCCAGGGCTACACAGAGAAACCCTGTCTCAAAAAACCAAAAAAAAAAAGGATTCTTGTGTAGACTTTTGTGTGCTTACAGCACATTTACTCTAGATAGCCATACCTCAAGTGTTCAAAAGACACATGGCTCACAGCATCTAGATCAGACCTGAGGGCTCTAAAGAGCTCCTAACGGTTTACTCTCAGAGGCACATGTAAGATGAGGCTCAGAGTGGGAAGTGAGGCTGATACCATGTGTGAAAGACCAAGGGAGAAGAGGCAGGGTCCACTGGGAGGTAGAAGACAGGCTATGGAGAGAAGGCAGGCACTAGGGATGGATAGGGCATGAAGGGGCCTCCAGTCAAATGGCCTGCAGAGTGTGATGCCTTGCATACATCTCTGGGGGTGGACTAGACAGCATTCACTGGGCTTAAGAACAGTACAGAGGATTGTGAGCATGATAGCGGTGGAAGAAAATTCACCCCAGTCCTCTCCCTGGTTAATTCTTTACAATAAAAGTGAAATAAAGTTTAAAACAAAAGGCAGAGCCGTGTGTAAGTTTCTACAAAAAGGCTCAGTGGCTTTCACACAGTGGAATGTTAGGTTTTCCTTCTGCTCTTTCTAGAACCCAGGATAGTGCTGAGCCCACTCCACACACCATCTTTAATTAGCATCGATGCTGCTGAGTTCCCTCAGGCACCAGACACTGAAAAGCCCCATGTCTCTGTGTTTCCATTCATCCTTTCTACCTTCTATCACATACAATGGGATTCTGCAGGTCCAAGTTGAGTGATGCACTCAGTACCACCAAGCCACGGAGTAGAGTGCTGAGACCTGACCAAGGGCATCAGCCTCAGAGATTCCATAGGCCTGAGGAAAGCAGGACCAAGCATCTTCCAATCCTGCAGGATGCTTTTCCAAGCTGGAGTTGGAAGTATAGATAGTTACACTCACGCTTCGCTTCTCCCTTTGAACAGAGTGATGCTTTCTTTGCTGGTAAGTCCCCAGGAGGTCTAGCAGACTCTGGCATCTAAAAAGTCATAACCTGCCCTTATTGTTGCTGTACATGTTGGGGACTGTGGCAGCAGGTAGTGAACCATATAGTCCCACCCCCTTCTGTCCTGCATCAGCCTCGTGGGATCAGCAACATGTCTCGCTTCCTTCTCAGATAGATCCCCACAGATTTGCTGTCTTCCTGTTCTTGCTCATTCTCCTAGTGACCTCGGGTCCTATGTGTTCAACTGAGGGAGTGATGAGCATGCCCTGGGGCAGATGAGTAACGCTGGTAGGAACACACAGGGCCCCTTTGCATCCACACACCTAGGCTTTTCCTGAACTCTCGTTGCCAGCAGGACCCTCTCTGTACTCCTAACTGGCGTTAACTAACCGGCTGACATTTAAAATACCTTTCCTAAGCGCTGCCTCTACCCAGAGATATCCGGCATCTCTTATATAAAAAGAACCCTCAGACCAATACCTGCCCCCACTTCCTCCCCCCATACAACAAGCAGCAGGTGTTTCTTGAATGAGAATTCTTTTTTTTTTTTTTCAGGATGAGTTTCTATTCAATTAGCTACAAATGTGTTCTCTCTGTGAGTCTGTGTGCCTATGTATATAAAGATACACAAATCTGTGCACGAATTTGGTTATTGAAACAAAAATTCCAATTCGCTAAGTTTTTTTTTTTTTTTTTTTAATAAAGGAAAAATCAGTGTAAGTGTAATGGAGAACAGTGTAAGCGCCATTGCTATCACGATGTATTTAAAGATCATTGTCTTTCTTTCTCCTCTTTCTCCAGTCTCTCAAATATCTCAACACACTACAGGGAAAAAAAAAAAAAAACAGGTCAAAAGTATCTAAAAATCCCCAGTCCACAGCGTGCCCGTCTTTTATTTTAAAACATTTTAAATATATCCCAATTGCACTGGTGCCTGCTAGTCGTCTGCAAGCCTTTGTTGCGTAAGCAACATCCTCGCTCATGAAGGTGGCTTATCTGACAGGTCTAATTTACCTTCTGCCTATTACTGCACTCAACTTTGAATTTAAAACCCCTCCTGTTGTTTGAAAAAGATCTTGAAGAACAAGGTCAGAAACCTAGATTAGCAAGTCCTAGAGACCAGGTGAACTAGGTAAGAGCATGTTCCTTTTGTTTGTTTGGGTCAAAATGAGGGACTGAGATTCAAGTCTAATCCCAATGCCTTATGTGCTGGGGCCAATCGCTCAGAAAACCATTTCTAAGCTGCTTAATTCTGCCCAACTTCCTCACTTCTCCTAACCTCAGGTTTTCTCTGCCATGCTCCTTTGCCCTGGGTTTGGGTACAATCCTCCAATGTTAAGCCTCCTAATGACCTTTCCTCTCAGCTTCTTTTTCTACTTTAGTCAAAAGGAGCCGTGCCTGGCTGCACACTGTGCCACTTGAGTTCCTGTGACCCTGGAACCCTCTGCCCCATGTCCCACCTAAACAGTGGAGGAAACCAGATGAGCTCCTAGGCTGTAGAACTCAAGGGAAAAGAGGGGTCACTACTGCTGGCATATGCATGGTGTTGGCTTCAAGGGTGGCAGTGCTGGGATGTGGCCCTAACTCCATGGGGACTCTGTAATTCCTAGGTGTTATTCTCTATTCTTCACCTCTGTGATGTGTAATGCCTGTACTCTGGAGCACATACTGAGCTCTGCTCAACAGGCTGCTTTCTGTGGTTCATTTTGAAAAAAAAAAAAACAGTATGGTGGCAATAGTTAATGCTCTGTGACGTATGCCACGGGCCATTTGGTGACCTGGCAGCTCACTAAATAACGGCTCTTTTATGGGAGAGAAAAAGAGAGAAGGAAGGAGGGAGGGACAAAAGGAAGGGAAGGAAGGAGGCAGAGAAGTAAGGGGGGATATAAATGTGTGCACACATGGCACACATGGCACACATGGCACACATGTGGAGGCCTGGGAACTACCCTGGATGCTGGTCCCTGCTCTCCACCTTGCTTGACACAGATCTCTCTCTCTCTCTCTCTCTCTCTCTCTCTCTCTCTCTCATTTTTTCGAGACAGGGTTTCTCTGTAACCCTGGCTGTCCTGGAACTCACTCTGTAGACCAGACTGGCCTCGAACTCAGAAATCCACCTGCCTCTGCCTCCCAAGTGCTGAGATTAAAGGCATGTGTCACCACTGCCCGGCGACACAGATTTCTTTGCCATTTTTCCCATTGCTTACACCAAGCTAACTGCTCTGCCACTTCCAGAGTCTCCTGTTTTGTCCTCCTGTCTCCCCAGGATCACTGAGATTGCATATACTTGTGCTGCATGTTCATGGGTTCTGTGGATTCAAACTCAGTTTCTTGTGCCTTGACAGTAAATCCTTTTACCCACTGGGCCGTCTGCCAGTCCATGATTCACTTTTTAAAAATGGCCCCCTGGCACAAATAAGTTGTAATACAACTTAAGTTGTAGGAGAGGGGAGGGCATTTAGCCCCCCCCCCCAGAAGTGAGACAGGCTTGCTCACCATTGTACATCTATTTGATAAGGTTCCATTTACAACTTCAGGCAGTCTGACTCCAGAATTGGGTGCTCTTGGGTGCTTTGTCCTTGCTATGGGGGAGGGGGGCTGATTTTGCCTCATCCTGTGTCAAGTGTACAAAGACATAATTTCACATGTCTTCTCAAGAGCTGGGTTTGCTCAACCTTCTGTGAGACACATGACCATGTCAAATAACTGGTGACTGAAAGAGCCAGGTAAAGCGCTTTCCTCATTGAACAGACACGGCCTGGGTTTCTAATCTGTATTCCACTCAGTGTTACCAAAATGATGAGTACAGATGCAGGTTTCTGCCTTTGTGGAGCCTATGAGCAAAGCAGGGAGAGGTGGAACAAAGTAGGTACCTGTTTAGCAGGGGTAGAGGGTGAGATGCAGGAGGGCATGTATCTTCCTGTGTCTGGGCTAAGATGGGGGTTTCATGGGGAGGAGGGCTTAAGTGATAAAGCAGAAGAACTGGGAAGCAGGCAGGGAAAGCATCCTCAAGTCTGGCCTTGGCACAACAGAACCACGACAAGCCCGTGGCACTGGAGCCAAGCTAGTACGGCTGAACTGCCAACAGAAGGGAATGCCCTGTAATGAGGCAGAGGCGTCAGGAGCCGAGCTCCATCTGCCTTAAAGTGCTGCATTAAATCCCACTACCGCTAACCAAGCTCTTCAACAGCTCCTTAGCAGAGAGATTTGCTTTTCTTGTTTCAGAGAGCCATTGTCACAAACATTTTATCCAGACCTCGGGAGCATGGCTCACAATGCAAGTTTAATTTTAAGCATGCCCGCACATCCACCACCATCACTTCTTTTCAATCAGGGCTGTGTCATGCAGAGGCATGATGCAGATGGAAGCCTTCTCAAACACTGGAAGCGCTTAACAAACACCATCACTATCAGCCCTCATAAATGGGGCTTGCTTGGGATGATGCACAGTCATCCCTCAGCAAGCTAACCTATATGTAATGATCAAAGCTGCCTGGCTCCTGGTAAACAACTATAAAAATGTTAACTACCATGTTGGCTTCCCTCCCCCTTTCAACTTTCAGGAGCAGGACCACCACAGTCCTGTTTCATGTGCCCCTGTCCCTCTTCTTTTGCAGGCCAGAACAAAA
This sequence comes from Rhynchomys soricoides, assembly GCA_019843965.1. Classification (NCBI taxonomy): domain Eukaryota; kingdom Metazoa; phylum Chordata; class Mammalia; order Rodentia; family Muridae; genus Rhynchomys; species Rhynchomys soricoides. Next base: position 11,138,937 of record JADRCH010000008.1, read on the forward strand.
TCTGCTTCATCCCAGGCATGGTGGGACCTATATTAGAGATGACACTTATCCCCGAGGCTGAGCTCAGGAAAGCCACCATCCCTATGTTCTTCGACATGATGCTGTGTGAATATCAAAGGACTGGGGCTTTCAAAAAGGTAAAAGAATAACACTGGAAATCCGTGCTAGCATTTCTAATCCTCAATCCATTTCTCCCATAATGATCTAATCCTCTCGTTCCATCTGCCTGTGCTTCACTGAGAGGCTTCCGAAGGATAGGGGCATTATTCCTGTGCCCAGAATGAGCTGGCAGATCACATTTGGTCAGTATTCTATCACAGTTCCTGCCTGAGGCCAATATGAAAATGCACTTTCTTGCCCTGTTCTTATTCCATCCCATTCTCAAGCTATGAGATCCTTACTCCCAGACCCAATGACCACTCCTGCCATCTCGTACCTGCTCCCAACATTGACTGGCACTTCATCTCCCTGAATGACTTTGAAAATCTGCATTCTCTAGAGGGGGAAGAAAAAGTCCTATTAGCCAAGTGTCTCGTTCAGGCTGAACTTGAAAGTGGACAGCAAATGGAGTTGAGAGGCCTGTCAGCCAAGAGGCATGTGCATGCATGTCAAGAACCCAAGGCTTCCTTGAGTACATCATTCAGAACCCGTGTAAAATGCAATAATTCTCCCTCAAGTGTTTTCAATAAAAGTCAGGTCTCATAATGAATGGGAGGATGGCCATTTTCAAGGTCACATCATTCTAGAAGTTTGGTCTGGGTAGAAAGTGTCCATTCCCACAGCAGATCATGCACTATTTAGTTATGTGGTTGTTTAGGGAGGTTGATCTCGAAGCCATAGTGAGGCTTCATGAGTATTTCTCTTATGTTCTGATCACTTCCCATGTCCTCAGCCCCACCCCCGCCAGTTGGAACTGAGTTCTTTACCTCCACCCAGTGTTTCTGCCTCTTGCTTCAAACCCCATCTTGCCACCAAATAATCTTTGTTGGAAGACTTCTGTAAGAGACAGACTCTCAGCTCCCCTTCTTTGGCGTCCTTAGATGAACCATAGTTCAATGGCTCTTGCCTGGCTCGTTGATTCTCAGGTTCTTGCCCATCAGAGGCCATGCCTGGCAGCTGCTGTTTCAGGTCCACCCTCCCCATGTCCACCCCCTCTCTGAATGGCTAGTGAGCTTATCAATCTTCCCTCTATTCCGTTCTCCACTCTACTCACTCTCCAGCCATCCCTAAATGACTTTCTCCCACAGAGTTTTCTTCATATTTCTTCTGCCTGCTCCTTCTCTATCATTCGAAACTGGTCCTGTGAGGCACATTCCAAGATCTGGGTCATGTAAGAGATCTTTGCTTCCCTTCTTGCCATGGTATCTGTGGGTATTGACCATGCTGCCCTGCCTGTAGTCATTTCTGTGCAACCATTGGGCTCACTCTCAATCTTACCTAATCAGGATGGCATTGGTGACAGTGACAGACACTAACTGGTGCCCACGGTCTGTCAAACATGCTGTGTACTTTCCTTAGTTTTGGTTCATGTGGTCTCTTTTATTATCTTTGAGATTGGTGACACCAATGACCAACTTGCAGAAATTCAAGAAGTGAAATTTTTACTGGCCGTTGGTGTCTTAATAGGAGATGTACAGGTCCTTGGTGTTTTAACCAAAGAACTTAAGTAAAGGCACACAGACATGTCTAAGGAGTGGAGAAACAATTCCAAAGCAAATGGATAATAGAGGTCAGATACACTGTCGAGAGTGATAACAGGCCACAGGAGTGAAAGAGCACCAGGGCATGGCTTACATTTGGGGCTCCCCCTCACAGAAAGGAGGGGCTGATTACTAAAGGGTATAACTCGGGTGCTTCTCTGCTTTAATGGACAGATTATAGTTATCTTTTTCTACTCTGCATGTCCCTTCCCATGAAGCATATGATTTTAATTATATTCATGTCTCATTATGCATAGATGTAAGATGATAAATAGGAATTTTCCCTGAACGGATCACTTGTAGAACAGTTTGTCTTACTGTATATATATGCAGCCCAAATCACTGTAGCCCGTGGATGAACCTACCTTCTCTACTAAGGTATGGTTGCTGAGAATATATTTGAATAGAAACTATCTACAAAAGGGGAGTCTTTGATGGGTGTTAGGGGCACAGAAACACTATATTTTTTCAGAGTTGGGTGTATGTGTGTCTTGGTGCAGGTGGGAGTCTTAGATTGTGTGTGTGCGTGTGTGTGTGTGTGTGTGTGTGTGTGTTTGTAGTACATGCAAACTGGGAATCATAGGTATATACATGTAGCCCAAACTAAGTGGAGTCCCAGGTTGCTAAGCTATTCCCTATGCTTACTGCCCCAAAATGCACACATCCAGGCAGTGGCAAGGCAGAGCTTACAATACACAGGTTAGCATTATCCCAAACCCCATGCTCTGAGCACTGTATTGTCTAATAAACATCTGCTGAAGGAATGGCAGCCTTCTAGGGCAGTGCTTGCTCCAGAGCACTCATGGAACACCAACAATATTCTCCAAGGAAGAGTGTTTCCAGTGAAAGGCCTTGGGCTACCACTGCATATTGTAGCCCTTCTTGAAGATTCCTAGTGTACGCTAACATATTGCATGACTAAAAGTCTATTCTATTTCTCAAATTTATTCTTCAAGACATATGTATTGTCTCCATCATTCTTCCAAATCCAACTTTGAAAAGAGCAGTTCTATAAGGAACAGGGGCCTAGTTTGCTGTTGTGGTTCCTTTATAAACAGACACTCCACATTCCCCCCTCCCCTAGGGATACTGGTAGCTCCCAGTTCCCAGAAAGACCCCCTTTGCAGTTGGTCTGGGTAGAAATGAGACAGAGGCGTGTAGATGGAGAAAGGAACCCTACTTGATCCCTTGGAATGGAGCAACCTGGAAGTGATATCTGCCCAGGATGAGTATCTAAAGACAATTTAGGATGAACTGCCATTTAAGGGAAACCGAGGCATGAGGGCCCTAAGGCACATGGCATTAGATAAAAAGACATCCTGCCACCCTTCAGAGCAGCACTTCCCATCAGCTGACACCTTAGAAGAGGTCCTGAACACAGGCATGCAGAAGGAACACCCCTGCACCTGATGGCCTACAGTGTACTAAACAAGATCTGGTGACTGTCTGATTGAGACCTCATTTTAAGCCCGACGCCCAATTACTTCTTTTTGCTGCTCTCTTATCAAAAGAGACAGGACAATCAGGCTGACTAATGGGGCAGGTGCCCTTGTGAAAACTATCTGGGATGTTTGATGGAGACTCAGCTGGGACAGGAATTGGCCTAGGTACATGGCTTTGGGCTCACAGCAAATAGGGGTAGAAGCTGTCCTCTTCCAAGGAGGCAGGCAAGGCCCCAAGGAGCACTCCAACAGCCGCGATAGCAGAGCCAGCCTGGAGTCTAGAATGCTAGAGACCTCCTGGGCAAACCAGCCTAAGTACATTATTCCCAAACAATCTGAGAGGAGAAGACCTTGTGCCCCTATTAGAGAACCCAGATTTCCCAGAGGAGCTAGGAGAACTGAAAGGAAAAGGAGACTGAGCCTTTGTTCTCAGTTCATACCAGGCTTTCTGGCCTAGAACTAATTCTAATGGCCTAGACCTAACTTCTTTGGGCTCTTTGTTGCTTAATTGCCTGGAGAAATCCTAGATAGCTCAGGCCTCAGGCTTTGGGAAAGGCTATGCTGCCTCCTGGGTTCATCTGCAGAGACCAAGATAACTCAAAGGTAGTATAATCAGCTGGAGGGGTAAGGAAGGAAGGAAGGGTTAGACTCTAAGCAGCACAGTGTGCTGGGGGAATGGAGGATGGAAGAAAGGAAACCCCAACAGAAGTTTGTCTCTCTCTCTCTCTCTCTCTCTCTCTCTTCTCTCTCTCTCTCTCTCTCTCTCTCTCTCTCTCTCTCTTTTTCTTATTCGTCTCAAGGCCAGATTGTTCTGTTTGCCCATTTAGCCCAAGTCCTAAATGCTACAGGCAACCGACAGATACAATTGGTGTCTTCTTCATGTGCACAGTCTTCTCTCCCAGACCCTTTCAGAACTCTGTCACTGCTTAGGATGGGATGCCCCACCTCCACCCCATATATACACAATGAGTCGTTTGGTGAAGAGGACATGTGACTAAGAGTGGCCTAGGATTGGCCACAGCATGGCTGCCATTCTCCTGTAGGAGGAAAACTCATTGTGTTCTGTCAGTGATGTGCAGCCTTAGCACTCATCCAGTGGGGTGACTTGCTTGTAAGCCTGTCTCTACACATGCCTTCGGGCCAGAGCTGGTCCTTCAGTCCAGAACTCCCAGCAATCTGTAAGCACCAGACATTAAACTCAGATGTCCAGTCCTCCACCCAACCACTTTTCATTAATCATCATCATCATCATCATCATCATCATCATCATCATCATCACCACCACCACCACCACAGGGAAGGGCATTCCAGGGAGTATTTAAAAATAATCTTGTTTTGGCGATGTAGTCAAAGGCAAGAGAGCAAGGAGGCTCCAAGGAGGCAGTTTTAGAAGTTAGGGAATGCCAACCACTGCTTAAGTGATCCCCTGTGGTAGAAAGACTAGCTGCTTTTCAGGTTACTTCTCTGTGGAAGAAGAAAACCAAAGCTTCCTGAAAGACAATTGTAGAAGTTGAGGCCCTGGGATAGAAACTGTGGAATGGCCATCTAAGGTAAAGAGTACAGAATGGGACTGTGTCCCAGTCCGCCGGAGGCCAGAGCCCTAACAAGCAGGGGAGACTATAGATTCCAGATAGAATCAAACTGGAAGGAGAATATAGCCTTCAGTAGCAATCTGTAGTACCATGCTTATACACAATAGGAGCTCAATCATTGCTGAGTAAATTAGTAGATCAAGAGGTCAGTTCCGCAGATTCTACTGAGATTGAATCTTATTATCATGGAGTAGTCATGGTGACCCCAGTGGTCTGGATCAAGAGTGTGAGAGATCAACACATCCATGTGTTCTGAACACCTCTGTGCTTTGCAACCTGAGACATCTACTGTCAGTAAGCTGAGTGAGTTTGGGTTTCTCCAGTTCTGTCTCCTCATTGGTAGGGTGAATATTATACTGTTGGGTTAAATGGTGTCCCTCATCTGCCCCACCCCAGGGCTAAGGCTGCTCTGGGAGGTGGGACGCAGGAAGTTTGACCGTGCTCACCCCACATCTGGATGTGTGAAGCTGCAGGACACTGCCCGGGAGTGGGGGAGGGCAGCCTGTGGTCCTGGGGACAGCCAGAGCCAGCTGGGGGTCCCGGGACCTGCACGGAGGCCTGGGCCATCTGTTTCTCAGGTTCTCGGGCACCCCAGGTGCTGCTGGATGCCACAGAAGAGCTGAGAATGGAGTGGGGGTCCCCTTGAAAAAGAGGGGAGAGATCTCCGGCTGAGTCCCAGGGAGGAGGAGAGTCCTTGGCTTGTTGGTGACTGGCTTGGCTCGGTGGAAGCTGAGAGCACTGAGAGGCCTTCTGCAGGAGACTAGGTGGCTGGCCAGCTCTTTAGATGAATGCCTGTTTCATTTCTTCCCCATGGCAGATCCTGATGAAAAGAGACAGTCCATGTTTTTTGTTTTTGTATAAATATTTATTTATTTATTATATATAAGTACACTGTAGCTGTCTTCAGACACACCAGAAGAGGGCATCAGATCTCATTACAGATGGTTGTGAGCTACCATGTGGTTGCTGGGATTTGAACTCATGACCTCTGGAAGAGCAGTCCATGGTTTTAAGGCATTTATTGTCATGGTGGAGAGTGGTTCTGAGTAAAACCCCACACCACTTTCTCAGGGCAGGCCTGAGGTTAAATACCTTTTGCAGGAAGGAGTGTCTGGGAAGGGGAGTTTATTGGCTAAGCCTCCACACCTTTAGGTACCTCATTAAAATGGAGATCTGTCTTGAGGCTACATGACTACAGGTTACATCCTCTACTTGAGGAGGGGATTGGGGCATTGCCCTTAAGTGACTGATGGCCACACACCTATGGAGAGCTGCGGCCTTGTGTCAGGAGCCTGGGGCCCAGGCAAAACACCTACTGTCCCTTGCATGGTTATCCCTTTCTGGGAATCCCCTACTGAGTCATCGAGGTTTTAAACCTTAGCTCAACCAGAAACCAGGCTGCCTTACACGGTCCTACATTATACCATTGCAGGTTACTAACTGGAGCTCTTGGTGGAATGCATGGGCTCAGTTAGAGACCAGATCAAGAAACAGCTACACTGCTTCCCACAGGCCTCTCTTGTCACATGACATCATCACCTCCAATTTCCTGTCAATCCTGCCTCTACCCACCGACCATCATTTTGTTAACAAAGGAGTCCAAAGGCGGATGGACAGCTTCATCTTTGTTATCCCTCCATCACCCAGGCATGTAATACCCTGTCTCCATTAAAGTCAGCACCCAAAATATGAGGAAGCTGTCTTGGTTCCTGTATTTCAGCTTTAGCAGGGCAGGGCTCCGATCAGAAAACATTCTATTGAACAGGATAATAAATAGCTGAGATGCTGTTCAGCTGCTAGGAGAGACAGCAATGTGGAAGAAAACCAGGCAAGCTAGAAGAGAAGGTCCTTCCTGGAAGTTTGGGGATCACACCCTTGGTTTGAATTAGTTCTCAAGATTCATTATGAGACCTCTCTAAAATCTGACTTCTGCCAAAATAACATTTTCCCTAACAAATACACCCCTGACAGAGATGAGGTGAGCAAATGTCAAAGGGATATAGAGGTGAAGTTGGAGGTGGAGATTGAATTAATTTGGAGGAGACAGCCTCCATTCTAAGCACTGCACAATGACGGTGTTCATGGCAAGACCTGTCAAAGTGACATGGCGGGGTATGTGTGGGAAGGGTTGTAGCCCCAGGTCTAACCAGCTCAAGTTCAACCAGGCTTTGCAACCTCAGACAAAGGCCCTCTCCTTCAATGTCCTCATTTATGAAGTGGGGCACCATCTATCTCCCACAGCTGCTGTAAGTAGGGTATACGTGAAATTATGATGTCTGTGGTGAGGACAGGGGCACAACAATGTTCATGGTAGTCACTATGAACACTGACTGAGAATCCACTGTACCCCAAGCACCAGGCTTGACCTTGTACACATGATTTCCCAGTAACTTCTTAGACTGCCACCATGAAGTACTGTTTCAAACCTGCATTGAATAGACAAAAGAGAGTGACATCAAAAAGATTAACTAACTTACCCATAGCCTCATGGCCAGGGAAAAATGTCAAAGCATGACTCGAGCAAATCAAAGCCTGTGGGCACAGGCATGGCTCCGGATGTGTCTACCAGAGACCTTAACTCTCCTGCTCATCCCGGAAAACTCAGGAGCTGTGTGCCATCTCCGGCTCTGCCCCCTCCCTGGAACCCTGCAATTTGCCTCCCAACAGGCTCTTTTGTGACCCTGAGACAAGTGCTTATTTACCCCATTCACTGCTCTGCTCCAAAGAGCAGTTCATCTCACCAGGAGGAACGGTGCCAGCATCTCCCAGAGAACCACTCAGACCACAAAAACAGCAGAGTGCAGTGCTTCTCTCCCAGAGCTGCTTTCCAGGAGCATTCAGCAACAATAACAGTAGCCTTGCTGATGGTGATGGTGGTGGTGGGGCTCACTCAGCGCATGTGAACTTATATGAGGCTCTACTCCTTATGGCAGTGTGATGTCATGGATGCTGACGATGCTTTGACAAGGGATTGACAAACTACATCCCCCTTGATACCTGTTTGGTTAATAGAACTTTCCGGTGGCCATCATGCTAGTGTTTCTGTGCTATCTGCAGCTGTTTCTGCACCACAAAGCTGAGAAGTTGTGACAGAGATCATCCTGCCTGTGGGACCTAACTATCCACTGGCCCATTGCAGAGAATCTTTGCCAGCTCATGGTTCTTCATCGGTATGTTAGGGGAATTCAACACCTATGCATTGCTATCGTTGCACCACCACAGCCAAAGTACCTGACAGAAACAACTTAAGATCAGGAAGATTTATTCTGGCTTATGGTTTCAGAAGGTTTCTGTCCAGCACAGGCATGGCAGCTCAGTTAAAGGTGGCTGGTGTTCGACAGATGTTGTTTACATCACAGTAGGCCAGGAAGCAGAGCATGACAGGAACTAAGGCCTGTGCAACTCTCAGAGGCTCACACCTAGTGACCTGCTTCTACCAGCTATGCCCACCTCTGGAAGTTTCCACAGCCTCTCAAAACAGTGCCACCCACTGGGAACCAAGCATTCAACACCGAAACCTGAAGGGGATTCCAGGTTCAAACCCAATTACCCGGACACGGAGCCTGTTTTTGTATGTATTACCTTTGGACTTATTTCTGTTTGCTCTTAATATGGAGGACATCTCTAAGTATCACGGATGCCAGCTCCTGACATTGGAAAATCATAATACAGATGAGATGCCTGCAAGCTGCATCCCGTATGGGTCATGATTCGTTTGCAGACTGGCAGCCCATCTCCTTCCAGACAACCCCACACCTCCCTGTCCCTTCTTTCTGTCCTCCCTTTATAACCAGGGGAAGGGGAAGGCTTCAGACAAGGCCAGATTCAGAGGCTGCTGGCGTACTTCTCCTCTTTTCCCTCCCCTTCCCTCCTTCCCCTCCTTCTCTCCCTTCCTCAATCCCTCTCTCTAAGTCCCTGCTTCAGCTGTACTGCATCCTTTCTCCATAGCTTTGCTCACACCATCTCCCCCCCCCATTGCCCTTCATTTACCACAGCCCTACCCAAGGCTCCAGGCTCCCTTTATCTCTTTCAGAGATAAAGATATCTCTTTCAGAGATAAAGATATCTCTTTTCACCAAACTCTGGCAATTTACAGAAAATGCCTTAGTACTAGATCAATATGAGGTTTTTTGCTACTTTCTGTTGACTCTGAGCACCCGGGGTGGGGGAAATGGTAGCATCACATGAACGGGGGGGGGGGGGGGGGGGGTGTTGAATCTGTCCCCTGTCTTTCTATCACCTCAAGATTTTCACTTAATGGACTCCATCCTTTACGCATAGGAAAGAGCTGCCAAAAGGCTTCCAACATTCATCTGAGGTCTGAGACAGCCCCTGCTTCATCTGGAATAATAACTGGCAGTTACTGGAGGCTGTGCCAGACCAGGGATGGCTGCTCATCATGCATTATGGCATTCAAAGATGACTCTTGACCTCCAGGCCTCATGGGATATTATGAAGACTGAGTGTGAAGAGTCTGCATTAGAAGCCAAGTAGCCCCGATACCTGCTTAGATCTCAGAGGCCTTTGCCAACGTCCCCCTTCCTCTCTACAAGGACTGGCTTTGTTCGTAGCAGTAACTGACACCGGTGGACTGCATGTTTGGTTGCGTTCTTCAGAGTATGTACCAAGACAATGCAAAGTGTTCTGAGTCACAGTCTTGTACAGAGACACAGTGGGATGCTTCATGACAGTATTTTGAATAAGCCATGATTTCCACTGGACAAAATGCTTCTTGACATTGGCACTAGGGCGAAAACATTCTCTGATTTCAATGCAACAGATTTGGAAAAGAATCACAGAAGAAAGTTGATTTCTGATTATTAATCTTATCTCTGACTTCTGCTACTGTTACTGGTCTAGTCTCTGAGAACATGAGATCTGCTATTTCTTTTATATCTTATTTATATTTTCTAGCACACATCTACATCGTATACACATACACATACATATTGTACATATTGCTGCAGGTAACAAAACATCAATTTAAACTGACACACACACACACACACACACACACACACACACACACGCTGGCTGATTGTGTCTGTGTATATGTGTGCGTATGTATGTCTTTTTAAACACACTCATACATATCAACTCATGGAGATGGGAAGGCTTCCAGGGACTCAGAGTGGTATCACATATGCTCGACCCCTCCTCTCCGCTTCCCTCCACGGAGTGTGATTCCAAGCAGACATTCATTGGTGTCATCATTAGCCATCTCAGGCTCACAACAGTCCCTTTCCAGGCTGAGCAGCATGACCATTGTTGCTAAGAGTTCCAACAAAGTCTCAGGTTAAACTCGCTGGATCAGCCTGGGTCTTTATGGTTCTTGGGCCATGAGTATTGGAATACACTGATTAGGAGATAGGCCTGTGTCGGGTGTCACAAAAGGCATGGCACAAAAGGCATGTTCTGAGAATGCTTGAGCCCCATGGACTGAGATCAGCAGACTATGGGGAACGGAATTCAGGACTAAAATAATACCTGTCTAAGAGAATGAGCCATTGATGCAGGGCCCTATCACCTGCCTCTGTACGTGCCTGGGATTCCCTTCCCCTTTTATCTTCCTGTAAAACCTCTAATTAACCTTGGAGAACGTGCTCAAATGAAATAGTATCTGAGAAGCGCTCGCTCTCTCTCTCTTTCCTCTCTCCCTGTTATTCACCTATCTTCTGGCCCTCATCCCAGCTCCCTCCCCTCCCCCTCCCCCTCTGGATATGAATTAAGTCCTGTTCAGCTTTCAATCCACAGGTCCAGGCCCTGGGAATGGAAGAAAATAGTTGCCCCCTCATGCTCTGATTCCACTAATGAATTGACTGGCTCAGCATGTGGTCCTCTAATGTTGTTTTTGTTGATTTTCAACCACTTTTCCAGTTTGAAAATGAAATCATCCTGAAGCTGGACCACGAGGTGGAAGGAGGCCGGGGGGATGAGCAGTACATGCAGCTGCTGGAGTCCATGTAAGTTCAGGCTGGAGGAGCAGGAAGCCTGTGAAGGGCCAGCCAAGGGTGGAAGGCTCTCACAGCAGGCTATAGGGTTGCTGGTACTCCTGGGAGACTTTCACAGGAAGCTGGTGGTACTGAAGGAACTGTTTTGGGAGGAAAGTTGACATTTCTCAGGAAGAACCTGCCCTTTGCTATTGATGCGGTGGGCTGGATAAAAGGAAACATTGTGTTGGAAAGAGAAAAGAACCAGGCAGTGTGAAAACCACCTCTTAAGAGCTGAAGCATGGAGTAATTACTGCCATTTTCCTTTTTGATTTTTGACAGATTTGATTGTGAGCAGCTCACATTGTGTGTATCTCTGGTCAGGTTTACTGTCTTGAGTCCATGTTTCACTGGGTGACCTTCTAAGCTCAGGGAGGTAAGCATATTGCCAGAGGATGCTGAGAAAAGCATCCTTGAGGAGGTATGTGTTAGTGAGGGTTTTACTGCTGTGAACAGACACCATGACCAAGGCAAGTCTTATAAAGGACAACATTTAATTGGGGCTGCCTTACAGGTTACAGTCCAGTATCATCAAAGTGGAAACATGGCAGCATCTAGGCAGGTATGGTACAGGAGGAGCTGAGAGTTCTACATCTTCATCTGAAGGCTGCTAGCAGAATACTGGCTTCCAGGCAGTTAGGATGAAGGTCTTAAAGCCCACACCCACAGTGACATTCCAACCTACTCCAACAAGGCCACACCTACTCCACCAGGGCCACACCTTCTAATCATGCCACTCCCTGAACCAAGCATATACAAACCATCACAAGGTATAAAGCCTTCAGTGTGCCCTGCAAGACTTCAGTGCCCAAGTCTGGAATGACAGTGCAGAGGAAACAGTGCTCAGTATGACTGGACTTTAAGTCAAGACATTTTTGTTTTGTTTTCCCAGATATTAAGATATAATTCATATACCATGCATGTCTACCCAGCATGCACTGCTCTAGTGTGTTTATTGAACTTGTGACCACATATTAATTAAAACTAGAATATTTTCATTACCCTATAAAAGGAGCCCTGTACTCCTCAGGCATACCTTCCCTGTACACGTATGCATGCATGTAGCAATACACCCCCCTTTCTTAGCCTTCTGCAGCCACGACTGCTTTCTCACTCTGGATTTTTCTGTTACAGACATGTCATAGATTATGGCACTTTGGAACTTGATGTTCATTCATGTTTTTCTCTTAATAACCAGCAGGTAGTTATTTAGGCTGTATCTACTTCGTTGGCTCTTAGATTGACCCTGTGAGTATAGTAATAGTCCCTTAGTGTAGGATTGCAAGGCCATAGGGTATTATAAAGACAGTCAGCTTTTTGAGGGGAGAGTGAACACACCAAGCACAGCTCCACATTTTTCTCCATTGGCCAAGCAGAAAGGCACCAATGTCTCCACTTCCTGTATCACTTGTTAACATCCGTCCTAACGATTATAGCCACCCTGGCAAGAACCTGCGGAAGACCCTTGTGTTCTGATTGCCATTTCTACACTGGCTGAGGATGTTGAACACTTTTCTGGGGCTTCTCATCCACTTGCATCTTTTGTGTGTGTGAGGGGGAACATTGCATTGAGTCCTGGCTCCCCCACTTTGCAGCTGTATGACTCTAGGCAAATGGCTCGACCTTCCAGCCTCAGTATCCCCACTTCTAAAGTGGGAACAATAGGTGCCTGTGGTTATTTTGAAGTGGCAGTAATTAAGAAGCATCTGGCACACAGCAGGTACGTGTTTAATGAATGCTTCAGTCCCTCGGCCTGGCTCCCAGTTCCTGTCATTGGCTGCCTCCTAATTACCCTGCCTGAGAGGCCTTCTCTGGAGGCTTGGGAATGGTCAGGCATCCCAATTTCCTGTCCTCTGTGTTCACGGAGGCTCTGGTGTGGCTCTGGTTTTTGGACTCTTTCCTCAATCCTCTCCGAATATTTGCCTTTCATCACCAAGGCAAACGAAAGGCTTTGCCCTGACTCCCTGTCGTGGTCCCTATTCTGTACTGCCCAACATGGTCAGAGCTCAGCAGTAACAATGGAGACCCTGAAAGCATGGTCTCATCTCAGCTAGCTTTGGCTCTGCCTGATGCCAGATACAGGTTTCTCATACACCCATATTGCAAACAGATCCATCAGAGGAGGGTTGGCCGGACCCCTGGAGAATATCTGACTCTCCAGGGGCAGAAACCAGTGCTTATCTCAAAGTTCTGAGAGGGAGAATCTAAATATTGCCCAGAAGCTGAACCCTGTTTGCTCTGGCAATTTCCATTTCTAAAAGCGGATGAAGCCCTGTGGCAGGCTTCAGACTACCAGCGGGGTTCACAAAAGCCTTCCGGAGTGATTCTTTATCAAAGGAGTCCTTAGCGGTCAGGGAAATTAAAGGCAGCTCATTATTTTCTTCCCGAGATGGAGGTGTGAATGATTTTTACACAAAATGAACTAGGCCAAACGCAGGAGTCAGGACCTACTCAGAATGGACAGGGACCTTGGGTCCTACTCTTTCTTCTGCCCTTCCTGAGCATCAGTTTCCTTACATGCAAATTAGAGGTGAATATATAAGCCACCCCTTATATGTTATGTCAGGGCTGAATGGGAAGATGAGTGGGAAGGATGCTGACTACTTTCCTTTCTTTTAGTTTTATTTCACTAGCAGAGTTGCTGATGCCTACTATATAGTACAGGCGTATTAGCTTCTCTTCTTATTATCAACCAACAGGAGTGTAATGCTGTCATTGGGAGCCACCCCGAGGCTACTGTCTTTCTCCAGTTGGGTCACCTCAGTTCCTGTGGCACTTCCTTCTCGTCCCTGATGCAGGGCCTTAGCTGGGTTGGAACTTCTCTAGACAGATCCAGTCTTCTGGTTCTGCTTAGAAGTTAGATGGTGCTTTTGTGACTAGAATAGAGCTTCCGGTCCTATGCCAGCTACAGTTTTGAACCAGGGAACAAGGCTTAGGCATGGGATGAGGCTGAGTCCTAGTCCTCACACGCCTTTGTACAGTACACTGCAGACTTGCCGAGTACCGCAGTCCTCCCTACCCCCAGAGTTCTCCTCCCACATTGGATGGAATAGTAAAACTCCTCCATCTAGGGGCCTCCTGTAATGAGTCTGAGTGTATAATTTCTGGGTTTTCGTCCCCAAGGCCTTGGCTTGCAAAGGGTGCTGTCAGCACAGCAGCATCATCCACATAGACCCACCATTCCCACAGCTTTCTTCTTGTCACTTAGACTCCGCTGTGGGATTCAAGGGAGGGAGTTATGTGACCTTAACAGGACAGTCATCAGAACCTAGGCCCAAAAGCTTCCTATTTCACTTACTGTTTGGGGGTCAACCTAGTGACTGCCTTAAGGAATTACTGGGGTTCAGACAGGCTGAACAGTAAAACAGTCTCAGCATGGTGGTAGGAGAGCAGGCAGTTCTCAGTGTAGGTTTGTACACTGTTAAGCACTGGAGTTCATTTTTATCTCTCTGCCTCCCCTGCTGAACTAGCACCTTCATGTGGCTTGGTCCTGATGTCCAAACCTATGGCTTTGGACCTTGTTCTCCAAAGCCATAGTTTGTAGAACAGTACAGGTTGTTTGAGTGGGTGGATGGGTAGGTGATAGTTAACTACCTGGCTCACCAATCCTTAACAGTTGAAGCAACCTTCTTTCCTCACACAGAAAGAATAAAGATACCAAAGCACTCAAGACAAACCTTTTAAACCCTTGTGTGTCTACAGGGTGGTCCAGCACCCTGCAGCATTGGGAACTAGGCAGCAGAGTCTCAGACCCCAGCCCAGAGCCCAGAATCAGACTCCATTAGAAGCATGCCCAGATAGGGTCCACCCATGAGGAATGAGCAGAGCTGATCATAGAAGTGGTCACCAATGCTGGCTAAACACTAGAATTGCCTGGAGAGCCTCAGAGCAAATCATTGCTGCTCCAGACTCCAGAGGTTCTAAAGATGTGGCTTAGGCTGGGCATGGCTTTGTAAAAGTTCTCCAGACATTCTAGTGTGTTGCAGGGCTGAGAACTCTTGCTCTGGCCAGGCTTGAACCCAGGAAGGCCCTTTGCCTGGAATCCCACACCAAATGCTGGATGGAGCCTGACTGAATTATCCTTAGGGTGAGGAACAGGGCTAGAAGTGGCTGTCTCCAAGGAGAAGGGACAGCTGCAGCAGAACCAGACTGGTGTAAATCACAGGCCATTTGCATTGCTTGTTGAGAGCCAAATGCTACTCTTTGGGCAAGATGGATGTGTCTGATCCCAGCCACAGTTTGAGATGTCACCTCCTCGCAGCCTGACGTAGCCTCTGGAATGAAATGACCCTCCAAAGTCCTTGGTTTTCTTTTTTCTTTTTTCTTTTTCCTTTCTTGTGAGATCTCTTGGGAACTTGCACTGCCCAGAGGAGAAACTTGGGAGCCCTGAAACACCCAAGAATAGATTCAATGTCTGCAGAAAAATGTCTTCCCAAATCGAACAGTGACTGGTTTCACTCCTAAGGTCTCCACTTAAACTTCCAGCTGACCTTTTAACCTTTCTCTGCCCCAATTTCCTCTTCTAGAAATGGGAAGGAAGAATTTCTAGTTGTTGAAATTCTCCAAAGGGTCAACATAATGCCTAGCACCACACATGTGATTAAGGAGAGCTTTCATTGACCCATGTTTAGCTTGCTTATCTCTCACCCTGATTTGCAAGGAAAGACAGGGTTCTCTGCATATTACAGCCACTCTCTCTACTACAGTATGCCTAGTACCACATTTATCAGCCGATAAGTGTTTAAAAATGGCACAGGTAATTTTTTAAATTACTTTTACAGTTTTTTTCAGTCAACACTCTTACGTTTCAACAGAAAAACAGAGTATCTCATCTCTTCTCCACGTGGGCCCCTCACCAGAAAGGATCACAATTAAGTAGCTACTGTTTGTCCTTGTGACACCTTCTGAGTTTTACACATAAGGTGTTGGGTGATGGAGACAGAGATGCCAGAGCCAGGCGACTGATATTTGCCAAGTGTGACCTTGAGCAAGTTAGGCGACCTTGCCATCCCTTAGTATCCCTAATGCATAGGGACCCCTTCTCAACAGACCATGATGAGGCACTCAAGGACTTCTTCCTGTGATACTAAGGGATAGTACTCGGGACATGCTCAGCTCTGAAACAATCAATTAAATAAAAATAAAATGTTCAGATACTTATGCATCTCATTTAACCGTGTATTTTATAGAGCATTTTACATCATCGATTCATTTCCTAATACTTTTTAGGGGCTTCATAGAACCACATTGTGTGAAAATACATCACTCCACTTAACCACTTTCTTCTTGATGGACACTTTAGATGGTTCTAGCTCTTTCACTATCTTATACAATTTAAAAATCCTATAAATACACCCTGGTGCAGTGCTAGAAATACTTCCATAGCACAGACTCCTATAGAGTAAATTCCATGAAGTCAGTTGTTGAATCAGAAGATGTTCATGCACATGAAACATTGCTAGATGTTGTGAGAATCACTTCCCAGTAGAGTTACCCTGCTGTACTACTCCTGTTGGTATAATTGTGACTATCTCCTGCCCCACCCCCACACTACTGGCCATGTGGGAATATTTTTTATTTTTATTTTTCTCATTCTGGTAGTATAAGAATATTTGCTGTGTAGTTGAAGAAAATATGCCAACAGGGAGCTTGGGATCACTGGCCACTCGTGTAGTGTTGCCGCTGACAACCAATTTCTCAGTGTGAGCTCAGCACCCTCTCTCCTCACAGCCTGATGGAGTGCACAGTGGAACACCCGACCATTGCCAAGTCTGTGGAGAACTTCGTGAGCTTGGTCAAAGGGCTACTGGAGAAGTTGCTGGATTACAGGGGAGTCATGACGGACGAGAGCAAAGACAACCGTATGAGCTGCACAGTGAACTTGCTGGTGAGTGACTGCTAGGTCCCTAGGGGCCAAGTTGGACCCATATCCTGCTGTAGGCTAAGCTTGGGTCTCACTGCTCCTCTTGGGAGAGAAGCAAGGCTAATTGTTATAGAACTCAGCCAAAGACGGTTAAAATCCAGCATCTGTGCTCTGTGTCGTGAGGTTTCCTGTGCCTCAGTTTCCTTATATACAAAGTGGGAGCTACAAAGATGTCCTTTAAGGACTTCATGCATCCATAGAAGGAAGATAGCAATAGCTAGCGTATTACATATGCCACCTGCCTTTCCCAGAGCTCTGGAAATACAAGTTTTGCCCCTCAGCCTCTGTTGTGTGGCCTCTCCTATCAATGGGGACTCTTTTGTAACAGCTTAGATATTGCTATTGATTTTTTTGGAATGCCAAAGGGACTTTAAAAATCCTGACTACAGCAGAAAGGAATCCAATGCTAATAGTTCCACCAGGCCTGATTTACATAGAGAGCCTGGAGAGAGGTTTCCCAGTTTCTCCCTAAGGAAGGTTGGAGATGGTTGAGGAAATTGACCTTCATCAGCCAGACTAGAATATGCCTGGGACAGGGACATCCAAAGCAGTAAGACAGGAGCAGTGCAAGGGTCTGCTGTCAGGAGAGCTCAGCCGATGAGCACTACCATCCCCCAGCCTACATGGCCTGGAACATGTTACCGGCTCTTCTCTAAGCCTCGGGAGGGTGTGGATGCTCACATCCCACAAGAGGCTCTTAGACTGGCTCAAAATCCGTATGGGTTTGTTTAAAATTGTCACACGTTTAGGATTTCCGGTAGCAGTGTCCAGGGAAATTCCAGGCCCATAACTGGGAAAAGATGGCTCAGCAAGTTCAGAGCATTTTCTGTTCTTCTAGAAGATCCAAGTTCAATTGCCAATAGCTATGTCAAGCTGTTTACAACCGCCTGTAATTTTAGCTCTAGGGGATGTGATTCTGTCTTTCGGCTCCCGTTGGCGCTGAGACACTTGTGGCATATACTCATACATACAGACTCTTAAGTAAACAAACAAATAATCCAACAAAAAGCAAACAACTCCTAAGAACCAGGCCTAATGAAATACACCTGTAATCCCAAGAGGCTAATGTGGGAAGATCATGCCTCTGAGACCAGCTTGGAGACTACCTCAAAAAACCAATAAGCAAAATTTAAACAACAAAGCCAAAACCAACCAAATAAACAATGGCTTCTAAGCTGGCACTGGAGTATCTCCCAGACATTTTCAAGTTCAAGTGCTCTGGCTGTGGGATATAAAGCTACAGAAAGTTCTGTGCTGTCAGAATTAGGATGTGATCCTGGGGGTCTACATTTAAGCCAGGCTGCCTTGAAAAGTAGACTGGCCTGGTCTTGACAGACTACCACTCAGCCTGGCAGACAGCTCACTGCATCCGCTAATGTGTGATGACTGAGACATTTGCTCTGTCCGTTTACAGTCAGGGAAATGACTTGCAGAGCAAAGTCTCCCAACGAGGCTATTGGGTGCACTTGGCAAAGTGAACATCTTGCTCCTTGTTAGGATCCCAGACAGTAAGCAGTGATCTTTCTCTCACCTCTATCACTACATTCTCTTTCCCCAAAGCCCTGCAAAGAAAAGCACTCAATACTGTATTTTTCCTCCCTTATCTAGAATTTCTACAAAGATAACAACCGGGAAGAGATGTACATAAGGTAAGAATTTTATCATAGGCCTGCTATGGTACCTCTGTGCTCAGTATCCATCACTGCCCATGCTGCCTCTGATACAGAATTTAGACCTGCCTTCTTAGCACCTGGCTTTTGGTATTCTGATGCCTCTCAATTTCCCAAGACTTGGTGGAACCTTCTGTTCTTCCCTGGTCATCCCCAAGGAATGACCTAGAGCTTTCAGATTGCCTGGGGTCCTCTTCTGTACATTTCTCTTAAATGATGTCATTTGAGCTGTGCATGTATTTGCTTCTGTCATAGGCCAGCATGGGAAATCCATTTTAGTCCGAGAACATGGCAAGACCTTGACTAGCTTGCATTGCAGGGAAGAGAGGGGGTTGGTGAGATGGCTCAGCAGGTAAAGGGGCTTGCTTCCAAGCCCTTGAAGACCTGAGTTCAATCCCCAAGACCTATGTAGGGGAAAGAAAGAACTGATTCTCCCAAGCTGTACCCTGACTGCCACACATGTGCTGTGACATATACATACCCTTCTAGGCACATCTCTCTCTCTCTCTCTCTCTCTCTCTCTCTCTCTCTGCCACACACACACAGACACATACACACACACCCCACAAGTAGCTATGACAGGAAAAATAAATAAATAAAAGGGAGAGGAATAGCTCAAGGCATATGTCTCCTCCCTGCTGGGCATTTACTAGATTTTTAAGTTTATCATAAGAGGCTTTTCTGAGGACATTAGCCTGGACCCCCCCCAAAAAAAAAAAAAAAAAAAAAACCTCCTTCACCAATTTTCTCAGTATCTTATGTTTTTCCTTGCAAAAGAACCCCATAACTATATTACTGTTATTTTTTACTCATTATAAAAATAACACGTATTTTTTAAATCAAAACAAAAACAAAAAAGTCTCATAAAATACAGACTAGCAAAATAAAATATGAAATAAATCTCTAAAATACATACATATTTTCAGGCCTTTTATGCCTATATATACATCTAATTCTGTGCATGCACTATTTCTGCAAAAATGGAGTTTTAGTACTAATAATTTATTCCTCGCTTCTTTTTACCTGACAAGATGTATTTCAGAATCACTTGTAATGAAACTATAAAATTTCCTTTCTAGAATATACTGTCCTTTACATAGCCAATCCTGTGCTATCATCAGGTCTGTTATTTCCAATGTTTTTCTCCAATAAATAGCAACAACGGATTCTTGGCCACTGGCCTGTGTTCCTTTCTGTGAGTCCCCAGCCCAGCAGCGAGTTCTGTCAAAAGCTGAGCCTGTGCACCTAACTCACTCTAAGCCTACCCCCGTGTTTAGGTTCTTGCTTTACGCTGGTCCAGTTGTGTCCTGAAAGCCATTCCACAGGCTGTCCTGACCTTTGTGACACATGAAGCTTTGGAGTCTGCAGGGCCAGAGTGGCCATTTGGGATGAGTCATTCCAGCTACTGTTGTGGGTTTGTTTTTTTTCAGTACAAAACAAAAGAAAACAAATCATTCTGCCTTCTGCTTTGAGGGTGAGATGCAAGACTCTCCCTACATGCCCTGTATGCAGGCTTTCCTCTCTCCAAACTCTTTCCTTGTTTCAGCTTCAGAAGCACAGATGGTAAGTCCCAGACCCCCACAGGCTTAGAGATTGGGGCCTGTGTTTATGTAGAAAGCCGCCATATTGGCCTGCTCCAGACAGTTGTGATGTTCTGAAAGCCTGTTCTCTTTGGCAAAAAACCCAACCGTTCTTTTTCCTGAAAAGCTCAGAAGTCGTCATGACTATACCCTCATTCCACTATGGCACTTGTCACCTCATTGGATGGTGGTGGCCCTTTTAGACACAGCTGGGGCCTTGCATTCTGTTTCCTGTGGTACCTCACTCAAGCATACAGAGACATCTGACTCAGTAGCCCTGGTGGGCTCATTAAAATTTCTTCCTTGGGGCTGTATTGCAGATGGTTAGGCTCACACATTAACAAAGGAGAGTAGAGGGGGGCCTTAGATGGTCCAGGAGTTGAAACAGTATGGGAGGTCTCTCCCTGAGACACTCTCCTGGAAGTTGTTGAGCCCAGACATGAAGGGGATCTAATAGGTGGTAGGTAAGGAAGCTGAGAGATAGCAATGGGCCCTGTAGGAAGAATGGGTGTTTCCAAATTCTACACTCCACTGATGACTGTTACCAGCAGAGCATTGTGGGATGGGCAAGAGAGTGGACAGACATTGCTGTGGATATAAAAACAGCACTCTCTGGGGCTGGAGAGATGGCTCAGCAGTTAAGAGCACTGACTGCTCTTCCAGAAGTCCTGAGTTCAATTCCCAGCAACCACATGGTGGCTCACAACCATCTGTAACTCCAAGATCTGACACCCACACACATAAACAGCTCCCTCCCTCCTTTCTTTCCTCCCTCCCTCATGCTCTGGCTCTCTCTCTCTCTCTCTCTCTCTCTCTCTCTCTCTCTCTCTCTGTTCTAACACAGGCCCCAGTTTTCTCATCTCCAATCAGTGCTGGCAGGATGAGTTGAATCTTTCTGCCAGGGCTGCTCCCCCACTTACTGTTTACCCCAGCTCAACTGTCTGGCTAGAAATCTTTCTGAAACAACCTTGTGTTAGTCAGCATTCCATCACTGTGACAGAATCTCTGAGAAAATGAACTTACCCTAAAGAAAGTTTTATTTTTGACTCTGTGATTCAGAAGCTTCAGTCCACTGTTACCGGGTACTGTAGGATCAATTATCAATAATTTATCAAAGCCCCCCCCCCTTTGCTTTTGATTCTACTTTTAGTTCCTTTGCCCAGGAATTGTCTCAGGGTTCAGAACTAAAGTGTCAGTTGCAAAGAGACAGGGGGTGGGAATGTTAGTGCGTCTAAATAGCAGAGTCTTTCTGTGGACAGCTCAGGGCCTCTCTTGCCTCTCTCTCCTCTGCTGTCCTCTCTTTTATGCTTTCCCAGAGCACCCTAAAGAGAGGACAGGAACATCCCTTTATGAATTGCATTCTCATGGACCCTTACAATCATGAAGCTGCTATTCAAGTTCACACCCCAGCACATCTGTGTGTTAGCATGTGACTCCTGATAAGCCACTTGTGTTTCCTTCCTTTGATTCCACATCATATCACACTGGGCAGACCATTCTACAGCACACTGGACTCTGACCAGGATAGCCCCTGACTTCATGTTTTTGTTTTTGTCAGAATATGGCTATCCCTAATGGACCCATGTCATAGGGTTGTCAAGAGGATTAGGTGATCCAAAGCATTTAAAACACTTAGCACAAAACCCCAGCACATAGGGTGTCATAGAAGGATCATAGTTTGCAGCCAGCCTGGCCTACATAGTAAGTTCTAGGCTAGTCTAGGCTATATCTCAAGACATTGTTTCAGGAGTAGAAGGGGAGAAGTCACTTAGCATAGCACCTGGCATCACTTAACATAGCACCTGGCATCACTTAACATAGCACCTGGCATTACTTAGCATAGCACCTGGCATCACTTAACATAGCACCTGGTATCACTTAGCAAACATAGCACCAAGCATACATAGCACCTAGCATCACTTAGCATACATAGCAACTGGCATCACTTAGCATAGCACCTGGCACATACTAAGGGTCCAACAAATATTAGATTTTTTGTTTTGTTTTGTTTTGTTTTGTTTTTCGAGACAGGGTTTCTCTGTGTAACCCTGGCTGTCCTAGAACTCATTCTGTAGACCAGGCTGGCCTCAAACTCAGAAATCCGCCTGCCTCTGCCTCCCAAGTGCTGGGATTAAAGGCGTGCGCCACCACTGCCCGGCCAAATATTAGATTTTATCATTACCACTTATGTAGAAGGCTAGATGGATGGACTAAAGAACTCCCAGTGCCCTGTGCAAGGGTCCACTTGTTCTGCTTTGCTCCTTCCTGTCTCCACCAGATGCTTTATCACCACATCTTGTAATTCATCACATTTCTCCCTACACAGATACTTGTATAAACTGCGTGACCTTCACCTGGACTGTGACAACTACACAGAGGCTGCCTACACACTCCTCCTCCACACCTGGCTTCTCAAGGTACTGTCCCAGGAAGATATCCACACTGAGATCCCCACCGGAGTCCTCACAGCAAGCTGAAGAGTTTTAAAAAGGATGAAAGAAAGAATCAAAAGAAATGGGGAAAGAACAGGAAGGGAATTTTCCTTTTCTTGGTGCCTCTCAGACTCCCTACCGGGCAGCACACTTCTCTGTGCTAGTTCACCTGCTCCCAGCGGTACCGAGTGACCTTTATCTTTAATAACTGAAAGTCCCTGGGACATACATCTTCAGTATTATATAGCATCTAACTTGTTGTCGAGGATAAATAATTAGCATGCTCACTGAGCTGCTTTCCCGTCTAGCGGATGTTTCTGCAAAAGCACAAAATTCTTTCCTTTGGCTTTTGAAGCCCTGTGGCCATGTCTCATTAGATTTAGAGAAAATTCCCCAAAGTCCACACTGTGAACCCACTAGAAAGCCAAAGTTGCCCAATTTAGTCAAAATCAGAATCACTTCACAAATGGAAATCACAGACAGCATCCATCTGATCACAGACACCGGGACCCTGAGGGAGGCCAGCAGAAGTGTCTGTGAGGCTTCATCTTGCTCCTCATCAGAGACGCTCTCATAGCTCATGGTCCCTGGTTCATCTGCTCTGTCTTATATCATCTGAACCAGAGGGCAACCTCCAAACACCCCAAGGACTCATACCGGTAAGGGCAGCTTCCCCATGGAAACCTGGGTTGTCAAAGATGAGCTAAGATGGGGAAGGGGGAGATAGAACAGGACCTGGTCAGGAAGGTTTCTGCCTTTCATCCTTGGAAGACATCTGTACTTGGCTGCCACTTATGTCTGTGTTGCTTCCCTGTGTTCTCTCAACAGTGGTCAGATGAGCAGTGTGCATCCCAGGTCATGCAGACAGGCCAGCAGCATTCTCAGACCCACCGGCAGCTGAAGGAGACACTCTATGAGACCATTATAGGTTACTTTGACAAAGGAAAGGTAATTGCCGTCCTCTCTGTGTGGGGGCATTGGCCAATGGGAGGGACAGGTCTCTTCTGTGTTGTGTATTTAGTTAGTCCTCTTTTAAACACCTAGACCACTGCATTTGCTTTGCCGAGCTTGGAGCACCCCCTCCACATCTGTCCACTGGCAGGTTGGATCTTTTCACCCTTTGGGGTTTTACTTAGATGTCACAAGAGCTTCCTGGACCACCTTCAGCACCCCTGCCCTGAGCCACCTTTCTCCTTTCTTCAAAGAAAAGCGTTATGCTGCTATTGACAATTCTTTCCTTACATGGGATTTATTTGCTTGTTCTCTGGCTCCTCACTATGGAATACCTCAATTGCAAAGCTTTGCCTC
>JADRCH010000008.1:11162583-11175937 GCA_019843965.1 Rhynchomys soricoides
GATACCGGTTGGGTAAATGGGCAGATCCACGGATGACACTATGCTGCCATTGATCTCTTCTGTAAGGATTCTGGCAGAGTTGCCCAGGAGCTGAAGCAAACCAGCTGCTACCCAGTCCCAGCTTCCAGCAGACCTTGAGGCAGCTCCAGCCTGAAGGCCACCATCTGCCCTGTAGGCAACATAGTATAGTCTACTCCATGCCCGGGCATTTCATCCCTCATGGCTAGCCACAGTTTTGTTTGGTTCTTCTGATGTTCTAGTTCCCCTTCTACAATAAGGAGATACTAATAGCATCTGCTTCTTAGTTGTAAGGTGAAAACTAGGTGGGAGAAAATGTTATAACTCCCAACATGGTAGCCAGCAGGCAACAATGCCACCTTGTTAAATTGTAATGGCCACCATTGCTGCCCATCTCGGCCGTTTCTTTCCTAAGGCCCTCCATAAGTCCGCTAGCTCACACATAACCCTGCTTCTCTGTGATTGGCAAGACCTCTCGCCATCTGTTGGGATACCACTGGATTCTTGGTTTAGATTTGTCCTGCCTCTGCAGTTCATTACCTCTTTCTTAGTCTGTTCTTCCCATTTTCCCCAGAATGATGACATGAGGTAATGTCTATGGAGGGCTTATAAATTCCTGAGGCTCAGCAGTTGGAAAAGACTGTCCTAGAATTTATGATTATAAGCCTCTTGAGGGCAGAGACTCTGCCATCTTTGAACCTCTTCCCCCACTAGCCATCAAATAAGAGCTTTCTATTTGTTTATTGCTGATTACATCAGTCCTACTGGATGAGCCCCACAAGGAGGTACAGTTTGTTTCCAGCTTGAGATTTGACTCAGCCACCCTGTGCTGAGCAGAGGAGGAAGACACAAGCATGCCATGCTCAGAGCACTTATTGCCTTGTTGCTAAATCAGACACATCAATTATTGTCAGAGTTTGCATGTTTTCTTTTGGTATTGTACAATGAGGGTAGGGACAGGGGAACATGGTGGTACCTGGGAGTATAGAGGAGTCAGCAGATGATACAGCTCACCCTGAAAACCATGGCCATGGAAGCTTCTAGAATAAAACCTAAACTCTTTAGCTTCCCTCAGTTTTCCTTCCCTACAGATACACACTGGCCATCACTCCATAAGCTTGGCTTGACACCGCCTGCTCTAGTGCCTCCCCAAACCCAACAGTTCCAGCCACCTCCTTTTGCCTCATCTCTGCTGTTTGTGAGAGCAAAAATAGTGTCTCTTCCCCATCTTTGACTGTACAGATGGATGGATGTCCATGCACTGTCCCCAGAACCCAGTCGCTTACTCCATAACTAGTGTATAAAGCCAGTGACATCAGTGCCTGTCAGAGGTCCCAGAGGACTGGAGGAAATGCTAGGTGTCTGACTATTGCCCTGCCTCCTCTTAGCCTCTTAGAAATCTCTTAGCACACAGAGACCCCACTGTTTTCTCCTGTTCCTATACTTGTGAGAAGCTTGTAAATGCACACACACACACACACACACACAACCACCCACCCCCACACCCCCTCCCACACACACTGTTGTGTCCAACAGCCCTCTGGCCCAGCCAGGTTCATTACCCAACCTTCTTGTTCAGGGTGAAGCCTGCAGACTGGGAGCCTCCTGGCACATAAAGCATTTTTATGCTGCTCACTAAGCTGTCTTGGGTTTACTGCCATGGCTTCTCTGCTCCACGCTTGGTTTTATTTATTTCTATGCTTGGATGCAGAGAGTACTTTCGTTAAGAAGCTCACGATGAATTTTGGCAGCCTCCACTCTCGCCTCCCCCGCCTCCTCTGGCTTCTCCATTTAGGTGCATTTTCTGTTTTAAACTCAGCGTGGAATGGGAATGGGTAACCTCTGAGACTGTCAAACTCCAGCCAGCCCTGTCTCTCTCCACGCCTGGCTACAGAGCTCACAGATGCCTCTGTAGTCCAAGATCGGGGATGATCTTGGTGTTGACTTAAAGTCTAGCAGCAAAGAAGAAGCTTCTGGGTCTGGGGTCCATATTTTCAGTTTATTTTAAAAACAGAGAAGACCGACTTTGAAAGTTTTAATGATGTTCTAAGACTCTAGTACAGTCTTACCCCTCAGTGCTGCTCTGTACTTAACTCCCACAACCACTTTACCCCATTAAGAAGTGGCAGAGGAGATCACAGATTGAATATTGGGACCAATTTCACCCCAAGAAATGCTCTGACCTCAGGCCACTTGTTTACTTCACTGGGAGCCATACCTCTTTAGCAAAGCGTTCTGATGCCTCCCCTGCATAACCTGCACTCTGGAGAAACCAGGGATACAGGGAGAAAGCCTAAGTCACCAAGTACTTACAAAGCTTTAAACGGAGCCAACTGGGGTTGACCTCCAAGCCCACTCCTGGTTGGGCAGATGACCCTCCATTTCTCACCTAGAATATGGGCATGATGTTAGTGACCTCTCTCTAGCTACTGAGGAAGAATCAGAGCACATGTAAACAGCCAACTCCATTGTTCGTTAAAGGAGGAGGATGAGAAAGCATAAAATGGTTGTACTACTACCAAGACACAGGCTCGCTCTGTGTGAGCACCAGGACTGGGTAAGGGGGTGTCTGCTGTGCAACTCTAGGGGGTGATGGCAAGGTTCCAAAAAGCTGAGCCACCTCTAACCACTGTCTCCATGATGATCCTGTAGATGTGGGAAGAGGCCATCAGCCTGTGCAAGGAACTGGCGGAACAGTATGAGATGGAGATCTTTGACTACGAGATGCTCAGCCAGAACCTGGTAAGGCTCCCCAGAAAGCCACGCACAATGCTCGCTCTGCTCAGAGACAGGCAGAGAAAAGTGAGGCCCGTGGGTTAGGGAAACAGAGGATGGAGAAGGTCCCTGATGAGGTCACGGTGAAGATCACCCCTCCATTGTTAGATGGAGCAGCAGCTGCCGCAGCTGCTGCGCTCCCAGTAAATGCTCTGTTGCATTTGTAGTAAAGGTTTCACAAATCACCAAACCAATTAAATAAAAGCACAACTTTATGCTCTTTGATGAACAGATAAATCACGTTAACACGATTCCCATCTGGCTGTTCCCATTAGCATGTTGATGCTCAAGACTGGGGTGGGGGAAATCAGAAGGAGAGGGACCAGCCTTCCCTGCCTGCACTGCCTGGGATTAGCAGGAAGTTGGGCTCAGCAGGGGAAATATAGCTCTACTTTTTGGCTGCTCCTTCATCCCTCACCGCCACCCGTGGTTGCCCAAGAGTCAGGCTCCCAGACCCCTATGCTCAGCCCATAAAGGCCAATGTAGACATTTGCAGGAAAATGGTAAAATAGGAGTCAGAATGTTGAGGGGATTGACAGCTAGGGCTGGAGATAGAGGGCTAGAGTGGTAATCATGTGAAAGTCTGCCGAGCTTTTAGCTTTATGTAAGATAAGACTCAAATACAAACGTGTCAGCACCAGTGGGTACTCAATGACAATAGTCCCTGAACATCCTCATGTTCGCAGACACAGAGGCACACAGTCTTCCAAATGTGTGAGTTTATGTGCAGACACATTCCAGGGCACCCCACATACTACTGACATATATTCCCATCTCTGAATGAAGCACACACCATCCAGGCACCTGTCTAGATCCACATGTATGTTTTATGCCACATCAAGTGATCCCCGTGACACATCTCCTCATATACTGTGCCATGTCAAGATTTCTTTAGGACCAATAGCGACTGCAGGGTGCTGTAAAGTGTGGAGTGAGTTGCAAACTGTTTTCAGGGATATGAACATTTGAAAAAGCACATGCCTCTTGGAGTGCACAAAATATGTTAGGTGCGTGTGCATGCACAGGAAGATGTCTCTATCTGGAGGCATTTGGTCGTCCACGTACTCTCAGAAATGCCTGTCGCTGCCACATGGTCACAGAGAAGGGAGTTACAGTGGGGACAGCAGGGCCCCCAGCTGGAGCTCACTGGGGTCAATTCCATATGGATCAGCTTCGAAGTTCTTACTTCAAGCATTGGAGATACAAGAATGGCATGGATATGATGTATTAAGTGTGTTCCTCCTAGCACAGTTGGTAGGCATGGACCCTAAGCATGGCTCTATCCACTGTAATGCAGGCATGCCTCAGGCATGCCATTATCTGCACTTGGATCTGGGGTGAGAATAATGTCATAACAGTGGATTCTTTCAGTTGTATATGCCTTGGATACACAACTATGTAGTCTTGATACAAGTCATGTTTTCTTTTTTTTCAGATCCAGCAGGCCAAATTCTATGAAAACATCATGAAAATCCTCAGACCCAAACCAGACTACTTTGCTGTTGGATACTATGGCCAGGGGTTCCCCTCCTTCCTGCGGGTGGGTTTGTCAGTGATGCGGGCTAGGGGCTGGGGACCTTGGGATCATAGCTGCTCCTCTGTGCTTTGAAGATCGGCTTGATCTTGGAAGTTTGAAGCTCAGGAGCTGAGTCCTGCTGTTCAAGGACTGCCACTGTCCCCAGTAGAGTCCTAAGTCAGTTCTACCATCCTAACCATTAATGGTAGCAATTATACCACAAATGGAGCTACAGGGAGGAGTAAGGGTCAGAAATGAGGCGTTCAAAGAAAGACCATGTAAGATCTGCTACCAAGGAATTCCAAGGAAGTAGTTCTCTGCTTGCTCACAGGTTCCCTTTGCTCTCTTACTGTTTATTGACGTCATAGGGCATCCCGTCATTTGTGTGCTATCTCAACAAATGTGTACCATATGCAGAACAAAAACTGAGAAAAATCTCACACGTCTGGCAACTTACTTAAAAATAATAAAAAGCCGATGTGCCGGGTCCCTTGTTAACATAAATTATAAACAATAGCTGCAATTTTTTCCTACTTAAAAAAGTCGGTGAGGAACACTTGTGGCAGAAGCGGAAGGAGAGAGCAACCTGATCTACATAGAAAATTCCAGGCTGTTCTGGGCTGTATAGAGAAACCCCATCTCAAGCAAATAAACAAAAATAGCAAGAAGAGTAAATGCCACTTGTCTTTCTGCAAATCCCTCTGAAACTCAACCTGAGGACAAAGGGCTTTGTGTCCACAGCGGTGTTGATCTGTCATTATCAAGTGCAGAAAAGGAATACGCAGGATCAAACATGAATGAGAAGGAAAGATGACCCCTTAGTATCATTATGGAAGTAATGGCCCCTGAATGAATTTTTGGGACACGCAGGGTCCCTGGAACATCCTTTCTAGTCAGTATCTTAGTGACTGCTTTTAGCACATAGCAGGTTGGATTTTGATATATACAGGACTGCTTCCAGTTTGTGAGTCAGTCATGCCGGGTACATGACAGATCTGACCTCTGAAATGACCTTGGTTTACAGTGTAGTCTACTAAGTCTCTCATGTCCCAGCCAACATGGAAGCCATAATGGACTTACAGGAGAGACTGCCTTGAACAGCCATGGGGTAGGTGTGGAGATAGCATCCTGGGTGGAGCAGGGGAAGCTGCTCAGGCCTGTTTGCATATCAGACTCTCCTGACCACTTGTTAGGAGTATTCCTGGAACGATTCCTAGAGACTACACTTATCTAGTCTAGGGAACTTGAACTTTTAAAGATCTTCAGCCCCTCTAATGCCCAGATGGCTTGGGGCTGCACATACAGGTAAGTTACAGGCTTAGGTTTGGACAGAAGAACTTAGCTGCCATTAGACTCAATGAAGATGGCAAAGACATGGTCTAGAACTGGTTTCCTACATTCATTACCTAGACATGTGGGGCCTTATAATGCTTTGCTGTAGAGGATCCCCTGTGTATTGTGGGGTGCTCAAGAGCAACATCACCTTTAGTTATAATAACCAAAAGATGGTTCCAGGAATTGACAATGTCCCCAGGTAACTCAAATCACCCCATAACTTATGTTCTAGAGGATGCTAATGTGGCCAGAGAAAGGGAAAGAAAATGGCTGCATAGGCTCAGGGCCAAGAGTCAGGTAATAAAGGGCCTGGATATTGATTGGTTCCTTTCAGCATACAGCTCCAGGCCTCCATGGCCTCATTGGAGGGCAACTTAACAGGCATGTAAATGAAGTAGGCGTGATATGGTGAATTATCCCCAGAAGCTGTTTGTAGCTTCCCTGTTTGTCAGCATCCCAGGTCTCCCTGCCCTTCAGAACTAGGCCTGTTAAAGCAGTGGTGTGCCCGGATAAGTCAGCCCCTACTTCAACCGATGAGAGCCTGAGGGGAGAAAGACATACCCAAAGCCACCCCTTCCACCGCCGCAGGCTAGGCTCCTTTTAGATGGTCTTTCAGCTTGAGTTATATGGCCTTCGCGCCCAGGCCCTGGTGTTCCTGATAGGTGTCCTTTCTCTGCAGAACAAAGTGTTCATCTACCGAGGCAAGGAGTATGAACGAAGAGAGGACTTCCAGATGCAGCTCTTGAGCCAGTTCCCCAACGCAGAAAAGATGAATACAACCTCGGCCCCAGGAGATGATGTGAAGAATGCCCCAGGCCAGTGTATCCTTGGAGGATGTCTCAGCCAGAGGGCTGGCCATAGCTTTAGATGAGAGCCGTCTCCGAGCCCAGAGCTCCACGTATGGGATCTAGAAAAGTCACCTCAGTTGTACTGCTCCTCTGTAACTGTGCAGTCCACATACATGGATTCAACTAACTGTAGGCTGTAAAGTTCAGAGGAGGAAAGTGAGGTCATTATACTGTATACACTGTGGTCATTTGCAAGTTGCTTAATGTATATGGGAAGACATGTAGATATATCTCATGCAATCTGGTGTAAGAGGCATCCCGGTGCTCATGGAGGGGGCATCCGTGGGTTAACATAGCCCTTCCCCATTCCTTTTTTTTCTCATCACGAATACCCTCTCAGATGCCTGACTCTGCATCTGACTCTGTACAGGGTTTTACATCCAACGTGGCTGCATTCCTGTAGTTACAGAGTTGCTAGAATGCTACAAGACATGTGGACAGCTAGCGACGCTACTATATATTTGTTATACAGGCATGGCCCATGCCAAGAGGAAGGCACACAAGGTGCTGAGGCCAAGAGACACCGTTTCTTGATGATGAAATTTGCATCAAGTAGGCTTAGTGTAGTAGGGGAGATGGCCCAGACTGGGGAAGGGAACACAGGGAGAGCAGTGCTGTGTGCAGATGCCTTGGCCAAGGACAGAAAGGACTTTACCTTGTCAATAGGATAAAGCTAATGTCATCCTGAGCCAGGCTTCAAGGCTGCTCCAGATCCCACCTGACCCAAGAGTCTCACTCCCAGCTCCTAGGTCTCTCTGACCCTCCATTTAATTTCTTAAATAGGACTGCTTGTCCTTCCCCACTTCTGTTCCCTCTGTTAGAATGCTGTTCCCTTGGCTCCTGGATCCACTGGTTTTCCCTCTTCCAGCTTACCGGGATGCATAGAGCAGCATGCAGAGATAGGAGCAGGGGCTGGGCGGGCGCGCTTGCAGCACAGCAGCCATGAAACAAGGCTAGTGTCTTCATGTGTGGTGTGCTGCCATAGCAGGAGGTAAGATCCTGGAGGCAGGGGGCAGGTTGAGGCTGGCTGTGGAGCCTGGAAACCCATCACCTCAGCTGGGGACCCCGCACCACACCCTTTAGCACAGATAAAGTTACAGCTTTTTAAAGATGGGTGTCGGGCTACATGGCTGTTCTGCCTGTTCTGTTGGAAACCCTAATCCAAATATTTTCCCCCTTGGGTGATAAATATTCATCTGTGACCTTTACATTATGCCTGCCTGCCCTTCCTACCTGCCCTCCACAGCTGCTTGCAAGAGAATGTGCAACTGGTGGCTGCTGGCTGGCATCAAAGGCCAGTTTGGTTACATATGAGTCCTAGATTATTACTAAGTCTCTGATAGTGGAACCCAGGTATTGAACAGCTGTCTGGCCCTTTGATGCTGTACGGAAGAGGGATCATATGTCCCCAGCCATGACATTATATTCAGGATCCTGTGGTCTGGTTCAGTGCCAGGAACAAGCTGGTAAATGAGAAAGAAAGCGCTGGCATTTGCTAGGTCTCTTTAGGAGACCGAGTGCAAACATTATTTCCTTAAAGCCCGTAGAATGTTCTAGAATGGTGAAAATTTTTTCCATATTTCACTGAGGAGAATACACGAGGCAGAGATGAAGCAATTTGCCTAGGGTCAAGAAGGTAATTAGAAAAGACAATGCTAACTTCTGTCTGCCTTAAATCTATGCTCTCCTACACCATCCTTTGTTTTTCAAAGATTAGGACCAGAATGCTATTAACTGTTTTCTACAAACTTCACATGTAGGCATGTTTTCTTCCCTTTGCCATGCTGTAAGCCTCTGAGATGAGCCTATTGTACTCTGCATTTTACTACTAAGGAAACTGAGGTTCAGAAAGCGAATGGCTTGCATAGAGCGGTGGGGAGAACCCAATGGAGCATCTGCTGCTTGCTACCGCAACCTTGAACTGTTAACATTGTCCTGTGACCTTCTGCTGTCAAAAAGTCAACATGTGGTTTGGGTAGGTGACAGGTCTCACATCTTCTCTAAGGTGTCCAGATGGTGGAAGGCACTTAGATAGAAGGTCTACCAGAAGCCTGCTGTTGCCAGCCCATGCACCAGACATGGAGAGCCTAGCTAAATAATTTGAGAGTGCCGGTGTCATAGATTTGGAGTTTCTTCTTGGATGAGCGCCCACAGCTCAGATCAATAGACACGGCCTAGAAATGTCTCTAAAAGAAGTGTTGGCAAACCTTTCTGTAAAGGTTAGTCTTGAGAGCTTTGTGCCCCCTGGGTCAGAACTTCTTAACTGCTGTCCCAGTGTGTAAGTAGTCACTGATCATCACATGTATCTAGTAAGTGAGGCCGTGTTCCCACAAAGGTTTATGTATAGGCACTGACTTCTTGAACCATGTATCATTTTCTCACGTCACAGCTATTTCAAAATAGGCCATCTGTGCTTAACTTGTGCTTGCCACAGACACAGGCAGTGAGATGGTGTCAGGGCCCACCATCGTCTTCCAGCCCCTGTCTTCAGCTAGGGTGCTCACCCCGGAGAGAATGCTCTCCCAGCTCAAGCTGCCTGTTTGGGATTTCAGGGCCTTCGTGAGGTTTGCAGCTATGTTCCCAATGAGACCGCTCCAGTGGGATCCTTCTTCCATGTGGAAGTGCCCTTCAGGGTGAAAACTGTCAGCCCCCAGTATGCTAGCACAGAGGAAACTCGTCAAGGGGAGGCATGCAGTGAAAGTGGTAGGAGTCATGGAGGAGGATAACATTTGAGGTTGTGATAGTCTTTGGGTAGGAGATAGGGAGGAAAATATTTGAATGCCTGAAGTGAGAGATGGGGGAAGAAGAAATGGAAGACAGGGAAAGGAAGGCAGAGGTCGATGAAAGAACACTTGACCATCGATGTTTTCCACTTAGTATGAGTAACGATGGGCCAAATAGGAAAGGCAAAGATCCAGCCAATATGCCCTGCCAGCCCAGCCCGCATCCTGTGCATGGTGGCAGACATCACTAATCAATCACAGAACTCTCCTTCCAGCTATTCCTTACTTTCTGCTATAGGTCACTGCTTTGGGGCTGTTAAGAGCAGGAGGACCAAAATGACACGTTTGCATGTTCTAGATCAGTGTGTCTCTCAGACTTTATCATGCATAGATATTATCTCAGGATCTTTGAAAATGCAGAGCCTCACTCAGAAGCACTGAGGAGGGCTAGAGATCGACCACATAGAATAAGGTCTCAGATGAAGTATTTTTAGCAAGGTAATTTAGAAGATAGACTGGTCTTCCCTTCTCATGAGCACACACAATTCCTCCCAGATTATCCAGGGAGCTGGAATTCTAGCATTAATGCCCCCATGGTGTTTTGTGTCATTGTTTCCTGTGATCCCAATGTTGGATATAAAAGAGACTGTATCTAAAGAATTTTAAGCATGGAGTTAAGAACCCTAAATTTAAACTCCTGCTCTTTCTGTACAAGTTGTGTGCCCTTCAACAAGTTGCCTGGCTTCTCTGAGCCAGCAGGAACAATTGAGGTTAACTATGGCATCTAGTGGAATTAGATTAAATGACACCAAGGGAAGCTGTGCTCTGTAATTGATAGCCATCCATTCATTAGAGGGCATTATTGTTAATGACAGTATAGCAGTGATACCGGTGCTTAAGAACTGCTAAGCAACTCTGTTAGCTAGAGCAGAACCCTGCGATCGTGTTGCAAGGTGGTAGTCAGCTCTGATAAAGCCCATTAAGTGCTCACTGGTCATTAGGACCTTGGAGGAAGCCAGCAACTTGATTATTGAATAAAAGCCTGGTCCCAGACGTAACGACCTAGAAGTTCTCAGCTGGCTTCTGTTGCATTTGGAAATCTCCTGTACCCAACAAACACGTTTCAAATCCTTAACTTGGATGACATAGATATCCAGTGTTTTACCGTGCAGCCTGTCCTGGATGAACACCCCAGGTTCAAGAACAAACCAGTGCCTGACCAGATCATAAAGTAAGAGCCACAGCCCACTGTGGGGGGAAATGGAGAGAACCCCAAGAGGCTGAGTAGGTGGCAGGACAGGCCCCGGTGCCTTTCTCCTTGGCCTGCTTCGCCTTTTGGGTAAAGAATTGTCCCCAGTTACCTGGGCTAAGTCTATAATAAGGTTAAAGCCAGGGATGAATGGGAGGGACAGGTTGCGATGTGGCTAGCTCTGTGTACAGCACGTCCTCAGTAGTCACCAAGCTGAACTGATGAGGAAGCCTTATCCTCAGGCTGGTCCTAGAATGGACCCAAGGAAGTAAGTAGTGTGGATCGGCAGGTGACAGAATGGTGGAAGGATGGAACTAAGTGGCCCTGGGCATGCTGGTCACATTCTCCCAAAGGAACATCCTTTCAACCTTTGGTGAGGGTGTGGGTTAATGATGGATAGTTTCTGACAGTAATAAGGTTAAAGTAAGCAGCATGCAGGCAGGCATCCATTGCTTCATATCAAACTGCACAGTCCATGAGTAGGCCATGAGGTGGAGGTTTGTGGGGTCCTTGGCTGCACCACTCCCTACAGGTTCTTCCCTCTGGGTAGTCCAGTGACAGGAGCTCCCTAGGAAGACACAGCCCCTCCAGGAGCCTCATGTTAACATCATCCCAAACAGGTGCAATGCAGAGAAGATGGCAGCCTCCCTCTCCATCTTGGCCAGGCACCTGTGGACAGGGATACCTTCATAGCTAGAAGAGTACCCTGTTGTCAGTGACAGTGGATCCTCCCCTGCATATTCAGAAAAAGTGGAGGGGGATGTCTGAGGCTCCTGAAGTAATCCTTGGAGGTCATTCTGGAGATGCTTAGCTTGGCACTTAGGTATTATAAACCCTTCGATGACATAGGCCACTGTTGGTGCATTAATGCTAGAATTGCAAATGCCCAGGGTGGCTTCTATATCACCTGCAACCCTGTGCAAATCATTTTTTGTGAAACTCCAACTCAGACCTTGAAATGCCATCACCAGGGCCCTGCCAGATCTGATGTTTAAGGTTTCAGCAGCTGGGTGAGCATGGCTTCCAGAAACTTCCATTCCTTTCTGCCTTTCAGCTTTTACAAGTCCAATTATGTGCAAAAGTTCCATTACTCCAGGCCTGTGCGCAGGGGCACGATAGACCCAGAAAACGAGTTTGCTGTGAGTATAAACCTCCCCTCAGCCATCTTCAACTTCTAGAACACACCTCTGCCACCACAAGTGGTAGGTAGCTTGATCCAGAACCAGGGAATGAACACTGTACGAACATCACAGATAGGGTGACATGTCTACTGGGTCTTCTCATTTTTGAGGTTTGTAAGATGTAAGAGGGCGTCTGGTCAGATGTTCTTGACAAACATCATGACCAAGAAGCAAGTTGGGGAGGAGGGGTTTATTGAGCTTACTCTTCCACACTGCTGTTCATCACCAAAGGAAGTCAGGACAGGAACTCAAGCAGGTCAGGAAGTAGGAGCTGATGCAGAGGCTATGAAGGGATGTTCCTTACTGGCTTGCTTCTCCTGGCTTGCTCAGCTTGCTCTTATAGAACCCAAGACTACCAGCCCAGGCATCTCCCCCCTTGATCACTAATTGAGAAAATGCCTTCCAGCTGGATCTCATGGAAGCATTTCCTCACCTGAAGCTCCTTCTCTGTGATAACTCCAGCTTGTGTCAAGTTGACATACAAAACCAGCCAGTACAACAACCGAGGACATTTGATGCTGAGTGCGGCTGAAGCAATCCTCCAGCACATGCATAGTAGAGTCTCAGCATTTACTAAGTAAATGCTGTCATTGTCCCAAGTGCCAGTGGCTTGCACACATATTTCCTAGCTTGGATTTGTCATCTTTCCTCAAGGCCAAGGCTGGAATTAGGAGGTGACTCTAAGTTCCCTTCAGCTCTTGGCCCATGATTCTTAATATTTTTTAAGGGTTACCATCCTTTGAGGAATCTAATGAACACTGTGGACTGTTCCCCTACAGCACACAAATGGACACATTCAAAATTGAGTAAGAATTCAGACTGTAAAGCCAGGTAGAACTGACTTGGCCTAAGTCCAGGGAGAAATGAAACCAACTGTTAAGAATTTCACAGGAGAAGATGTCACTGTGTATCTGGAAACTGTAATATTTCTTATCCTCTGGGTACATGGGAGGCCACCAGGGCCAGGAATAGCAGATTTCATAAACTCCTCGCTCTTCTCCCACCAGTCCATGTGGATTGAAAGGACATCCTTCCTGACCGCGTACAAGCTGCCTGGCATCCTGCGCTGGTTTGAGGTAGTTCACATGTCTCAGGTGAGTTTCAAGAAGTCATGACAGTCCCTCTCCTGCTCCTCTGACAGACAGGGCACAGTGAGCCTCAAGAGGCCTCTTTGATGTTATAAAGGAGACAGTTTATGTCTTAAGGTCCTATAGGAATCTCAGAGTAGGCAGTGTCCAGGGCATCTGCTGCCAGGGTATCTTTGTTATCTAGTAATAAAATGTTCTCTAGATAGCGGTAATGAAATCAGTAGATGAAGAACATCTTTGTAATGGGGACTTGCTGGAGGGGGAAGGGATGAAGCAGGCTCTGGAAGTCTATCCACCCAGCTAACCCCTCAATGTTCTCCCATCCTGACCCAGAGACTGCAATATAGAGTGAACCATTTTCTATTTGGATAGACTGAGGCTGAAAGAGGAAATATCGGAAAGCCAGAGGCAGCTGGAATCCAGAAGTCTGAGCCCCCTTGTATAGATAGCAGATGTGTATTTTGTTGTATCCATCCAACCATCCATCCATCCATCCATCTACCTACCTAGATAGCTGTATATGTGTGTGTGTGTGTGTGTATATGTGTGTGTGTGTGTGTGTGTATGTGTGGTATGTATGGTGTGTGTGTATGTATGTTTATCTGTGTGGTGTGGAGGGTG
>JADRCH010000008.1:11175947-11281117 GCA_019843965.1 Rhynchomys soricoides
GTGTGTGTGTGTGTGTGTGTGTGTGTGAGACAGAGGACGACTTCCATCTCTCCATCATGTGTATTCCTGGGACTGAACTCAGGTCACCAGGCTTGGTGGGACATTTCTTTGCCTGCTGAGCCAACCCAGGAGTGCCAGAAAAGAGGTTTTACTTTTCAGCATGGCTCTGTGTCCTCTGTTAGCGAAGGACCACACAGTTCCCATGCTCCACAAGCCAGGCCAGCACAGTTGTGAGAACACTTGTAGGTGGGAATACATTTGAGGTAAGTGTTTTATGAATTCAGAAACCATTTCATGGGTGCCTAACACATGTCAGATGCCTGGACCTGGAGATTCCATGGTGCAGCCTCCATTCTATGCAGGAGCAAGTCAAAGTAAACACAACATGTCAGATGATGATAGTCACAAAGGAGGGGTAAAACTATTTTAGGAGGGGTAGCTATTTTAAATAGTAGCATCAGAGGGAGATTCACTGTCAAAATGGTTTTGAACCAAGGCCCTGTGGCAGAGATAAATAGTCCACAGGTTTTGAAGGGATGGGTTTTTCTTTTTCTTTCTTGTTTTCTTTCTCTTTTGTATGTTTTTGTTTTGTTGGGGGTTTCTTGTTCATTTTTTGAAGAAAGAGTTTCCCTGTATAACAATTCTGGAACTTGCGTTGTAGATCAGGCTGGCCTCAAACTCACAGAGATCCACTTCCCTCTACCTCCTTAGCACTGGGATTAAAGGCATAGGCCACAAAGCTGGGCTGAAGAGATGGCCTTTGAACAGAGCAAACAGCTGGCACAGAGGCCCTAGGGCCAGATCATGTCCAAATCAGAACATCAAGGGGATGCATGATAGTAATTAGATCCCAGGTCTGGCTTCTCTGTAAGTAACACAGAGCCCTGTGCAGAGTTGGGTCTGACTGATGTGTTCAAGCTACTGTTTTGTCAGCATCTGGCTTTCAATACCCTCTGTCGTGAGTCCATAGATCAATAGGCTTGTCACCTCTATTTCATAGGCATGACCTAGGCCTTGGAAAAACAGAACAATAATGATGTCAGCAAGAACCATATATTGAACATGTGCTAAATTGATCACCACCGTGATCTCATTTAAACTCCCAGAAACCCCAGGGATAGATATTTTTCCCACTTACAGATAAGGCCACTGAGGCACAGAGTGAGTTCAAAGGTTGTCCAGGTTAGTAAAAAAGGTTGTTTGGCTTCAGCTTCTCCTTGTATCCTCTGGTTTGGACAGCTCACCTCAGAGTGTCTGTCCATTCTAGTGAG
This sequence comes from Rhynchomys soricoides, assembly GCA_019843965.1. Taxonomy (NCBI): domain Eukaryota; kingdom Metazoa; phylum Chordata; class Mammalia; order Rodentia; family Muridae; genus Rhynchomys; species Rhynchomys soricoides. The sequence continues at coordinate 11,177,219 of JADRCH010000008.1, forward strand.
CAGTGTCCTTGAGAGGAAGCGAATGATGTCTTCTTAGTTCACCAGACATGTTAACATGTGGTGTTCCTCCCACCACCACTGTGCCACAAGCTTCTACTGCCTTATCCTATGTGATCACACAAAGTCCTGTGAGGTGGATACAGTTGGGACAGTGTATGCACAGAACCCATTCCATAAATCAACTAACTGCAAATTGGAAATATTTGGGGGGAAATTGCATCTAGACAGACTATATAAGGATTTATGACCTTGTCATTTCCTGAACAATGTGATAAAAGAACCGTTTACATGGCATTTGCCCTGCGTTCACTTGTAAGGAGTCTAGAGAGGGTTTAAGACCTATGCGAGGACGTATGTGAATGATCTGAAAGTACTGGGTCACATTGTAAGGGACTTGAACACTGGGTTTTGGTGTTCTCAGTGGGCTCTAGAGCCAAATTCCTATGGGCATGGAAGGATGACTGGACCACGACCAACCCTGCTCTTGGAGGAAGAGAGCTTTGCAGCAGCCATAGCCTCTATGCTTTATCCCTGATTGAGATATCCCCTGGGTTGGCTTCTCAAGGTCCCTCTTCTCCAGCCGTGCCTGCCAGACTGTAGTAAACTGAGGGAGCCCCTCCTGTGTGCTCGAGTCCCTTTACTGTCACTTTTCAAAGTTCTTAGTACTTCCTAATAGACTACACAATTTTCTGAGTGTTTATTTTCAGCATTTATTAACCAAACATTAAATATAATGTTGGGCTATAGATTCCACTGCAATATAAACTCCAGAAAGGCAGATGCTTTGTCTGTTACTCTCTCCTTGCCACCCTCCAAGTGCCAAGAATAGCCTCAGGCCCATAATTCCTGCTCAAGAATATTTAAGTAAATCAAATAAGTAATTGCTCTGCTGATACCCATCAAGTCTAAGCAGTTACCTTACATTTTCACTTCCTAGTTCTGAACTTAGGAGACAGCAGACATCATTCTTTACTGCCTTTCTTCATCCTGTTAGCTTCTGTGATGGTTAATTTTGACTGTGAATTTGAGTGGCCTAGGAGATTGGTTAAGGCACACTTCTGGGTGTGTCTATGACACTATTTTCAGACAGCATTAGCCAAGGCTGGGAGACCCACCATCCCACAGTTTGGGGACCTAGATAGAATAAATGGGGAGAGGTTGGATGACCCAGCCCAGTACCAGCCTTTCATCTCTCTGCTTCTTGTCTACTATGTTTGTAGGCTGTTCCCTCACGCCTTCCCCTCCATGATGCACTGAGCCCTCTAAAACTGTGAGCCAAAACAGATTATTTCTTTGATTGTTTCATGTGTGTCTGTGTGCATATGAGTGGGTGTGTGCGTGAGTGCACGCACACATATGTGTTCCTGCAGGTATGTGCATGTGTGTGTCCATGTTATCATAGGAATGCAAATAAAACTAGTACATCTTCTGGTAAAAGGTGTTGGGGGAAACATGTTCAGATTGATGGGAATATACTGGTTCTTCCTGGCTTTTGTTGCCAATTTTTAGAATGTCTCAGACACAGAGGTTTTCTTTTTTCTATTATTATTATTATTATTATTATTATTATTATTATTTTAGATTTTATTTATTTTATGTATGCTAGTACACTATTGCTGTCTTCAGACACATCAGAAGAGGGCATCAGATCCCATTACAGATGGTTGTGAGCCACCATGTGGTTGCTGGGAATTGAACTCAGGACCTCTGGACGAGCAATCAGTGCTCTTAACCACTGAGCCATCTCCCCAACCTGAGGAACAGAGCTTTAATGCCTGGCTATGTGACTACATTTCTAAGCATTTGTTCTTATTATATGAACTTGTCTCTTATTGTCTGTTCTTTCCCTTATATGGTGCTATGACCCCATCTGTCTTAGTTAGGGTTTTACTGCTGTGAACAGACACCATGACCAAGGCAGCTCTTATAAAGAACACATTTAATTGGGGTTGGCTTACAGATTCAGAGGTTCAGTCCGTTATCATTAAGGTAGGAACATGGCAGCATTCAAGCAGGCATGGTGCAAGAGGAGCTGAGAGTTCTACATCTTCATCTCAAGGCTGCTAGCAGAATACTGGCTTCTAGGCAGCTAGCTTGAGGGTCTTAAGACCCACACCCACAGTGACACACCTACTCCAACAGGTCCACACCTTCTAATAGTGCCACTCCCTGGGCCAAGCATACCCAAACTATCACACCATCACTGTGTGTCTAGAAGAATGTTTAAGGATGGACTTTCAGAAAATGTCTTGCCTATTTGTTGGGGACTCTACCTTGTCCTCAGCCCTAACGTAGGAGAATGACAATTCAACTAGACCATGTGATGACAGTGTGATATCAGAGGATCATTTATATCTCTCCATATCAGTTTACAAATTAGGAACTACAAAGTGTGGAATCTCAGAAACGCAATGGATGCCAAAAATCATTGGATCCCAAAGCTATAAACTCAAATCTCTTCCAAGCCCTGTAATATAAAGTGAATAAAATGTCACATTAGGCTACTAGTGACTGGCAGACACTGAAGCAAATGCAAGCAGCCAGATGTCCCCCTACTGAGTTGATGTTGGGGGAATCCTAGTCAGTGCTTGCTGAGTGACAGACCCCTGCAGGCCAGCGTGGCCTGGTAATCTTCAGATTCTTGATCCCTGACCAGTGTACTATTTTATATGGGAAGAAGCTGAGGCTATTGGTGAGCTTGAACTGTCAAACTGATGTTAGTCATTGATGCCTACCTCCTGCAGCTCACAAGTCTCCTGAGTTGGCTCAAGCAGATGACCTAAGTGGGAGGAGCTAGAGCAACTGGGAGGGATGCTGGATTACTGGGAATGGAAGTCACTACCTCTTCCTACTCATCTTCATGCTGGTTCCCATGCCATTTTGCCTTAGAAATTAACTGTCTCTTCACAACAAGTTGGATATAAGTCTTGACTGTCCTTAGAAACTGAGGGTCAGCTCAGCAAAGATGCCAGAGATCTGATGGGGCTAATGAAGTCCCCAGAGCCAGTCATTGGCAGGGTTGGTGACATAGTCTGTTATGCTTGTGATGGAAGTCAGCCTTTGTAACTAAGAACAGCTCTTTTCCCTTTCCAACTCTGGCACCTACTGACTTTGGGCATGTGTATTATTAATCACCTTTATAATCCCGTGATGAAATGCTATGACCAAAAGCAACTTATGAGTTTCATTTGCTTGTATGATTCCAGAGAGATAAGAGTCTAACATGGTGGAGAGGCATGGCAAAAGGCAGCAGACAGGGTAGCAGGAGCAGGAAGCAGAGAGATCACATCTTCAGCTGTAAACAGGAAGCAGAGGGAATGAACAGGAAGGAGGGCAAGGCCACAAACTTTCAAGTCCTACTCTCAGTGACGTACTTCCTCCTGAGAGTATGCACCACTTTCCCAAACAGTGCTACCAACTGGGACCAACTAATCCAAAGCCTGAGCCTATGGGGGTCATTCTTACTCAAATCATCACAGAGTATCACTTCACATGTCCTTGAGCATATGTACAGACAGGCAGCCAAGGTGACTGTAAATGGAGCTATCTCTTTTGCCAGGCTTGCGTTGGTTTTGATTGTGATTTCTGCTATTAGCAGCTGACACCCATGAATCCCTCCAAGAGCAGCACCCCAAGTTCCACTCAAAACTACGCTCTTGCGCTTCTCAAATGCCCATCTGTGGAGAGCCAAAGCTCTTCTCTGCTCAGTCTCTGTTCCTGACAGCCAGAAGGAGAATTCAGGTTTTCGGATGCAGAAATAGTCTCAAAAATATACAGGCAAGCCAGTCAATAAGCCTTACCATTTCTCTCATGACTTGCTTCAAAGGCTGTTTCTTCCAGACATGTCCAGTCTGTTGTTGGCATTCAGGTGAAATACTGCACTCCTCAATGGAGGGGTAGGTTTTCCTTAGAACTCATTCTGCACCTCAGCCTTGTAAAGCTCCCCAGAGTTGGCTTGCATGCAGAACACAAACTCGGACATGGGTCTCAATTTTGGGCAATAGGGCAAGCAGTGTTCTCTTGCAGTTCATACTCTTCAGTGTTTATGTATGTGAGTCAGTGTGCCTGTATGTATGCAGATGTGGGTACTACAATTTGGATAATGAATCCAAATTCAATATAATTTGAATAATATGAATATAGATGCTTCCAAAAAGTTTGACTGTGAAATATTTGTCCCCCAAATAGTGCTGTTAGTAGGTACTATGAACCTTTAATAGGCAGTGTCTTGGGGAATTTCTTAGGTTATGGATTGAGGCCTCCAAATCTCTTGCTTTCTCTCCTGGCTTATGATGTGAGACTCTACACTGATACAATCTTCTCACTATTGCATCTACTGCCTTTACCTGAGGCCCAACCCAGGGAGTTGCCTGATCTCAGACTTTGACCTCCAGAATCATGAACAAAATAAACCTCTTTTTCTTATAAGGAAATTGGCACCTGTATTTAGTTAAAGTAGCATGACCCTGACTAATACTAGGCATGATAGAAAGATAATGGTAGTGACAGGAAATCTGTTCCTGGGGCCTTCTCACTGCAGAAGCTTCAATCTCTGTCTTAGTTACTTTCCTATTGCTGTGAAGAGACACCACGACCAAGGCAACTTATAAGGAAAGTGTTTATTGGGGCTCATGATTTCAGAAGGTTAAGCCCTTGTGACCATTATAGTGGGAGCACAACAGCAAGCAGGATTGGTGTTGGAGCAGTAGTTAAGAGTTTACATCCCGATATGCAAGGTGGAGGTAGAGAGAAAGAACTAGCTGGGAATGGGGTGGACTTTTGAAATCTCAAAGCTCATCTCCAGTGGCACACCTCCTCCAAGGCCACACCTCCTAATCCTTCCCAAACAGTTCCACCAACTGGGGATGAACTATTCAAACATATGAGCCTACGGGGGCCATTCTCATTCAGACCACTACAATCACTGAAAGCAACACTCAGAGAAATGGTTGGGGAAGCTGTATTAGATCAGTAATTATAGAAATAACTTCAGAGTGTGACTACAGAGGCTGACTGCTCCTCTCATACATGTGGTAGGTACCAGTAGTGGGGACATTTCCCAAGAACTGGGCAGTGTCTGATATGGTATTGTCTCAATTAATCTTCACAACATAGCCAATGAGGCAGGCACAACATCACCATCGTGATAGACAAGATAAATTTCCGCTCCCTTCCTCCATGAAGGTTTCTCCAACTTCTTGCCCTTTCCCTCCCACCCTTTCCCAACAGCGATCTTCCCTTGTCAGAGTAACTACTACATCCTGTCCTAACACTCATACACATCAATGACACTTCCTCATAGGTTTCTGAGGTAGGCTTTCTTACTCCAGTCTTACCAGTGAGTCAGCCGGAGCTCACAAAGGTGAGGAAAGTTGGCCCTGTGTCACACAGGTAGAAAACCACAGAGCTGAGGTTGGCACTCACTGCTCATTGTGGTCAGCAAACAGGGGTCTATGGTCTGCCTTTCTGTCTGCTTCTGCTTTTGTGAAGGCTTCGGTTGGGACAACCACACTTTCCTGTCCAGTTTTCCTGGCTGCTGTTTCTTCCCGACAGTTACAGAGTGGAGCTGTTTCAGCTGAGCCCATCTGGCCTGCTGGTCCTAAAATATTTACTCTCTGGCCCCATTGCAGAGATGTTTGCTGACCTCTAGTTTGGTTTTGATGCTGGACCATAAGCCTCTACAAACTTCGATGTTTGTCTGTTGTCATTAATACCACTGTTTATATTGGTTTCTCAGATGTGTGGGGGAAGAGTTTCCTGCCGTGTCATCTTCCCTCAAACTGGTCTCAGGACCTGCTGTGTGCCAGGCTGGGTGTTTGTAGAGCAAGCTCTCTTGATTTCTCTCACCAGTAGCATACACAATAGCTTCCAACCAGTATGTGATGAGTTGGTTTGATGGGTGTTTTACCCAGTTAACTGGGAGAGAAACCTTCCTGGGCACATTCAACCTCTATAGTCCTAGCAGAGCCGGCCATTTCCTGCCTGTATTTCCCCAGAGAAATTCTTCTCCTCTAAGTAGAAAGCCAGCCAGCCTGTCTTTGGCCAGCAGACAGCTCCCAGAGCTGACTCATTACCCTCAGATCCTGCTGCAGCCTGGGGAGTAGGGGCTGCCTTTGCATTCCTACCATAGTGAAATCAATATCAATGATTATGTTGGCGCCACCTGCTAAGGTTCTTCTCCAATTTCTTTCTCAATAGACCACAATTAGTCCTCTGGAGAATGCCATCGAAACCATGTCCACAGCCAACGAGAAGATCTTGATGATGATAAACCAGTACCAGAGTGATGAAAGCCTCCCCATCAACCCTCTCTCCATGCTCCTCAATGGAATCGTGGACCCTGCTGTCATGGGAGGCTTCGCCAAGTATGAGAAGGTGAGGGATCTTGGAGCTTATCCCCCATGCCCATCCTTTCTTGATCCCAAATAGACACTCAGTTTGGTCGGATGGGACACTCAACCTGAGCTCCACTTTCCTTCCCATCCTGATTCCACACCTGGACAAAGCAGAAGCAATTTCCCAAGGGTCTCCATTCCCCTGGCACCTCCAGGAAGCTCTGTTGAGGAAAGGCTCAGATGTGACCACAAGCTGCAAGCCATGACATTTGGTAAACCTGTCTCTTCTACAGAAGTTTCAAAATAATATAGACACTGATTCAGAGAAAGAAAGATACTCAGAATCTAAACACGTGGAAATCTGGGAGACCAACTCCGCAGGCCCAGGCATAATCTAGGTGTGCAAGTCAAGGGGTCCCTTTAGGAAGCCCCACATATTTGGGCCCAAGATTATGTATTTGACCCTCCTGATGTAGGTGGCCAAAAGGAAATACCATCAGTTATTTGACTCATAGCAGTAACCCTTATTGGAAATGGCAGTGTGCCAATAAGGAGACATGGCTTTTCCTAGCATGACTTAAAATAAAAGGTCCTAAACTGCCTTGCAACCCACAGACCTTAAACAAGGGATGAACTCCTCTTTCTACAAGACCTCACTGTGCTTCCTCTGTCCATTGTCACTTGTTGGTGCAAAGGCAAGAATGTCCCAGTGTGCACCAGTTCAGAGATAGTGATACCCATCGCCCAGTCAGTCTTTTTTGCTATCCTGACACATCTGTGGTCACCCTTTGCATAGCCTTCAGAGCTCCTGCAATATGTCCACATAGAGTGGTCATATGATACAAATGGGAACTCTGAAGAGAGGAGAAGGGAGAAGTGGAGGAGCCATGAGGGAGACTGGGAGGTCGACTTGAACAAACAGCAGGAGAAGTTCCTCACTCAGCATTCTTCCTCCAGCAGTGATACCCTGAGCCTCAGAATCCCTCCCAAGCTCCCTAACACAGGAACCCCTGCTCTAAGCCACCCTCCAACTCAATCCCCAGAATTCTGGCTCAGTAAAACCCAGCTGTGACTAGAGAATTTATGTCAAGTTCCCTGTTCAGAAGAGTTTCCATGGGAGCTGCTGCTGGTCCTGGCACCCCACGGTATCAGAACTTCTGTGGAGTCTGCAGCCTGTTTCCAGTAGGTGCTGATGTGTCTGCAGCCTCCAGTAAAAAAATGCAGCAGTGTCAGCTATGGCAAAGTCCACCCCAATGCCTGGGTCCTTGACGTTTCTCTCATATCAAACTTTCTCTCGATGCCAGAGATTGACCATGTGACCCACCTGATAAACAAAACTCCAAAGTCCCCAACTGTCTCCCACCCCCATCCCAGGCCTTCTTCACTGAAGAGTACAGCAGGGAGCACCCGGAGGACCAGGACAAGCTGAGCCGCCTCAAGGACCTGATTGCATGGCAGGTAAAGCCTCACCGAGCATGGGCGCATCCATCCAGACCTGCTTCTTACCTCAGTTCTCTGGCCCTCCACTCATCTGGCCTGGCCAGACTCCACATGACTTTCTGTTCCTCACCTCCATCCTCTTCTGATGCTGGATGACACTAGGACACATATTTGGGACACTTTACCCTTGGGTGTTGCCTAGTGCCGGCAGCAATAGATGCTGTACTAAAGGTGGTTGAGATTGCTTTCTTTGATGTTAAATTCAGGTGGTAGCTTTTCACAGCGGGGCTCAAATGAACCCCCCCCACACACACACACATCCACCACCGACTTGCACCAATCAGACAATAGAAGGCTTGCCCCTTCCCCCCTCCCTTCCTTGTGAAGCTGACCCAGTTTGTTGCTGATAGTGTGCAGATGGATATCAGGTTCTGTAGATAATTGAGGTCTTTGTTGGGCTGGTTCATGGTCAAAGGGTCCACATCTGCCTAGCTTGGCCAGACTCCAGCCTGAGGACCTGTTATTTATCTGTCTCTGTATCCCATCTTCTTGTATTCTTCTTGCCCACTCTTCTTCCCCACCTCCTTCTGTGCATCTGTCTGCCGCTCTTAGAAGCTCCTTGCTTCTCTCCTCTCTGTCGTTTGCCTCTCTCTGCCTCCTACACTCTCACATCTTCCTCTCCTTGCTCTGCCTTTGCTCTCCCTTTCTCTTTCATATTTCTTTCTCTCTCTCTCTCTCTCTCTCTCTCTCTCTCTCTCTCTCTCTCTCTCCAAAGAAGAAACAATCTGCTGGATCCCTCCCTTGGGGTCTTTCAAAGAACCAGACCCTTCCTGCTTTTAGCCCTTTGACAGCTTCCTTAGACGCCTGCCAGGTCTGGGCTCTTTGCAGATGGTGCACCATTGGACACAGGAGGGGTAAGATGGTAAGGAGTGAGCAGAAGCCTGGGGCCAGGAGTAGCAGGTTGTAGGCTGCCCATCCCTCCTCCCCACTCCTTGCCAGTCACCATGCAAAGAAAGGCATGCTTTCCTTGGTAGGGAGTTTGGTTACTCCAGGGAAATCAGGGACTAGGAAGCATTGGGTGCTGACTCTTTTCTTAAAATAAATATTCCTAATTCAGGTCCTTCCCTGCCTCTGCCAATTTATGCAAAGTGGGGCTTTAAAAACAAAACGCTGAGCGAGCACTGCAGACATGCTCTCCCTGAATGCATTAGGTATGTCTGGAATTTTCTCTGCATCCCACTCTGTGCCACCCATGAAACTTGAATATTCCTCAAGTGTCTCCATCTTTCTGGGACCATCTGCATCCTTTTAATGCTCAAATAATGGCACTTTCCTTGTCAGCCAATCAGACAAGCAAGAAGGCCTGCTGAGTGTGTCCCTTCCCTGGATACATCTGGGGCATCCAGGGAGGATTACCAGGTCTCACATATTGAGTTTGTGCTGCTAACAGGACTCTGCCAGGACCCTCTTCTCAACTTGTTTGTTCCCCGTGCTGAATCCACTGTCTTCAGAGGACGGGGCTTAGCCTTGCAGTGCAGTTGTTCCAGGCTACACCTTCTAAGAACATTCTTCCCAAGTGACTTAGAAGGGCTCCACATACATGGGAGACCGAAAGCAGCTCGAATTCAATGCCACTGCCTTATGAGGCACATTTGGGCAGTGCCCCCTAGTGTCTACCTCTTCCATAGCATGACCTATGGCTCCCAAGGCTACAGATTACAGAGGCCATTTAATGGAAGAGAAAAGTGCCCTGAGCCATGCCCCTCTCGTACTCTGCCCAGGATCTCTAACTATGGCATGGTCATTCAGACAGTGCAGCCCTGCTGTGTAGGTGCTGTGGCATTCTTGTCATTATACTCAGCTAGTCAGCTTGTATGTTTTTCTTCCTTCCACTCTCAAAGCCCTTGTTTAGTGAGCCCACACTGTGTCCCAGGCACTGTGCCAGGTAACAGAAGTATCGAAGGGCAAACCTGAGCCTGTCCATTAGAGCTGAACCCCAGGGAGGACATTGTTTTGCAAAGCTCCACTCACATTGGGATTTTTCTAAAGACTTGAGAACCATAGACTTTAAAGGGAAATGGGAACTTTTACCAAACCAGAGAAAGCGGAAGTTTCCAATATGCAGTTTGTATCAGAATCTGTAGGTTTCGAGATTGGGATCTTTTTAAAGGTTTGATTGCACGGGATAATGTCTATAGTGTATTATTCTCTCAAGATTTCTGTTGTGAAACATTACATATGGGAAAGTGCATATGAAAATTTGGTTCTTTGGTTTAGTACCAAGCATCTGTGGATATGACCCCCACCACACATACCTAGATGTGATAGGCTTCTTCTGGTGCCCCTCAGGCTGCCTATACAGTCCTGTAGTCATGACCAGCCCTCAGCTAGGCTGACCACTTTTCTGCTTTTATAGGAATTACTTCCTAGCATTTTAAAAAGAGCTTCACTCCCCAAGCATGCGCTCGTAGGCATCATAGTTTGCCCTGGATTCCTGCTGACCTACATATGAACCACCATGGACAGATCTCTGTGTCAGTTAGGCTTGTGAAGTCTGCTCATTTCTTTGCACCTTGCTATCATTTTCCCATGCTGCCTAGAAGTCTATACAGATCGATCTTGCAATGATACCAAATGTGTTCATTTTTGTGCTCATTAGAATTAGGTTGGTTTCAGCTTAGTTGGGGCTCTTGGCTGTATCTTTGTTGGGTGTGTTTAGACCTGGAAATGCTTGGTCTTACACAGGAGAAAATGTAACTTAATTATCTATTGCTGAGTTTCTATCAGCAAAGGCTAATTTATCAGCATCATGTAAGTAAAATATACAGAACATTCCATTATTTATCTAGCTTCTTTTATGTATCCTTAAAATTCACTTAAAATATTCATTAGGTTACTGCACATATCAAAGATTTGACTTTCCCTAAAATTTGCCTTGTAAGTATATAGCATACAAATAATATATCCATTATTGACCCATCCTCCTGTAGGTAAATGTATACATTCCATTCCCTCAAGGTACACGTAATTGTAGAACAGCTGGTTTATCCAAGTTCAACCTTCCTGGATATAAGAAACAGTTTTCCAAGGTGTCCATACCAGCTTCCCTGTCTGCCAGCAGACCTGAGAGAGTCTGAATCCCTCTCCATTCTCACTTAAACACATAGATAAGCACTCACATAAAACGAAAGTTAACTTTAAAAGATATACAACCATATTATGGATCCTTTCTGATCACAGTGGAATAAACCTCAAAATATGTAGCGAGATAAACCTCAGAAGTTATACACATAGATAGAGACTGAATAATGCACTCTTAAATGAACAATGGATCATTGAGGAGGTGAGAAAGGACATTATCACAATCCCTTGAACCCAGTGAAAACAGAAGTTCAGTGTGCTGAAACCCATGGGATTTAGCTAAGTGTTCATCATAAAGGAGTGGCATGCTCAGATAGGACAATGTGTATTCTGAAGCTCTGATAGGGTATTCTGCAGATGTTAAAGTCTAGCTGGTTTGTACTTTAATGCCCATATTTCTTTGCTGGGTTCTCGTAGTCTGATTGGCTTGCTCATGCGCCACTGAGTATTTTTGTCACTCCTTCCTCCCTCTTTACACCTTGAGATTGATGCTAAGCTGACCAATTTTCTGTCTTATCTAAAGTGTAACACTGAAACTATACATGCATTCCATATTAAATCTTACTATATTATCTTTATGGAAGACTTCTTTGGTAATATTTTTAACATAACACCTTAAGCTTCCTAGAGGCTTTCCTCCACATTCATCTATCCCTTTGTTTCCATGTTCCCTGTCCTGCTTGTTAATTTTGATCCTTTCCCCTCTGGGTGAATTTCCTCCAGTGCCTGGTGACCCCTGCAAATTTCCTCCTAATTTCCCAGTCAAGCTAATTGGAAATCAGCATGCAAGGGAGAATCTGTCGGCAAGGTGGCATCATTGCCTGGCAACTGAATGACCCACATGTTTGAACCCACATACCTACATGGGACACCTACATTTTCTAGAAGCAGATTCTCCCAAATGTTTAATGATGATCATGGTTACTACACTGGGCTATCTGGGCACTGGGCAGTGGCCATCTCACCACCCATAAGCCATTTTCTTTTCATCCGATTATTTTCAGGCTGGTGGCAGCTCCTCCTCCTCCTCCTCTTGGGTATGGTATCCCTGAGTCCCAGGTTTCAGCATCTAATTGTTTTAGAGGACAAGTTCTTGCTTCTTGAGAAAGTGGGAGTGCATTATATCTAGCTGAAAGATGAACCAATGGGTACCTTGGGCAAGGGACTGGCTCTCAGCTTTCCTGTGACAGCTTTGCTTCTGCCCCTAGTACCTCCTTCATTCCCAGAAGCCGGGTGGCTGCTTCTAACTACCATCTCCCTCCTCTGCTCTTGGGGTCAGTTACAGCCTCCAGCCACCTTCCTCCTGCACATGCGTTAAGGCAAGTTGAGAGCTGAGTGCACATCTCACTGCAGAGTATGTGTCTCCCTGCACCTCTCGTCTCCCAAGATAGCTAAGAGAAGGAGACAAAAATGGCTTTACCCCACCATGGTGGAGATGTTTGTTTCTCTAAAAAGATTCTATCCCCTCATCTGGCTGTCTTAGTTATTTTACCAGAGGGTCGTGCAATTAAGTTTCTCAAACTTTCCTTGAAGCTGTGAGCCCTGCGGGCTGTTCCTCCCCTTCCAGGTCTCTGAGGTTCTGTGCTCGGACCTCCTTCATGGACAAGACAAACTGTGCCTCTCCGTTCCATTCTTCCCTCGCCTCACGTCTTCCTGAGATGTGCAACATTTTCTAGAAACTCTCTACTAATAAAAGAACTTTCTGATACCAGCACACTCATAGCAGCCATGAAAAGTATAATTGGGCCCCATGGTGTAAGATGGGCTGTGGCCTCTCTTCCCTTCTGGCTCTTCCCTGTTGCCTGGCTTCTTATCTTCATAATTTCACTTTTGTACTCCTGAATAGTTCTTAAACAAGACTGTGAGGCAAAGCCCTAGAGAGTCCTCCTATCTGTTCTCTGAACTCTGACATTTTGCAGATTTTTTAAAGGACTCAGACTTCCCCTTGTCTGTGGCTTCTAATGCCCAGGACAACCACAATTCCAGGGAAATAGGAGCACCTGGGACCATTGTTCCCCTCCATGATCAATTCTAAGGCTACAGCTGTCCTGGGGACCACATGGGTCTCTGAGCACCTGAAGGCTCTCCAGGAAGAGTTAACAAGTCAACCTGAGCTCCTGAGATAGCCCCCAAGCTGAGGCCCATGGCTTGCCACCTCTCTCTCTTCAGATCCCCTTCCTGGGAGCCGGGATTAAGATCCATGAGAAAAGGGTGTCGGACAACCTGCGCCCCTTCCATGACCGGATGGAGGAATGCTTCAAGAACCTAAAAATGAAGGTGGAAAAGGAATACGGTGTCCGAGAGATGGTATGAGGGGTCCCTGTGACTGGGAACAGGGAGGATTGTGGGAAAAAGAGCCGAGAGGGACTGGCATTGGGGGAAACTTCCTGTATGCCTAGTCCCTCAAAAATCACTCCTGAAGGGAAAATTGGACCTATGGAGCTACCACTTACCCAAGAGACTGTATAATTGTAAAGGCTGAATTAATGATGAAGCACCTAATATGTGCTTGGTCTTCTATAAATACAGTTGATATATATCAAGAGATTGATATAGGCAGATAGCGGAACACTTTTAAAGTTCACACACACACACACACATACACACACACACACGATTTGAGGCATTAAACAACTTACCAAAAGCTCTATCACAAGTTAAGTGAGACCAGGGTGTGTTGCTAGCTGCATTGTCTCAAAAGTCACTGTACTCCACAGCCTGGCCGCCACTCTCAGAGACAACATCTTATCTGTCACATAAAATGGAATCATCAAACGTCAGAGTGTTGTAGACCCTTGAAGATTGTCTGTCCCAACCCACTTGGTCTATAGACACCTGGAGAGGATATACCTCCAGCCATAGGTGCAGGAAGGGCCCAGCGCTGAGCCTGGGTCTCTTTTCCTCCAAGCAGAAACAAGTTGACCCTTTCCACACGCTCTTCCTGAAATGCAGTTCTGAAATTAAGCAGTTAGATTTAGGCCAGACTTCCCAGGCTGAAAGAACAGCATCCCCACACCACCTCTTTAGATACCAGCCTCAAACTCTAGGCCCCAGGAATGAGGCCCCACACCTCTGTATATAATAATTACAAATTTGGGGGACTCTCATCCTCCCTGCTGGCCTGGTATCCCCTGAAACCCCTCACTCCAATCGCTCAGCAGTTTCTCAACTTTGTGATGATTTTAAGCAACAAGCAGTCTGTAGACATTGCACTTCAATTTTTGATCTTTCCAGGGCTAGAGCTGTGTGGTCGAGCACTCTTGGAAGATTCTAGACTAGGGTACCTACACGTACCTCTCAGCCATGGGTAAAGAGGCTGCCTGTGGGGTGAGCAGTCAATATGCCACAATATATGGTATGGTGTTCCTACCTAAGGTGCTTGGCAGTCCAGGTAGATTCCATGTGTTTTCAAATCACACTTTCAACTTAACAGCAGACTTATTGGGATGGGCTCTCATACACTGAGTAGCTTCTGTACAGAAGCTTTCAGATGAAGAAACCAATCAAGAGTAGCTAGGTGAAGGACACAGAGGGTGAGGTCGGAGAGGATCCCAAACAGGAAACTGCCATGTTGTCAGGACACATCACCCTCTGGCTTATTGGCATGTGATTACCTACCAGGGAGCTCACTAGAGCTTAAGTGTGGAGAATCTTTCCAAAGCTTCCACGACTCAGCTGTGATTGAGTGAATCATTAGCCCCGGGCTGGAGATTCATCTCTGTTCCCTGTCTCCTCTCTGGAGGTTGTGTTGATAATATGTGACTCAAAGTCTCATCTCTGTAACCATAGGGTTGGTCTCTCTGGCACAGGCCAGTCCCATCTCAAACCCTCTCATTAGCATAAAGAAAGATGGCTCACAAGGCCACTGAATAACAGAGATGCTGTCTCCAATGGGGGAAGTTAAGGACTAGTGATTGTTTCCCTGGGTTTGAGGCTGCTAGTGTTTATCCTGCCGCCTTGTGGTCCTGCTGACTGGGAGCTTTGCACTGATGCCCTCTGGCCACAGTTCCACCCTGCCCAGGGGAGGAGGGCTCAGGTTGTAAAGCCCTGTTCCCCTGGATGCTCACCACCTGTTCTCCTACCTGCAGCCTGACTTCGATGACAGGAGAGTGGGCCGCCCCAGGTCCATGCTACGTTCGTACAGGCAGATGTCCATCATCTCTTTGGCCTCCATGAATTCTGACTGCAGCACCCCCAGCAAGGTCACCTCAGAAAGGTAAGCCTTTTCCTGGAACTCTTGGCCCAGGATTCTTTCCCATTCACTTTAAAGCCTTTCCCCAGCGGGGACCTCAGGAAAGCCTTGGAGTCACTCAGCTTGCTGCCTTGGCTGGTGCCATTTTTTAAAGTATCCTGGACTGCTGAGACAGGCTGGTGGCTTTCCCAAGAACATAGAACTAACTGCAACCACACACCCCCCATCCTCTCCTGACCTGCTACTGCTACTGCCATTGCCGCTGGGCTTCTTGTCCATTGATGCAGCCAGCATCCCTATCCCAGCCTGCATTATAAATGGTTTTTCCTTTAATAGGAGTCCAGTGCTTCCCACATCACTCCCATAGTAGCATCCCCCCCACCCCTGCACCACCAACATCTTCCCCTACCCAACTTCGCTGTTTGCATCCTAGGTACCATGTGCCCACCATTCAGGCACCAGGATGACTACTCCCCTCTTACTGTGCAAGTGATGGCTCAGAGAAGTCGATCAGGGTTTTTCAGCTAAAAAGCAACAGTGTCTGGATTTGAACCCAGATCTACATTTTAACCATTTTCGATCATTCTAATCTTCATTTTGAATGTCTGTGGATGTGTGACTTTCAATTTGCTATTAAGATAACTGATCAGGCCCCAGCCCTGCCGTGAAGGTCCTCTAGGTCCCTGTGTCCCTATCAGGTTCTAACTGGTTTCCACTGCTCCTCCCCTGCACTTCAGCTTTGACCTAGAGTCAGCAGCACCCAAGACTCCCAAAGTGGAGGAGGAGCCCATCTCTCCAGGGAGCACTCTGCCAGAGGTCAAACTGCGGCGGTCCAAGAAAAGAACCAAGAGGAGCAGTGTGGTGTTTGCAGATGAGAAGGCAGCAACGGAGTCAGACCTGAAGAGGGTGAGCAGGGGTGCTGGGTTCTCCCCAGCTCTTCAGAACATTGTGCCAGGCAGCCCAGGCCTCCTGAGAGGGTAGACTGGAGCCTGGCTTGCACACTGCAGTGGGTCTTAGAGGAAGGAAGCTGCCCAATATGAGGTCATGTGTACACTCATGCTCCACAGGCAGGATTTGAACCCAAGCCATCGGACCCTAGAGCTTGAACATCCAGCTCAGGGGAAAGTAGCCACCTTGGTTCTCAACTATATATATTCTATATTTTCTATATCAAATATATACAGAATTATTTGTAAATCTAATATATATATTGAATAAAATACAACCATATATTGTTATATGTAGTAAAACCATATAATCAATGTTTTGAGAGGGGGCTGAAGCCAGAGGATTGTAATGAGTTGGAGGGCAGCCTATGCTACATAGTGAGTTTCAGGGCAACCTTGCCTATAGAGTAAGCTCTTACCCCCAAAAGAAGTTCAACATTAATAATTACTAATGAAGAGATTTGGCATCATACAGCCCTGGGCTCAATGGAAAGTTTTATTGAAAGCATGCTGAGGACCTGCAAGGGAGTGAGCATTAGCCATTATGGCAGGGGTGAGGCTGGATGAAAGGGTAGGGCCAGATGATTTCTTTTGATGAAGAAAAAGAACCATAAACTTTCTAGTAGGCCTCTGAAGGATGGGCACATCTTCTATGCTCCAAGACTCTACAGAACACCATTCCCCTGATAGTCTAACTGAGCAGACCCTCTCCAGCACTCCTAGTGTTATATAATGTGCAACCTATACAAACGTAGTAGGCAGACTGACACGGAAAGGCATACAGCAGAACAATAGACTGACTATGCTGCCAGGTCCACAGATGCCACTTGAAGTACTTTCTCCTGACCTTGGCGGAGTTGTACCTGCTTTATGCTAAGCCCTCATGGTCTGTTTTTATTTATTTATTTATTTGTGTGTGTGTGTGTGTGTGTGTGTGTGTGTGTGTATGTGTGTGTGTGTTTGTGTGTTCTATCATCTAGCTTTCTAGGAAGCACGAGTTCATGAGTGACACCAATCTCTCGGAGCATGCAGCCATCCCCACCAGGGTGTCTGTCCTCTCTCAGATGAGTTTTGCCAGTCAGTCCATGCCCACCATCCCAGGTATGTATTTCCCACTACCAACCTGGGGAAAGAGGTAGTGTGGGTGGCCAAACTGTCAGGAAGAGGAAGGATGAGAACTCCTTGTCTAGGGCAAGGCAAGCTGGGTGTCTGGAGCCAGGCGCCCATGGCTTCTGCACTCTCTCAACATCCCCCATTAGGGAGGCTGTATGATCAACCTCTACCTGGAACAGAAGGAGAAGTCTGCTGTCCCTCTGGGACCACTCTCTACCATGAATCCCTGTGTTTGCAGGCAGCATATTCCTTCAGGCTCAGGGGTGTGCCTTTGGCATATCTCTAAGGTCCATGGCACCTCTGTTGACCAATAAGACTACTTCAAAATTTACAAAGCTTGCCACAGCATCTGATGGCTGTGGTGTTCAGTGTATAGATGACACCTGTGCACAGGTCTTACTGTGCAAGGATACAGGATAGCCCCCAATTACTTCCCATTCATAGAGGGAGACCCACGTACAGCCAGGGACTCAGCATCTATGCAGCTAGTTCTGCTGTGTGATGCTCCATGCAGGCTCCGTGCAGAGGGCTGGGCAGAATAGAGCAAGGCAGTTCTGGTGTTGCCCCCTTGGGGCTGAACAGTGCATGACAGTGAAGACATCTGCTCCCACAAGAGTAGCCTGGCAGAGCCAAGGTCCTGCCAGGCCCAACCCTAACTCATTTTCCCCACCCCCTACACCATGGCACCCACCTACGATGTGGAAAACACCACCATCCTCATCGTGATACATTCAAACCAGTGCACTGAATGGCAGGCTCCCATACAGACCAGGGGGAGGCTGAGGTCAGACTCAGCACACTGAAGACATTAGTCTGAGTGGTCCTGGGCCCTGGTCTTCTTATCCTCCTTTCTGTCCTGATACCTTTGGACAAGGCTTTGCAAAGGGCCAGGGGCCAGGATGACATAAAGAACAGCCCAAGGCTTAGGGACCTACCTCTGTCTTCTCCCATTCACTCATTTCCTGGTCCCTTCCAGCTCTCACACTCTCGGCGGCAGGTGTGCCTGGGTTGGATGAAGCCAACACATCTCCTCGCCTGAGTCAGACCTTCTTCCAAGTCTCAGACAGTGACAAGAAGACCCTGAAAAAGAAGAAAGTCAATCAGTTCTTCAAGACCATGGTGAGGATACCAGAGGCTGGAAGGAGAGGGAATGCTGAGGGAACAGAGAGCAACTGAAGGGAAAATAGGGAGGGTCTACACACTTATGAATATTTTTTTGCCTGTGGGTATGTGCCTTTGGCTACTCCCTAAGGAGCATGGCCAGGGATCCTAAGGCAAGGGCACCTGTCTAGCCATGCCCACTGTGCAGTGCTTCTTGGGGCTTCAAGTAGCTCCCATGAGCAAGACTGACTCCAGTTCTGGTGAAGCAGAAGCTGCTGGGACCTCAGAAGCAGTAGGTGGCTAGCCCTGACTTAAGCTCTCCTTTGGAGCTCCTCTCTCAGCCCCAGCAGCCAGCTATCTTCAGAAACCAACAGAACTTTTTCAGAAGCAAAGCACTTTCCTATTTTACTTATATTACAAAAATCCTTCAAATTAAAAGTTGGTTTTGAATTACTGACTCTTGAAGTCCCACCTCCTGTTGTTACCCTGTCGGCCCTCATCTGGGATCAAGAAGGTACGGATGCACTTCCGATCCTCCAGGTGGAAGATACTATAAAAATCACAGGTTGCCTGAGAGGCTTCGTGAGTGAGTCAGGCACCATGCTAAGCACGTCCCCATCTTTATACTGTTTGATCTTTCCCTGTTCCAGAATGGTTTTTGCCAGGCTCACGGAGTTAGCTAAGCCATGTGCAGAATCCACACAGCTAGCAAGGGGTCTATGAAACTGCCCCAAATCAGCTTTTTGACAAAACTGAAGGTTATCACAACTCCCAATCACTTGTGTTTAGGAATAAGTCAAGGTTGTAGGGTCTGGGGTGCTCCCCGATGGTGCACATACAAATTCCATCTTGCTGACATGTTTGTGTATCTTCCCACAAAGCTGGCTAGCAAGTCGAGTGAAGAGAGCAAGCATATCTCAGACTTCCAGTCCACAGACATGTGAGGTGATGCTGAGCCGAGCACTGTGGAAGCTCCAGAGGGGAAGCATGCACATGACCTTGGGGTTCTACAAAGAGACAAGGCTTTAAAAGAGACAGATGATCCCAAGGGGCCCCCAGAACTCAAGTGATGACAAGGCTTGCAACTCCTGTGGCCACCGCAACAGTGGTGGATGACTCAATAGACTAAGAAGCCCCAGCATGGATTCTTGGACCTCAAGGAGTCAGCAAGTGCTGGATATATGTTCTCCCCAGCATCCAAGGGACACACGTCATAACTCAAATTCACAGCTAGGAGGAGCTGTCTTTTGTTTCATTCTGAAGACTCAGCACTTAAAAAAACTGATTTAAATGTTCTATTTTCGCTTAACATTTTTGTACTTTTACATTTTTTAATAACCCCTTTGCTACTCGATCACCTTCAAACTGTCGCTCTTTCTTACCAACATTAAAAATGATCCCATGGCTCAAATGAACCTTATTACTGAGTCTTTTATTGAAGGACTGGGGGGAAAGTTCTCAGGGTTGAAGGCAGCCCAGGAAACTACAGTAGCATGGAAGGCTCATGTTGGCTCATCTCAAGTCCGTGTTTTCTCTCTTGGCTCAGGCAACCTCAAGAGTCTTCTCTGGTGTCTTTGAATTCCTGGTCATACTCCTCAGGGAGTAACCAAGGGCACATATTCACAGACAAAAAGTATACACAAGTGTGTAGAAGACTCTGGTGTCTTTGGAGCCACCGCCTGGGGTATTAGGATGCTGAGAAAGTCCAACCAGAGTTTTCCTCTTCCAGCCTGACAGGAGAGACTTTCACACCCAGCCTGTTACTCGACTGAAATTTCCAAGCAGTGTTGGAAGGGGGAGATATGAGAACTGGTGGATTCATGGTCCAGCCTCCAAGTTTTATCAGCCGGTCAGAAGTGGTGGCTATCTTGGAGGGATGTCTACCTGAGAAATCATGAGGATGTCTATTGTCAGGTTTCTCGAATGAGGCCAAAGAAAGAGGAAGGAAATGGACAACCATTCCATCCTCCCCCACCTCAGAGAGCAAAGCTGTGTAGAGAGGGACCTGAGCTTTTGTGGTAGTCAAGTGAATGGCAATGCAGGGTTCAGGACTAGGGGTGGATGGGCATTTCTTAGATGCTAAGTCCCTGGGGTCCAGTGAAGAATAAGATAGAATGATTTAAAATTTTACTTCCTAAAACTTAATAGGTAACCCTAAAAGGTAGGTATGATTATTACCCAGATGGACAAACTGAGGCACAAACAGAAGTGACCTAAGACTAGGACATGCCAACACTGGTTCCAGCACTTGGACAGGAAGTTAAATTCTTCCCTACTACCTAATACTCCAGCACTCCTTAGTGCCCAGGGTACCCTGAGTCCTGGTGACCTGCGTCATGCCAATCTCTCCAGGGTAGTGTCTATGCCCCTTCTCCAAGTCTCAGGCCCACTATCTGCTCTAGCTTTCTATTTGTCTTGCTATAGTAGCTATGGGAGATTGGGCAGCAATCAGACAACTTTGGACTCCTAAAGTAAGCAGAGATCAAAATGCCTCTAGCCAACACAAAACAATCCCCATCTAACCATGAGCAGAGGACCCTAAAAGAGCTGAAGGGTAGGACCACATTCTCATGGCTTCCCATGCAGATGTCAGCACCATGTGGCCCTTGTCCTGCCTGACATTTCTTTCCATTCCATTTTCTCTTCAAGTTCTAAGTTTGAACTCCATGGGTCTGCTTTTTCCTGTCATCATGGACTAATGGAATCCTGGTGTTTAACCTTCAAACAGAAGTGCTTCCAATGACAACGAGGGAAGGTATCTCAACAAGTAAATGAAAACAATTCCCCATTCCGTGTAACTTCAGACAGACAAGAGCCTGCTGTAGACCTTTGGAATCAATTGCATCTCACCAGGGAAGCTTGTACAACACAGACTCAGAGGCTGCTTTTATGACTATAACTGAAAGTTCTGTGCCTCCAATCACTTCCCTGCTCCTCAACAGGCTGCCGTAACAATAACATCCCTAAGTTCTATCTTCATAAAATTTACCAATACCTGCATCTGAAAGGGACCATTAACCTCTCTTTCTTTTCCTGTAAAACACAGAGCAAAATGTGAAACCCATAGATTCCTGTTCACCCAACACTCAAGTGTTAAATCACTTCTGAGGACTGTCTGTGGAGGGGAAATAGGTTTGGCTACACACCAATATTCTTAACCATGCTAGTAGAGACAATGACAACCAGCTGTCACTACACTATAGCTGCCATTGGCCGGGCACTCACTCTGCATGTCGTTTTCTTAAATCTTCTAAATTTCTTAAATTTTCTACAAGGGAGATACTAGGGTGTCAATCAAACTGGTGTGAAATGCAAGAGTCTTAATTTTTTACTGCTACCATCACTGAATGTCTGAGACTTGGAAATTTATAAAGAAAAAAAAAAGCATCTTTCTTACAGTTCAAGATACAGAGAAGTTCAGGAATGCAGTGTTGGCACTTGCTTGGGGTCCAGTGAGGCCACCTCCTGCACCATGGCCTAGAAAGGAGTCACATGATGAGGCAGAACAAGTGTGCTCAGTTGGGTGGCTCTTCTCACCAAGCCACAAATGCTCAATGGGGTCCCCACTCTTACGATCTCTTCTAATTTTAATACCCACAAAAGGACTGACATCTCCATATGGTCAATACAAGGACTGAGGATTCAGTTTCTAATGCATGAGCTTTGGAGAAACACATGCAAACCACTTCAGAACTGGAGGGGTTGTAATGGGCCCTTGTCACCTCTGCTAATTTGCTTGTATATTTGACAGCCTGCTTCCAGATGCTGAGATCACAGCCCACACTTGTAGGTACATCGCCCCCTACAGTGATGACAGTAATGATACAATGAGGGTAGGGGAGTTACAATTGGTGCAACTTATCTTAGGCCATCAGATGCTTCCAAACTGTAAGCCAGGTCTGTCCAAACCAACTAGGAATGTCTAGGAGATGCCCTACCTTCAGAATTCCCACAGGAAAGGACTGTGGGGCGGTTTGCTTGGAAGGAGGGCACAGACGTGAGCAAAACAGCTTCTGAAACAATGTAAGAGAGGAAAGGCTTGGTCTTGGCTCGGGATTTCAGTTTCTTATGGTGGGGAAAGCATGTTCCATGAGATAACATGGCCCAGAGGTGGAGACAGGAGCTGTTGACATGGTAGCCAGCCATCAAGCATAAAAAGTGGGGAAGCCAAAAGCAGTTAACCTTCAAAGTCCCACCCCTAGTGACATTTTCCATCAGGCAGACCTCACCTCCTGAAGGTTCTACAACCTTCAAAAAAACACCACAAACTGGGTGTCAATTATTCAAACCATGAATCTGTGTGGAACATACCAGATACAAACTATGACAGACCTGGAGAGATAAATTTGCTCAACTCTCTCACTTTCTACTCTGTGAACTGTTCAAGGCCATACAGCTGAAATCAGCTGAACCTAAATGAACTCTAGGTTGACCTGACTCCAAGTTTTTCTAGATAATCTCCTCAGAAATGCTCTCTAACTAACCTTTAATCTCCCTGTCTTCAAGATACAGATAATATCCCTCCACACTTTAGTATGATCTAGGGTACCAAGTCCCTCTCCTAAGGGTCATTCTTAGCATTATCTTGAAGCATAGAATGGAAGTCAGCATTCCTTCTTCCAAATTTCAGGTTCATGTCAAAAAGTGAAGGAGAAACTGAAGGAATCCAACACCTTTCCAACTACATAAAAATGAGCATGACTTCCTTCTCCAGAGACCCTGGTACACATCTGTTCATTATTCCTACCTGAACTCTGATGCCTATACCTACCTGGAGAACTTCAACCCTCAAAGCCCATAGTTTTTTGGTTAGCATGCTGTGCTCTGCTATGCAGCAAGCCACAGGGAGATTCAGCCCATAAGGCACCACAGAGCAGAACACTTGTGGACAGGATGGATAGAAAGCCTCTCCTCACCACATACTGTATATGGTAAATAGAAGAGAGGGGATGTATTTGTTCAGCCTCCACTGACAAGAGTCTATTGTTTCCCAAGCATATATCAGTACATCCTACTGAGGTTGTAAATCTGCATTGCTTGATGCTGTATTCAACAGGGTACTGATGTATTCATGGCCAAGGTTTGTCTGAGAAACCAATAATTGGGGCAGCCAGTGGCTCTGCAGTATCAAATGGGAGAAGCAAACCCAACCTCCCCAACAAGCGACTGGTGGCTCTGTGAAGGAGCACAGGTGCTACTTCAGAAGCCACTGACTGCACAAGGCACTGGGACAGAGCAGGCAGTTGGAAGCTCAGCAAACCATGACACCTGTGAAGACCAGAGTTGGGCTTGGGTATGAGATGCTCTGACACAGTTAAGATCCTCAGAACACTCTTGTTGCATCCTGCTCCTGTAGCTCACATGCTCCTCCATTTTTCTGATCAAGTCTAATTAGTCACTTGAAGGTTGTAGCCAGTTATGAACCACATGCAACAGAAAGCAATATTTGTGATACAAGCTACAGTATCATGGCCAAGGGATCAGGACTATGGTTTTCTTCCTCTACCACCTACTAAATGTTTCCCTGACCTAAGATGGCATTTTATCCAGTTTGAATGGTTTGTCTAACAGGCTGACCCAGATCTCACATCTCCAAAGGGTCCTCACCCTTAGTTACGCTGCCATTATTGGTTTGGGCTACTTTTATTGCCTGTTGACTATCTTTAGTGGGCTTGAGAGTTCTCAGAAACAGGCCACTGAGCCTACTGGCTCTGAGCACACTCCTCCCATTGCCTATTGGAATAAAAGTCTAGGTCTGTGTTGTCAGTCATCCAGGACTCATTCTCTGTCTACAGGCATGAGAAGCCATAATAGTTGGGTGGCAGTCACAGATCTATTCAGTGTGGAATTCACCATGTCCAGCAATTGAAGTCTTTCCTCTTTCCTACCTTGCAAGACTGATTTGTGTCTGTAGTAGTTTGAATATGCTTGACCCAGGGCATGGCACTATTAGGAGGTGTGGCCTTGTTAGAGTTGGTGTATCACTGTGGACCTGGGCTTTAATACCCTTGTCCTAGATGCCTGGAAGCTTTCAGATGAAGATATAGAACTCTCAGTTCCTCCTGCACCATGCCTACTTGGACACTGCCATGCTTGATGATAATGGACTAAACCTGTAAGCCAGCCTCAAGTAAATATTGTCCTTATAAATGTTGCCTTGGTCATGGTGTCTACTCACAGCAATAAAACCTGAACTAAGACAGTGTCTCTTTTCAAAAATCATGTGCTGATGTTACAAACCCTAATACCTCAAGATGTGGCCATTTTGGAAACAGAGTCATAAAATCAGTGATAACTCAATATTACTGATTATTCTACAGAAGGAGGAAATATGAGCACACACACACAGGAAGACATCACATAAGATGAATAATTACAGTTACCAGGAAAGCCAAAGTGGCCAGCAAGTCATTTTAGGTAGAGAGAGGTATGGGCTAGAGGTCTCCTCATGGGTCTTAGGTGGAATCAGTCATGCTGACACTCTGAACTTAGATAACAACGGTCTATTCTTTAAGTTACTCTGTTCTTGGTGTTTGTTGCAGCCTTCATAGCAAATTAATACAGACCAGGGCCTCAAACCAGACAAAAACCAAAGCAGGTCCTTGGATGAGGTGGTAAGAAGGGCTTCTTTCCCCATGATGTGGCTTTTTAGACCTCAGAGCTATTGGAGATGTTATGTCTATGCCCTCCATTATTCATAGTATTTTCTGCAGTCTGGAGCTGATTCCTTTACCCAGTCATACACTCCCCTCCACTGGTACCCAGTCCGAGCCTTCAAAAGGTTGTGCCACTTCCTACCCCATAGGGGGCTTCTGAGTGACACAATTCCAGGCAAAGCCAGTGACTCCTCTGCCTCTGTGCCAATCCCCATAAAACCTTAATAGCAATAGGAATGTATAGCACATGAGATTCCACAGCTACCGTGTTACTGAACAAGATGTTATCAACATAGTGAAACAATGTGACGTTCCTGAAGTGTTTGTGCAAACAAGATCTCTGCGGACAATTTTCCTGTTATAAGCAAGAGGAGCATTCAGCATTACCAGGTGAGCAGCCATTGCCAAGCAGAAGAGATTGTCGATCTGTTCCTAAGCAGCAAAGCCATAAAAACTTCTGGTAGTGTTAATGACTGTCCTCTTTCATCAGTCACACTCTGTTGAGACATATTAATTGAATGGAAAGCCTATGGGGACCATTACTCCTAATTTTCAGATCTTTCAAAGCGTACTTTCTGGGATTTCTTTGTGTAAGAAGTTCCACTCAGATGTCCTTTTATAACGGGTCTTACGGCACAGGCTGACAAACAGATGTATATGTATACCTCAAGGAATCAAGACAAACCCCCTTTTACTATTTGCTCTCCATGGAGTCTCTCTAGTAGAACAGAATTTGGGATGCCCTTGTCTTGATGTAACTTCAGATTCCTATTTACTAGACTTTGAGGAATCCACACATTCCTTTCTCCCTGCTGTGATTGCTAGTCAGAATTCCCCTTGGGAAAAAAGCAGAGGTCTCCTTGCTAAAGGAACAAATGTACTGCCAAGCCTTCTCTGAAGGAACTAGGCATCCATAACCACTGGACTTGCATCTGCAAGCTGAATGAAGAAAGAAGAAATTAGTTAAAATTTCCTATTGCCTATTGCCCTATTGCCATGAATGAATACATATGTACATATACATATACAGCTATTCATTGATTTGACTTCTAGGAAAACAGTAACCCATCTGTCAGTGTGGTTTAGAGCACTCTAATTTTTTGTCTTTTTGCCGACTATTTATGGAGATATGATGGTTAAGTATAGCTCCTCTCCCAAACTTGAAATCCATTATCTTCATTGATATCAGATAATGTGATTTTATGGTATCAGACTCAGCTATCAATACTGTTATGACTTGAATAGGGAATGCTTTCTATAGAATCATGTACTGGGGCTTAGCTGTTAATCGAGGGCTTCTGGTGGCGTGATTAGATATAAGGGTGGTTTTAGCT
This sequence comes from Rhynchomys soricoides, assembly GCA_019843965.1. Classification (NCBI taxonomy): domain Eukaryota; kingdom Metazoa; phylum Chordata; class Mammalia; order Rodentia; family Muridae; genus Rhynchomys; species Rhynchomys soricoides. Next base: position 11,203,478 of record JADRCH010000008.1, read on the forward strand.
CCTTTTTTATTGCTGGGATAAGACACAGTGACTAAGGCAACTCATGGAAGAAAGCATTTACTGGGGGCTTACAGTTTCAGAAGTAGTTGAGAGCTTATATCTAGAGATACAACCAACCACAAGGCAGAGATGAGAGAGAGAGAGAGAGAGAGAGAGAGAGAGAGAGAGAGAGAGAGAGAGAGAGAAAACTGGGAATGATGGGGCCTTTTGAAACCTCAAAGCCTTTCCCTCAGTGACATACCTCTTTTCTAACACACCTCACATCCTTCCAAAACCTTTCCATCAACTGGGGAAAGTGCTAGAGTCTAAGCACTCAAATGCATAAGCCTATCGGGATCATCTTCATTCAAACCACCACAAATGATTTAATAAATCCTCCAAGGTATTAGTAATTTGAGGATGTTTTTGGTAGGTGTTGAAAAATGGAGGTAGACACTCTTTGGAGAAAGCAGATCCATGGGCTGTGCCCTGGAAACCGAGATTTTGTCATCTGTCACTTCCTGTCAGTCCTGTGCATCCTGGTTACCACAAATAAAGTAGAGACTCAATGAGGCCTCAATTATCTTACAACTTTGTCTTCTTTTCAACTAGATTCTGTTCCAGTTTCAGCATAATCTGCTCCATAGCTGCATGAGATAGTTGCTTAAGCATCATAGCACCTGTGATAGCAGAATAATTCCCCATCCCAAAGATGTCCACGTTCAAATCCCTGGAGCTCCCGAGTGCCCTAGATAATGTGGCGAAGGACTATTAAGGTTGCAAACAGAATAAGCTAACCAGAGCTTCTTAAAATGGAAGACAAATCTCTCGGTTACCCAGGGGCCCAGTGTCACCACAAAGGCCTTTACAAGTGCAAACAGGGTGGCCAAGAGGAGCCAAGGAAGCTGCATGAGGGGATGTGGACTTGCTGCTACAGCTGGTTTTGAATACAGAGGAGTGACTTCTAAGCTTGGAGCACAACAGCTTCTTAGAGCAGGAAAATGCAAGAATCAGGCTCTCTTCCAAAGTCTCAAGGACAGAATCCACCACTGTCAGCACCCCGATTTTAGTCCAGTAAGATCCATAGACGAATTCTGTTCTATAGAACTAAGGAAAAAGCTGGGTTGCTTTAGTCCATTGAATGGAAGGCCACTTGTTACAGCAATGGGAAGTGGACACAGAGCCCTCTGATTTGAGATCACTCTTGTCAACCTTACCTGTCACTTTCTGTTTGGATGCTCTCCAGAGTGACCATGAAGTCACCCAACACCATGGTTATCATTATCTGTAAGCAGATGAGCATCTTGGCTACCTTGATGCTCATTCCCTACCACAGCTGCCCAACATTTTGTACATAGTGTGAGGGGTTATGACACCATTATTCTGGGGATTATGCTGACCTCACTACTAACAGCCAGGAAACCATCTTTTCCAGCCTTTTATGCAATGTAACTCCAAAATCCTATTCTGAGACGTGTCTCTAAATCCACCCCTGTTTGCAATCATGCACCAAGTCCCATAGAAACTTAGCACTGAAGGATTTACAGATCAGTTTCATAGGCTTCACTTCAGAGGTGGCCTCACTCTCAGGCTCCATCCCCAAATAATTCTGCATCAGAACAAGAGTCTCAGGTAATACTAGTAAACACTAAATATATAACCCAAGGATAATTTTGATTTTTTTTTTTTTTTAAATTGAGGGCGAGGAATGCAAGTGTGCGCAGCAAAGAAGTGAAGCAGAGAAATATAGGGGACAATTCAGGATCATGCATCACTGTGCTGTCCAGAACCTGGTGACACACTGCATAGAGACAGCCAACTGCTCAGCAGATGTGCCTACCCATCCGTTCTTGGCATCCCTGGACAGATAGATGGAGAAAGTTCCATTTCCTATTTCTCTTTGGCCAAATTGAGACTTAACTAATTCCATGAACTCCTTCCTAAGCTTCATCCTTCAGCCCCTTTGGCAGCTCTTGGGAAGACAGATTCTGAAATCTATCTTCATACTTCATTTACTTATATGCTGAGATGTAGAGTATACAGCTGGCCAGTGTGGCTGTGTATGGCTCACCAGGGTAGGAAAATAGCCCTCTCCCATCCAAATGGCTCATTGTCCCTACGTGGTAGACTTAGCAGGTCCAAATAGACTAGGTTCAGATGGCTCCCACAAGAAAACACTGGACCACCTTAGCCAGGAAAACCTGTCACATTCAGACTTCATTGTACTTTAAATGAAACTGTTTCCAGGACCTTTGTCACAGTCTAGAAAAATAGTATATGACCCCCACCACTACTCCCATCCCATTCTGCTTGCTTGACTGTTTGAGTCTTCAGAATAGGGAAGAATTCTCACTGGAGGAACTAGGATGCAGAGGGTCATAGCCCATGTCTTACTTTGATTTCTGTTGCTGTGATAAATAAAACCATCACCAAGAGCAACTTGGAGAAGAAAGGGATTATTTCATCCTTCACTGCCAGGTCACAGTCTATCTCTAAGGGGAGGAAAGCAGGAAATCAAAAAGGAACCCAGGGTAGGAACTCAACCATAGACTGCTATTTAATGGTTTGCTCTTCATGGTTCCCTCAGCTTGTTTTTTGATACAATCCAGGACTTACCTGCCCAGAGGTGGGACCATCGCCAGTCAGCTGGATCCTCCACTGTCAATCATTAATCAAGAAAATACTGCATAAACTTGCTTATGGGCCAGTCTGACTGAGGCATTTTCTCAATTGAAGCTCTCCTTCCCACATGACTCTACCTCTTGTTGAGTTGATAAAACAAACAAACAAACAGCTAATAAGCATAGCCCCCAAGTTGAAGATGGCTTAGACAATATCCATTCTGTCTTTTAGCTGAAAAGCCCCAGGGAAATGACAAAACATGAATGGGGACCTAGATATTCAGGACTCCTGATTCTTGAGGAAATACACTGTGACCTTGGGGAATGAACCTGACCTTGCTAAGCCCAATTTCTTCTTCTATAGTGGGGGCCAAGACTAGATAGCTATAAGCCAGTCAGGGGGTCTGGGAGCACAAGCAGTGGGAATCAGCCCCTGCCAATGGGAGGATCTCACTTGGTTCTTAACAAGCACTAGGTCCTGCCTGGTAGTTACCATGGCCAGAGTTGGAAGTGGCACCTTTGCTGGCTTCCCTGCTTTTCCACCTACATCCTAAGGAGGCACAGCCATTGCTCAGTGTCTGCAGGAGTTGGCTTCAGGACCATGATATTAAAAGACACAGATGCTTAGGTAGGCCTCCAGTGTAAAATGTCATAGCATTTGCATATAATAAATACTTACACATGTCAAATGACTTTTAGATTCTTTGTAATACCTGTAAACTCTACAGAAAGGGTTGTTATAAATTTCATTTCAGTAACCATAAGAAAAAGCTACATATAATCAAATGCAATTTTCTTCTGAATATTTTGATCCACTGGTAGTTAGCTCCACAGATGAGGAATTTCAGATATGAAGGAATGGCTACCCATCTGGGTGCTGACATTCTCATTGTGCGTATGAACACAGAGCTCCCAACCTTAATTTCTTTACAGGGGGTTTAAGCCAAGGTATTTTCCAGAGAAAGATGGGCTGCATCTCAGATACTGAGGAGAAAGGGAGAATCAGCCCTGCTCAGAGGTACCCAAATGCACTCCCAGGCATGCAGGAATCTGTAGTAGATGCTATGGATGCAGCAGCAACCAGGGAAGCCTCTGGAAGCAAATCATCATTAGGAAGGGGATGCAGATTGCCACTGGTCCAGCTATACTGTCTTGCTCAAGATGACAATGTGTACTTCTGGAAAGATCCAAACCATTCCTTTGGCCAATGAAGAGGATTGCCAAGGTCACAGATCCAGAATAACCTTCCATTCCCTTTCCCAAAGGAAAGCTAATTGAGAAAGTGGTCCATGGTGAGTTTCCCACCATAGGACTTGTAATCATTTTGAAATTGAAGCTAAAGAATTGGAATGCTCAGCACCCAACACCTCACAGATCCATATCTGGCACTTAGCAATTAGGGTGCATTCCAAAAAGCACATGGGAGATTTTGTCACTGTGCAAATTTCATGAGTGTACTTGTCCCAAACCTAGATGGCCTGGGCCAATCATTCCAGATGGACTCTTGTTACAATGGCGGGACAACAGAGGGAGAGAAAGAAGCCAACATATAGGAGATTGCTAGTGGTGTCGCAGTGCACACTGTTTTACACTTAATGTTGAATAAGGAAGAGTGCACTGTGTAACAACGGATACAGGCACAGTACAGAAAGTACACAAACATAACATGGTCCCTTACCGTCAAGTATTATGTGCTGTACAAATTGTGGATAATATATGCTCAGATGACCCACCGCACAAACACACAGGGCACATGTCTCTCCAGCATCCTCACAGCTATAAGACATAGGTAGGCTGGAGGAATTCTCACCTCCACTGTAGCCTATGGAGTTGCCACCGTGCCTAGGATGTGAATCACATCCTTGACCGGAAGACATTATGCGATGTGTGACTGTAGTCTGTACATACACATACCTTAGTTTTCTCTGCAAGTATACTATTGGCTCATGTTAGTGATAGTTTGGGAAAGTGACTATTTGGTGGTGGTGGTGGGATGGGTGGGTAGAGTGAAGACCAGGTTGAGCATCTGTTGGAGAGGAAGGTACCAGCTCCAATCTAGCATTTCCTTCCCAAGGGGTTCTCCTCAGAGTTAGCATTAGATGAAAGAGAATGGATTAGGTGAAGAACAGAGGGTTAGTAATGATAATGTAAAGGGGAAGGAGGAGGAGGGGGAGGAGAGGGAAGAGGAGGGGAGGAAGAAAGGGAGGAGGGGGAAGAGGAGGGGAGGAGGAAAGGGAGGAGGGGAAGAAGACAGAGAAGGCAAGGTTGGAACAGGGAGTTTAGAATAGGCTCCTCTTGCCACCTGAATTCAGGAAAGAGTAAAAAAAGAAAATTGGAGCCCACCAAACTCACAGAGCAGACACCATTCTGTGGTGGTTTATAAGATACTACTTCATCTCTTTAGAATTTGTAACTAGCAATCCTTTTGGTAGTCAGGGTTCATAGCCCAAACTCCTACAAGAAGAAGCACAATCGACCATATTGTTTTCTTCTTATATTTGACTCTTAATAACTCCAGTGAGAAAATTTTTGTGAGAAGAGTTATTTCATGATTGCTTATGAAATTGGGTGATTTCAGGCCCAGAACAGTGCATGATCTAAAGAACTTTTATTTACTACTTATAGCAAATGGTACTTACCGCTGATGGTCCAGTTTCAGAAGACTCCCAGAATTTGACCTTTAAAGAAAGTTGACCGCATTTCAAATAGAACAGCAATTGAAAACCAGAAGGGATGTAAGCCTTAGGAGCTCCATGGATCTATGAAGAGTGCTGAGCTTGTGCCAAATTGTGGATAGAATGACTGCTGTCCACGCATTGCCTCTTAGGCTGCATTACTTGCTTCAGTCTTTGCAACAGATTCTAGAGATGAGAAATTGGAAGCTCTGAAGCTAAACAGCACCCAGACACTCAGAAAATATAGCCACAGGAATATAATTCAGCTCCATGCAGCCCACACATGGCTGGCTGCTTCCTATAGACTCCACTTCATTCTAAGTATTTACTATGCAAGGCAGAGAGACAAGGGATTTTTCTTAAGGGACATGATTCCTTGATAAATGTTCCTTGTCTTGTCCTGTGAGCACCACACTTTCGCTTGAGTCTCCTGCCCTTACTTAAACCATTGGTCTGTCCTAAAACTTCATTCAAGACTCCTTTTCTTCCTTCAGTCCCTTCTCCAAGTCCTGCAGCCCCAGGGAGGGAGCAACAGTGTCCACTGGCCTGACCCCTGGATGCTCCCGGAGACTGGATCACCAACCAAAGAATACACATGGAGGAACCCATGGTGCTGGCCATATATGTGGCAGAGGAGGGTCTTGTTAGCCATCAGAGGGAGGAGAGGCCCTTGGGCCTTGAGGGTGTTATATCCCCCAGTATAGGAGAATGCCAAAGAGGGAAGACATGAGTGGGTGGGTGGGTGGTTGGGGGAATACCCCCATAGTGGCAGGGGAGGGGGGAGAGAATGAGGAGGTTCCAAAGGGGAGATCTGGAAAGGGGGAAACATTTGAAATGTAAATAAAGTATGGAGAGAGAGAGAAAAAAAATCTCTTTCCTGCTTTTAAAGATAAGACCACCAGAGGGAGGTATTGACCTATGTTTCTTTTTCCTAAGCTCATTAGCTACCCAAAAGCACAGAGAACACCAAGATAACCCTCAGTGTGGAGAACACCCCAGCTAGACTTCTACCAACCTCTCCCTGGGGCACAGACATTATCCCGACACCAAATCCCCAAATATCTCAAGACATGGCTCTTGTAAGTGTTGCTAACTAAGCAGGGTAGGAGAACCAGGCAAGAGCTTGTTGTCTTTCTAGGGAAACATTTGTAGAGAGGAGGCAAGCACTGAGTCTGTATTCCATCTTGCTGCAGATGAGAAAACTATAATGCAATGACTTTAAATTAGTCTCTTCTGGGATTTCCCCCAGCACAGCCCATTTCTACACCAAGAACCTCCTCAAAACCTAGGAAGCTATCTGTGTTCCATGTGTAGAAAGGAGGACAAGGCCTCAGAGACCCCACCAAAGGCCAATGCAGAGGACAAGTAAGGTATGAACCTCTGCTACTGTAATCACAGTTGGCAGGACATCAGCATCTCCCATTTCCTAAAGTTCCTGCATCCCAAATGAGAACTTGATTTTACTATGTCTGCATGTCTACTGTGTAGTCCTGAAGCAGCCTTAGAAGCAGTTGGATTTCTCCACTTTACCCATGAAGAAAATGAGGCCCGGAACCATTATTCTGTAATCCAAGGCATCGCGTAGTATCTTAGGAGTAAGTGCAAAACTCAAAGTCTAGTGACAAAGCCTGGCCTTTCTGCTCCCTGTGTGTGCTGCATGTGACCCACTGTCAGCCCCCAGTGCACAGGTCAGTCCTCACCTCTTTGGTTTTCTCTGCCTTTATAGTTATTCACCTGCCCTGTGCCTTTGTACCCTGCTCTAAGCAAGAAAACCAAATCCCCACTTCACAAGGCAGTCGGTCCAGAGAATTAAGTGAACCATTGTTTGTGGAAACCCCTATTAGTAGGGACCTACCCTTTTGGTAGGTGAACTAATATTAGATCTCTAAAAGTGCCTACTTCTCAAAGTCAAGGCCAGCTGTGACTGTCCCTGGTCAGCTAGCTTGGGTAGGTATATTGGATAGGTATCCTTTCTGAAGAGCATGAGACATCCCAGGCTTCTGGGCCAGTAAGGACAGCAGCTGAATGCTGGGAATACACCCCAGAAACAGTGACAGACCCTTCCTGTTTCCCGCTAGAGGCATTGCACCCAAATGGCCAAAACAAATAGAGGAAAACATAATGCTGGGCCTTCTGCCCAGAGTCTCCTCCCTTGTCATTGCCTGGCCTCTGGGACAAGGCATCCATCATTCTTACTACCTGCCCTTTTGACAGCTTCCAGGCTCTGAGCTTCATGTGTATCACATATCTTTTCCTTCACTAGCCTTGACACAGATACTATTTGTGTCTCCACTTTATAGATAAACAAAGTGATGTCTTGTAAGATTAGGAAACTTGGCCAAGACCAAATGTCGAAGCCAGGTCCAATCCCAAAGCCCGTGTTTGTAATGCTCTATTGTCTTGTCCCTGATCTGCCACGTGGGGCTTAGAACATGTGAACTTTGTCAGCCAAGGTGTCTCCCTGTACTGTATTACGTGAACTGCTATTGGAGCCTTCCCTGGAATGGCTCAGACCTCAATCTTTCATTCATGTGTCTGTCTGCTTCCTATAATTAACTAGCACATGTTTCCTCATTTTTGAATTTCACTTCTGGGGATTTTCAAAAAGTCTGAACTTCATCAACAAATGAGTTCTTTCCTCAAAAGTCTCAGATCTGGCCAGGCAGCTCCTGCTGTCTATCTCCAGTGTCTGAGCCAGGGTTCATAAAAATCTGAAATTGGACTCACCCTATTATGAAGCACAGGGACCAAGATGCTACAGTTTTCACCCTGAGCCCTCTGGGTACCTGATAAGACCTCCTCAGACCAGACAGGCTTTCTTGGATGTCCTGGGGAAAGAAAACAGAGCCATGTGTAACTAAGGAGACTGAGATGTGCCTGCCTCTGTAATGGTCTCCTAGTCAGGAGACCCCTACAGGGAGTCTCTTTGTCTGACATCTACAAGAACTATGACACCAAACATGTTGTTCCCCTCATTTCTTTCATTGTAATTCTTGTCCCTCATCCCCTAGCCCTTGGCTGCCAAAAACCTGCAAGGTGTAAGCTCTGGGAGGGCCCAAGTGTGTATGTCAAGTTCATAATGACTATAGCATTATATCCATCATTGCCTGTCTGAGCCGTGTGAAGTGATTTACTTTACAACCATGTTGTGGGTTAAGTACTGGCCTTCTCCCAATTTCATCTGAGAAAATTGAAGATGAGAAAACCCAAGTCACTTGTTAAGGACCACCCAGAGAGAAGCTAGGAGTGGCTGGTGGGTCCTCAGAGCTCAGAACCTGTGTTTGCTTCTTTATAGTCATAGAGACCTGAAGAGGCAATGGGTTCCATGGAGCTGGAATTACACTCAGCCATGATTGCCTAATGTGGGTACTGGGAACTGAACTTGGGTCCTCTGAATATCAGTCAACTCTCTCAACTGCTGAGCCACGCCTCCAGCCCTGACCTTTTATGTTTCGCCCCCAAAGCAAAGCAGTGACATGCTTGCTTTTCTTTGACCTCTTAAATTAGAAACTATATAAACCAAGAAAAATTGTCATCTAAAAAATTAATGTATCTTATATTTGTGCATGTATATATGACAATAGGTATGCTTTTATTTTTTTAAAACAAACAAATAAACATGGTTTTGAAGCCCATTTCTCCAACTTTCATTAAAACACAGCCATCTTCCTGTGTCAATATTCAATTATTCTGCCATCTATTTTTCATAACTGCATAAGACCACATCAGTTGGAAGAGGCACTGTTTAACTAACCAAGCCCTCATTGCTGGCCATTGGGTTAGCTGCAGTTTGTTATGGTGATAGGCAGCACAGAGAAGATCCAGCATCACCCTTTGCTCTGTCTTGTTCTGGATGATGAGCCCTGAGGAGTGGATTTGCAAGGGTTAACTGCATTGCTTTGTGTGTGTGTGTGTCTACGTTGTTGGGTTCTCAGGGGACGTATTTATTTTAAAAAATTCAGGACTCCAACTTCAGCAGGTTATGCTTTCTAGTTGAGAGACTAAACAAAACGTGCTGTCTATTGATCCAACGTTCTGAACAAACTACACCACGCTTATTTACTTACTGTCGGTAAAGTCCTTTCCCTGTCCATGATGAGGATGGGTAGCACTTTGGAATCTAGAGAAACCCCTCCCACACAATTTCCTGGACCTCCTCACCAGGCACCCAAGCACTGCAGACGGAAGCAATTTCGTGGCACTCATGTTTGTCATGTGACCTGGCACAACTGTCCAGAAGGGAGAGTTGGTAGCATCACCTTCAGCCTCAAAGAAACCTAGTGTCTGGGTGAAGTGGGAAGAAGTGGACTCAGGAGAAGGAAATAGAGGCTGGAGGAAATTACAGACAGCTCAGATCCAGTCTCCTCCACCTGCTCCATCCGAGGTGGTTCAGCTTTTACCAGAACCTCATCAGGAAAGAGCATCCTGGAGGGAGACCTCCAGGCACTCCCCCATGCTCAGAGCAGGGACAGAGTGGGAGAGGCTGGGATAAGGCACCTTTAAGTTGGGATCTACAGTGGAGCCCCAAGAGAAAACTGGCCCTGGCTAAGCAGCAAAGGGAAGCCAGTCCTGTTTGTAAGCGCTGTCTCTTAAGCTGAAAGACAGGAGAAGGACATGGGCAGCCAGGGGCCCTTGCATTGCCCAGCTGCTTCAGTGCCAGGGGTCTCTGCACATCAACTTCCACATACAGACGTTGGATCAACAGAGGATCTGGGGAGACTTCTGTGCCTTGAAGTTAGAGAGAAACTTGAATCATGGATGTTCCTTCTCCTTTCTATCTAAAATCCAATCCCCATCCTCTCTCTTTTGAAGATCCTGCTGCTCATCTTGGTGGGTCTTCAGGCCATGTCCACAGCAGTCTTCACACTGTCTTCTTCCTGCCTACAGTGTGTGTGTATGTGTGGTATATGTAAATGCATGTGGGTGTGGGTGTGTGTGTGTGTCTGTCTGTGTCTGTGTCTCTGTGGGGGGGGGGGTGTGAGAGAGAGAGAGAGAAAGAGAGAGAGAGAGAGAACGAATGAGAATGAGTGTGTGTTAGGAGCAGGAGGGGACCACCTGAGTCCTCTCCAGAGGCCACGCTGCTCTGACTCTACAGGGGCTGTAGGGTGTTCTGGCAACTCTAGAAAATGCAACTACCCTTCCAAAGCCCAAAGCATGAGATGCTGATATACCGGGTGAGGAGGGGTGGGTAAGGTGGAGGGAGTGGGGTAGGTGGGGGTATTCATCACAGAATGAGGGGCAGGAGTGGGAGGAGAAACAAGGGGGGGTCAGGAAAAAGAAACGAGAGTGAGAGACAGAGAATAAACCAGGCGAAGAGAAGGAAAAGCAAGTGTGAGAAACCGAAACACAGAATAAGCTATGAAGATAGGAAGGAGGGAGAAAGAGAAGGAATGTGAAGGGGGAAGAAACATGCAAAGGAAAGAGAAAGGTATGCTGGGATGATGAGAAAGGAAGCAGGGGCAGGAATGAAGGGAATTCTTGTCACTTGGGGTACTGGTTCCAATAAGTCTTCTTTAGCATGTCATTAGTGGGAACCAAAGCCACAGCCAGCTAAGGAAAGAGGGAGGCGGGCTCTGGCCCCGGACCTGCTGGCAGGTGGCCGCCCCTGGGTGGGGCCACCCAGCCAAGCCCTCGGGGTATAAGTCACAGGAGGCCAGGGCCTGCTGAACACCTGTCAGGGGCAACTCCAGAGAGCACAGGTGCAGCTGGTGACTACCCGAACCCAGCTCCAGCATGAGCTCCTTCGACCTCCCTGCTCCCTCGCCACCTCGATGCAGCCCCCAGTTCCCCAGCATCGGCCAGGAGCCCCCCGAGATGAATCTGTACTATGAGAACTTTTTCCACCCTCAGGGCATGCCCAGTCCTCAGCGCCCGACCTCCTTCGAAGGTGGCGGCGAGTACGGGACTACCCCCAACCCCTACCTCTGGCTCAATGGGCCAGCCATGACCCCACCACCCTACCTGCCTGGCACTAATGCCAACCCCTTCCTACCCCAGGCTTATGGCATGCAGAGGCAGCTACTGCCCAGCGACCTGGGCTGGCTGCCCATCCCCTCTCAGGAGGAGCTCATGAAGCTGGTGCGCCCACCATATTCCTACTCAGCCCTCATTGCCATGGCAATCCACGGCGCGCCTGACCAGCGCCTCACACTGAGCCAGATCTACCAGTACGTGGCCGACAACTTCCCCTTTTACAACAAGAGCAAGGCTGGCTGGCAGAACTCCATCCGCCACAACCTGTCACTCAACGACTGCTTCAAGAAGGTGCCCCGAGATGAAGATGACCCAGGTAAGACAGACAGCGGTACATACAGGAATAGGAGACCACCCCTTGAAAGGCTGCAGGTATCCTGAGGGCTCATTTCATTTCTGCTCCGAACTTCGTTCTAGAAAGTTCTGACTGGAGCTGCTAGGAGACAGGACTGAAAGGAACTCACAGTAGAGGAGAATGTGAGCACCAGGAACAGATTCAGGCATTTGTGCCTTTACATTTGCTGTGCCTCAGTTTCCTCATCTGAAAAATAGTAGGGAGGGAAAGAATGTCTATTTTATAATGAAATAATTTCTGCAGTCTTTGGTGTGAACAGAAGCTCAATATCCTGCAGTCATGATTCACATGTACCTCAGTGCGCAGCACATGAGAAGTCCTTGGTAGGACTAGACCAAAACAAATCAGTGTGTTATAGCCACACCTGTAGTGGAGAGGACCTGGCCTTGGTAGGGCACCAATAATGGCCCCATGGCATGGCTCTGGCCCTTCCCTCCATTCAGAACCACCTTTAATGCTGGCAGTCCCCTACAGGGTGTCTCTCAGTGAACCCATTGCACAGATGAGAAAACTAGCATTCAGGGGTAAATCTGCCTCTCTAAAGTGTCATAGACCAGACTGGCAGTGATAGTGTTCAACGTAAATGCAACACTTACACTAAGACTGGAACATTCCTTTGAAAAGGTGACACTTGCAGAGAGGAATGTGAAAGATTCCTGCATCCAATTTCCAGACTCGAAGACTAGTTTTGTTCCCCTGCAGGAAACTAGGGTTGGGACCCTACCTCTACCCATTTGAAGTCAGCTCTGGTTAGATATATTTGTCCTTCAGAAGGGAGACTGCCCTGTGCAAATCTTATCCCACTTTCAGAGTATCAGAGTAGCAGCTAAGAGTTGGGTCTTCCCTTCTGGTGGCACCTCAGTTGCACAGCTCTTGGACGCATATAGTGTCTGCCCAATATTTTCTCAGTGAGCCTGGGGAAGCAAGGATTTTTTTTTTTTTCAGACCAGGAAACTGAGATTTATCCAAAGTCCTTAGTCACTGAGGAGCAAAGCCAGAGCTCAAGTCTATCTTTAAGACTTGGTAATCCAGAACTGTTTTCTGGGTTTTCCTAAACCTTAGTAATAGAAGCTCTGACCAATAGCTTCTGACCAATAGTTCATCCCACCCTGGATTCCTGCACCTCAGCACTCTAGCCTTAAAGGGGACAATCCTCTAAACCCCTTCAGACCTTAGGCTTCATTTCCATGAACTCTCCAGAGCTGTGTGTGTGTGTGTGTGTGTGTGTGTGTGTGTAGGGGATGGGCTGATGTTTGTGGATGTCTCCACTTCTGTCCCAGGCTTTAGTCTTTTCTTTGCATTGCTGCCCTTGGTTTTCATTTACAGCATTGCAGATAGATAAGGAGACCTTATGTCCATTTCTGTATTTCCAACATCTCCCACTTCTGTCCCAGGCAAAGGGAATTACTGGACTCTGGACCCCAACTGTGAGAAGATGTTTGACAATGGAAACTTCCGCAGAAAGAGGAAGAGAAAATCAGATGCATCCTCCAACACCAGCTCCTTGGCTTCAGAGAAAACGGAGAACAGTCTCCTGGCCAGCAGCCCCAAGCCCACAGAGCCTCAGGAGGTCTTAGACACTGCCTTACCGGACACCACCACCAGCTCCCCAGAGAAGCGGTCCTCCCCTGCCCCTTTGGGCACCCCTTGTCTCAATAACTTCCTCTCCACCATGACAGCCTATGTGAGTGGGACAAACCCCATTAGCCGCTCAGTGGCCACACCAGGACTGAGCCTGGAGCCTATTGACAAGATGGGGCAGAACTCACTGAATTTCAACTCCTACACTCCCCTTACCAACCTCAGTAGCCATGGGAATGGGGGTGAATGGGCCAACCCGGTACCCACCAATGCCCTGGGCTATGGAGGCTCTGTGTTCAACCAGTTCAGTCCACATTTCCACAATAGCATTAACACCAACAGCGTCCTCTTCCCTAGGGAAGGCACTGAAGTCTAGAGATAGAACAGCTTCTGGTCCACAGAGCTGTCTGGGGGAAAAGCAATGGTGGTCCTTCAGACCCGACCCCCTAATCCCCCAAGATCTGAGACAGTTGAACTTTCCAGATAGCACCACAGGAAACTTGGAAGAGTTCGTGTTCTTTCTAAACACCGTTCATGCCTTCTGGCTATCTACACAGATTTGATTGTGAATCTACACAGATTTGATAACTACAGTGGGCGTACCAGGATCAGCTTGCCATCAATGATGTGGCCATTTGTTGAGTGCTTACTATGTGCTGCGTCCAGCCTTGGGCTTTTTAATGACATGGTCATACTATGTACCATCATCCTTTGAGGTTCACATGAACCTCTCCAGTTGACATAGCATAAAACAAAGACCCAAGAAAGTTGTCAGCTTTTCCAGGGTCATGAAAATGACAGAGAAAGACCTTAAAAGAGAGGCTGGGTAACCCTTGAAGGCTGGATGAAAGGAAGCAGGGATGGAGGAACTGGATGTGTGTCAGCATAAAAAGCAGGTTATGGCAAATACATGCACACACTTCCCACTGGTGTCTAGTGATGCCCTCAGAATTCAGCACCAATTTGCCCATGACCTGTTCTTTTTCTTTTTGCCCCAGTTTACCTTCAGGCATTCCTTTACCTACCACTCAGGAAGAGAAGCTAACAGCAGGATGCCTAGCCCAAGTACCCCTGTAGGACAGTACCTCTAGTAGGTACAATACAGAATATCACTTCACTAGCCTTCTACAGAACTTGAGCAGAACCAGAGGTCAGAGAGAAAGTAGTATGTGCCCCTGAACCCCCATCCCAGTACTGCCCACCCACAACATCTCATAAACACCAGCTTCCTGTATGTATGTGTCATGGACCAGTGAATAAGATATGGCCCAGCCTTCCAAGAGAAAACAAGGCCAATCAAGCAGAAGAAGCACGTCCTTTTTATAGCCCTGGAGAGGTGGATAGTTGTCTGAAAGAACAATGGCCAGGAGGGAGAGGTCCTCCACCTGCCCTCAGAGGGCAGAAGGGCTGTGAGCACAGCCTCTGGCTCGGCTCTCTCTTCTTTTTGTGAGTTACTTTATAAGGCTGTGATGTCTTATCACAGCACACCCTGAGAAGTGTTGTTTAGTTTCCTTATTTTCTTTTTAATTAAAAAAAGAAAAGAAAGAAAGCTGTTTAGAAGTCTGTGGCCCTTCCTTGTGAGTTGTCCTGCCTCTTTGTTGCCTGGTTGAAGCTTAAGGCTGAAGGTTCTTAGGACAGGAAGCAGAGAAGAATGGATATCAAGACTTCCCCATGCCTACATTGCTGGGGCTAGACAAAGGCCCCCAGTGTAAAGACAAGACTATGAAATATGGGGTAGGTACATACACGGAAGGAACCTACCTGTGTCCCATGCATATCCCAGCTTCATAGCTCATGCAAACCCCATGACTGCCCTATGAACATGAAGGGCTACGGCAGTTAGACCATGAGAAAACCGGGTCAGAGCAGCGTTGTGGCATGCCTGAAGCACGCATGGGCTCCCTGAGCTTTGTACTTGTCACACTATGGTATAGCCTCAGCCATGGCCAATGCTATTAGAAGCAGATCTGTTTGCACTAGTGACACTCTGGAGTCGGTCATACTGTGCATGCTGACATGTGTATGCATTGAAGCTGAAGGTCTTCTACTTGGGGTTTCTTCCAGTGGAGAAGGAAGAGGGGTCAGTGGGTGAACTTTCTCTGAAGTGACAGAAGGGAGGTGATGACCCACAATAGCACTATGATGTGAAGCATATCCACCCTGGGTTTCCTGGACGCCAGGCTCTGTCATTTGGATTTGACCAGCTTTCCATGTTTTATCTCTATAATCGCCCCTTGACTTCTACATTAAGGGTGAGAACACTGAGTCCTTCTGCTTCTGTTGTGGGCCACATATCCAGGACTCCCATGGATGCATGAAAGCATTGATAGAAGCCCTTGGTTCACAGCTGTTAACAGAACCCACTACTTGGTGCAAGAGAGTACTGTCATGAAAATCAGAAGCTATAGGAGGCCCATTCTTTTGCAGCGAGTCTCATGTATAATAATGACTGGTGAGGTTGAGGGGGCATGTAAGACCAGGAAAGTCAGAATAGGCTGCCCCTTGCTACCTGCTGCAAGGAGGCCAAAAGACTCCATGCCCATGGCAATCAGAGACAGAGTTAAAATATAGATCTCTGAAACCCAGACAGGGATTTTTGTCGCACCACATGTCACTCTCAACAAATTTTCCAAGATCCTAGAGCCCCACCTTGAGACACTGCTTACTTCACTCTCTGCCCTTCATCCCCAACTTCTTTCCCAGACAGAAGTACAAGGAGATGGGAAGGGGCCCCAAAGAGTCAAGCCACCCCTGAAGAAAGCCGGCAAATTAAAACCAAAGGCCACAACTCAATTCTCCACCAGAATTTTATGGGGAACAGCAGTGAAGAGGAAGTCTGAGGGTTCCTACCATATTTGGTCCCTGTGAGCTCTTGCCTTAAATCTGTATTGGGGAAGCTCTGAGCAGCAGCTGGGGCATCACAGGAAAGGGGGTTGTGTTGGAAGCACACGGCTGGGAGCATTGGAAGGAGGGAAGCCAAGAAGATCTTATTGTTCAGCCTTAGCAGATGCTGCAAGCTGGAAGGAGGGAAGTTAGCAAGAAGGATGGAGGAAGGAAGGCTATTATGAATGTGCTTGACTCCTCAGCCTCCTATGTGTTGTCTCTGCACTGAATACATAGCTTGTCATCAATAAGAATCTAAAAGGGGGGCTTTCCAAGTATTGAAGAGACCAGGAAGGCTGCATATAGAGAGGGGAGAGACAGACCAGGAACTTATAAATTCACCCTTATACTACTTACCTGCAGTCTCTCCACAAATCCTAAATTAAATGGAGGTTTGGGGGAACAATGCCTTAAAGCAGACTACATACCATAGATCATATAGCATGTTGTATACATATACAATAATCTCACTTATTTTAATGGGTAAATTTGCAAAGGGGCAAAAGTCACTAAATGCTACCCACAAAATATTAAGCTATCCCAGTCATTTTCTGGTGGGTGGTGAAATATAAGGTTGATTACCCCGAACCCCCAACCCCGGGGTCATAAAGCATATCTTCATCAGCCCAGCTCACCATTGCTAGAAACACACTCCAGTGAAAGGGCCCAGGGGCTTGCTATGTTTATGCATGGCCCCAATCTATGCTATGGTTGGCTGGCCTCTACACTTGCACCTGATCCAGGCCCATTTCTGATGATGGGAGAGAAATGGGTTTCCTTAGTTCAGACATGGCCTTTGTGCAGACACATTAGGGCTACATTATAATAAAAAGGAATTGACATGGGGCCAGATGCTCATATAAAAAACGGCTCCCTAAAATGTTGCTTGCTGTAAAGTCAAAGCCAAGCAGATGAGAGTTTGGTGCAGTCTTCAAGCTAGGTGAAGCTAGCACTGGCATCCCTAGCAGAAGGGATAGATCTGGATGCAGGACTGGAGAAGCTGTGGTGAGGTATCAGGAAAGGGAAACCGGTTAACAGAAGAATCACCAGCATGCATGGGAGTCTGAGCTGTGCAAAAGGCACTGGGACCATGCTGGCATGTGGCTAGCACATTCAGCCACAGTATCCACAGACAGCTGCTACTGTTATTGTCTCCATTTGGCCGAAGACACAGTGGCACAAAAAAATTTACAAAGTCCATCAGCATCTCAGTGTTCTATACAATCTAGACCTAGGGCTTGCATGCTTCCTTGAAAATAGGCATTGTGGGGCCTGATGAGAACAATCCAGAAGGAAGTTTCTCAACTAAGGAAACATGGCAACATAGCATCTGGATCAGGAGGGCCATGTTGGCCAAAATACCACTGGAGGTCTGAACCTTATCCTCACGTGGGGCTTAGCTCAGACCCTTGCTGGCACAGACTTTATTCCCTCCTCCTTGCTTCTGTTTCTCCACGGAAGGAGAGAACTTTGGTGTGGCACCTGTCAGGAAAGTGATTCAAGTATATATCTTTCTAGCCCAGGCAGATGCCACAGCAGATGTACCAATATCAATCATCACTTCCTATGAACTGAGTGCTTCCTAGAGACTAGCTAATAACCACAGCCACCCCTGAGCCTGGAAGGTCATTGTTTTCATTTGGTTCAGAGGTAAACTAGGTCTCACAGAAATGAAGTCAACTGTCCAAGTTCACACAGCTACTAAGCAGAAAAGGCAGACCTCAAAGAGAGGTGAGCCTAGCTCAATGTCCACGTTCTTCACTGAAATACCAGAGCACTACCCTGGGGAAGAGGTCAGGGAGAATGTCTACTCACCAGGAGCTGAGCCACTGCCTCCTGTTCTCTTGTCTATAGACAGTGTCATCCCCATGTTCCCTGAAACAACCATATGTGGAGCAATGGCCTAAGAAAGCTTCCATTCCAGCTTGGGCAGCCACCACTTCTACATCTTCCTGATCAACAACAGCAGCCCTGCCTCCACCTTCTCCTTTCTCTTGCCTCTCAGAGGCCCAAGATGACCATTCCTTTGCACTCCTTAGGTCTTATGATGGTCTGTTTTGATGGCCAACTTGGATTAAGAAATGCCAATGAGATTAGTAATGCACACCTCTGCCGTGCCTATGAAGAATGCTCTGGAGACAATCAGATCCTGAGGCCTCTGACTTCCTGAATTCATTGATTCTTTGATGGATTCCTATTCTGATGGCATTATTGGGAGATTATAGAATAGGAAGCAGGGCCTTCAGAGAAAGTACGTAACTCAGGGTATGTCTCTGGGAATATATCTTACCCTGGCTCCTTCTTATCTATGCCTTTTCTCTGCCTCTTGTCTGCCATGATGTGAGATGCTCTTTTTGTTATGTCCTCACCTCAGCCATCATTGACTGACACTCTGAAACCAAAGTAAATCCTCCATCCCTTAGGTAGCTTCTGTCAGATATTTGGTCACAGTGGTCAGAAATGTAACTACCACAGAACCTTTTTGGCTCCAGCTCCTTTAGGTCCTTGCTTACCTGCAGGGATGTCAAAGCTCCAGTTCTATCCTTGTCCCAGGATTCATATTGAACTCAGTTGTGTTAATGGGTGGGGGGAGATGTCTCACTAATTCTCTGCAGAGGAAAAGAGAGACTGATCTCAAGCTTCTAACATGCTGTCTCTGAAGACAGAGCTGAGAAGACATTCACAGTAGGATATTAAATATGATCTCTCCTGTGAAGATAGAACAGATGCAGATAGCATCCAGAACAGCACTAATTGAAAAGTTGCAGTGAAATTACTGAGGGGTGATGAGGTTGGAAAATTATTATTTATGTTTGTAGAAGTCTATTCTTCTATTTTTAATTTGTTTTTTAAAATAATGGGTATATTTAACATAAAATAACTCCCACAAACTTAGAAATCAGCAATTAGGACCCAGCTTGAGCTTGCTCTAATTTAGTGGCATAAACATGGCTCTGCCCCCAAACATCCCCCTCAGGGAAGAAGAAAAAAACCCACTGCTGGAGACAAGCTCTACTGTTGCCATGGTTCATGTCAAGCTCTCATTTCTTTCTCCCCAAGCCCCTCCCTTGCTGTCTGGGCCTTCATTTATCATCTAAGAAGTTACGGTCATATGTCACATTGGTGGATCAGTCAAGGGTAGATTGCATATATGACAATGAAAGATTCTTTCACCTGGTGATGTATCCATTGTGCTTTGTGTGGACATTCTCATGGTGGGAGCCCTGAAGATGTATATCTCCTAGCCTATTCCCACTGTTAGGTGACACAAGATGTGTACATGCTCTGGGAAATCATGCCTACAGCAACCATATAACATTAGACCCTGATCCGCGCATAGCATAGCAATTGTTTCTCTTATTTGTCTACAGTTTATAGGCTGTGAACTCTAAGGGAAAGAACCTCCTGTTGATACTTTTCAGGAAAAACATCCCTGGCTGAAGGGAATGTACTTGCTTAGTACAGGATGAATTAAAGCCAGGGTATACAAATGAATGTACATAATTTTAGACTAGTTATTAATCTTGTTTACTCTTTATCCTCAGGAGCAGTTCCTGAGACCACAGTATCCCCAATCCTCAGCCTTGCAGGCTGCTCCACAGTGGATGGGAGACAGCTCTCTAGATTAACTTCTACCAAATTCAACCTCTACCATTCCTATCTCTTCCCTGTAAAGGCTGGATGGTCTTTTTCTATCCAGAAATGATTGTATTTACTGGAGTCTACATTTCAAGAAAAGAGCTGAGCATGGCCCTGACCCCAGGCCCTTGCATGCTTGAGTAACTTTATGGTAGAATGGGGTAGATCTAGTTTTAGTGCACAGACAGAAGGTTAACAGTCACCATTATAACCTGCCAGCACTTGGAAGAAATGACCATAAAACAAGCTAAGGAAGAAGAACACGGGGTTGGGATCTAGTCTGAGCTAGAATCCAAACCTCCCTTGGCCTTGTACATGCTGAGGATGTTGGGCCAGTGACCCCACTTCTCTGAGCCTCCATGGGCATCTACTAAATGGAGATGAACAAAAGACCAGTTTCAGCATTTCTAGGAGAATCAAGTAGCAGACTATACATGAAAAGCCCAGAACTGACTTTGTAAGAGGAATTCTCTTAAATGATCACTTTTCTATAAATCACTTATTTGATTTTATGCTTTTAAAATACATTTTAACAACTGA
The DNA here is from genome assembly GCA_019843965.1 of Rhynchomys soricoides. Lineage (NCBI taxonomy): Eukaryota > Metazoa > Chordata > Mammalia > Rodentia > Muridae > Rhynchomys > Rhynchomys soricoides. The sequence continues at coordinate 11,223,724 of JADRCH010000008.1, forward strand.
GGTGCAATTGTCCAAAATCTAGAAAACATACAAGTTACAGAAAGAATGTGGTCTCTCCTCACTATTCCACCCCACATGCCTTTCTTAACCCAGCCTTTTGGAGAACATGGATTAAAAGTTCCCTTTAGGCTTCCCACCTTGAATCTCATGCTTCCAAACTTCGAGATGACACTTGAAGTGGATAGCCTGCCTGAGCTACATCCATGGTGGAATTTAAAAGTGCCAGAAAAATTCACAGCACATGCATACATGCACATGTGCAGTCACATGCTTACACTTGTCCAGAGGTGCTGGAAGCCACTGATTTTAACAGAGAACCCCACAGAGTAAATAAAACAAAACCAGAATCGTATTGCCTGGTTGTACCTGGCGTGCACTCAGGCATGCAACATGCTGATTTTCTGTGTCTTGTGTCCTCTCATTTCCACACACCACCTATGTTAAAGGAAGCAGGGAGGAAAAAGAAGAGGAAAGTGGTGGTGCTGGCCAACGACTGAGCTGATGTGCATCAGTTAAGAAATTTGGGGGGCTGCCCATCCCTTCAAGCTGGGTCCTGTGTTCTCCTGTTGAATGTGAAACCATTTCTAAGGATATCAATGTCCTCTCAAAATTTTTTATCATCATGGATCAAGACAGAATCATAAACACTGTCCGTCCTGTAATGTTGTCACACACCTGCTGTTTTGGGTAAGCAAAAAACCATAAGGTTCTGGGGCTTGAGCCTCAGCCTAGTCTTCTACCCTTTTGGATAAGAATTAGAGATTGCTGGTCCCAGGACCCCCTCTTCTTTCTCACAGCACCCAATCCAAAGATCACCCCTTCCTTAAACTGTCCTCCTGATGCCTGGTCCAAGCTCAGACCCTTTAAATCACCCAGCTTTCTGTCCTGAGAGCTCCATGCTCTCCCACAGTACGTGCTTTTCCTCCTGACAAGTGACCAGCTAACATATTCAGCCACAGTTTGGAGAACACTGTCACTGGGTTATCAGACATCCCTTCACACATTCACAAAGTTACCAAATGTCTAGTAATCAGCCCTGGTGTGCCCAGCACTGTGCTGGAGGTTAAAAATACAATGGTTGCAAATTCTAGTCACGCCTTTGAGGAATAGAAGGTCTGGCAGAGAAACACAAAATAAATATAGTACACGGTATGAGCGTGTGCTGTGATGGGCTAGACTGAAAGAGGAAGCTGTCTCAGATGAGGGGGTTAGAGAAGGGTTCCCAGAATCATCCGAGCCAGGAGGGTTGCTTCCTTGGAAAAGGAGAAAGAGTGGATGTCATAGGTGGAGGGGGAACGTGTGTAAAGGCCTGGAGGAGAGAAAGAAAGAGGGAGAGGGGGAGGGGCAAGGGGGAGGGGAAGGAGAGAGAGAGAGGAAGAGGGAGAAGGAGAGAGGAGGAGGGGGAGGGGAAGGGAGAGAGGGAGCGAGGTAGAGGGAGAGAGGTAAGTGCTTAGAACAGCAGAGGTAAAAAAATGAGAAGGCAGCAGAGCAGCAAGCAGGGCAGGACCATGGTCTCAAAACTTGCTAAGAGCGCATGCGCGTGCGCACACACGTAGGTTGGTATGTATCAGGAAAATGCTTTACAAGAAGCCGTGAACTTTTGAAAGCCCTCCTATTGTCACGTCCCCTGTCTTCTATAGAAAGCCAAGTGCTTAGCACCTTGTTCAGGTAGAAGCCCCTTCTTTGTCTGATGTCTGAAGAGGAACTCTCAAAGAACTGGCATACAAATGAAGTGTTTCCCTGTGGCAACACCTCCATCTGCAGAGTAGAAGAGAAAGCAATAGGAAAGGGCATTAATACAACGTACAGCTCAAAACTTCACAACATTATGATTGGGCAGTCTCTCATCAATTAGTAAGCTTTTTTTTTTTTTTTTTTTTTGCCAGCAGAAAATAGGCAAATCTATTTTCACCAAGGAAAACATTCAAATAGATAATAAATACATAAAGAGATGTTCAGTCTCACTATCGACTTTAAAAATATGCAAAAGAACACATCGATGTTATGTTCTTCCACCAGCATACTAACAAGGTCCAGCCCGCCATAAAATGGGTTCCTGCCTCCTCCACTTTTGGATGAAGAACAAAGTGTTGACCTTTCTGCGGCGTAGTTTGATAGTGAACATAAAAGCGTCTAGTTGTATCTCGTTTGATTTGGGATTTCTCTCCGTCTGGGAATTCCCTTTGAGAGTGGTCATGCAAAGGCACATTCCCGTGACTGTGCCTCCCGAGGTATTTGGATCAGGGCACAGTTGATATTTTAGTATAACGTTCATGATAGAGAAGCAGATAAATAAACAACGGTCCAAGGTTACAAGGGAAGTAAATGAAGCTGTTGTAAGGGATCAAAGTAGTGTCAGATCTCAGGGAAAAGATGCCGATAATTGGTTGATGATTGGAGCCACATGTTACTTTTCCCAGCTGCTGTGGAGATAGCCTTGGGCTGAGTCAAATGTCCAGAGTTCAAGGTCTGAACTCTGTCATTGCTGGATGTCACTTACTGGCTGTGGTTTCCTCATGAAAGAAGAGAGGGGAGATCCGTCCAAGGTGAACCTGGTCTTTGTTAGCTTTGCCCGTCTGTTTTGTACTTGTGTCATATTCTTATCATCTGAAGGCTTCACAGGGGTGGAGAAGGACTGAAACGCTATACAGAAGACAGACACAGAGGTGAAGGTCTCCAGAAAACAGTCTCATTGGAGTTTTAACATATTGATGGGGTGGGGAACAACTCAGTTGCAGTATTTGGTCATGCAACACTGGTCCAAAAAAAGACACAGGGGGAATTCAGGTCAATGGAGCCCACTCTGCCATTCCTGGGGAGTGCTGGATAACAGAAAGAGCTTATAATTAAAAATTGTTAATGATACTCATTTATATATAGGGGGCTCACACGTGCTAAATCGGACCTGCAAAGGTCAAAGGACAACTTTCAGGAGTTGGTCCCTAGGTGGGTGTCAGGGGTGAAACTCAGGCTGTCAGGTTTGGCAATGAGAGACCCCACCTGCTGAGTCAGCTCAGCCCAAAAGCTTGCATTTTTTAAGAAAGATTTTCAATTTCAAACTTCAGGTTTCTCACAGTGAGCACAGAAAGATAATTATCTTTCTCTCAAAGTCACCCCAAGCTCGAGAGGACAGAAAAGATAAGACTGAATTCCCCAGTTTGGGTGAGCATCAAATTGGTCCTGGACAATGTGGGGACAGGGCACTTAGTGACAGTAAGTGGAGGAAGGTTTCCCTTTCAACCTCTGCTCAGGCCTTATTCATCCAATGGGAAATTTCCCAGAATGTTTTCTCACATCCTTAATGCATGCTTATCTCTCTGCTTTGCAACGGCTCTGAGCCCTTTGCAGAAAATGGCATTCAGCTCCTATTGAATAGCAGTTTGTTTGCCTGAATTTTCTTTTACAATTACCTTCTCCAGATAAGTAAAGCTGGCTTATTTTTTAAAAGTAATAACATAAAGACTCTTTTCCACACTCATTTTAGAACTAGGATGAATTGTAGCCTGAATAGAAGTGAGCTATAGTGTAGCTAGAAAGCCTCAGTTACATACCAAAACACAGCCAGTCTGAGATACGTAAGACTGTTCAAAATCACACATGCATGTGCACACACACACACACACACACACACACACACATGCAAGCAAGCAAGCATACACATGGGAGCACACACATGAGTACACACACATAATAGGGTTGATAATATGTGAATGTGCCCTCCTCTCTCATAAAAAAGAAAGAAGGAAATAGAAGCAATGTCCCAGTGGCTGAATTCGATGCAGCTCTGTTACTGGAGAGGACTACATAGCTGGAGCTGACTCCTGTGCTCTGAGGTTTGCTTGAGGATAACAGCTCTCCCTGGAGCCCTCTCCAGAGTGATGCCACTGTCTGTGTGGACAAAGCAGGTCACCTTTCCAGGCCTTGAGGGGGTGGGGTGCTGAGAGATTGCATGCTAGGAGGAGCAGATTGGCTAGCAGCTGTGGGAGATAGTGCCCATTGCAGTAACTGAGGCTGCTCTGGTCCTCGCCTCCGGCAAGCCTGGCCTCTTGTCGTCTGCCAAAATCTTTCCTTTGACCTCAGTGAAACTGTCTAAGCTGTCCCCAGCAAGAGGCCACAGAGAAGGCCTGGTCTTCCAGGCCCTACCCCCAGGAGGCAGGCTTGAAGCACCCTGTACACATGTTCTACTGAGCACATTAGACCGGCACTGGCTAAGGTGGCAGGGTCACTTTGTCAAAAGGTTTTCCTGGCTCTTAGTTCTCTTTGGAGGCCCAAAGCCAGAGTCTCCCAACCTCATAGAATCTGACTTCTGATAGTTACCATGAAGACCTTACCATCACTCACTATGTAAGGCAAAAAATGAAGACTGAGAGACAGAAGGGAAGGGACTTTCCAGAGTCACACAGTAACCTGGCAACAAAACAAAGAATTCGAGTGTTTTGATTCTTTTCTAAAGTATAATAATTATTAGTCATGATAATTAAATACAACAATAATAATAATTTGAGTTTTCATGCACGCACACAGTGTATTTTATTTCCTACCCTCCTCTAACCCCCCCTAAACATCCCCCCCCCCCCCCCCCCACTTCACATCCTCTTACTTAAAATAAAAACTAACCCACTGAGTTGAATAAATGCTGCCTATATACACATGGGTTCGGGGTTATCTTCAGGAGCACGAAAGAACTACCAGCGGGCGCAGGGCTGACTGAAAGGATTCTCCCATCCCCTAGTAGCCATCAGCAGTCAGTAACTCCCCAGTTAGGGGTTGGGGTTCAGGTATCCCCCCCCTATTCATGCTGGAATGTTTTGCGATTCTTTAACTAGACTTGCCTATTTCTAGAGAAAAACGGCTTTATTTTGCGATAGTATACACATTGTGGAAAGGTGAAACTCCAAGTTTTGACTTTAAAACAGAGTCTGAAGAGGAGTGAGATGAATGTTTGGCTAGACGCAAGACCACATACTGTGTATGAGCTTATATTAAAACACTCCATTTAATGCTCGCTTATCCTGCACCCTGCTCCTTTCCTGTAAGAAGTGAAGTGAGGGTTATCTAATTAGATCTTAGGGTGACTAGGAGGAACCAGACCTGAGAAGTGAGAACCCCACTAAGCTTAGGAATGTTACCTATAACTTGAGAGTGGTGGTCCTTACCTTCCAGATTTCTGACATCAAGTGCCAATGCAAGGTATGGAGGGTAATGTTTCAAAGCAATGGCTTGTAATCCCATCTCCAAGTAGTTATATTCGTCATGGCCCCCAAACTGGAACTAATCTGAGTGGCTATGAGTTGGTAAGGGGGGGTGGGGGGTGGGAAGACATATCAGTGAGACAGAATACTACCTAATAATCAAAAGGAGTAAAATGCAGATACATGCAGAGAAGATAAATTTCAAGATCACCATGTGCTTCTGTCTCTGGCCAAGTCACTCCTAACAGACCCCACCTAAGGAAAAAATGGCAAATTATTGAGTATATATGTATATACGACACTAACAGTCCAAATGCACTGAAAAAACAGAATTCCAGGCAACTTCTCAAGTTGAATCAGCAACTGAATAAACAGTCTGCATAAAGACTGTTTCTTTTTCTTTTCTTCTTCTTCTTCTTCTTTTTTTTTTTTTTTTTTTTTTTTTTTGGTTTTTCGAGACAGGGTTTCTCCGTATAGTCCTGGTTGTCCTGGAACTCACTCTGTAGACCAGGCTGGCCTCGAACTCAGAAATCTGCCTGCCTCTGCCTCTCAAGTGCTGGGATTAAAGGCATGTGCCACCACTGCCCGGTGTAAAGACTGTTTCAATCAACCAAGTATGACAGGAAGCCTAAGCAAAGTTCTGAGGGAAAACTGTTGTCTTGTTATAGCACCTACTATTGCTACTTTACTAGAAGAGCACAATTTCTAGCTACATTGCAAATGCATATTCCTGTGCCTTCAGTGAGTGTAACAGCCAGCCCTTGTCAATGAGGCCTTTCTGTGCAGCAGATGGAGACCATCACAGAAAACCACAACTGGCTCAAAACACAAAGCATAGAGAAACTGATCATGGGGTTCCCATCCCTGAAGGGATACATCTGTAATACAACATCTGCACCCAGAGGCTCAGGGACTATCACAGAAGAGGAGAAAGAAAGATCCAAAAAGCTACAGGATCAGGAGGTCTGCTATGCCATCATGACTCCTAGAAATGGCAGGGAAGTCACACCCATGATACTGCAGCAATATGCTTGCCTGAAGAAAGATGTGAACAATGCCAACGCCAATAGACATGCTAATGTAGAAGAAGGAAATCTTTTGGGGTCCTGCCCCTATACAAAGAGCTAGAGGCAACTAATGACTTAATGTCTTCGTGTCTTAATGTTAAGAGAGCAAATATTCTTCCTTGGGAACGAGCCTCCTAACTGATTATACATTACCAAGTGGTCAGCCATGAAGCCAAGTATGTACTAGCAACACTGAATGAATTCAGCGGGTTACATTTACAAGTTTTATGTGTAGAGGCTAGGAGTTTGAGAGAGAGCAAAAGAGTATGCAAGAGAGTGGTTGAAAGGAATGGAGCTGGAAGCAAAGATATTTAGTTGCAAGCTGAAATCTGACTGGTAAGAAACATTCTTGCGATCTTTTCAAAGAAACAGAAAAACTATGAAGACGACCCTTCTAAAATTTAAAGAAACAGATACCATAAAATAGTAAGCTTTAAACCCACTCATGTAGATGAGTTATATTAGCTGTAAATGGGCTAAATACTGTAATTAAATGATGAAAACCTTTCAGTGTGGTTAAGAAAAGAGTGACTTTAGTATATACCGCCTATAGGAAACATGCTTTACGGAGCTGGACCGTGGTTAACAAATGCTGCGATCATAAAGTAAAAATGTCCACAGAAACCCAGCTAAATAAGACTTTAAGACTAGATGTAATATAAAAGCAAAACGAGGACTTTTGATGTGATGAAATGGACAGGTAGATATTCATTCCGTAGGTGTATTATTGTTAAACATCCATTAAGTTCATATGTAGTCAAAATAGAAGAGCTCTGAATACAAAGAGTAAAAATTAACAAAATGGAAGAAGAAAGTAGGCAATCCCATAACCTCGGCTGGAGGTGTTAGCATCCTTCTCTCAAAAGCCAATAGAACAAATGGATGGAAATAATTAGTAAAGATGAAGTCACCTTGAACAACACCCACAAATACCTATCTGACATTTATAGAGCACCACGTTAGCAAAACAGAATCCATGTTCTCATGAAGGGAAGATGAGGTATTCACAATGCACTGAGCGGTAAAGCAGGTCTCACAAAGGAGAAAAGAATTGTACAAGTTTTGTTTCTGTGTGAAGAGAACCAGAAACAAGTCAAAGCCACTATGCTCATGTCTTATTTATGTGGAATTCTAGAATAAGAAAAATCAGTCCATGGGGACAGAAGCAGATTTTCAATTGTCTGAAGCTAGGGTGGGGGTCTGTTTTGGAACGGACTTCACTGAACTCTCTGAGATAACAGGAGTATTTTATATCTCTATAATTGTGCTTACTTGAGACCCTCTGTCAAAGTTCACAGGCATATATGCTTAGCATAGGTTCATTATTTTGTAGGTAGATTATACTTCCATGAAGTCAACTAAATTTAAATTCAATCTCTAGCAGTTCCTAGTAGAAAGCAGCCCATCTTGGCTTGGGCTGGTTGCAAAGCACTGAATGACTTATTTACCAGTATAAGTAAATCATCCTGCCCTATGGTGATTCAAGTAACAATTTATAAACTTGGCCATGGAATAAGGGCAATACGCACTCAATAGAAACTATATCTCTCAGTCTGAGTTTTGCTGTGTTTCTAGGATAGTGACTTCCAGTGTTATACTCTTTCATGACGTTGGCCAGTACAGTAGACTGGACCTCCCAACCAGCTATGGATGGAGGGTGATGACAACTGATCCATACAGACTGCTTAAATAGGATGCTCTGTTGTGTGAGTACTTAAAATCCATTCCAACTTCTTAAATTTTCAGCTTATGGTGGGGTTATCCAGATGTCACCCTACGTAAAGAGAACCTCATCTATAGCTCCAAGATTTCAGTCAATACAGAGACTCAAAGATTTCTCTGAGCAGTGGGAGCTCTGGGAAAGCTGCGTCAAGATTGTCCCTGCCAAACCATGGCAGGAACTGAGCAGCAGTTTTCCCTCATACGGAGTTTTCCCTTTTGGCCTCTCTGCCTTTTCCACTGTTTAAAGTGAACTGTGCAGACCTAAGTGAACTTGGAGTCTGTGACTCTTTGATGAGACTGTTAGCAGTTGCTATTACTTTTTATCCAACTTATTTCGCTTTTCCAAGTATCCCTCAGCATCTCCTACCAGCCATACATGCATATAGTTGTACTTTTATATTTGATCACGATACCTGTTGATTGCTAAGCACCTTGCATAAATTAGCTTGAGTCCTTACAACCCCGGAAGCAGGTCCTACCAATCACCCCATACTGTGGCTGAAGAAGCTGAACATGCAGAGATTTTAGACACATGATCAGTGGGAAGAAGGCTGTAAAGCCAGAATCTAGATCCACAGTGGTGTGGCCAAAGGCTCATGGTTGATCAAAGCTATCCCCTTGTACAAGTCTGCAATCAGTCATTCACACTGTCATCTACAGAGCTGCGTGAGTCTGTTGAGTATAGAAGGTAGGGAATGGGATCAGGGACACTGAACACATTGTACAGTGTGTCATCTTCCACTAACAATGGACGGTTTGTCCTTGGAGAATGGGAATGATCGGAAAGGGCAGAGTGAGACTGCATCCAGTCACTAAGATTCTCCTTTACACCTGCCCCGGATAAAGGACATAGAGCAGTGAGGGACATTCATTCCCTCCTGGTATTTACTAGCTAGTGGAATAAACAGCCCATAAACCGAATGCAAGTCCTGCAACTCTACATGATTATTTCTATGCCAAGTAGTCATCATGGCTGTGACATAAAATAAGACAGAGTCTCAGACCATGACTGGGGACACGGTTTAAGATAAGGATGTCCAAAAGAGCTTTCTGAAGAGGTGATGTTTAATTCATCAGGCCTACAAAGAAGGCGATAGCTCATAAAGATACCCCTAAAGGCATTGCTGATGCTCCTGAGACTACTAAGTAAGATGAGCTTGACTGATGTGAAGGCACAAATGCTCATGGGGCCTCTAAGGCTTCTGGGAGGTCCTTGCCTTGGTCACATCTCCTGGTGATGCTGACTGGGGAGAGAATGTGTGTCAGGAGTGGCCCAGGGACTAGGGATTGGAGGAGGTGGAGGTGGTGGAGGTGGTTAATAAGCTCTGGACTCTCTGAGTATGAATAATCAAAGGGTTCCTTCATGCTCAACACCCAGGCCATGGGGCTGCCATTAATATCTTACAAGGTCTGTGGTTTACATTGTAATCAGCCATGCTTCTAACCATGGCTGTTCCCCCTAAAACAAACAGTTACAAACAGTAAAAGACTGCTTTCTAAGCAGTGGGGAAACATCTGGACTGGTTTCAGTAACTCCCACTAAATGCACACAAAGTTGAAAATCCATCTTGCTCACCTGTATCTTGGGCTCAGTGTGTGGGGGACAGAGAAAGAAGCAATGCTCCTAAGGGATGAGAGTGGACAAACCACAGCCTCAGCCCCTCAGCCCCTCATATGGGATGGTCCTTCTCCATCCACTCACGTGGGGCAGTCCTTCTCTTCCAGGCTCATCCCTGTCTCAGAATCATGCAGCTGCCTCTGGCCAGCTCATATGGTAATTCACAGAAATTAATCACAGACTTTGCCACTTTCCTCAAGACCAATACTTTATTTGCTTAGTTGTTTTCTGCCTTACCAACCAGCCTGTAGACTCCCTGAGAATGCAGTCTCAGCTATTTATTTCAGCCACACCAGTACAGGACACAAGGTCTACCTCCTGTAACCTAACAATTAGTCATTCCATTAATTACAGAGTTTGGTATCTATAGGGTCCTAGACTGCGGATGTTTATTAACTATCTGTAGATTGAGTGTTGGTAGACCTTGGAATCTTTTAGGTTTTTAATATTATTAATTACAGTGGATACAGTCATGGCCCTCTGTGTGCACTGGTTCTTCTTCCTTGGATTCAACCACTTAGCTTTTCCTAATTGTGGGGAAATGTATCAGTATTGAACATGCACAAATTGCATGCATATACGAATTTACATGTGTGTGTGCGCGTGTGTATACATACATATGAGGCCAGAGGTTGATAATGGGTGTCTTCCTCAATTACACTCCACCTTATATTTTGAAACAGAGTCTCTCACTGAACTTTCAACAATTTCTCTAGTCTGGTCGACCAATGAGTACCAGGCTCTTATCTCTATCTCCCACATATAAACCAGGGATCACATAAACCTGGGATTACAGGCTTGTGCTACCTTGCCTGGATTTTGATTAGGGAAAAGAACTCAAGTCTGAATGCTTGTGTTATAAACACTTTCCTACCTGAGCTGTAATCTCCAGCCCCTTGTCTAGACTTACCTTGACATTATTACCTACACAATACAATGTAATAATTATTATATAGAATCTGCATTGTATTGGATAGGCTAAGTCCTCTAGAGGTGATTGGAAAGTACACAGAAGGACAAGCATCAATTAAGCACATGTATTGTGTCATTTTACATGGATATCCTCAGAGTTTGGTATCTATAGGGTCCTAGACTGTGGATGCTTATTAACTATCCATAGATTGAGTGTTGGGTAGACCTTGGAGTCTTTTAGGCTTTTAATATTACTAGAGAGGATTTATCTCTGTCAGGTCCAAACGGCACTTAATGACTCATGGATGATTAGGTTCATCTGCTATAGTTCCATGTACAATAGGTTTGTCTATTGCACTGACTAGTTTTAGGTCAATTTGACACAAGCTAGAGTCATCAGAGAGGAGGGTGCCTCAACTGAGAAAATAGCTTTATAAGACCAGGCTGTAGGCAAACCTGTAGGACATTTTCTTAATTAGTGATTGATGGGGGAGGGCCCAGCCCATTGTGGATGATGCCATTACTGGGCTGGTGATTCTAGGTTCTATTAAAAAAGCAGGCTGAGCAACCCATGAAGAAGCAAGCCATAAGCAGCATTTTCCATGGCTTCTACACCTCTCTCTGCTTTGCTTGATTTCCTGTCCTGACTTCCTTTGATGATGGACAGAGATGTGGAAGTGTAGGCTAAATAAACCCAAGTTTCTTTGGTCATGGTTCTTGATCATACCAATAGCAACCCTGAGTAAGACCTCTATTATCTCTGTGAGTTTGAGGTCTGCCTGATCTACATAGCAAGTTCCAGGACAGCTAGGACTACATAAGAGACATTGTCTCAAAGAGCTATAATTTAAGGAATTACTCGTTTTGACTAATATTTATTGAGAACCTTTAATGATACTTTAGGAATCAACACCAAATAGGTTGCCTATAGTGTCTATCTGTGTTAGATCCCCCAGTATAGGAGAATGACAAGGAGGAAAGACGAGAGTGGGTGGGTGGGTGGGAGGGTGGGTTGGAGAATATACCCATATTGGCAGGGGGAAGGCGGATGGAATGGGGAGGTTCCAAAGGACAGATCTGAAACATTTGAAATGTAAATAAAATATGAAAATAAAAAAAAGAAACATATGTTCTTGTAAGAAAAACAGGCACCAGTTCACCTATTATAAACACAACAGCTTTTGAAAGAGTGGCTAACAAGCCAAGCTTACTACTGTCTGTCCATTCTGGGCATCTGACTTGGTCCAAGTGGCCTGGAATACTTCTGCGAGGAATTAAGGATTGGGATAAGTCTAATAGATGAGGGAAAAGGAGGAGGAGGAAAAGGAAGAGGAAGAGGAGGAGGAAGAGGAAGAAGAAGAGGAAGAGGAGGAGCTGGTGGAGAAGAAGGAGAAGAAGAAGAGGAGGAGATGCAGAGATCTGAGCCTGGTAAAGAAACTAGCCGGCCTGAGTCCCAACCAGGTCTTGCTTGCTTTTTGGAGGGCGGGGGTATGCAATGGATATATGACGGATAAGACCTACTGTGGGAGAGTCCCATAGGGCCTTTTGATTTGAAGAACTCAGACTCACTCATCCTACTAATAGCACGACAGTAATTTAAATGCCTTCAGTCTATTGGTAACATGAACTCATTTATTCTCTGAATCAAGCTAGCCTGTGAATTATGAGACTGTTAAATCTTTAATTGTTCAAAACTGGAATCCCACGTTCCATCTTCACAGCCACCCTGTCAGATCATTAATGCTGTTCCAGCTCTCCCCTGTGGTGCAAATAAGGAACTGGGGTGCAGGGACCTTAAAACTTGATAAGGACAGAGCAACCCAAACCTCAGCCTTGAAGGTACATTCAGAGTTGGAGGGGCCTAAGAAGTACATGGTAGAAGTATTAACCTTTCTGGTCATACTGACCAGGGTATAAATAGAATATTGGCTAGTGATGCCAAGCATCGTGGACTTAGCATTCAGGCCTACTGAGGATGGTGCCCCTTAAACTTGATCCAGGGTCCAAGTATGTCCTGTATGCTTTACTAAGGTTCCTTCCCTCCCAGTGAGAGTACATTTCTTCATTTCTCACTTAATGCTATTAGTGTTCATTAAGAGGGTCCATTTTGTCTTCTGCCATGGCCTAATCACTATCCCTCTCTCTGGTAACAACACTCAGAGAGGCTCCTCCTGTTGCTGACCTTTTCGCCCTGACTGATAGTAAATCCTCAGGAAATGTGTGTGTCAAGTAAAGGGAATTTTGTTACCTTCATTTTGGGGTAGTGCCTTTGTCTGCAAATTGCAAAAACTTGCCATCAGAAAAATTCCATTGATCCACTCAGAGAACGAATCCTGGGTCGAGGCCGGCATCTCTCCATGAGGAGCAGCATCAGAGATAGTGATGATGCACAAAGGCAGAGATGCCCAAGGAGCAGAGGGTTGCAGTGCCTGGCCCAGGGCACCAAGCTACACAGCTTATTCTCATCAGTTCACTCTGGACATAACACATGGAAGAGGGCAGACGGAGAGGCTATGAAGTGACCCGGCAGCTCAAAGTTAAGTCTAGGGAGTCAGGGCCAGGCAGAAAGGGGGGTCTAGGCAGGTGTGGAAGCATGTGATTGGAGCCTAAGTACTGACTCCTCAGCTCCCTCCCAAGAGCAGCTCCTTACCCATGCCTTGCATTGTCCTCAAGACTCTAAGTGCAGGGGGAAACATCCAATTCACCACATTGGGTCCTGTAGCTAACTCTGCCTGGGCGTAGAGAGGGGTGGCTACCACGCCCTGCCTCCTCCTAAGACATACAGAGTAAGATGGGCTTGGATACTAATCTGGGGGGAGGGGAGGGGAATACAAGGGATTGAGAAAAGCAAGAACTGAGTGAGCAGGAGTTCAAGTTCAGATGCTCTCAGGGCCGTGCTGGAAACGAACAAGATAAACAAAAAGACAAAAACAAAATCCACAATCTCATTTACAACTACACTGGAGACCAATATGCTATGTATGATGCAGCTGCAAGCATCTCATGTGTAAAGCACATTTAGATTTCATCCTTTGGGTGGTGGGAAAATGAAGAAGCATTTAAACAGGGGAGAGGCATGTGACCAGCCCTGCTCCCACAAGGTTTCTATGAGGGAGGAGAAGAGGCTGGAGTACTGCCTATTGAGAGAGACGATGTAGAGCCCATCAGTGCAGAGGCCTCAGGACTTGGAAGTGGTCCATGGAGTTGAGCTATTCTTGCAGGGAACAGGCTTTGGGGACTGTAGCTGCAGCAAAAGGAGTCAAGAACTCAGCAAATTCAGAGCTCAATAGACCAATGTCCTCCTGTTACCTCCTCCCCCTCCCAAGTGCTTCATTTCAACTCAGAAAGGACATTGTAAAGGGCACATTACACAATAAGAGAGGAAGGCCAGAGGCAGACAGAGGGACTGACAGAGAGGGCTGTGGTGTTGGCAGACCATGCTTTATTATTCTTTAAGGTAACAAGAAAAAAAATTATTGATCCTGGATGAAGAACTTGGGCTTGGCTGTGCCCTGGGCTGTGGGAGGTGAGTCCCAGTCCAGAACTCCTCAGGGCATGCAGGGTGCATGAGCAAGAAGAGCGGGCTACTCTCCTTGGAGGGGAGGAAGCCGCTGGCTGCAGTGCACACTGCCTCTGATGGTGTCCTTCCATGCCCGCTGGTCCAGTGAGTGGGCCCATTTTCACAGATGAGGGAATGAATATGGTGAGACAGAGAAAGTGAAGACCTAGCCAGGACATGTGGGGCTCAGCTCAGGGGAGACTCCAGAGGTCAGATTCTAGTCCAAGGCCTCCAAATCATCCTAATCCCCGGGGGTGAGGAGTATGCCAAATAGCACTTCATATTGACTTGGCCACTAGCATGATGCTTGAAAATATTTGAATAAGGGGATTAACTCTTCTTGGTTTGGGATCCATTGATCCTTCCATTCAATTTCTCCCATGGGAAGTCAAAGCTAAAGAGTCAGAAACACTTGAGAAGCAAAAGGTCCTACAAAATGTGAGTGAGGGAAATTGAGAATCCAGGAAGGGAGAGGGAGATGCTGAAGATGTCCCAGAGCAAGGAGTGGATGCTAATAGGTATTTAGTCAATTTTACATGGCCTCCCAAGGTCAAGGAGAGCTCTAGAACCAAAATTTTGACTGAGGTCTATAAATGATTTCTGGTAACATCTGGCTTTTCCAAGTTCCCAAAATAATGATTCTGAGAGGTATTATTATGAATAATTGTCTAAGCTATAAGATTGGGCTTATTCTCCAACTAGCTCATAACTTATTTAACCAGTTTATTCTATTCTAAGTCCTGCTAGGTACCTCCCCTCAAGTTAATAAGATGGTTTCCATCAGCTTCCAGGGCAAATCACTTCCTGAGTCTGACTCTATCCCAGAATCCTCTCTCCCTGCCTGAACTCCTACCTTCTATTTTCTGCCTAAGCTAATAGGCCACCAGCTTTTTAATTGGCAAGTGATGTTTGCATACAGTACACAAGAGATTCTTTCTACAATTTCTGGCTTCTCTATGGTGTAGAATGGTCCAATGAAGGAATTTTCTGGCAAAGCTCAGTAGTCTAGGTTAAAGCTCTATAAAACTTCACATAGACTTTGTGAACCAAAAAGCAAGAGCCAGGATATGATAAAGATAAGATACAGGGAAAAAGTGTCCAAACATTTATAGATAAAATGAAAATGTTATGATAATAACCAGGTCCAGTTTTTGGAAGGATGAGAGGATGGTATCAGAGGATATAATACTTCACCTAAGTGGATCACAAGTTAGAGTCCCTCACCCAAGTCCAATTAGAAATGTCCGTCCATCAAGGCAGAACTGAGATGGAGTTATGCCATGTCTAAAATGTCCCTTCCCGAGGATGGATGGGGCAGGTGACACTATTGTGGCTCCGAGTGTGTCACACAGCAGAGGAAATGGTTAGGAATAAAGCAGTCAGCCAAGGTGTAAATGAGCCAGTGCATCTTGTTCCAGTGACGCCTTATGGACAATGGGTTTGGCCCATCACGTGGCCCTTTAACAGCACAGAGGGGCTTTTTGATTTAGTTCCCCTTCAGTCATTTAAAAAAATGCAAAATCCATTCAGATGTGACTGATGGACTCCAGTGGAGCAGGACAGTGAGGTTGTCTGTCTTTAGAGCTGTCAAAGCACATCCTTGGCGGTGCATGGTTATCCCCAATGTCTAACCAAGGAAACAGGTCAAAGAATTGAGACACAAGAGAAGGAGAAGTAAGAAGCCACATGTTTTCCCTGGGAAAAGACTCTGGCCTTAGTTCTGGAGTGAGGGCTCTTCAGACAACACCTGACCCTAGGTTTGACCCCAGGACTTGTTAATTTTGTTTATTATTCCTCTTGGGTTGAACATATTCCTTCTGGAAGCTCCATCATAGATCTCATTTACGTCTGAGCGGTCCATCTAGGTCACAAACCCAGGGTTTTCAAGTGGCAGGGCAGAGAAAAGGCACCCTCCCTGGTGGCCTAGGAGGTTGGGAGGGGTGTGCTGACAGACAGCTGCACTTGGTGTAGCAGCAGTAGCCATAGTGGAGTGTGTCCCCCGTTTATCAATAAACTAATGGCCCCGTCTCAGCAGGAGGCAAGGTAGTGAAGCAAGACAAGGCTGGAGAACACCCAGGCCAGATAGCCCAAGGCGTCACCCCTTCAAGAAAGCCACGGTGGTGAAAATTTAGGCACTTTCCCAACTGCAGGGCCCAACCTGGACAAGCCTCTGTGTTCAGCTGATTGTGTAACAGAAGAGGGAGAGGCTTACTCCAAGCCAGACCTCTCAGCTCCTCTTGGGCCAGCTATGCAAAGTTGGCTTTTCATTTTTAATAACTCTAAAACAGCTGAGACAAGCACAAGTTGTGCACCCCTCCGCAAATACCACGGAGCACATACCATACTGGGCACTGTTAGGGACAGAGGATTGAACACAGGCGGCAGCAGCTGGCTCTGTTCAAGCTGAAAGGGCTCTTTATCATCCCTGGCCCGACTCCAGGCCAAGGCTCAGAGCATATTATTGCCTCGTCCTTTTGAGAGAAAGCTGACAGGCAGAGAGGGTCACAAAGGAGACGAGGGCAGAAGGTGAGCGACCAAGCCAATCTCCTTCACCTTAGTATAAAGGGGTTTGCTAAACACTCTTCGTTATTCATTTCTTTTCCGTTTACTATTTTTCTGATCCATTGATATTTATCCTGTGCCATCAGATGCAAAGACAGAACTGTGCACTCTGTGGTCCAGGGCATTCCCTGGGGTCCAAGTTTCAAAACCCAGGAAGCAGAGGGTGTGGAGACTGATACTGCTAAGAGCTAGCTTTCTTGTGTTGCCTCGGACAAGACAGTAGTCTCTAGTCGTTCTTCCTCTCCTGTGAAGTAGATATAATGGTAGCCCCACTAAAGAGAGGGCTATCTTGATTATTGCACTATGAGACATGGAAGATGCCTAACACAGAACCTGAAATATAGACAATGGTAATGAATGTTGTTTCTTGAAGGACCAGGAAAAATAAGCCAAGAGGCAAGGGAATCAGAGCTGAGATTGGATGAGCAACTGATTGTTGCTTGTTCATCTCAGTGTTTTGCCCAATGCATGCACGGAGAATGCTTATTCCTATGACTAGCTTGCAACCTAAACAAAAACAAACAAAAGATGTGTTGTAATTTTCTTCCCATTTTCCAGACAAAGAAACTAAGGATCAGATTACGTTCCTGTGATTATAAGGTGTAATTTCAGTGTGGCTCAGCCTGTTTGTCCTCACCCTGGGTTCCCTCCTTGGAAGGAAAGTGACTGGCTATTATTTTGCTCCAGGGAGGATGGGAAACCAAGGCTTCAGGAGTGACACAGAGGGCTCAAAGATGGATGGAGATGAGTTGACGAGAAGATTGTGAAACTTTGCAACAGATGACCCCAGCAAAAGCATTGTCCCTGTCTGGCTCGACTTGCAGGACAGCCGCTTTCTGGATGGCTCCCTGTGGTCCTACCACAGGAAAAGGACCAGTTTCTACCATCTCTCTCCCCATGTTACAGGACAGTTTCATTCAGCTAATGATGACAATCTGGCTCTGAGGAAATTGTGCCCCATATCCCCACTCTGGTCTCCTCAGACAAAGAATGTAAGTCAGATGGATTTGTGTATGCTGTGCAATGCATGATCACTGCAGTAAAACTGCCTGGCACCTGCCAAACAGAGGGAGCCCTCAGACAGAAGACTTGGATTAGAGCATCCATGTCAGTCAATGACCAGCACCATGGTGGTCCTGACTATAGGGTCCTGGAAAGACCACCATGTTCTTTTCCTAAATTTCCTCAACAACTCACCACAAACTGGATATCTCAGAACTTGAAGGACCCAGTAGCCCCAGTATTCCTGGTCATGACTTTCACTTGGTCATTTCCCACCCCAACTTCTAGTGAGGACATCTGCCATTGCTTTAGGCCCACTAGAGAGTCCTTAATTTTCAAGACCTTAATTTCATACTCTGCAGGCCCCAAGGATGAGATGAAGGACAAATATTTGAGGGGTTCCATTCAGCTCACCACAGACACACAATCTTTCTCCACAGCAAACAGGGTGCCTGTGTTAGTGCAGACAAAGAGGTGTGAGTCTGTGAATCCAACGCCTTTCTAACCTCTCATCTAGATCAAACCCTGTGACCCAACTAACTGTGCAGACAGGTGATGATGGGTGATAATTTAGACAGATAAAAATCTCTGAGAAGGTTTCTACACAGTCGGTGTCTGCCACATGGTAGGCGTTCAGTTAACATTCCCAGGCTCAACTGGACACTTGAGCTACTTGATCATAATTCCTGTCCTAAGGGAGGAAACAGAATGGGTGGTACTGGTTTAAATGAAATCTTAGAAGATCCCGAAGGGACACAGCCACATGAAATTGGGCTTTGTAAAAGGCACACTACTCCTATTTAGGACCCCATGCTCTCCATCAGCCTTCTGTGCCAGGAAATAAAGGAATAAAGTATCCCACCAGTGAGCCTTCTCCAGACACAGTTTACCCAGAGATTCAGGATTGGACAGGTGTCCAACCACACTGAAGATTCAACTGTGGTGACAAGGGAAGGGGACTGGGTAAGGGGACTGAGTACTCCTGGGCAAGGGAAGTCAGGGAAAGCCTTTTTGAGGGGTCTGCAATATGACAGGGTTCTTCTGGTGATGGGCTAGAAGATAAACAGAGGATTCAGTAGAGTATGAGCTGAGTCTGAGTGCTCACCTCTACCCATCAGAGGCCAGCCTTGGCTCATCAAAGGGCTCGGTATACAGGTGTTTCCTTGCGCTTAACTGAAATACATTTATCCGCCTTCATTCTAGAGATGGAGCTAGTAAGGCAGAGCCTTAGCTTGCCCGGGTATTTCTGTGAACACAGAGAGCCTGGCATCCTCCAGCTAACTGGAATTGTCCATTCTGTCTTTCCTGCCTCATTCCATGCCCCAGACCCCTCTCCACTTGGCTTAGAATTGCTGAAGGAAGTAGGAGTCAAGCCAGGATGAGGAGAAGGGCAGGCCAAGGGTGTAAGACCTCCTCAAGGTGAGTAGTTCTTCATGACAAGAACCAGAGGAACAGCTGGCCTGGATGCTGAAAAGTTATGGGAAAAAAATACCCTGTTCCCAGCAGGAGTGCCAAAGAATTGTTCTATTGGGACATCTCCCTGTGCCACACATTGGCCTCCAGGCCTGTCCTGTCAGTGCCAAGGGGACTCTTCCCACATCACTTCTCACTGCCAGCTCATACTCTGCTCCTCCCAGAGGAGCCCTGGATGGACTACTTCTCATTTAGTCTCAGCCCAGCTGCCTCCTCTGGCAGAAGAGAAGACCCTCCGTCCATTTATTCAGGATAGGAGTCTCAACTCTGATCCTTTTAGGCCCTGACTTCCCTCACTGCCCATGGAACGCATTGTTTTGTCGGTTTTACTTAGTGAACTCATTAAGAGGAAAGACAAAAACCCATGCTGGTTCTCTGCTGTGTGAATCTAGCACCGGACGCTGCCACACCCTGTGACATTTAATGAACAACAGAAAAGTAAACAAACCAGTTGACACATTGAATGCCAATATCAGAATTATGATTTAGCCCTATGCCTGCTTTATACTGCACCATTCATCCTGTTAACATCTCTGTTCTGCAAGGATATGTGGCTGCCAGCATCCAGGGGACCAGAGTGGGAGAGGAAGGGATGACGTGATGCACATGACGCATGGACAAGTTCCAGGTAGAAAGCTGTCCTCTCATGATTATTGATCACCTACTATGCTTCGGGTACTATGTAAATGCAGTGGACTCCAAGAGAGGACAGGGCCTTTGCCTTTGATGAGCTTACAGTTCAGGCAGGACAGAGAAGATGGATTGACAAGGCCTAGCCAGAGCACTTAGAGCTAGGAGGAGACAAGCTCAAACCAAGATTGGCTTTGTACAGAAACCATTGCACAGTTCTGGGGCATGAATAGCTCTACAGCCCTTCCCCCAGAGGCTTCTGGGTGTAAATCATAGCATATAGTCCTGGGTGTTTCATGCTGCAATATGGCAACATCAAATTCTGTCTGAGTCTACAGCCTTCTGATCTTGTACAGAGCCCTGTGAGCCAGTTCTTTAAAATGGATCTTTTGTTGGCTGAGGAGATGGAGATAGCTTGGTCTGTAAAGTGCTCATCATAAAAGCATAAGAACCCACATATAAATCATCCAGTGTGGTGATGTGCACCTATAATTCCTATGCTAGGAAGACGGCTACAGGCAGATCTCTGGGGCTTTGGTGGTCAGCCAGAGACCCCATGCTAGCTAGTTTTATGTCAGCTTGACACACGCTAGAGTTACCTGAGGGAAGGAAACCTCAACTGAGAAAATGCTTCCATAAGATTGTTCTGTAGGTAGGCCTATAGGGCATTTTTCTAAACTAGTGATTGATGGGAGAAGAACCAGTCAATTGTGGGCGGGGACATTCCTGGGCAGACGGTCCTGGGTTCTATAAGAAAGCAGGCTGAGCAAACCATGGAAGCAAGCCAGTAAGTGGCAACCTTCCATGCCTCCCACATCAGCCTCTCCCTCAAGATTCCTGCCTAGTTTGAGTTCCTACCTTGTTGAAATGTGACTCAGGCTATGTAAGCCAAATAAACCCTTTCCTCCCCAAGTTGCTTTGGTCATGGTATTTCACCACAGCAATAGTAATCCTGACTAGAACAGACCCTATCTTATAAAAAAAAAGGTGAAGACATGACATCTGAGGTTGTTCTTTGGTTTTCTCACACAAGAGCACATGTGTACCCAAATATATACATGAACCCTCACACACATAATTATGGACGCACATGTGCACACGTGCACATACACATAGGTACATATGCACATGGACACACACACACATGTACACACATTGATACCTAAATACACACATGTACCCTCACATACACAACTATGAACACATACATACGTGTACACACACACACATATGCACACCCACACATAGTAGGTCTCTTGATTCCTATGTCTTACCCTCTGGATTTAGTATATGATGCTATGGTGCGTAAGACCCAGAGCTCAAGGGGAGGATAGAAGGAACCTTGTTTTGGCTAATTGATCTCCAGGCAGAGCTAATGTCAGGCTTGGCAGCACTCTTTGGCTGGCCCTTCTTGGATCCTCCTGGTACAAGGCCCTGGAGAAATTACCTATGGTTCCTTCTGGGTACTTCAGCCAACCCAGAACCTCAGCTATAACCCCTCTGCTGATGCCACCCACTGGCAGTAATTGTAGAGGGGAAAGACAGCCTAAAGAAGTCACTCATGAGAGCAGTGTTGACCACTGGCACACACAACCTCTGATAGACCCATGCAAAGCCACACTACACAGTGGTGCTGAGGACTGTGTTCCTTGGAGGTCCAGAAGAAAGCTCTGACCACTAGGAAAGCAGCATTCTCCACAGTCCTGGATCTACAGGTTTCTTGGGATAATCACTGGGGTTTCCCATAACTATGCACAGGCAGAAGACATGGACCAGCATCCTACCAAACACAGTTGGCTATGAAGTCCCTGCTAAGAGGCATGCTTGCAAAAGAAGCCTCTCTTTGGACTTCCACAGCCACAAGGATGCTGCACTCAGTGGTATTCATCCACACAATGGCATGCCAAGCAGTGGATAGGGGCTTGGGCTTGAAAGAAGCTGGGCTCTCAATGGAAACTCTACATGCCTGCCTACACTTTTGTGGGTCTCACTGTGCTGACCTATGAGACAGAGATGATAGTAATGACTACTCCTGATCCTGTGAGTCTCCTCAGCTGCTGTTGGGGACCAGGCACTTCTACTCATGCCACCCAACAGTCACCCCAGGGTAGTTTCAGTACCACCTGAGAGGTTATGAGTCAGTAAATCCTCTGCTTATTAATGAACATATTTAAAGACAAGCATGTGGTCCCAAGAATATTAGCATATCTTGAGAGGTATTGGATGTCCATCATCCCCAGAAAAGAACTGGAATGTCATAGAATCTCAGCTAAATCTCCTAACAAAATAATGACACCATACAGATCAACAGAACAGAGAGGTGAAGGTGGAAGGTATTTTTCTCAATGGTAGCAGAGACTCTTCCTCAATACACAATCTTTCTAGTTACTGAGATCTAGACTTCCTGGTCTTTGTCTGGACCAAGGATGTCTAGACAGAGTAGTGTCCTTCCTCAAAATAGGACAGGTGAGGAAAGCCAACCAATGGGTTCTGGGTGGAAGTATGTTGCCAAAATTCTTTCCCTGGAGGAAACCTGAGCAATATCTACCCTCTCCTCTTAAGATTCTAGCCACAAACCGAGATCTGGGTCCACCGATGTCCACCCTAGGGAGCCATTGAGTTTATCAGGGTTACCAAGCAAAGGCTGATGGGTTAGGGACAGAAGCCTGGGTGGCCTTAAAGCAGACACACTGGATGCTCTGCCCCTCCCCTGAACAGAGATTTAGTTTCCCATAGTTGTGCCAACACAACCTCCTCCCCTAGTCCTTTCTTGCTGCTGTGCTCTTGCCCCTTCCTGAGGCCACATGCAATTGGAGCAGAATTGAATACAACTGCATTGGGAAGGGAGGCTGGATATTCAAGAGAGGGTCTATGATCATCCAATCCCCTCCTACGAGAGAACTCAACGGGCAACAAATCCAGCTCGGATGATCTTGCAAGATCACAGCTGACTCATGCAGATGTTCACAGTTTGCTACAGATGATAGTCTATACCATGAAGTAGTATATACCGTTTAGCTGGGCAGTGGTGGTGCACACCTTTAATCCCAGCACTTGGGGGGGGGGAGGCAGATGGATCTCTGAGTTCGAGGCCACCCTTGTCTACAGAGCAAGTTCTAGGACAGCCAGAGCTACACGGAGAAGCACTGTCTCGAACAGCCAAAAAAAAAAAAAAAAACCCAACCAAAACAAGGAGCAGGTGTGGTCTTTCTTTTCCTTCCTTGCTTTTCTCTATTGGCTAGAACATGAGTCTGAGTGCTGGAACCTCAGCAGCTGTCTTGGTTTATGAGGTACACTTTGTATGTGTCAATGTCAGTACGTAGAAGAACCTGGATCTTTAGCATCAAGGATTGCCATATTTCTTTTAGTTCATGACTTTCAGACTTTTATGTTTGTTTTATTGAGCTGCTATTATTTTGTGTATCTATTTATTTTCATTTTATCTTAATCCCACTTGATATTTCAAAGCACTGAGCAAATAAATGGCAATATGATGACGTGATCCCCACCCTGATATCCATGAGCCACCCTCTGCAAGCTGAAGATTTCGTGGACATTCTTCATGGTAGGCTTGGCAAGAGAGCAGGGGACAGAGGTAAGGATTCCCCATTAATGAATCCCATGCAGAACTGAGTTAGCCGGGTGGACTCTGTTGAATTAATCTACAGATTATAAGTACCAGTTTGTTAAAAATGGCAGCCCACCCCCCAGGCCCAAGAGAAAGGGAAATGCCCTATATTTGTGTCCACAGCCTGTGCTTTGGCCAGTCTGGTGCCTTTGGTTCTGCAGCAGTAGGAGGATGAAGAACAAATGGGAATGGCACACGGCTGCCTAGCATACTTTTTTCTAAAAGAGCTCACAGCAGTAAGTGTTGTATTTGTTTTTTGAGTCTTCTCTACAGTCTCAGGAGCTCAGATCTATTATCCCTGCTTAGGGAACAGAGCCGTTGTATTTCAGAAAGCTTAACTGCCAGGCCCAAGCTCACAGAGTGAGTAAACAAAGCCAGGATTTGAGTAGAGCCAATCCAAAACCCATGACCATTAAGTGTTTGGCTACACAAGTGGGGTGAGCGGGTGGCATCTGGGATACTGACAGTCCTCATGGGAAGACACTGAGGTAGATGGAGAGATGAGAGGTATGCATAAGAGCAGAATGAATTCACTTAATCTGTTATTCCTCAACACATAAAAACAAAGCATGCCATCGTTCCTTGAATGTTGAGATGTTCTCATTGAGAGTTCTCAGAACTCGCAGAGATGTTCTGTGAGTGGACACAGCACTGGGGTGCTCACAAGGATTGTATTAGTTACTGCCTTCTTCTTCTTCTCCGTCTCCGTCTCCTCCTCCTCCTCCTCCTCCTCCTCCTCCTCCTCCTCCTCCTCCTTTTTCTTCTTTTCCTCCTCTCCTCCTCTCTCTTTTTCATTTAGTTTTGCTTGTTTTCCAAGACAGTTTCTCTGTGCAGTCCTGGCTGTCCTGGAACTCACTTTGTTAATCAGGCTAACCTCGAACTCACATAGATCCATCTGCTTCTGACTCCCGAGTGCTGAGATTAAAGGTGTGTGCCACCGCACCCAGCTAGCACGTTACTTTTCTTATTGCTCTAACCAAATACTTATAAAACGTAACTCTATGGAGGAAGGAATAATTGTGGATGGTAGACCAGTGAAGACCCCGGAGCTGGATCTTGGCTCTACTTCTTTGACAGTTTTATGACCTTGAGTTTGGTAGTTAACCTGTCAGAACCTTAGTTTCCTCATCAAAGGCAGAACATAATCCCCAAATCTCCACAGACCTTAAATGAGATAATGCCTAGGAAACCTCAGCCAGGCGCTGGGCATGCAATCAGCCCTTCAGAAAGAGTGGCGATTATTAACCATGTTTCCCTCTGGTCCTTCCTTGCCCCAGTCTCTGGTGCTCACAATCAGCTTACTGTGAGTGCCACATAAAGGTACGTGTGTATTAGAAGGGACCACAGGGCACAGGGAAGGAGGAGGAGGGATCTGCCCCTGGGGCCTTACAGCTGCAGTTCTCTTCCTCTCCAGAGGAGCCAAGTTGTTTTCTTCCCACCCAGTCTCTTGGGCCACAGGGCTATTGGGAAACAAAAGGGCATAGTCAGCAAGTATTTAAAGTTCTTACTGAGACCTTTCGTTCCTTCAAGATTCCTGGACTTCAGAAGCCCAGAGAAAATTTCAGTCTCAGGCCTGGAGCCTTCCTATCATAGAGTCTGACTTTACCGAGAGGCTCTTTGTACTCAGCTGAGCATCCTGCGCCACTGGCAACCAGGCACCAGCTTATGCTGCAAGCTTTACCTACAGCTCTTGGCCCAGAATGGAACTGTGTTTTCTCTTACTTGACTGGTAAGCTCTATGAGTTTCAGACGGTTTGGTGACCAGAGTCCAGATTCCATGGGACTCCTCTCTTCCAAAAGCCCTAAGAGACTCCTCCACGTTGCATCTCCTCAGATATGAGAATTCTGTGAGATGGGCATTTATCTCTGGCTCACAGAGGAAGAAGCTGAAGAACACATGGCCTCAGATGGTCCCTCAGGATCTGAGCCTAAGCCCTAAACCACCTGGCTGCACTGATTCCTGGAGAGACATTACTAACTGATATTCTGAGTGTCGTGCAAGCTCTTTTGCAATGATAAAAGAATTAAGCTGGGCATCATCGTGCAGGCCTGTAATCCTAGTACTTGAGAAATAGATAGGATCATGGTTCAAGGTTGAACTGAGCTGCATAGTGAAACACTACCCAAAATAAAATACACTACTTCTATGCACTGGCCAGTTAAGACACTTCTCTGGAGTTCTCCTATAATCACATTTTCTTCAATAAAAAGTAAGATACCACCCTGAACCCCACTCAGCCACTTTGAGAAACGTCAGCTCCAGAGGCCACTGCCTGGCTCCATTCACAGCAACCCTCACTCTAAGCTTCAAGCTCTTGACAAAATGACTTTATCTCTCTGGGCTTTGGCTTATTCATCTTTAAGACAGGAATGCCATTGTTTTGATGCTTGATAAGAAAGAGAACAAGAGAGGCTGGAGAGATGGCTCAGTGCTTAAGAACACTTGTTGCTCTTGCAAAGGAATGACATGGTGGCTCACTAGCCATTAACTTGAGTTCCAGGGAATCAAGATACCCTCTTTTGACTTCTTGAGACACTAGGCATGCAAATGGTACATTTGTCTACATTTGGGCAAAATAGTCATATGTATAAAATAAAAACACAAATTTTAAAAAAGGAGTGTAAAACAATTAAAAACATTAGATTAGGGGTTGTCTTTCCTGATTTGTAGCCAAATAGTTATAGAGATGTCTGCTTTCCCCAGGAGGCAGGCACTGTAGTTGGCAGCCTACAACAGGGATGTGGAAACAAGCCCAGAACCCAGAGAGGACAGCCAACCTCAGCAAGGTTCCTGCCCAGCTGGGGAGTGGCTGCTGCAGATGCAGGGGACATCCACTGGGGCAGGTCTGACAGGACAATGAGGGGCCCTCTCTGGGGCAGGTACTTCTTTTCATTATCAAGGCTGGCATTCCTGGAATTCCTTGGTAGCCAGGCACTCATTACCAAAGGATCAAAGGACCAAAGGAAGCTACTCATTTGAGGCT
Source organism: Rhynchomys soricoides (assembly GCA_019843965.1). Classification (NCBI taxonomy): domain Eukaryota; kingdom Metazoa; phylum Chordata; class Mammalia; order Rodentia; family Muridae; genus Rhynchomys; species Rhynchomys soricoides. The sequence goes on from JADRCH010000008.1 coordinate 11,250,073, forward strand.
AAGACGTGGATTTTTCATTTTCGTAATTGGCCCTTGAATTTGCACACTCCAAGAGTACAGATAGAAGGGGGACTGTTGGGCAAAGTGTCTCTATGGCAACCCAGTGGCCCATGGGGGAGGGCAGGGCCAATGCCTGCAAGGCCTAGAAGGCTCCTGAAGGCCACCTATCCATCCACTGCGGCTGGTCAGCACCTAGGCCAAAAGGAGAGGTCTGTCCTAAGGACTGAGAACTGTCAGCAGAACTTGTCGTCTCTAGATTGTCCCAGCTTCCTGCCCAGCTAGCTGGAAGATCTTACCAGAGGGTGATGTTACCAACGACATTTGCTAATATCTGGAGACATTTGTGTTTGTCACACTGGGAACTGAAAGTGTGGTACAGAATGCTTGTGCCTTCCCCCAGGTGGAACATTCGCTTCCCCCACATTCACAGGTTGAAATGTTGGTCCCCAATGTGAAAGTATCAGGAAGCAGGACCTTTGAGGGTCAGAAAGGTAGACACCCTAGGAAGGGATCAGTGTTCATATAAAAGGGGCCACAGAAGACTTTTCCTCTCCACCTTGTGGAGGATCCAGTGAGGAGGCATCAGTCTGTGGATAGGTTGCTTCCAGAATTCCAGCCCTCATGATGAAGAACCATCTGCCCCAAGTGTCAAGTCTACCATAGCAAGGCCGAGAAGCCAGTTCTAGACCCTATCTCACACCCTGCAGCTGTTGCCTCTTCTTCCAGCCATAGTCATAAGGGTGAGCAGAGGCAGGCAATCACCCAGGTGTGTGTCCTTTAAGAAAAGAAGAAGTGTAGTAATTTGGGGGAGGGAATGGGGGAGGATGGGTCAACTCCTACCTTCTTTGACAAGTATCATGTGGAAACAGTCCAGGCGTTAGAATCCAGGAGACGCTATCTACACATGCATTCAGGGGTTTTTTTGTTTGTTTGTTTGTTTGTTATTCTGGGCAAATCACTTCATTAGTCTGAGTCTGATTCTTGAGGTAAGAATCCTGCCTACTCGATGGTGAAGGTATGATGGCTAGAAATGTCCACATCTGGGAAGTGGCTTGTGTGAGCCTAGCCCATGGAAGGTTGTGCACAGGGCCCACCGCACAATCTCCCCTCAGCACCCTCATTCCCCCTGGCCGGATGCTGGCCCTCCTATGGCAGGAAGGCAGGGCCTTTGCTAACCCTGTTTAGCTATGCTCCTCTCTGTACACTGAGCCTACTCCTCTGCCTCCTAACCCCTGGATTTCTGTCCTTCCAAGGGCACCCCAGCTTCCGACCACTGTCCTAATCCATCAGAGATGCCAACTTGGGTCACGTTCTGGCTTGCATGGTGGCTCCAGGCTGCAGGGCATCTGAGGATATTACAATGCATATAGGGCTGTGGTACACTTCCAAGGGCATGTATGTATAGGTTTAAGTGAGTCCTGGGCATGCTTGCCTGTGTGTCTCATGGCATGCATGTAGAATTGCTTTTGTTCCTGTCACCCAGGAACAGCCTGGCCCAGTGCAAATTCAAAGTATGTCCTCTATAGTCTAAAACTCTGAAAACGTTCACAGTAGCCACAGCAAAGGATGAAATAGAGGGCGGGGTTCCCCAGACCTAAGCACAGGCAGTCTGAAGAAGGCACTGTCCAGGGCTACTGTTCTGAACACATAAATGTTCTCTTTGGCATTTCTGAGTTAATAGTCTGGGTGCATCAGCTAAGGTGAGGACCAGGAAACAGGAAATACTTCTGTAAAATTCCTGCCTCCACTCCAGCCCCCGCCATACCTCACCCCTTTCCGACCCAGATTAGTCCCTTGCCTAGGTAAGATATCCAATTACCACTCTTTTGAGCCTCATTCATCAGCAGGCTTATGCAGAGCTTTGCTCTTTGTGCACTAAAGCCTCAACCTGCTGGCCTGGCATTGTATAAACACTCTAGGCAGGTGCCCCAGAGGACCCAGAGCCCTACGTCTGGCAAGCCCTGGCCCTGCTTCTGTCCTGTGGCTTAGGAACTTGCTGGGGGCTGGCTGAGTGTCTGGACCCCAGCCCTACCCTCTCCCCCATGTCCAACTGGTACTTAGAGAGGGGCTTCAGTGACCCCTTGGCATAAATCCAAGGCATCACTGCTGTCCCCAGTCGCACTGCTTAATTCCACCTTTACCAGAGGTGAGATAAGCCGCCATCTGGGAGTACAGATGAGCAGGGGCCTAACAGTGCTTTTGATGCAAATAGAAGCCTAAATCAAAAGGCCTCTTCCTGGGTTAATAGAGTGATTTGGTTACAAGTTTTGAAGCATTTCACCACAACCTCTGTCCCCAGCAACCTGCCCTCAGTATTTGCATATGTTTTGAATGAAAATTGTCAGGAACATGCAAACTAGACAGCTAAATGCATCTTATCAGATGGCTGTGGAGAATCTTGGAGAGGACCAGATAGAAACAGGTAAGGCCTGAGGCCCTCAGGTGGGTCTGGGTGTCCATGATAGGGTCTGCATCAGCCAGGGCTGATAACTGGCCTTCTCAATTTCAACAGCCTCAGCTACTCAAAAAAACCCACCTGCGTCAAACTCCATGGGACCTGGAGAAAGATAAAGGAGTCTTTATGTCCCTCTGGTCTGGTTGAGGTCACCTGTAAGGAACAGGCTGAGGGTGCCCCTCCCTCTTCCAGAGGCTGATCAAGTATGCCATTAGTCATGACAGGCACATTGGGAGTCACTAAATAAGCTGCCTCTTCTTCCCTCAGGATTGGCCTCCTTCAGCTGTGCTTACAAATAATATCTGTCATGAGAGAAATTCTATATATCGGCTTTTTTTTTTTACATGTTCTCAACATGTTTGTTTATTACATCATAAATGTTATGTAAGTTCCTTGCAGGGAAAACAGTCACCATGCAAATATAAAAAGGGAAAACCAATCGGAGAGCATGTCCCCCAAAACTCCATTGCCGGAAGGATTACCACAGTTAACTTCCCTCCATCCTTCCATATTCTCCTCTGTGCTCATGTCCAGGGGATTCTGCATCTGGATGCTGAGCCCCTTGCTTCCCTTTGCCACCATGTTCATGTTCCTTGGGGATTTCTCAGAAGTGTGCCTGTCTTTTGGGGTATGCAGGATCATCTCTCAACTACTTCACTCTTACCCCTTGGACTGACTGTTTCACACTCAGTTCTTGCAATCAGAGGCTCCCCTGACTCTGACACTCTGTAATGATTTCAGTAAGGTGTTTCTTTAGTGGATTTTTCCACGGCCAGTCCTTGGGCAAGCATTTCATGTGAAGTAATCTGTACAAAAGAAAAAGCTTCAAATTATTTACAAACAAAGATCTTTAATATATTCAAGCCAGAGAGTAGACAAGTGTTTTAGAGAATGACTCTCATTCACTTTGGAATGTGCTCGTCCGTATAATAAACATGACAATGATAACAATGACATCATTGTGCTAACCATTAATTCAGCATCCCCTGTATATTGAGGCCTTGTACACATCCTGACAGCAGTAAGAATGCTAATCATGTTGAAGTAATGAGGTTAACTGAGGTGATGTATTTCTGAGATACAGGGAATATTTGGCAGCCGAGAGCTAATATATTCACCCCATTTCTTTTCATAATCATCTTGCAGTAGGTGCTTTATTTCTCTAAGCACCTTTTCTCTGAGAGACCTGTGAGAGGTTCAGTGAGATCCAATATTACATAGGACATAGCAAGTAACTGGTGTAGAATCTAGTATTTGAATTCTGCTCCCTGAGAGTCAACAGGAAATGGATCGAGACCTTTGCTGGATCCTTGGCTAAGTTGAGAAGCATATCAACCTAGTTCTGCTCCTGTTTTAAAAATCCATTTTGTGTGTAAGAATGTTTGCTAGCAGGTATATATGTACACCATACACATGCCTGGTATCCACAGATGCCAGAAGAGCATCAAGTCCCTCAAACTGGAGTTACAGGTGGTTGTGAGCCATTGTGTGGGTGCTGTAAACTGTAAACTGAGTCCAGGTCTGATGGAAGAGCAGCTAGTGCTCTTAACTACTAAGCCAGCTCTCCAGCCCTCAGATTTTCTTCATAATGGCCACATTTCTTGATAGTTTTGTTTCTATGGACACTTGCATCCTCCATGTGTGGTTAGACAGGAGGGTGCTCTCATGTGCTGTCTAGCTGTGGTTCTGCCTTCAACAGAGTGAAGCCATCAATATGCTTTTGCTTTTACCTTTCCCACATTCTCAGTGAGATGGTCTAGACCAGCAGTTCCTGACCTTTAGCGAATAACCTTTAGGTTCCCCCTCTTTATGGGTCAAATGACCCATTCACAGGAGTCCATCAAAAAGACCATCAGAAAATGCAGATAATTACATTATGGTTCACAACTATAGCAACATTAAAGTTATGAAGTAACAATGAAAGTAATTTTATGGTTGGGGGTTACCAGAGCATGAGGAACTGCATTAAAAGGTTGCAACATTGGGAAGGACAAAAAACACTGGCCTGGACCCGAGTCCCGTTTGTTACCTAAGTATTGAAATAAATCACTTAGGTTCCATTTACTTTAACCAAAGTCTTTGAGGTATATTTTTGAGAGAAGGAAAAGCTGCATTGGCTCAGAAGTAAAGTTTCTTCACATTTTGGGATCAGTTTCTCTCTCTCTCTCTCTCTCTCTCTCTCTCTCTCTCTCTCTCTCCCAGCCCAGAAGTATTAAAAATCTGTTCCCACTGTTCAGAAGGCACACCGAGGAAGGATGGTTCCCTAGGTTGCATTTGACCTGTGTGGTCCTTTAAGAATATTGAACAAACCATCATCAGAAATCCAGGGATTTTGTACAGCTCTGCAGACTGCCTGCTTTCACATGGGAAAGATCTGGAAAGATCCAGAAATGGCCTATGTTTCAGCCATTTGTTAGCCACTGTTTCCTATAGATAGACACAGGATAGTCACCAGACTCCTAACCCCCACAGTACCAGAAAGCTCTGTTACCTAACTCCCATTTGATCTGGGACCAGATCTTCTAAATTGGCCAAGCCTTAGACTCTTCTTGTAAGATTTTAGAGGTGCCTGAGTCATGCTACACCTCACAGCTCCAGACATCTCTAGTGAGTTCCCCAACACACATGGAAAGTCTATATTACAGAACTCATCTCACTTCCCATTGGCCACAATGGAGGGTTCCAAGATCAGAAAGAGCCCAGGGATCCAGAAGAGCTCCCTATGATATGAGATCTGTGTATGTAGTAGAGGTTGAGATTCACCTTTTGATTCTAGGCTGCCTAGATTTAAGGCATGAGGGAGTGTCTCTCATGGTCTCCCTTGGCATGAGTTCACGTGAAAGGCTGCCAGGTTGCCTCTTCTTCAGGGGATCTAAGCCCTTAGGACCACTTAGGACACAAATCATCTGGCTCCAAGGAGGCCATCAGTCAGCCCTTCCTAGTTTGACTTTGTTACTATTTTTCATTTTTAATGAAGGAAGAAAGAGAGGAAGAAGAGGGAGGGAAAAGAGGACACAGGGAGGAAGGGCTTTTTGATTATAATTACAGTTTTTGCAACAGTAACATAATTTCAATCTTAATAATGACTATGAGAGAGCCTATCTAGATTCCTTTTGACAATAAATGAGGTCTCTTTAATCTTTGCCCATATGTACGTAATAACTTTACCATAAAAACAGCTAATTTCTGCTGCAAATATGCTCAACAAATTGTGGCTTTGGTGGTGTATCTAAGAAGTCATTTGCCATGTCCAAATTCATATTGATTTTTTTCTGTTATCTTACAGAAGTTCTTACATTTCAGTGTTTTCTATCTATGATCAACTTTGAGTTATTTATTTATTTTTTTTTAGTGGAAAAAAAAATAGCTTGTTTATCTGGTTTTTGTCCCCACATGAATATTTGATTTTTCAAGCACTATTTCTTTCCCCTGTTGTGATGTTCATAGTTTCCTGCCAAAGACTCCCTGATAATGCCATACACCTGCAGTCTCAGTACAGGGATGCACAAGCAAGAGGAATTCCAGACCAGTCTGAACTATACAGTGAAACCCTCTCTCAACAAAACGAAGGCTTGGGATATAGCTCAGTGTTAGAGTGTCTAACATGTCCGAAGCCCTGGCTTCTTCCCCTGGCACGCAGACACACACGCATGCGCACACACACTATAGTGGACTGTATCTAAGTGAGTCTATTCCCGGACTTTCTGTTTGCTCCTCTTCCTACCTTTCACCAGTACCACAAATAATGATAGTTTTATGGGAGGAGTCGAAGTTGAATAAGTGTCTTCTGATGTTGTTTTGCAATATTGTGCTAGAGTTTTGGGGTCTAAGTAAACTGCCTATAATCCGTAGGGCGAACCCACTGGTTGATATCTGCAAGAGAGCTTGCTGAGATATTGATAGAGATTCCCTTAAATCTGCAGATCAAGTTGGAAAACAAAACAAACAGGTATGTCTTAACAATATGGAGTTCTCCCACCTATAAGTACGGACTTTTCAAGAAAATGAGAAAGGGAGACAGGGAAAGACAGAAAGGAGAACCGTAAGAACCCCTAGATTCAAATGGAAACAATCACAAACAAAGCCAGTCTAGTACAGGTGGGTGTGGTACAGGAAAAGGAGCCCCCAACCCTACCTGATAATAAATATTTTGTTAATAAAACTTTTGACAGATTCTTCTGGGTCCTTTTTTAATGAGGCCTGGCCCAGTTATAGAAAGGGCCTAGTAAATTATTTCGGGGTCGGGGGAGCTCTTCACACATTTGCATTTTGATCTTCTTCAGTACCAGATCAAATTCTCCACCTCCAACTTTGATATCTGAGTCTTTGGGCTGCCTTTGTGAAGAAAGCTCTTGGGGCTAGCAGTGTAGATTTCCTATGGTCTGAGTGTGCCAGAGTTAATCCAGAGTTAATATGTTGGGGGCTTGGTCCTCAGCATAGCACTATTGTGAAATGATATGGCGTATTTAGTCTGTGGGGCTTTGTGGAAAGTATTTAGTGACAGGGGTGCCCTTTGTAAGACACCACTGTAATTTTTCTAACTCCAGAATGTTCTCTGCTTCTTGGGTCACCATATGATCACTCGCTTGGCATGTGTTCCTGCTGTGACAACAACCAAGAGAGCTCCTAACAAAGGCTGGACTGATTTGGCTACTGCTCTTGGACTTTCCACTCTGAAATTAGGCACTTACTAAAACTATTTTCCATATATATAAGGACCTAGCTTCAAGTATGTTGTTATAGTCACAGAACATAAGTAGACAAACACAATTGGTTTAGCAAGAATCCCTTTATCTAGGTGTCTTCTCAGTAATTTGCCAGCCATTGAAAACAGGCAGTCTTCTTCACTATAAATCTCCAGATAAATGAGAACAACTCTTTACATAGATTACATAGCTTTTATACACCTCGGGGGAAGAGAACATTAGAAGCAATGTGTAAGAATCCCTAGGTGGGAGGCAGAGCACAACATTTAAGCTTTGACAGTCCAAAGACCATGTCAGAAGATTAGAGTGACTTTATACTGCTTAGAATTTCTTGTTCATCCAGAGACATGTTGCTGTCTTTTTCTCTTATACGTTCTCCCAGTGGTGATTATAGCTTTACTGCTGTTAATTATGATCAGTGTCATTCTGAAGTAAATGTGTGTGTGTGTGTGTGTGTGTGTGTGTGTGTGTGTGTATAGGGTCTCATGTAGCTCAGCTGTCTGGAAACTTACTGCTAAGATAACCTTGAACTTCTGATTCACCTGTCTCTACCTCCCATATGCTAGTATTACAGATGTGTATCAATATCCTTCCTTATTGACCATGCCTGATCATTACAAGCTGTGGCTTGAACCCAGGGCTTCATGCATGCTAGCCGAGTACTCTATCAATTGAGTGGCATGCCCAGCCAGACCCCATTCTGATTTTTAAAAAAAAATCAGACACAAAACTCAAAAGACTATGACTCAACCAAAGTCACACAAACAGAAAAGGCCAGAAATGGCACCGAGATGTGGAAATTTTACACAAATCTATCACTGTTAATTTTGAGGCTCTATACTACATTAGAGCAGCCAAGTTTTAAAATATGCTGTTAGTAAGTCATCAAAACCACTATCTTCTGTTAAAATAAACACTGATATTTTATACACTGGAATAACAATGTTCTCAAGATTTTAGAAGATAAACCACGAATGAGCGGTGGGGACAGGGAGACCTTCCATTCAGATCACTCCTGACTTCTCCAGAGACACTCATCCACTTCCTTTGATTTTACCATCCTGAGATAAAAAACTTTGTTCAGCAGTGTATGGGTCACACTTTCTGTAGATGGAATCATTAAGGCTTAGGGTCACATGCATTAGATCTTACTGCAATATTATATCTATTTGATTGACACTCGTTTAAAAACTCAAAAGCACACACGTCATTTGGAGGGTGTTATAGCAGATTTGAATCTCTTTTTTTCTATGTCAACAATTACTTATTGGCATCTCATGCACTTTTACATGGGAGGGGGAGATATTAGCAATAATGGGAATCCTAACATTGGTGGATTATGAATCTTCTTTAATCTCCATGTTAATCCTAAGAGCAGCCATTAGATCCATTTTACTGATGAGAATACAGAGGGCCCCATAAGATTACAAGCCCACCCTCTACCAGTACATAGGTTTCAAACCAAGACCACTCAGGCTCATTGCTCTGTTCCCTATAAAACTTGACCCATTCTTTGGGAAAGAGACCAAGGATAGGATTTTAAGGACAGGACCTGTTCTGACCTTGCAAAGCAAGTAAGGCTTGTGTATTTATTTCTATGAACCAGAAAAATTCCAGAGCCAACTATTATGCTGGGTCAATAATTTCAAGCTGATCATTTCATCTGCTGTGGTATCGTCGGTTCTGAGAAAGAATACAGGACCCCTGAGGCAGACATGGAGTGCTACAAGGCCACAAGCAAGACAGCCTTCATATTTGAGTCACTGTCTCTCATTCATTCCCCACAGGATGAAGTGAAGAGGACCAGGGTGTACTTGTACGCCAGAGTTAGAGAAGGAACTCCAGGCTTAGAGAACACAAGCACATCACTGAAGGAGAGCAGGCCCACCTGACCTCTGCCTGAGGGAGATATAATCTTTGTTATTATGTGCAGCAAATACTTGCTGGGCACACTAGAGGAAAATGCAATAATTCTCCACGGCAGGCCTCTGTATAAACATCCTCAAAGAGGTAGTCTGGAATTCAGGCAACCAGCCTGCAAAATGTGGACTTACTTATGCTCCTAATGGGCTCAGCAGCTGTTCAAGGCCCAAGGCAACCTGAACTTGGAAATTCCTTAGAAAAGGGAGAGTGCACAGCACGTCTGCCTCTGGTACCTGTCCTAGTTTGATTTCTATTGCTGTGCTAAAACACCATGACCAAAAGCAGTTTAGGGGAGGAGAGGGTTTATTTCACCTTAGAGCTTAGAGTTCTAAGCTTCATTATGGAAAGTCAAGGTGGGAACCTGGAGGCAGGAACTGAAGCAGAAGCCATGTAGGGACTGGATTCTTTCTTATATAATTTAGGACTACCTACCCAGCAGTGGTACCACTGATAGTGGCCTAGGCCCTCCCTTATCAATCATTAACCAAGTAAACACCCCACAGACTTGTCTATAGGCAAACCTGATAGAAGCAATTCCCCAGTTGAGATTTCCTCAATACTACCACGTTGGAGTCAACCACGTTGGAGTCAACCACGTTGGAGTCAACCACGTTGGAGACTCAAAGTCCTGAGCATGAGCGCCTGGTGGTGATGAGGATGGGGCTTAGGGATAAGGTTATGTGGAAATGATCTCAAAATGAAAACAAAGTCAATGTAGAATGCACAAAACCAAGCGATGTCCCCCGAATGTTCCTTAACTGGCTCATTTGCTAACGACAATATCTACTTCCTAAGAGGTAGTGGGATTCCATATTGTAAAGAGTGTAAAACGCCCAACCTAGCTCTTGTGGTACTACCAATAGCTCAACAATATAAGCTCCAGAAGCAACGTGGAAATCAGATGTGTGGTCATGGTTCGATTGAAGTTAAGTTTAATTAAAATATAAAGTGCCCAAGTAAAGTTGTCACACTTTATAAAGCAAGGTGTCCTTTTTTTATGGCATTACTGCTGCTACTAAGGTTGTTTTCCCTAGCCAATCCCTTTGGTGGGTTTCCAATGAAGACTGATTTGCAAAAATGCATCTGACACCAAATATTTCACAGCTCAACCAAATGCGTACAATAGCCCACTTGTCAATGCAAATACTCATGGGATACCCATTCTTTCTCAGCATGCTGCATGGTGTGCAAAGAAATCACCCTCACAGTCCTGAACACATAAACCCTGACACCTCACCTATGTGAATCCACCTCCCCATCCTAGTGATAGCTCAGAGGAGCAGAGTAGAGGAGCCTTCTCCTCTACCTCCATTCTCCCTGGCTTCCTATGCTCTCTTCTCTGGCTGCCCCTTGAGGAGGCATGAAGAAATGAGAACTAGAGCTTCAGAGCCCTTAAATTCTTGGCTGGAGGAAGCTTCCACCCTTCCCCAACACTCCTCCAAGAAACTGGGCCTGCCAGTAAGCTCTGTACCCAACTGCTTTGTGGGCCCTAAAAGGCTGGTAATGGACGGCTTCAGTGCACATACCCAGCAGAGTCATGACAAGCCCTGGCTGGTTCTAGAGGGTGGTATACATACTCCTGACACCCAGCACTGAGAAGAGGGGAGAGAATTGTAGCTTGCTGAAGGTGTCTTTGAACTAGGTCCATTGAGAATGTTACTTCTTTTAAGCTTTACATTTTAGCTGCTCTGCACCCTGCACACAGAAAGTTGCCTTGTTGGCTTTCTCTCAGTCATATTGCTTAAGATGGCAAAACCAAATGTCACTGAGTCAGCTCGGGGTCACAGCCAGTGACCCTGTGGACTCCATCTTTTTCTCTCTGAGCTTCATTTTCTATCCCTGTACCCTGTGAGTGCTCTTGGTGCCTACACCACAGTGATGCTAAGAAGTATAAATGGAAAACCCATGTGATATCTATGGTATGTCACACATATCAATCAGAATGAATGGAGGAACTAGTGGTTGGGAGGTGACTCAGGTCCATCCCTGCTAAAAAGCCCTGATGTTGCTCTGTGAATTCTAATGCTCACACTGAAATCAGAGCATGCAAGTTTCCCACATGATGACATCTGCAGCAACAGGTTTTCTCCACCTGATGACTCTCTGGCTGTGCTGATGAAAATATTTTCTACTTAATGGATAACACATTAGGAAGCCTCCTGAATTCCCCCCCACTGACTGAGAGGGTCTACTTGACCCTCTCATCTCATAACACTCTGCCTGTGTCAAAGGTCACATGTGCCCATTTCCCAGTGCCTTCAGAGACAGTGGCTAGAGGGGAGGTGCCACACCCCTGCTATATAGTCTGTAAAATGATTTCCCATCAATGTCTCCTTTCAAAATGGGAGGTATCTCTGCTGTCTTCATTTTGCTGTTGCAATGACAGGCATCAGAGAGATGTTCAGAGACTGCAAGGGAAGTAAATGAGGCCAAAAAGCTGTTGGCTATAAATGCACAAGACTTGCTAGCCGTTTGGTGGTGCTTCCATTGGAACCCAGTGTACTCTAGGCCCTCTCTACCATCTGTATCCAAACCTGTGATCTCCTGGCTGCTGTTTGTTCAAATGCAAGTTCCTTGATGCCTTCAACTGGTTTCTATTTAAGATACTTGAAAAGGAAACCAGGGAGAGCAATCAAACTTGTTAGATATTTGCAGGGAACACAATTAATGAAACTACTGTTTTCCAGTCCTTCTTGTCGGTGTTTTGATCCATACTGGCCCTCAGCCTCTTTCAGAGAACAGACTGAGCCTATACTTTTCTAACCAGAGATCACACTGCTGCAAGAGATCCTAGCTAGGTGGGCAGGAGGTGCCACACTGAGGCCTAGAGCTGCCTAGCTATGCCTATTGTGTATTCAGATTCCAGAGGGACAAGCATCTCTCAGGATCCCACCAGGCTTCTCTCCCTGATGTTGAGCAAGCTCAGGACCTATTTCTCATCATTTCAAGAGAACAGAGTTCCAAAATATGTCTGAGGTAAACAAATGAGGCAGTAGGCAGGTTATTGGGTGCCAGGTAAAAGCAGCTGATACTATAGATGAAGTGTAGTGGTTTGAATGAGAATGTCCTTCACAGGCTCAGATGTTTGAATACCTGGTCCCCAGTTAGCGGCACTGTTTAGGTAGGTTTAGGAAGTATGGTTTTCGGACAGAAGTGCACCACTAGGAGCAGGCTCTGAGGTTTCGTAGTACTCTCAATTTGCTCTTTCTGCTTCTTTCCTGTGGCTCAAGATGTGGCTCCAGACACTATGCCTGCCGCTACTCCATTGTAATAGATTCTTATCCCTCTGGAAGGATAAGTCCCAGTAAACCTTCATTCTGTAAATCCGCCTTGGCCATGGAGTTTTATCACAGCAAGAGAAGAGTACTAACGCAATAAGGATCTTCTGGATGGTTAACACCTTGGATTTTAGAGTTTAAAAGACCAGGTTCAAAACTTGGCTCTACCACAAACCACATAAGACTTTGGACAAGTTGCTGACTCTTTCACCACTCCACTCTCTACACTGTAGAATGAGGATAGCAATATCTCTTCATGATGAAGATGAAGCTGAGCGAACCAAAGCCCACAAGTTTCTGACCATTGGAAATGTCAAGCAATCAGCATGCTAATGGAGATGTGTATGCCCCGTATCTGCATTCTCTTGTAATCTGTCTCACCCTGTGAATAATGAGCTACATAAGGTACAGAACCTAGCTAAGACAGGTCCATAGTAGGCCATAGTACATGTTTATCTGTGCCCTATTGAATATGTCTATTTCTATTCTGTAGTATTGGTTGGTTTGCCAATAGCATATTTAACTGTGGTCTGAGTGTTACCATTTTCGTTTAAACTCCGCCCCACAGTTACCTGGCAAAAGCCAAGTGTGCCTGACTCACTATGAAAGGGGCTGCTTTCCTGTCCGCTCTCTCTTGTTCCAGCTCTTTCCTTTTACCCCTTCCCACCTCGCTCTGCATTCCCCTTCCCCTTCTCTCGCCAGGTGCTCATGGCTAGCCTCTACTCTCTCTCTCTCTCTCTCTCTCTCTCTCTCTCTCTCTCTCCCTCCCTCCCTTTCTCTGTCTCTATTACCCTCTCAACTCCCCTCCCCACGCCCTAGATACACTGTATTCTATACTATACCGTCACATGGCTGGTCCCTCGGGGGAAAGGATGCTGCAGCATGGGCCCGCAGAGGCGCCACTTCCCGCACACCTGACTGCACATCCACCAAACATATTCCTTCCTTCTTTATCCTTTTATAAAACACAACACTGAGAAAATGTTGATGAGCCTAGTCTATATATTCTCTGTGCTTTGTCTCTGAGACAAAGGTCACCAGGGTCTCTGCCACCAATGTCTCTGAGACTCAGTCATGTGCTAATGCATGTAAAACATTTCAAGGTGCCTTCACCCTGTAGAAGCCGGATGATGACCAGCAGTGTATATACAGCTCTCACATCCAGTCTCCAGAGCTGAGCAAAGGGAAGGTCAGCCTTGTTACCTTCACAGGGCAGGGCACCTGCATCAATTTGTGCCCAATCTTAGAGACTATGTGTCTTTTACTAAATACTGATATTTTTTACACCAGTTATGCACTGGCTGCTTTATCAGGAGGCCTAGAGTTTTCTAAGTAACGTGTTCATAACCACACAGGTCATAAGTGGTGACGTGATAGTATAACCAAGCATCTGGCTCTATAACTGCCATGATCACATGTCATTCTTCAGCTTCCCTGTGGTGAGCTTCTGCAGCCTCAGCTGTATTGACATAGCTGGCTAGAGGGACTTCCCTGTGCACCATGAGATATTTAATGTAGTACTTATCTCTAGCCAACTAATAAAAAGGTGTCTTCAGACATTGACCAAGGTCCACAGTTCTATGGGGACATCTTTCCTTCCTCAAAGCCCACTGCAGCCTCTGCTCACCAGAGGCCTCAAGACCATCATCAGCTGAAACAGAAATGCCCAAACCCTCTACCAGACAGCTTCTTTAATTTCTGTATCACCCAGTGAGCCAATTTACTCTCTAGAATCCCTCTTCTAATGGGAGGTGATGGGGGTGACATTCTCCAAGTTACACAACTCATAAATGTGGGTGTCACCCATGCCTCCTATCTTACTCCCACCCCACCTTACCTCTCACCTAGTCCTATCGACACTAACTCCTGAATCCTTTTCTTTTCCTCTCCTTTCTCACCATCCTCTGCAGCTCAGATCATCACATCTCACATCTGGATCAGCCTCTCAGCCAGCCTCTGCCTCCAGTCCTATCCCACCAAGCTCAAGGGGATTTCTCCAAGTATGAATCTGGTCACTCCTAGCTTTGAGTGTTTCCTGAGAGAAATCACCTGCTCAAAGAGTGGAGCTAACCCCAATAAAAAGCTCAGCAATAAGGCATGAATGAACCTCTGTCTAAGCCCTAGCCCCTTTCACTGTGACCATAGAGTGACCTGTCTGCAAATGTCCACCATTAAGTTCTGCTAAAGCATCAGTGCTCGGTCCCCAGAGCTTCATGGTCTGGCCTTGGACAACAGTACCCAGAGTCTCACAGTCTATCTAGTGCTGGCCATACACATGGGACATGATTTTTGGATATGAGGATAACTAAATGGATGACAGATGGACAGTTGGATGGATATGCGGTACTCTAATCTAGAGAGGGCAGCCCACGACCACTGCAGGGATTGCAGTAACATTTGTGAGGAACTAGACTCCTTCCTTAATGTGGTTCTCCATTTTTTGAAGATCTTCCTATGTGGACATTTTGGATGCAGGGAAAACACAAGATAAAAGCAGGTCACTGGATCTGTGGTTGAAAACTCACTTCTGAGCCATAATTTTCTTGTGTGGGTGAGTTTCAGGAGTGGTCACTTCTCCAGGAGCCGTGTCCTGGAGATGGGGTTGTTGGAAGACATTTATTTTGGGGAAAATGCACAACAATCATAACCATGTTTATTTGGCAGGTGCAATATCACTTCATCCAAAGGGTTTTCTTTCCAGGATGAGGAACAGGTTTGTTCTAGCCGAGAGGCTGCCGGGACTGGTGTGGCCATGGCCAGCTGAAGCACACACAGCATGCAGTCCCTTGTTCACCTGCAGTACCCTCCCCCTCCCGGCCTAGATCTGAACCCCAGGATGGGGCCAGCCAGCCAGAACTTGGGGTTGGGGACAATGACAGCTGCACCTGCCCAGAGCTGGCAGGATTTGTTCCCCTGGATTTTCCACATCATTGATTCTGAGATCGGGTTTGATTGCCCATGCACCCTCGGAGGCTTGCCAGGGGCAGGGTGGGATCTCAGGGTAACTTTGCATCTGAGTCAATGGAAGAAAAATGTATACCAGAAGAGGACAGACAGACATGACTCCTCTAAGCTTACATCCCACCTCCATACACCTGCCAAGAAAGTAGCTGATCGAAAAGTGTCAGCCAGGAGCAGGGTGTACATTAGGGGTCAGCTGAGGCAAGACCCGGTGGAGAAGAGGGAGCAATGTCTGCTTGGTCTTGAGTCAGAAAGATGCTGGAGGAAAAAATGAGGCTCTAGCTCAGGCAGTAGGGCTGGAGCCCAGAACTTGCAAGTCAGGATAATCTAATGATAGCCCCTAAGAAGGCCAGTGTTAGCATCCTGGAGAACTGAGTTCTGAGTCCACTCTCCTCACTTTCTGTCTGAGTGGCCCTGGGCAAGTTGCTTTACCTCTTTGAACCATCCTCATCTGCAACATGGGGATTATTGAGAAGGTAAATGAAGACAACAGACAAGGGGCTGGCACTGGACCTGTCAGTCAATGCTGTGAGGGTCAGGACCTGGTAATGGTGTGAGGGTCAGGACCTGGCAATGTTGTGAAAGTCAGGCAACCAGTTTTTGTAGTAAAAGATTTATCTGCTTGTCATGTCATCCTTGTGTCACACAATGACACTGATAACTGAGCAGTCTTGGAGAAGCCGGAATCAGAGCCCCAGCAGGAGCTCGCCTTGGCTAGATTACCGCAGGTCCCATGGCACAATCAACCTCAGTACTACTTAACAGGAGTGGGCAATTGGCTCTTTACCCACTGTAGAAATGATTCCCCAGCCAAAACCACTCACCTGAAAACTGAAGGGTTTATTCCTAGAAAATAGAGCCCATCATAGATCCTGGCAATGGTAGTGTGTTATGTCCCAGGCTTCCTTGACTTGCTCATGAGATCTGTCTATGGAAGGACGCATCTTTCTCTGGGTGGATGTTGACTTGGTTATCTGTAATGCTGAGATGTACGCATTCACCATATTGCAACTGAACAAGGTGAACCGAAATCACATCAATGTGAAAAAGACCTAAAACAAGAGGAACATTCTGAAACCTCCATGGTTCCTGAGTTCTTGTTACAAGGAAGAATAAATAAATATACCTAGTACGCAATTTCTATTTGAAGAAAAAAAATGTATCCTAAATCAGAAATGGTGACATAAGTTTAAAATCCCTGAAGTTGGGAAGCCAAGACAG
The DNA here is from genome assembly GCA_019843965.1 of Rhynchomys soricoides. Classification (NCBI taxonomy): domain Eukaryota; kingdom Metazoa; phylum Chordata; class Mammalia; order Rodentia; family Muridae; genus Rhynchomys; species Rhynchomys soricoides. Next base: position 11,266,617 of record JADRCH010000008.1, read on the forward strand.
GAGGATTATGAATTGGAGGCCAGCCTAGACTATATAGCAGACTCTATCTCAACAAACAAAACATCATCCTACAGACAGCCTTTTGGGGATTGACGAAGACATTTGAGCTGTTGTGAGTGGGGGGCTATCTACTATAGCAGATGCTCCTCATGCTTCTTACTGCTTTCCTCTGGCCAAGGTTGAAATCGCAGGCCTTACATTTTCTAAGGTGATCAGATCTGAGACCTGGCCACTCAGCATCCCAAACCTCCAGAGAGGAGTCATGAGGTCTCAGGTATGTTGCATGCATTCACTCCATCCTTCAATCTAAGGACTACACAGCAGCCAGCCCTGGAGAGGGGGGAGGAGGGAAGGGAGGGGACACAGCCAAAGCAGTGCCCCTTTTCATGCGTGTAATAAACACCAATGTCCCACAAACTTACAAGGTTTGTTTTGCTACTGGTTTTACTTTCACCTTAAATCCCTCCAGATAGCCCCTACTGCTCAAGTCCCTAACCCATCTGTGCCTCAGTTTTCTTCTATGAGAGAAGTTAACCTCATGTCCTTAGGTGGCATCATTGGTTCTGATTCAAGAAGAGTCAAGGCTTTAGGACCCCCTTCATAAGGCAGATACACACTGCCATGTACAGCATGATGAAACCACTAGATGCTGGTTTCATCACTGAGGCTATCTGACTGGCCAGGTGTGGTAGCATACACCTATGACCAGTACTTGGGAGGCTGAGGCAGGAAGATTCAAATTTGAGTCTAGCCTGTGCTACTTAGTGATGCCCTCACTTGAAAAAGCCAAGATATAAAAATAAAATCACGAATCATGTCTTCTGGCATCTAGATGACTTGGTCTTGAACTGAACTTGTCAGTTTACAAGCGATGTTTTTGCCTCTCCCAGCCCCAGTATCCACAGCCACCCATGGAACACCTCATGCCTGTCTCAGGAGGTGCTATTGGTATGTATCCTGTCCAGATGGGCAATCAAATACTCTCTAAACGACAGCTTTATTTTTTTTCTTTTTCTGCCATTGGTGTTTTTGTTACTAGATATCTCGCATTTTGGAACCTTTTTTTTTTTTTCTGTTTCAAAACTTCACAAAACTTGAATGACAAAATTACCTTGAGCGCAGGAGTTGCACATACCGAGGATGGCCTCTCAAGGAGAGGAAAGACTCTCCATATGTAAACTACAGATGCCAGAGCAGAGGCCCTAAAGACAAAAGCCTGGCTCTTCTGTTCATGACACAGACAGGGATACTGAATATCATAGAGGAGAAAGGACTTGGGGAAGGTTCCAGATCACTTGCTGTCCCGAAGCAGAAGTACCAGGGGTTAGTGACAGACAGGGTCTGGTTGTGAAACACCTGGAAATAGAGAGAAGGGAGGGGAGATTCAAACCTTACTATATTGCTCGCCATATTTTTAAATAGGTGCCGTGGATGGAACATGTCAGGCCAGCACCCTGTTCTGTGCTACAGCCCCATTCCTGCTTCTTGCCTTTGGGTACGAATTTCTCCATCACTACCCATGACCCACCCTTCCTGTCTTGCTCACTTCCAGTATATATGTCCTTAAGACCAAATGGACTCATGCTTCATGGAGGCTGGGCAGCTGAATTTTGCTTATTATGAAGGATATGCTTGAATGTAAGACTTTTAGGCTTCAGGTACCTGAGTAAGATAGCGCCTGTTAATTATTTGAGTGAGTCTACATTTGTGGGGATCTACTAGCACTAAGACAAACAGTGACTGTTTCATTCAGTGACATTCAGTGACAGGTTCATTCAGGACCTTGCCTGAAGGCAGGGTTAGTAAGGGAGTTCTGGGCTCTGTGGAAGTATGCTCAGGAAATGAAAATGCATTCGGTGAAACGCTACCATTTACACACTATGGTGAAACTGTGGTAAACATCAATGACACATTTTCAACATGTTAGTTCAAAGCCTGGTGTGAAGCTCTGCTAACTAGACAATAAATGTTCATGAATAGCAGGGTCCACTATCCTGCCCCCCACTAGATGCTTCTGAGTTGTGAGTGTACTAGTCTCCAGAGTTTTGGAAGAAGAGACAGATGGGGAAACTGAGGCATTGAGACTAGGGGATCAAGGTCATAGAGCTCAACAAGCACCTAGTCAGGCAGATCCCAGCTGTTCCCTCTCTTATCACATCATACCCTTCGCCTGCCTGGCTGCCTCTCAGGCGGCTCATGTCTGCACCTAGCAGGGGCGTGGGCCCATTAATTCCCAGGCAAATGGGTTCTGGGCACGTGCAGGCAGCAGGTCCTGGGACAGCTCAAACAGGATTAGACCGCCCAGTGCCCCATGGCAGCCGCCCCTCTGGCCTCTAAATGATGGTGCAGAGCACTTGAGTGTTTTCAGGATAAACAGGAGGGCTGGAGCAACTGGGAAGGGGCAGGTATGCAACTTTGCCAAGCCAAAACAGAGAAAGCACAGGACTCCCCTTGCACACTTGGGGTGGGCAGGGGCACCCAGGCCAGCTGAGGACCAGCATGGACTTCAGGCTGCTGTAGGGGTCAGTAGCAGTCATCATGGGTGTTTGCAGTGTTTTCCACCCACAGTGTGCTCCTGCATGCTCCAGACCTGGGCAGGGAAATGGGCAGGTCACTTCTTTCCTCTCTGTTACAGAATGGGAACAAGACTTCTGTGAAGAAAATACCACAAGTCTTACTCCAGCTCTATTCTGTCCCCTGGACCCCTAACACGTTCTTGACCCCTAAAAGTCAGCCTGGGTCTGAGTCCAAACTCTCCCATTTACTTTGTGGGGGTTGGGGCTGATGACTTAACTTTTCTGTTTAATTCAGTTTCCTAATACACTATGAATACTGAACAGCCACTAACTGAATGGCTAAGAAGTCCACATTGCTGAATCCTGTCTCAGCAAGCAGCCCTATGCATTTCCCATGGAACATTACCACATAGGTACAGGGATGCCAGATCTGTAGATACTTCCAAAACCACACAAACTCAGAAGCATACTCTGGATGTTGCCATGCAACCGATCACTTATATTTTAAATATATCTGCTCAGAAAGTACTGTGTGGCTTACACTAACAAAGCTGAAGACCAGGGTTGACCAGTAGGCCCTAGCCTCAAATCGAACAATATCCTCAGATTTTTGTGAGAGGACTAAGAGGCAGACTGGAGGGAAGGGGAGTATGAATTGCCCAGCTGTGCACAAGGCAGCCTTTTACAAGACACCCAAACAGCCACTGGGATGAGGGTACCATTCCTGCAGTACTTCATTAGGCTTCTCACCTTCAGTTCCCTATAGGAATATTGATTCCTGGTGATGCTCAGAAAGCCGTGCCAAAAAGCACAGGTGCTGGCTCTCCTGTACTGTCTATGCCATTGAGGAGAAAGTCTGGTGGGTGCTGGGCTGCCTCACTGCCTCTCCAGCTCTGGTGATTGCTCCATTCAAGCTCTGTGTTGAGCAAACTGAAGAACTAGCAGTGAGCACTTTGCCTCTGCTTTATGTTCAGAGCATGGTTATCTTCCACTGGGGCAAGTCACACTGCACCTCCATTTTTACCCATGCTACAGGTTTTCCTCTTAGGAACAGGGCTGTTTAAGTTTAATTTAAAATAGTAAGTAAATAATGTTCCAGGTGATTGGCAGACGTAGCAGACAGCATCGGAGTGGGAAGGAAGTGGCTGGGTTCTGGCATACACTCTGTTAGGTAAATGAGAATGGCCTTGTTCTTGACACAGCCCTGGAGGAACTTGTCTGACCACCCTGGAGGCAAGTGGCAGGAGGCCAGACTGCACAGGGCTTGGAGTTTGAGTAGTGGGTAGTAGAAGGCCAAGAGCATGCTGGGAACCCAGATGCCCTGAGATGACCCAGAGATGGTCAAAATCTGTCCTGGAAGCTTAGAGAGTCTTTCAAGACAAACCAAGAGAGAGGGAGAGAGAAAGGGAGAAGGAAAAGGAAAGGGAGAGGGAGAGGGAGAGGGAAGGAGGGAGGGAGGGAGGGAGGGAGGGAGAGAGAGAGAGAGAGAGAAGCAACACGAATATCTATGATAAAATACCCATATAGAGTTGTTAATTCTGAGTAATGACTGTGCACTGGCACCAGCCTAGTGTCCTGTAATGAGTTTGGGGCAGGGCATTCGGAAGCCTGAGTCCCAGTGCCAGAGTTTCTTCAATGTGTGGCTGTGATCTCTGAGGCCATGGCAGGGTTCAAACCTCCTCCTTCAGCCTTCTGAGTTTGCATCCTTCCAAAGTACCTATCTTCTTTGTGACTTGGTTTCTTAACCTATGAGGAACAAGAATGGTTCCTGCTCCTAAGGCCTCATGAGGATGAGCAGAAATTTATCATTCATAATGCTTCATGAAATGCAACAATGTACCTAAGACTCCACAATGAGCAGCTTCCACTGTTATCCTCAGCACCAATTCGAAGCAGAGATTTACTGATGTGAGCCAGGGAATTTCAGCCACCTCCCTACTTTGACTTGGGGCCCAGTGGCCAGCATTGGGTCTGACTCCACTCAGACGATAGAACTGCATCAAAAACTCATATGCTCCCAGTGCCCCCATTTATGAAATGGAGTCAACAGAGCCCAGGCAGGAATCTTCCTGCATTCATTGAACTCTGTGTGTGCACACATGGCATGGGGTAGGGTGCATGCACCCACACATGTTAACATACCCAGCCACCTGTCAGGTGCACAGTGATGTCTAGATTAACACTGCTCCACTGCAGACAACCACAACTCTTGTCAGGAAAGCAGCACCCAGAGAGCTGTGTAGTGTTGGGTGCAGAACACATGTCTATAATCTCAGTACTCAGAAGAGGCAGGAACATCCTGAAGCCACAGCATGGGCATATAGTAAGACCTTGTCTCAACACACACACACACACACACACACACACACACACGCACAGGGGCAATGCACATTTACTTGAGTGTAGGGGGGAGATCCCTTGCTCCTGACTCAGGAGCTTGACAACAGAGGCAATACAGGTTCTTCAGCTCTGGGCAAGCCTATTTGCATATTGGTAAAGAAGATGGAACAGATAAACACCTCAACTCTGAAGGATGGCTTGCCAATAATAGTATCAGTATCTCTGCCCTTTATCCAGTCCTTCATTTTATTCACTGAGAACTTTCCTCTGAAGTGTCCCTCTGACAATTTTGTTTCATTCCAGGAAAAAAAAGCTAAGTATTTAGGAAAAAAAAATAACAGTTCGGAAAATGAATAGAAATGAATAGACTGGTAAATCTCCCCTTTTCACTTTGTGTCTGTTGCCTGTTCTCCCACCCATGGAAAGGATGCTAGCAGCTGGTGTGGATTGTCTCACAGCTGTCTTTGGGGTTGCAAAAACATACCTGTCCATACATAGAAGTAGAAGGAAAGGGAACCCCCCCTCTGTCCATATATAGAAGTAGAAGGGAAGGAATCTCTCTCTCTCTCTCTCTCTCTCTCTCTCTCTCTCTCTCTTTCTCTTCTTCCCTCCCTCCCTCCCTACTCTTCCCCTTCTCTCTTTTATGTGTGTGTGTGTGTGTGTGTGTGTGTGTGTGTGTGTGTGTGTGTAGACAAGATCTTACTATATAACCCTGCTGTGGCTTCAGGATGCTCCTGCCTCTGCTTCTGAATATTGAGTTTACAGACACGTGTTCTACAGCTATATACAGCAATCTGTGTGCTGCTTTCCTGAGTGAATCATGCCTGTCTCCTGGTGGATTACCAAACCCTCATGATGACCCAGATTGAATCCACAAGGGTAGAGTTCCACAGTTGACTGATTTCATTGAACCCTTTCCTTGTGGATTGGCAGGAGTCTTGGGAGTTTTTCCACTTTCCTCTTGACAATCACACCGTTGATTCATGTGCTGCTCGTGAACATAGATCCATAAGAGCTTTCATCACTTCTGCTTGTAGTTCCAGAAATACAATTCCTAGTCAAGGTGAAAACATCACTTGCAACATTTCTTTTTGAGTCAGAGATTTATTGATTCAAAACAGCATTCCAGAGGGCTTGCAGATGTGGTGCAAGGGGATAGGGCCATGTTGACTATGATCCAGAGATCTCTGTAGATAGCCTCTGGTACAAAGGGCCACACAGGGATAGAGAGTAGCCATTATGTGAGATGGACTTGGAAGTTTCCACAGAGGGAAATGTACTCAAATTGGGGAATTCTGAGACTAGCCCAGTGCTAGTCAACACTATCACAGCCAGTGCTGTGGATCTGTCTAGCTGTACACAGATGCCTGTGTGGGGAGGTCAGAAAGATTCCAGAAGTAAGTCTGATGTGAGGACCATGGAACAGCCCAAGGAGCTGCCTTTGTGTCTAGTGGCCAGTACTGTTAATGATTCTGCTCTTGGAATTAATCCATCAAAGGTCTGGGTACTGCCATTGTCAGGAAAAAGATGGAGGAGACCCATATTTGGTCCCCTGAAGGAGATGGAGTAGCCTCTGCTTGTCCTCATCACTCACAGGCTGTGGAGGAAGCAGGTGTTCTGTGAATGGGTGGCAAGGCCCTTCAGGGAAACTTTCTGAAATCTCAGGTGGGGAAAGCACAGGAGAGCAAAACAGAAGGGTGGCACTCTTCATCCCATTGAAGCCTTAGGGGGAGGATTCTCCCATAAGTTTTGGGCTATTGAGTCTAGGAAGAGACTTTTGACTTATAGTCATTCAAGTAACTAATTTGAACAGTACAGAAATGGAGATGAAGAGATTATAGATGGAATGAAATGGGACAGGAAGGGGGAGATTCAATTGTGGGGAAACACTTGTCTGAATTACTGGGGTTAGATCCAAGGTTGGTGCAGCCCTCACCACACTACTCACAAAGGGGACCCAAGTCTCCTATCACTAGGGGGACACAACGGCCGATTCAGAGACCACCCAAGAGAAAACCATTCTCTAGAAGCAAGGCTATAGCCAGCAGCAGTTCTCAGTGGCAACTGGCTTTTGTGCTACTCAACATCCTGAGCCCTTCCTCCCAAGGGACATCACAGAGTGACCCAGTGACCAGAGTAGAGAAAGCAGAAGAACTGCTGCTTCCATGGTGAAATCATGGTGAAGCACTAAACACAGAGGAGCAGAACTGAGGGACCTGCTAACTAAAGGTAGAAGGGGTTCATTCAAAGATAGGATTGCCCGAGAGCATCTGTCCCTGGCCCTCCTTCCTGTTGTTAGCCACCTTTCTGCCCAAACATCCCAGGTCAAGGACCACAGACGTTTAGTCTCATCAGGACTGAGCTGTTTCAGGAAGAGGCCATAGACGAGACTAAATACTGCTTCTGGGTGTTGAACCAGTGTTTCAGACCTCTATGTAGAACAGACCACAAGGTAAGAGCCCAAGAATGAACCCACTCTTATGAGCAAGGGGCATCAGCAGCATGGGCTAGACACCAGGTGCCTTTTCAGCACCAGGCTGGCTGTTTGGAAAGTGGCCACTTCCAGTTATAGAACCAGACAGCCCTGAGCTCTGAAACTACCCTAAGTTCTGGTTACTCTGTGTCCCTGAGCAGGTCACCTGACCTCTCTGGGCCTGATCTAGTTCCTTGTCATAAAGGACAGGTAAGAAATAGCCTGGAGGTAGGAAATACATAGCGTAGCATTTATGGAGCACTAGGCTTGGGGCTGGGTAGGGAATGATCAGTAAATGTCCCACCCTTCAGGTCTTTCTGCAAACAGCTGAGTCTTTCAAATTTCCTTGAACCACTGACCAAAATGGCATAGTTTATGCCTCAGAGATCTGGGGAGGGCCCAAGAGCTTGGCCATCCATGGACCCAGAACCACAGAGTGAGTAGAAACCAGATGGGCTGAGCACAGCAATGTCCTGGAATCCTGAGTGGTCTTAGAAATGCAGTCTTGGCTAGAGGTGACTCAATATAGCAGCTCTGTCCTCCAGGCCCAGCCTGTCACTGGATGGAGAAGGGTCCCTCATATCAGTTGGCTCAGTTCATCCCACGTATTGGACAGTGTAAGGTGTGGAGGGACATCAGGACAGATCACATCTCCTAACTCAATGTGCCTTCTGTTCCTCCATCCTTGAAGCCTAGGTAGGCATCAACCTGGCAGCCCAGTCGTTTCTGCTTTGCCTTGCTTGGCAGCCAACTCAGCCCAGTCTGGGTAGTCAGTCGGGGTTTGCCAAGCTTCTGCTGCCCCCTTGAGGTCTTCTGTAGTTCTAAAGCCTGTCCCAGCTTTTCAGAAGACTGGTTAAGTCTGGGCTGGAAAAGAAGAGGCTGTTCAGAGCCTGAGAAAGCTCTGCTTCTGCCCTGCCACCACTCGCTGGTGAGTACGGGGAGCTCTCACATGGATGGCAAGAGGGTGCAAAATGGGGGCGCCATACATTGGGGTAGTCCAGCCATTCCCTGCAACTTCTCTGCCTGCAAACCATAATGGCGTTTCTCACACTCAGCCTTTAGAGGATCGGATGGCTATGTGACCAACAGCAGATAATACAGATACGCCTTATTGAGCACTTGTGAGCAAGGCAGTGCGTTTTAACATAACATCTCATTACATCTCTGTAAACAGAAACTTCTGACAGGGTGTGGTGGTGCACACCTTTAATCCCAGCACTTGAGAGGCAGAGGCAGGGAGACCTCTGAGTTTGAGGCCAGCCTTGTATACAGAGCTAGTTTTGGGAGAGCCAGGACTACACAGAGAAACCCTACCTTGGAAAATGAAACCAAACAAACAAGCAAACTAACTTCTTAACTTCTGGTGGAGACACTAGCAGTGTCTTCATTTTTACAAATAGGAAACCGAACCTCAATGTCCCAAATCACACACTCAGGAGGAGAGCTATGCTAACAGCAGCCCGTTGAACATCATGCTCCACCATGACCTTCCTCCCTGTGAGTTCAGGGTGCCTGCCACTGTCACAGCCACAGCTGTATCCTATCTGCCTTCATCCATTCTCAATTCTTCTTTGTCACCATTTGATTTGCATATCAGTTTCTCCAAGTCATTGCCAACAGCGCTGACTTAGCATGAGGAAGCTCTAGTTAATACACAGCAAAGGAGGTACTTCTGTTTAGATTGTGAAGTGGGGAGCCATGATCCACAGAGGTCTGTTGGGCTCCCGGATGCCAGCGTGAAATGGGTCCTGAGCCACGAAGCCCATTCTCAGGCTGGTACAGATTCTGGGAGTGCTGAACCAGGCAATTTGGGGCTTGTGGTCAAGGAGGCAGCTGGGTACCACCATCTGTGAGTTGTAGGGACCGCAACTCTCCATCAGTGAACACCACTGACTTCAGACATTGGACACAATGCAGAAAAAGAACTTACATGGTACCTTTTAAAGAGCTCAGTGAGGACACTGCCTCCACTGACTGTTTCTAGAGATCCATTCTCCTACTGGGAACCCTAAGTACTGGAGGCAATGATTTGGGAATAGCTTTGTTGCTTGTTTCTGATGACTCTTCCCACTCTGTCCTTGAGTGTATTACAGAGTGAATACCTCTGTTCTTGGAATCCAAGGGTCTAGGAAACCATCTCAGCTTCCACCAGGTCTGGTCACAAGGTCTGGAGAAGTAAAAGTAACAGTAAGTTCCTGGTATTTTGACATTCTCGTATTTCAACCAGAAGCCCCCTCTCCTGGCCACACAGCATTACACACTGTGTCCCCTTCTGCCCACCCAGAACCCATTAAGGCACACAGGAAGCCAAGCAGAGGAAGCTCATTTGTCTATCTACAGATAAGAGCCAATACCTCTATCAGTTAACAGTGATGCTGCATTTTAAGCACTTGACACATAGTAGGCCCCCACGAGTCCTCTGTTGCTCTGTGACAGAGATAGGGCCTATCTGGAACTGGTTTTAACTGAACTGCTTACCAGCTTACAAATGGAACACTATCCCCTCCCTTCGGTTACCTTGTGACTCATTTATCTCTGCCAAGAATTAGTTCCCAGCAAAGGACATGCTTCATGGCACCAGAGGTCACATGTGGAAATTGGGAGCTCTATTACATTCCCTAATGGGTCTCAGAAGAGCTAAGGTATCAGCTCAGTGATCCAAAAACCGCAGGCCTGTTCTAGACACTGAAACAGACTTCCTCTATTCAGGAAAAGAACTGTCAGAGAAACTGGCCATCTCTTACCCCAATTTTTCCTGTGCTAGAAAAACTCTTTCTGACAACTCTTCCCTCTCTGTCCTTGAGTGTATTACAGAGTGAATACCTCTGTTCTTGGAAACAGACCTCTTTCCAGTCCCAGCAAGGTTCAAGAGGGAAGACACCTTAGAGAACTGTAGCTAAGCCATTACCTGACAGAGAAAGAAATTGAATGTCCAGAGAGAAAAGGAGACAGAAGACATAGACCCTCACACATCTGGGTTCACTTTATGACCCTGTGAGCATAGCATTGTCTCCATTCCACACACACGAAAGTCCAAGTTCATAGGACTAAAAGGATTTGCCTGCCATCACCAGCCATACAGCTTTGTTGTTGGTCAGGAACTTCAATGTATCTTTGGAAGGTGTCAGTGATTCTGAAAGGAATCAGATGTGGGCAGGCTTCTCTGGCCTAAAGCATAACCTGGCAAGGGGTGGGCCAGCACACTTTCTGTGTTGGCACAGCTGTTGAGCATGGGAAGATGAGTCACATCGCTTCCAAAGGCCACCCATGTGAAATACCGGGAATGTCTCTCCTGAAGAAGCTGAAGGCTGCCTGAGGAACCAGGGGCAACTCCCAGCAGCCAATGAGAATAATGTTTCTCTGCAATCTGAATAGCTGGCCCCTCGTGTGCACCGCATAAGTGACTGCAATGGGGCCCTGAACTTTTGAAAAGATGGAATGTTCCCTACTTGGATATGGGGTTGGTTACACAAGTGTATAAGCTTCATAAAGATTTGCTAGTACTCATCAAAACAGGGCCTTGTCTTATCTATAAATTACATTATAATAAATTTGATTATTAAGAATGACAATAGGAACATCATTACAACTATTGAATAAATAAATGAAAAATAAATAAATGGCTGGAATAAGAGCTATGAGGGATGATAGGGAGTGTGAAGCTCCCAAAGACTTGGTCTAGTCAAACAGATTGAGAAAATCTTCCCAAGGAAGTAACATTAGTCTGACGTTAAGGTCCAGGTAGCCTGGGGGCTTAGAAGACAGTGCATGCTAAGCACCTGCATGTGCTCAGAGGGGCTCTGATGGATACTATTAAAATTAAAGAGATGGTGGCTAGAGAAAGGGGTGCAGAGAATTGAACTTCAGGATGTGTTGGTGCTGGGTAAGAGCCAGCATTTCCCCTGAGAGAATCTCAAGTCCACCAAGGGCTGGAAGGAGGTATAGTGACTCATGGTTAACACTGTGGAATCAGTGTGTACCTCTTCCTTCTCCTGGCTGGAGAGCTCCTAAGGTTAGAGAAAGGTCTTCATAACCTGTATGTCCCCCAAAACGTTTTAGCAGTACTGATCAGGAAGGGATGCACGTAAATGTTCCGAATGAATGAATGAATGAATGAATGAATCCACCTCATTTGGATCCAGTGTGCTTTTCTAAAGCCATCTGATAAAGAAAAATATAGACTAATATAATTCTCCTCTCCCAATTGAAGGTGTAGTGATCAAGGATGAGGGGCCTGCACCCCAAAATTATTCATTGTAACCTCTAAGTACACAAGAAGCCTGCAGGTGCATGTGGGGGCACCTGGACCCCGTTGTCAGGCTCTACCCCTTGTTACTGTAGTAGTCCTGCTAGCCTATAGCATGTGACCTCCCTGGACATTTCCACTGCACAGTACCCTTTCTGCCTCAGGATTCCTGGACCTCAGCTGTGATGAAGGTACAGCAAAGGCTCCTATGTACTACTGCCCTATTCCTGAAGCAGCTGAAAGCACTCGGTCAGTCACATCTACTGGGTGACAGTTTACACTGCCCTTGAAGTCCCAGCTCCAGCTGCTGCCATCCTGGAGAACATTTAAATTTTTCTGTTCGTCTGGCCTCATTAGACACTACCTTGCTTCCCATCTCTCTGAAGTACAGTCTTGGCCCCTGCTTCATTCTCCTGCACAGCCTCCTTGCTCAAGAATGGTCTCTGTGTTCTTCTCTTACACTCCAATGTCTAGCATGCGGCAGGATGAGGTGGGGTAGGATGACTTGTAAGTGGATGGAAGTAGAGCTCTAAAAAGTCAATGACGCAAAGGACAGACACAAATCATTAATATCGATATGGAATGATGTGAATGATGGATAGGATTCCATATAGGAATCCTATATGGATTTTCCCCTCTGATTTTATCTCTGAGCTTCCCCTTGATAGATGGTTTCCTAGACTTCCAAGCTTACCTGGAGGATTTTTGCTTTGTTACAAGGTCCCTGGGTCTGTTCCCTATGCACAACCATTTCCTTCTGCATTGCAGTGCCTCTGCCTGTGTCACACCCACAGTGAGAAGTTAAGCCACGTGAGGCTGGGTCACTACCATGGGCATCAGAAGGACTCTTTTGTACGAAGAGCCCCGGCAGCAGTATAGACAGAGTCACAACATACAGAAGAAAGAAAATGGGCTGCCTCCTCTCATGTTCATCGAAGCAGATTAATTTATCCTTTGATCTTTGGATGAAAAGTTCTTTCTGCAAGGCCATATGGTGAGGTTTAGAACACATTTCTCTTAGGCACAGGAGGGAAACAGATCACCTGCTGGGAACATAACTGCCAGTGAACCGAAAGCAGCTCAGCACTTCGGGAGCCCTAGCTTGCTGACGGTTGGTTGTACACACCTTTAATAGGATGCTGATCATAGGACCCACACTGAGGATGGATGTGCTCAACGTTTAGCAGGCAGGCATCATTTAACCTTCACAATGACAGGAGGACATCGCTTACATTTACAGAAGAGGCAGCTGTAGGGAGCAGGAATGGAGGTGAGCAGATGAGGTGACTTCAAAGCCACAGACGCTGCTAATTTTACTCTTAAGAAACTTTACGGTGACACCTGTAACTTGTACGGTGAAGGGTCTCTTTCCCCAGCTAGACCGTGTCTGACTGGGCTAGCATGGTTTTCTCACCCTCACACTACTCCCCAGGGTCAGCTGACCTGCACATTTGAGAAGCTCATGAAATGGCAACCCAACCAATTGACAGGAACGAGTCGAGGGGAGCCTGAAACATAGGCTGCCTAGCAACGGACCTCTTTCCCTCTCCACCAGTATTTTTAAAATCATGTTAAATAGGATGCCCAGTATAACAGTAAACACAGAAAGAGCCTAAAATTTAGGAACTTTAAAGTCACCGGGGAAGCCAGGCATGGCAGCAAACACTTGCAATACCATCATTCCAGAGGCTGAGGCAGAAGGACCACTGTGAGTTTGAGACTAACCTGGGCTATGTAGTGCATTTAAGACTGGCCTGGGATAAATACTAATACTCTGTCTCTAAAAACAAAATAAACTAATACATAAAAATAAATTGTGATCCCATCACCCAGATACATCACTTTGCTTTCACTTCCCTACAGAAATTGAGGTCATTGTTTATAAAATGTTAACAATGAAAATGGCATTTTGGAAATGGGAAAAAAAGTTGAAAAATAATACAAGCTCTGTAGCCTTAAGTGCTAGCATTTTGTCATATGCTGGCCTGATTTCTCCTTACCCGCCCTGACTGCCGTGTCTGCTGGGTTGTTTTTACCGTAACGTTGGTTGTGGAGAGGGGGGGATTTATGGTTTGTTCTTAATGAACATACTTCCATCATGAGCTGAAACAAAACCCATTTAACTACTTCCAAGCTGCTAAGCATGTAGGCTGTTTAAAATCTGTCATATTCACAAAGAGCAGAAAAGAAAATATCTCTCCTCTGGGTACCAACAAGGGAGTCTGTGGTCATCAGCTCTGGATAGAAGTCATTGGGGCAGCCCTGGTACGGCTTTCAGTCATCAAAATCTGGGCTTCTTCCACTTGCCACAGCTGTTCTTCACAGTGCATGTCAGAGCTGCCCAGGTATCTGAGAGCATCAGATGAGAGGGAATGACTGTGGCTTTCTCAGGACATCTCCTGCACCTTCTCTGCAGTGTGGCTCGCATTCTTGTGGAAGGGTGTGCAGAGATAGAAGACAAGAAAGGAGAGAGGGACACAGCAATTGCGCTCACAGCAAAGAATTACAGCAGTTCAGAGGGGGTAAAATAGAAATAGAAGAATGCGTATGATGGTCTTTCTTCTGATTACACACACATACACACACATACACACACACATACATATACACACACATACACACACACATACACACACATACACATACACACACATACACACACACACATACACACACACATACATATACACACACATACACACACACATACCACATCACACACACACACATACACACACACATACACACACACATACACACACACACATACACACACACATACACACACACACATACACACACACACACACACACACATACACACACACACACACACACACACACATACACACACACACACACACACATACACACACACACACATACACACACACATACACACACATACACACACACATACCACACA
>JADRCH010000008.1:11290961-11349369 GCA_019843965.1 Rhynchomys soricoides
TTGTATTGCTAGCCCCATTTAGCAGATGAGAAAACTGAGACTAGGGGGTGAAGCAGTTCACATTATCATTCGACTCTGGTGTAGTAAAGTGAGGATTCAAACCAAGATAAGCCCAGTGTCTCCTCCTTTAAGTGACTCATGCCAAGAGAGGGAAAGATTGAGATGTTTCACATTTAAGATTAGAAAATCGGATACCAAAAGACAAAGCCTGGCTCCAGGCTGGATCCTGTACCACAGGGAAACTCACTAATCAGTGCTTAACTGACAGAAGCAGAATTGTGAGCAGCAGGTTGCATTTTTAAAAAAGTCATATCAATTTTAAATTTACACCTGTGATTCTGTAAGGGGATGTCTTCATCTTTGAGAAGCTCACAGCAAAGTATTCATGGGTACGGGGTGATATTAAACTGCAACTCTCCATATTGTTAAGGAAATGTAGCTGTGCTGTGCACATGTGAGTATGTGTATACATAGAAAAAACAGATGGGATGAAGTGTTCCAGAGGATGAATCTGATGAGCATGCTCATGCTTCTGAAGTCATTGCCCAAAACAACTGTGCGAGGCAGGACAAGGGAAAGTTGGCGGTGTCATCATGAGCTCATGGGAATTCCCCGGATCCTATTCCATGGATGGTTCATCTCATTCCTGTGTCATCTCCCCACCCCACCCCCATCCTGCTTCTCTCTGAAGTTCTGCGGCCGCCACTAATTCGTCCCTTCAGCTTGCATGTCCAGTTGGTTAAATGCACATCTCCTGAAAGCTATTCATCACTAAGGAGCTGCAGTGCAGAATGTTAATATTCACTACTGGCTGAGACACTCTTTCTGGGTGAGTTTGTTACATTGGGGAGAAGAGCATTATGGGACGAGGTAGTGGAGGGTGAGAGGCGTGAGAGAGCGATGTGGTGGACCAATTGCAGAGCCTGAAATGGTGAGGGCTGAGAGGAACCAGGGTAGATTCCCAGAGAAGAGAGGCTGCTCTCATAGCAAGTCAGGAGAGGGCTGACCCCAAACCCTGAGATGGGCACAAAGACCTATGTTTTTAAAAACTCCTCCTACTGGGTTATCATTTTCTCTGAAAAAAAAAAAACCACTACATAATAATAATAATAATAATAATAATAATAATAATAATGTCTGAAGACATGACTCAGCAATTAGAAGCACTTACTGTTCTTATAGAGGGTCTAAGTTCAGTGCCCAGAATCTGCCTCAGGCAACTTACAGCTACCTGTAACTCCAGCTCCAGGGGATCCAAGGTCCTCCTCTGTTCTCACACATACACAGACCTCCAAGCAAACATGTAATTAAAAAGTAAATATAATCTTGAAACATGTTTTTAATGAATGGCTATTGTTGTTGCTAAAGCCAGTATCGTCCGGGACTTGCCTTTTGGATTAGCTTGCCACTCAGAAAAAAGTACAAAACTGAAGGATCATATTGGAGGGCTATTCTAAGCACTAAAAGCTAAAAATAATATCTGAACTGGTGGAGATATTTTTCCATGTAAGGAAGCATGTGAAAATTTCACTATTGCCCACTGTCAGAAACAGAAAAATAAAACATGAATATTAATTAACACAAATTCAGAATAATGATAATTCATAACATTTTGTAAAGTGATGCTTTTAGAGACACTAGAAAAATTTAAAAACAACCTCTGGAAACTGGTCATAGTGCTGCACACCTGTAATCGAATACTCAGAAGGCCAAACAGGAGGTTCAAGAGTTCAAAACCAGCCTGTGGTATGTATTCTGTCTCAACAACAAAAATCTGGAAAATAGTCTGAATGAATAAAACCAAGGTAAAGACTAAGAAAACAGCAGCATACATATTAATAGAATATTAAAATAACAGAAAGACTATGCTCGTTATGGTCTGATCTGTGCCCATAATATTGAAACTCTATTCCACCATCTCCATGTGACAGTATCAGGCATGAGGTAATTAGCCAAGGCAAAATGAGATAGTGAATGTGGAAGCATGGTCTGACACTCCCAGAGGTCGACTGTGAACCATTTGCAAGCTCCTTCGGAAGCAAACTGAGCTGCATGTTGAATTCGGACTTCCTAGCTTCCAGAGCAGAGACAAACGAGATTCTGCTGTTTAAACCATACAACCCACGCCCCTTGTCTGGCAGTCCGAGCAGTCTAACACAATTCTCTCACCCAAAAACCTTAGGTGAGAAACAATCTCAAAGCTGAAGTGTATTCGTGGTATCTTACAGAATAGAGGGAGATGAAAGTTCAGACTCCTGACTCTCAATCCCAGGCTGTGCCTACAGTAGTCCCCATTTACCAAGCTCTCGGTGCTAGGCATGGCAGAACCGCTTTTAGAAGCATCGTCTCACCCAATGGCCACAAACGGGTGGATATAGTCTCTATCCTTTCTGAGAGATTGAAAACAGAGTCAGGGGCCCAAGTCCCACTGATAATGGGGGAATGAAGCCCTAAGTTGAACTGAGTCTTGTCCAAATCTACATCACCACTCTTTGGGTCTACAGACACTCGATATTTCAAAACAGTCAACAGTTTGCCTCTGCAGCAGAGGATTAAATTCGTTGCCTGTGGATACAGCAGAGGTAGGTGTGCCTCAAGCTGTGTGATGATTTCCTGAGCTCTCCTCCATGCCCCTGGAGGATCTCTCCTGCGCTGGGGTACTAACTTATTACTTGAGAAGTGTCTTTAGAAAGAGTTTGTTTTGTTTCCTGCCTTGGGACCTAAACTGACTTCTGAGCAGCCACGGGGAGCTTAGACATGGTTTGCAATCA
The DNA here is from genome assembly GCA_019843965.1 of Rhynchomys soricoides. Lineage (NCBI taxonomy): Eukaryota > Metazoa > Chordata > Mammalia > Rodentia > Muridae > Rhynchomys > Rhynchomys soricoides. The sequence goes on from JADRCH010000008.1 coordinate 11,293,733, forward strand.
GCCAGCGTTGTCTCTATCACCATCAGATGTTCTGACTTTCCAGGGTGGTGTCCTTGTCAAGGCATTCCCACCCTCAGGGTCTAGCTCCTCTCACTAGGGATGAGAAAGGCTGCAGCAGACAGCTTATGGGAATCCTAAGCTAGAAGCTTCTTTGGAAGGCTCTACCACTACCTCCTATTGAAATCACATTATTTTTTTTGTATCTCCCTGAAGTCATCTTATTTTGACCCGCATTTAAGCGTATCACCTCTTTGATGCTCAGAACGCCCCTGGACTCGACTCTAGCCTTCCCCACTATTTACGTATTCTTTTGAGGCACCATCGAGACACTCTTTGCTAAGCCCCACAGGAAAGTGGAGGTACTAAGGACTTCACTTAGCTCCTGACTTTGGGTCCATCTTAATCTCTTTGGAAAGACCCCTCTTTTCCCATGGGAGACCTCTATGGCTCCATGAAGCATGGGGTCCTTGATTGTTCATGACCTAGCACAGTCATGACTGGGAAATACTTGCTGATGGATGAATACAGAAAGAAGTGACTGTTTTGCCTTAAGCTCCCGTTCCTGCGATGTGAGAGAACACTCAGAAAAGTTAATTTATATCCTGATTATCAAGCCAATTTCTAACTCCACGTCAACGATTCACTTTGATGTTAAGAACGTCGCTGGACTTGGATTTCTTCATCTGAAATATATATTGGTGCTGTCTTAGTCCCCTAGCACTATTGAGAAGCTGAAACAGTACAGCAATTCTCAATACTCTTTGACTTCAGTGAGCACCAAATAGATGCTAGCTGCTAAGATTAATATTCCCTTCAGGGAGTCTGCTGTGACATTGTGTCTCCTAGGAATGTCAGAAACTGCACCCATAAAGTCTCATCAATATAACTGTGTAAACAAGAGCTGAACAGGGATGACAATAGGCATGCCAACATGGACATGGGGGGAATGAGGTAGGGGGCACTTGCCAGGCCTCTAACCTAAAATACATAGCCAATTAAGGAATGATGACAGAAAAAAAACCCTCTTCCCTGAGGGAGAGCATATTGGTTAGTTATCTAATACCAAACAGGCAGCCACAAAGATATACAAATAACATTATACAAACTGAGAAGGCTATATATGTGTCTATATAATATTTAATAATGTATAATAATAAATAGTATATATTATAAAATATGTTTGTGTGCATGTGTATGTATATACATACAGCTCATCGATTTGCAAGAGTTCAAGGAGGGGTGTATTGGAAGGTTTAGAGAGAAGGAAAGGAGAACTGAGGCAACAATATTATATTATATTATAATCTCAATCAAATTAAATAATTTAAAAATATTTTTAAAGGGCACGGTTCCTTAAAACGTAAAATCTTGGGTCTGGTTAACTTTGGCATGTAACGCTATTTATTTTGCGAGATTTTTAACAATAAAGTATAAAATTAAAAACAAAGATTAGGATTCCTGATGCATCATGATTAAGTTCCTTAAAGCCATATTTAGAAGTAAAAGACTCAAGCATAAATGGTCAGGGGCTGCTGCCATGGAAACTTGCTTAAACACCTGAAATGTAATTGCCTTTTCAACCAGATGTTGGCTGTACTACAGCATCTGGGAATCCACAAGCAGAGTCTAGCTCTAAAATAAGATTTCTGTTTCTTTTGTTCAATGAAATCTGATTACGGAAAAACAGAACACATCATTTCAAATTTCAGGTCATCTGGCATCCAGAAGAAGACAGGTGTGAACTGATTAATTTGATTCAAAATCTGGAGTCAGGTGAGATAATTGTAAGGTCTAGAAAGTATTTTTTCTTCCTGATTTATTTACAATAGACACCAGCTCCCAAAACATCCAGCCCTGTAGACATGAATGCCACGGCTGCAGAGCCACAGCTGGAGAGGTGGTGTGCAGAGATCAGACACACCGCCTTCCACAAAGCCTCACAGTTCACAAGCCACATGGCCTTCAGCCGGTGACTCATCCCTCTATACCTCAGTCTCTCCATTTGTGACACACCATAATGATCGTACGCACCCCATGAGGGATAGGAGGAACGTGTGAGTTAATGATTGCAAAATTCTTGGAAGATTGCCTCATTTGAAGTGTTAAATGGACTAAATAATTTCAGGCTAACTCAAAAAGAGAGAGAAAATTATAGACTGAAACCTCGGGACCTTGGGGACTACTCTGCATTTTTGTTCCAAAGGTATTGGTTCAGAAGGGCACGAAGAAAATCCTTTTTGTTCAGCCCGTGTCGTTGGCAATTCCTGTGGGGTAGAAATCAATGAGAATTTGATAAACAGCTTGCAGTCCTCCCTGGAAAATCCCTAAAATTGATTCCAAGATCCTTGACTTTCTAAGTCTTCTATAAAGCAGACAAAAATAAACACGGCTTTTCTTTAAGGTAGTAGAAAGTAAAATGTCGTTATTTTCAGTAAAAATACTTTTTAAAGTTACATAAGAGCTTTTACAACATAAAATAAGATAGAGAATTCACTACAATATCCAGAAACATCATAAAATGAACTGGAGCCAAAGGAGCTCAGGACCCACATCACCTGCCTTCTAGGTAGACCCAGCTGTGCTGCTGAGTCAAGTGCACCTGAACTGCCATCCATAATTGGGTGGTTCCATTGACTCTGAACCTGACATCAATGACAGTGACATCAATGTCCAGGTTGTGGCATTCTATAAGTGTTAACGGCCAAGTGAAGTGGATGAAACCCCAACATGGTGACTGATACGTTTGCAGCATTCTTACCTTATGTGACTAATTTTGAAAGCTAGATGAGTTAAAAGGAAATGCCTTCCCTGAACTTCCAAACTGTGGGGTTTTATATTCAACAGGATTCACCTGTGAAGGAATGATCATTAAATTTTACAACCAGATACTCTTTACAGAAGCAGAGAACTTGATTGATTGATGGTTGGTTGATTGATTTTTATTTTGAGGCTACAGTGCTGGGAATAAACCCAGGGCTTCCTGCATGCTGAGTAAACGCCCTATCATGTGAGCTACACCACCAATAGGATCTTCTTTCCAATCAAGCCTTCCAGTTGGAAACCACTAAATGCATGAAACTATGTAAGAAAGCTGGCAATCCTGAGGAAAGATGGCTAATTCCAGATCTAAGAAAAGGAATGACATCATTAACTCAGACAGCCAGAAAGCCATCTAGAACTACGTGGGCTTGGACAAACTGGATCTGAAGACATTTGAAAAATTGTCCCATTATTTGCTCCCACTAGCTAAACATGGGACAATTTGAGCATCAATGTAAATAATAATACAAAGCATTCGAAAGTATTAATGATGCTCCAATCCATGTGTTTATAGAAAAAACTAAAAAGGACCACGTTGGCAAGATTTTAGGGATCATTTCTGGGTCTTCAATTCTATTCCATTGATCTACCTGCCTGTCACTGTACCGATACCATGCAGTTTTTATCACTACTGCTCTGTAGTACAGCTTGAGGTCAGGGAGGCTGATTCCCCCAGAAGTCCTTTTATTGTTTTCACTATCCTGGGTTTTTTGTTATTTCATATGAATTTGAGAATTGCTCTTTCTAGGTCTACAAAGAATTGAGTTAGGATTTTGATGGGGATTGCATTAAATCTGTAGATTGCTTTCAGCCGGATGGCCATTTTAACTATATTAATCCTGCCGATCCATGAGCATGGGAGATCTTTCCATCTTCTGAGGTCTTCTTCAATTTCTTTCTTCAGAGACTTGAAGTTCTTGTCATACAGATCTTTCACTTGTTTGGTTAGAGTCACACCAAGATATTTTATGTTGTTTGTGACAATTGTGAAGGGTGTCATTTCCCTAATTTCTTTTGATCTTTGACAAAGGGGCTAAAACCATAGAGTGGAAAAAAGACAGCATCTTCAACAAATGGTGCTGGTTCAACTGGCGGTCTACATGTAGAAGATTGCAAATTGATCCATTCCTATCTCCCTGTACAAAACTCAAGTCCAAGTGGATCAAGGACCTCCACATAAAACCAGATACACTGAATCTAATAGAAGAGAAAGTGGGGAAGAATCTTGAACACATGGGCACAGGGGGAAAGTTCTTGAACAGAACACCAAAGGCTTGTGCTCTAAGATCAAGAATCAACAAATGGGACCTCATGAAATTACAAAGCTTCTGTAAGGCAAAGGACACTGTCAATAGGACAAAACAGCAACCTACAGATTGGGAAAAGATCTTTACCAATCCTACATCCAATAGAGGGCTAATATCCAATGTATACAAAGAACTCAAGAAGCTAGACTCCAGAGATCCAAATAACCCTATCAAAAAATGGGGAACAGAGCTAAACAGAGAATTCTCAACTGAGGAAACTCGAATGGCTGAGAAGCACCTAAAGAAATGTTCAACATCCTTAGTCATCAGGAAATGCAAATCAAAACAACCCTGAGATTTCATCTCATACCAGTCAGAATGGCTAAGGTCAAAAACTCAGGTGACAGCAGATGTTGGCAAGGATGTGGAGAAAGAGGAACACTCCTCCATTGCTGATGGGAATGCAAGTTGATACAACCTCTCTGGAAATCAGTTTGGCGGACCCTCAGGAAAATGAACATAATACTACCTGAAGACCCAGCTATTCCACTCCTGGGCATATACCCAGAAGATGCTCCAACATGTAATAAAGACACATGCTCCACTATGTTCATAGCAGCCATATTTATAATAGCCAGAAGCTGGAAACAACCCAGATGTCCTTCAACAGAGGAATGGATACAGAAAATGTGGTACATTTACACAATGGAATACTACTCAGCTATTAAAAACAATGACTTCATGAAATTTGCAGACAAATGGATGAATCTTGAAAATATCATCCTGAGCGAGGTAATGCAGTCACAAAAGAATGAACATGGTATGTACTCACTGTTAAGTCGTTATTAGCCCAAAAGTTTGAAATACTCAAGAGTCACTTAGAAGCAACAGTAGGGATGAGTGTGAGGTCCTAGAAGGAGGAGTTGGAGAAGGGACTGAAGGAGCTGAGGGAGTTTGCATCCCCAGGGAGGCAGCAACAGTGTCCACTGGCCTGACCCCTCGATACTCCTGGAGACTGATCCACCAACCAAAGAATACACAGGGAAGGACCCATGGTGCTGGCCACAAATGTGGCAGAGGAGGGTCTTGTTATCCCTCAGGGGGAGGAGAGGCCCTTGGGCCTAAGGGTGTTAGATTCCCCAGTATAGGAGAATGCCAAGGAGGGAAGATGAGAGTGAGTGGGTGGGTGGGTGGGTGAGTGGGTGGGAGAATACCCCCATAGTGGCAGGGGAGGGAGGAGGGAATGGGGAGGTTCCAAAGGGGAGATCTGGAGAGGGGGAAACATTTGAAATGTAAATAAAATATGAAAAATAAATAAATAAAAAAAGATTTAAGGGATCTAGCTACATTTTCAAAGTTATCAAAGCAGAGAAGAGCAGACACTATTCCGATGTCAAGCAGTCCTATGTAATGTTAAACACAATGTTTCAGGTCAGGTGTGTGGTTGCATATCTACAATCCCAACACTCAGAAGTGAGGGATTCCAAGGTCCTGGCCAGCCTGGGCTACATAGTGGCACTATGTCTGTAAGCCAGGATATTTCTCTGGATGAGAGGGGTGTAGCTAATCAAACTAGAAGGAAGTAGACAGTTTCATACATCCCTAATAAAATTAATGACACAATAGTTCTAGTCAATGATCATCCATGGATTCTCACATTACTAAAGAAAGACAGTTGGACATTGTGTACCCATGGGAAAACCATGCTATCAAAAGACAAAGCAGATTATCTTGTGAAGCCTCAGAATCTAGTGTTCAAATTATAGAAAGTGCAGGAATCAAGGGATATGAGGAACAACCTTCCAGAGCTTCAGTGAGAAGAAAATGGGAACCAGAAATTTTTTTAAAAAGTCTTTAATTAAAACAATAGTGAGAGGGATAAATAGAGCAGGAACCGATGCAAGGCTCTATCTATCTATCTATCTATGCCATCCAGAATGAATGGATCTTTTCGAATCCTAATGGAAATAATCTGGTGTTTGTGTTTGAGTGTCTGTGTTTTAAATATAAAAGAATTTAAACCAACTAGGTATTTGATATTAAAAGAATATGTCAAATTTCAGGTATGAAGCTGATGTTTGGGTCATTTTATTGTCACTGAAATCAACCTCACATAGCATGAAATAAATCATTTGAGAGCAAACAAATTGCTGGTATTCAGTTCATCAAGCATGTTGTATAACATGTGTTTCCATCCAGTTCCAGGACTTTTGTCCTGTTAAAATGAATCCCATCTAATCCATTAAGCAGTTGATTGCTCTTCGCTGGACACGGCTCCAATACATTGTTCTCTATGGCTGCCCTATTCTGGACACTCCAGATAAATGGATCTTTCCCTTATGTCTGATACCTTCCACGTAGCATGCTTTTGAGACTTATACATTGACTAGTATATGTCAGTGCTTGCTTTTCCCAAGGATCCAGCCTACGGTTACAGGTTGTCCTTTTACTTTGTGGTAGACCTTTACTCCATTCTCCTGTCTTAGCTATGTCATGGCATGTTGTCACGAGCAGGCTGTACATGGGTTTGTTTGAACACCTGTTTCGAATTGTTTTGTATACATAGCTACAAGTGGAGTTTCTAGATCATCTATATTTAGCTTTTTTGAGGCTCCACCAAACTATTTTCACAGGAGCTGTACATTCCTATCATTAGCGGACAAGGATCTCCGTGTCCTTGTCATTTTCCCCAGCATTCCAAGGGTCTTAGTGTAACCACCCTACTGTGTATAAAGTAGTTAAGACTTATATTACCCTAATGACAGCTGATGTGAAATCTACACACTATGCTTGGTCATTTTCATTTCTTCCTGGATTCTTTAAAATTAGTTGTTTCTTCTTCTTGCATTACAAAAATTATTTACTCTAGACATTAGATCTTTATTAGGTATAGAATTTGCAAATAGCCTCTCCTGTTGTGGAAATTGTCCTTTTAACTTTCTTGATAATTTTGTTTGGTACATAAAGGTTTTTAATTTACTTATCAACTTACCAATATGTGTTGTTTTTCTGGTATTTTAGGGTCCATATCTAATAATTCATTCTCTAACTGAAAGCCTTGGAAATTTTCTTCTAAAAGCTACCAACTGTTATCTCCTACATATGAGCTATTGATCCACTCTGAGTCTGTGTGTGCTAGGAGGTGAACTGTTGTTGTTTTACAGGTAGGCTATTTAGTCACAAGAGTTCTCATCGAGAGAAACACGAAACGCTTACAAATGAATGGAAATGTTTACATGTCTAAAACAAAATCATGTTGGAAGGTACAGGTAAAATAAGAGTGTTCGTGATTCTGCCATCTTTGAAGCAAGATAATAAGTTCATGGGGTTCGTGATGCCAGCCTGTCTATAAATACTCTTAAAAATCGTCCATGCTGAAATGAAGGCATCATTCATTAGCGAGTATCCAGAAATAGCTGCAGATGAAATGCATAATGTCTCAAATTCATTTCAAAGTAACTTTGATGAGGGGATGAGTTTGATCCACAGGAAATGGATTGCTCACGGGCTGACAGTCACTGAGGCTGTGATGACAGACGTGGGCTCAGTCTACTGATCTCTCTACTTCTTTGTGTATTCAGAAACAAATCTCAGCTTTTAAAATGCAGTCTATAACTCATTGCAAGTCTCTTTCCAGACGAAGACAAGAAGAAGTGGGCTGTGGGGCAGTGTTAGTAGCTGGTATGTATTGTTCTCAAGAAAAAGCCAGATTTCCTGGCAGAGGGGTACAGTTCAGGACTTCTTCGCAGACGGGGTGTATACCATTTGATTGACACTTGATTAGTGAGCATCAGGTTCCTCAAGTTCACAGAGGACCTTAGAGGACAAAAAAATCTTTGAAAGGAGCCTAATATAATAATAGAAAGTAATAATAAAGAGGAATCCTTTAAAGGTAGATTCCAGGAGATTGGACAATGGGCAATTAGGGATGGACTTTGAACAGCCTGTTCAGTGTAGACCTTTGACTAAGCCACGCTGAAAATGGAATGGTTATGAGCTGATATAAAGTCCTTGGTCTGTAAGTATAGTGTGTATGTTTGAATTCGGCTGACAATAAAAGAAAAATACTTGAGAGACTTGAATTAAAAATCTGAATTCTTGGGGCTGGAAAGAAGGCTCAGTGGTTGGGAGTTCTTACTGACCCTGCAGAGGACCCAGGCTCTGTTTCCAGAACCTACCTCAGATGCTCACAAATGCCTGTGACTCCAGGCCCTGGGAATTTGATGCTCTCTGGCTTCCTCAGGTACCTGCATGAATGTGATGCACATAAACACACACACACACACACACACACACACACACACACACCTCTTCTTAAAAGTTTGGATTCTTAAATTTATTGGAAAAGTTAGGTGATGTGGCAACACAAAGGCTGATCCCCATGAAGCAGCTGCCCAGTGCTGATGGTGGCTGCTCTCTTTAGACAGACCACATTGTCTTGGTTCATTTGGTATTTCCTGCCTCTGTCATCTGCACACAAGAATAGGGTAGAGGCCATTTAACTTATCAGTATAATTTATGCAAAAAAAAAAAAAAAAGAAAAAGTCTTCTCCTTTTGTAATAAAAGAATATTTATCTGCAACTCATTTTGTTTCAAGAATAACTTTATGCCATTTCAGATTCAAAGCAGTAACAATAGTGGTGCCCACATGCATAGGATGCTCTTTCTGATACTTCTTGCATGTGTAAAAATGTCCCCTTGTGGACATTGTCTTTCATTCTCATTTAACCAGGGAGCAAACTGACCAAGGGTGGTGCTGTTCTGTTCCTAGACTGGAGGTCTGCTCAAGGCAGACAGACCTCAGAGCTGCAAGCTGCCAGGCTCCACAGCCTCCAGAAAGTCATGACTGATAACTGCAAGGTTTCCTCTGCAGTATTAGATGGTACCCTCTGCCCACACACTCTGCCCTTCCCTCCCCAGCCTGGAGCACACTGGATAGACCTGCCTTCAATTAGAGTTTGCAGTCCTTTCCTGAGTTTCAAAGGGTTCTGAGTCTGGAAGAAGCAAAAATCCAGAAGAGGGATTGGAGGACTGGGAAGCAGCCTGAAAGCTCCACATGGTGGAGATGCCCATTCCTCAGAATCATTCCCTGGCCCTTTCCCAAGGCAGCTCTTCAGTGTGATTATAACACCGCATGTGCTCGCCTTCTGTGTCACCAGCTCCCTGCTTACTTCACTGAAGGCTGTGGCACTGCCTGACTCCTTTCTATATTGAAGATCCAGCATGATACCTTGCACGTAGCAGGCATCAAAGAAATCTTTGTTCAGACAATTAACACATCAAGTTGTCATCAGATCCCCTTGGAGTTTTTCTCTTCCTTGGGAGAAACCAAGCCAAACAAAAACACCAAACAAACATAATGTCCTTCAGAGGGCTGTTAGGCACTGAGGACCAGGAGCAGAGGAAATGAGAGTCCACCAGGCTGTGTCATCCAAGAAGCCACAGCTCTCGGGTATCCATGATTCTTCATCGTCTGAGAGTGAGGGTCTCCTTAGGCTCTGGGCTCTCTGTCCCTCTCTTGCTTTATCTTAGCCTCTCCTCAGCAAAGCACCTTTCTCTTTGCATCCCTGGATTCCAGAAGTGAACAACCAGAACCACCTATGTAAACACTGACACTGCCCACATTCTGTTTAGGATGCCACTTGGAGTCTTTGTCACCCTCCTTCTCCACCCTGGATCTGCCTCTGCCCCAGGTCTGTGTCTCCCGAGGTCCGTCTGCGAAGCCAGTGCCGGCCAGTCCCATCCTTCTACACCAAGTTCTTAAGACTAGGACCAACTTTGCATCTGATCAATTAAACATCCTTGTTTTCTTTCCTTTTACATAAAATCACATTGAGGTACTGTTCCTTTTAGGACTTCGTGTTTTCATTCAGCACAATAGCTAAGACAGGCATATAGCCAGGTTACATTAGCACCTGAGAGCCATGGTAAGAATAATGGCAAACCTAAGAGCCCAGATGAGCACCCAAACTGGAGTAGGAAGCCAGGAAAGGCTCCTGGTGGTGATTTCCAGATCAGAGTGAGATGACCAGATACTGCACGTGCCTGGATTTGATTGGCTCATCTAAGTCTTTTGTCGAGTTGCTAATAATTAAGAGAACAGGACCAAACCTGAGCCTCGTGGCAATTCAGAAACCATTCCCATCTGAAAACATACCCTGAAGAATACGGATTAAAAAAAACGGAAAAACCTGCAGCTCACTTTGTCCATGTCAGAATGAAAACAGAAAGACAAACAAATCGAAAACAAAAAGCCACACCCTTTAACCAGAGGACTTAGAAACAGACCTTCCTCAGAGAGCCCCTGTGTCCTCCCCCTCCTCCCTCTTCCCCTCCCCCTTTTCCCTCTCCCTCTCCCCCTCTCCCTTTCCTCCTCCCGTTTCTTCTTATTCCTTGCTCCTGGTGGCAGTGCATTCAACCACAGGGAGAAATGTCCTTTCAATTCTTAGAGTCTAATTTCTCAGCTTCTTCTCTTTCTTAAGAATAAGTGGTAATGCAGAAGAGAAGGGGGGCAGAGAGAGCTCTGAGCAACAGGGCTTTTACCTAGCAAGTGTGAGGCTCTGGGTTCTACCCCCAGAATCAAAACGGACTAAATAGGATTTAAAAGGGGGAGGGGAGGAAACCGGCATAAAGCTAAACACAAAACGAGCCTGCTGTTCAGGGCTCTGAACTCAAGAGTACCAATAGATTTTTGTTCAGAATCTATAATTCCACCCAACTTCCAAACTCCAGAGTGGTCTTTGCTGCTGCGAGTCCTGAGTCCTCTTGGCGCTTTATTAAGGAAACAGCGCCCCCTGCTGTTACTAACAATCACATGCACGCCTTGTAGGCGTGACCTTGAGCTGTAGGACTCCTTTCTGTGCTCCAGAAGTTCAGGGACCATTCTCATTTCCTTTAAACTTCACTTTAATTTATCTTGGTGCTGAGAATTTTAGATATTGTGAGGGAAATTATCATAACAATAACCAATAGCAATAATTATAATAATTAGCAAACATTATGAGCCAACTATTGGGATTATATCATTTTTATATTATTTTATTCAAAGAACTCAAAAGTAAAATCTATTACACACATACTGTGGGTTAGAAAACTGATCATCTGGTATAATTCATCGGGCAGAGTCCACATAGTTTTATGGAAAAAAAAAAAGGTCTCTCACTGGCCTGCTACCCTTGATGGGGTAGTCTGGCTGACCTCCCTCCCCAGAGCTGGAATTACATGCACGAGTCACTGTTCCTTGGTATTTTCTGTGGGCTCAGGGAATCAAACTCAGGACCTTATACTTGCATGGTAAGCACTTTACAGTCTGAGCTATCTCCCTAACTGTGCCCAATGTTTTGAAATGGAATACTCCAGTCCCCCAGGAATTCAGGGAAGTGGTGTTTACACAGCAGGCAGGGAGAACAGCTTCTGAGCATTCAACTGATTTGTAGTTGATTGGTGGAAAAGCCTGGGCTTGAACCCAGCTCTCCCCGATGGCAAAGCCATACTTTTTGAGAACAGATATTGGATGAAATACTATTTTTAAAAAGCAAGATTCCAGAGAATCAAGATGGTGGGATAGAAGTAATTTTGCCCAAGGGCAATCAGATAATCTACTACGGGTTGAGTTTCACCATTGCTCTGCTCATCCAAAGACCCCAAAGTATGTCTACTGAGCATCTGCACTGTGCTAGACATTCTTGTTGAAAATTAGGAGACCAGTGAGAAACAAGCCAGCATGACGAAACCTGCCTTCAGGGAAGTAGCTTATCGTTGGGGGTGAAGAGGTCAGAAGGTCCTGTACTTAGCAATGGAACTCCCAGAAGACTTTCTAGTTGGGATCATGTGCAAGGAAGAGAGTTCTGTCTATCAGTGTTGTAAGACTCATTGTCCTGAGTGACATAACTGTGTTTGGAAGACCTGCCTGGGGAAGTGACCTTTTGCACTGCCCTAGAAGGCTGGAGAGCAGAGAGATCCAGATGGAGACAGGGTCGAACCCAGCCAAGAGAAGGAGCAGCATGTGTGAATGTTCAAGGGGAGGAATAGTCAGGAGCGAAGGACAGGTGGGCTGCGAGATGAGTCAATCAAAGAACAAACGTTAAGGTTTGAAACTCAAGACTTGGAGTAGCGTCTCTGGCTGCCTGTGGGGAAGCGGAAGTTCTGCTGTTTCTCACTTCCCCTCCCGCTGCTACTCCAGTAAAACACTGATAGCTTTCCATATCCCTGTTGTGACGGAGTTTTGATTCTTTGCTCTCTCTCTCTCTCTCTCTGTGTGTGTGTGTGTGTGTGTGTGTGTGTGTGTGTGTGTTGGTTTGTTAACTTGGGAAGAGGCAACTGCAATTGAAAAGGAGGCTGCCACCAGATTGGCCCATCTGTAGGGTGTTTAATGATTGATGTGGGAGGGTCCAGACCACTGTGGGTGGTACCACCCTGGGCAGGTAGTCTTCGATAATGTATGAAAGCAAACGGAGGAAGCCATGGAGAGCCAACCAGTACGCAGTGTTCCTCCGTAGTTTCTGCTTCAGCAACTGCCTCTAGGTTCCTGCTTTGTCGTCCCTTAATGGACAGTGACTCAAGGCACGTGAGCCTGACAGACCCTTTCCCTCCCCAGATTCCTTTATCACACCAATAGAACACAGACAGGCACCTGGGTGACACATCCACAGACTCCACCAACCAGAGATTGAAAGTACTCTAAGAGCCCGTGTCTACCCTGAGCATACACAGTCATTTTTCTTTCCTTTCTTCTCTAAATAATACAATCCAACAAATATTAACATACCAAATATTGTGTTAGATATTACAGTTCATCAGGTATAAGGGAGAATGTGATGGATGGATGGATGGATGGATGGATCCCATACGAACCCCACAGCATTGTATTATATAAAGACTTCAGCATCTGTGGCCATTAGTGTCTGTGGGAGTTCAGGAACCAGTCCCTTGTGGACATCAAGGGAGAGCAGTGCAATAAAAATGAATTAGTAGAAAAATAAAATGAAAAAAATGTGAGACATAAAACACAGGTTTATGATTGCTAGATTCAATAGCCATAAAATTACTTAGTCAAAATATCCTAATATATGTCTCTCACTTGGGAAACGATTTGCAAACAGACCATACCATAAGAAGCACTGATTTAATGTCCCAGTGAGCACCTGTGTCTGGAAGTATGTGAGACACTCAGCAAGACAATAAGAAGAATGGATGAGGTGAGCAGAGCAACCGGGCACATCCAGAGCTATGCGACTGACTAAGCTGAGATGCACGTCTGAATAATACCGGATGGATGGGTGACTAGATCCACTGGAGAGATGAGAGGTGAGACAGAAAGCCAGGCTCGGCGGCGCTCGGAGGCTCCTCAGAAAGATTTCTCTCGAACAATGATGAGTTAAGCAAGGAGAACTGCACTGAGCGGTTCTAAATCTCAAAAATCACCCGCCAGGATCACTGCTCCCTGCTGAGTGCTGTAACAACAGCCAAGGGCTGCCCCACCTGCAGAAGCAGCCCATCTGATGTGACTTCTTGTGGAAGAAGGAAGAAGGGGGGAAGGAAAGAGAGTAAAAACCAAAATTCAAGACACTGCTTCTGGCCATGACACACAGTGATACACTGTATCAGTACAGTGACACACGAATGATACAGGTTTGGGAGGGTGGCATAGCCTACATATACGCAGATTTCTCTTAAAACGTACCTCAAATTCAAAATAAATCCGATAGCCGAGAAATAAAACAATTACATTGTCCAGTGATTTGTTTTTAGAAAAAGTTAGATATGCCATGAGTCCATAAAATATAGAGATCATGGTCTGCTTTTAGAATCACTACCATAAATGTACACAGATCTCTTATGAAATGGTAACATTCATGAAATAGTTGCCCACCACACATGGCACCTTTTGCAGTGGAGAGAAGGGCACCAGTGCCATAAACACATCTGGTGCTTCTGTACTTTTGTAGCACCTTCCCAACCCCCCTCCACCACCACCCCCACCCCATTCTGGCTGTGAGCTCATATTGTTGACTATCCCCTTAAGTGCTATCACCTCAACACAAACAGTCCATCGTCCCAGGAAGCTGCACACCTCTGTGAAGAGGTTCTCTCGTGGTTCTAGACAACCTTGCATCCTATATTAAACATGCCTAAATATGTACTAATCAACTGTTCATGTTACCTGTCAGGTTTCTGGTCAACAGCAGGGGAAAGAGTGACTTGGGCTCAAGTAGGTACTGGAGTCAAAGGTCACCGTCTGTAGCTGCATTAACAAGCTCAGCAGTTTAGTTTAGTGTCTCAAGACAGTGACCACTGAACTCAGCCATACCACCACAGCCATACTCACTCACCCAAACACACTCGGAACTCCCCAAGGGGGAAAAGAAAACCTGAAGTACAATAGAAATAGCTTCAATTTCCAAGCTCCCCGCTCTGATTGTCATGCTAGAGTCATACATGAGCACTCTAAGGCTCTTGGGACACTCAGACTCACCCAACTAAGCAAACGGCTAATGGGGTATCCAGCATGATTTTGTGAGCATGGACCTGCGCTTTCCTCTAGCTTCCATGGTTCATCTCCAGCTTTGCCACAGTGTTGGTGAGGTGAGAGACCACAGACCAGGGCTGAGGGAGGGGAGGGGGGTTACAAGAGCATCAAGGACCAGGTTAAAGTACATGGGAACCATGTGATAATGCTAACACAATCAACACACCTATGCGTGTGTGTGTGTGTGTGTGTGTGTGTGTGTGTGTGTGTGTTGGACTAAGCCAAAATAAACATCGGTACCAAACCTATAAATAAACAAACAAGAAGAGGCGCAACTAGGTAGCCAAAGAATTGCACAGGCTGTGAGATATTTCAGTGGGTAAATGCGCTTGCCACCAAGCCTGATGACCTATGCTCTATCCCAGGGCCCAGGAGGCGAAAGAAGAGAACCAGCTCACAAGTTGTCCTCTGACATTCGCTGTACATCTAGACACATATGCACCAACAACACACACATAAATAAACAAACTATTAATATAGATAAAATAATTGTTTACTTTTAAAAAGAGAGAGAGATACTCGACTGTATAAAGTACCCAGCAGACCTGAATGATGGGAAATCTGGCCTGTTGTGACATCACTGGTTATCACCCACTGAACTTAATGTATGCTCAGTGCTCGTTCAACATTATCTTACTCCAGACCTGATCTTCACAAGAACCCGAGGAAGGAGGTCTGGGATCCTAATTTGCAGAAGAAAATATTAAGGTTCAGATGGTTAAATGAGTTTCCTCAAATTCCAAATCTAGTAAAAGGAGAAGCCAGAATCAGCACTGAAGATCACTGGCATCCAGGGCCTGAACTCTCAGGCTGGTTCTCTCTCTCTCTCTCTCTCTCTCTCTCTCTCTCTCTCTCTCTCTCTAATGAAAGACTTGATGCTTGAACCAATACAGTGGTGATACAAGTGTCCTTGAAACTGACCAGGTGCTCCAGCACTGGTCATGTTTGGTGTGCCTGGTCCCCCTTCAGGCACTAAATAAATGACAGACAAGTCACCTCCCTAATACCCTTTGACAAACCATCTGGGCAGACTACGTTGGGCTTGCCAGGCAAGCATGTGCTCTCCTGGTTCCTTATGTACTCAACTGGGAAAGGACCCTTCACTGGAAGCTGGGTGAGTCACAGCCCCCACAGCCATGTAGCCAACAGATAAGGAGACACAGATGCCCGTGCAAATGAGTGTGACTCCTGCAGGATAGCTGTGGTTCATATGGTCATGGGAGTGGCCGAGGGTGGCAGGTGGGGGTATGAGGGAGTGGAGGGGGATCATCAAGACTGACCCAAGAAAGGAAAAAGAGACCTGAACTACAAATTCTGTGCCTACCCTGAAACAGGAGTCTTTGGACAATTCCACTGAACCAGGCACCAATGTTTCACTCTGTAACAATCCAGTGTTAGAGCTGCAGCCAGGCTGTGAAAACGGCCATCTTTACTGTAGGGGAGATGCTTGGTAGCAAGTCAGAGAAACCCAGTTCCTCTCCCAGCTCATTCTCAACCAAGAAGACAAATAGGTAATGGACAGAGCAATTACTGGTTGAGGTGACTCTTGTAGGGGAAATGAGAGCAGTGAGTCAGAGAGGAGGTAGGAGAGGGGATTCATTGGTCTCAGCAGAACAGTGGGCACATTCAAACGGGGTAGTTTATCAGTGAGAGCTCACCATAGTGTGGGCCAATATGGACAAAGGAGAGTTATGGGGGGATGTCTGTAGCTATACCTAGAAGGGAAAGGGAAAGAAAATAGAACCTAGAACAAGACGTAACTGACAAGCTCTGAATGACGGTGCTTTGGAAGAGATGCAGCCATCTGCATCCCCAGAAGGGAAGGCCAGGAGTAACAAACAACAAACCATCAGTGGATCTGCTCTTTCTTCTGTCGCTATGGAAAAAAATGGCCGACAGAAACAACTTAAGGATGGAAAGGCTCACAGTCTACAGGTACAACCATGAGGGTGGGACATCATGGCGGAAGAATCCTGGGGCAACATCCCCATCAGGAAGCAGAGAAAAGGGGTGCATGCTGCTACTTAAGTCCCTTTTTTTTATTCAGCCCAAGACCTCAGCTCGTGAAATGGTGCTGTCCACATTTAAGGTGGGTCTTCCGACCCCATTTAACGAAATCTCAGAGGTTTGTTTCTATGATGACTCTAAATCCCATCAAGTAATGGGGCAAGGCTTTTAGGTTAGGAAGAGGATGCTACACTAGCCAATAGGAATGCTCGGTGTTCCATTGCCTTCCCGCATTAAACGCACGGTCTTCAAGAGCAGTTACTTTTCAGTCACTCGAGGGATTGGCCTGAGTGGAAAGGGACCATCTATAAACAAGGACATCTGCTATGGTTTGAAAAAAAATTGTCACCCACGGACTTTTAAATGTTTGTTCCCCAGATGTTGGAGTTACTTGGAGAGGCTTCAGAAAGTAAGGCCTCGCTGGAGGAAGTGGGTCATTGATAAGGAAGCTCTTGTGGCTTCTTATCCCTGGGCTCCTTCCTGTGCTACCATAATTTCTGTTTGCTGGTGACCCACCCCCATCCCCCCATCCCCCTACCCCACATACATACACAAACATGGGCCACAATGACATCTGCCAAAACACATGGCTGTTCTGGCTGGTTTTATGTCAACTTGACACAAGCTAGAATTATCTGAAAGGAGAGAACCTCAAGTAAGAAGATGTCTCCATAAGATCTGGTTGCAGGCAAGCCTTTGGGGCATTTTTAAATTAGTGATTGATGGGAAGGGCCCAGTGCATTGTGAGTGGTGCCATCTCTGGAGTGGTGGTCCTGGGTTCTGTAAGAAAGCAGGCTGAGCAAGTCAGTAAGCAGCACCCCTCCATGGCTTCAGCATCAGCTCTTACTTCCAGGTTCCTGCCCTGTTTGAGTTTCTATCCTTACTTTCTTCAGTGATAGACTACAAAGATGGGCATACATGCCAAATAAACCCTTATCTTCTCAACATGCTTAGGGTCATTGTGTTTCATCACAGCAATAGAAACTCTAAGACATAGGTCAAACAACCATAGACTGGAAAGTGTGAGCCAAAACAAATCCATTTTCATTTAAATTGTTTTTGCCAAGTATTTGGTCACAGAGATGAGACTAACACACCAACTGACACAGAAGATTCATCTTCCTTGTAAAGCTGGAAGGCGATACTCTAGACCCCCGAAAAATGACCCTGATGGAGCTGCTTGGTATTCTTTAGTCTGTTCCTGGCCTTAATGATTTCTAGGTATCACGTATCATGCAGTGCTGTCTACAGGAAGCAAGGGCTCCAGAGGCAGGTGACTGGTAGCCCAAGCTCTCTGTTCAACCAGTGGCCTAGCAGTGGGTACAGCACATCTTTGAGTCTCAGCTTTGCCATCTACCAGTGAGGGTGATGGTATGTAACAAGCCCAGACAGTGCCTTCCAACTAAAAAGTCCTGCACTCTGGGTGCAGAGGCGAGGTGCCATGCATGCTTATTTGGGCTCTTCAAAGCAACTCAGTGAGCAAGCAGGCAGTTCTGAGACAGAAGGCAGGTGTTTGGAACCAACCAACGCTGTCACTTTCTGTCCAGGGACTTTGAACAGGTTGTTTGATCTCTCTAAGCTTGTTTTTCTCACGTAAAACCTTGTGAGTTTTGCCAGAATCAGGTCGTTATATATTACCTATGTGGAGCATCATCCTATGGTCAGAATGCTCTGCAGCTGCATATAACATTCTGAGGGTACCTCAGAGGTCTCAGATTGGTCTCCTAGAGCCCAATGGTTACTGGGGTTTTAGAGACTAGAGTATTGCCACAGTTTTCATCAGAACAGGATTACACCCCTAAGCCTCTAATCTAATTTTGCCTTGCCCTGGGTTACAAGCCTCCAAGATGGTAGAAGAGAACATTGTTTACCTCAGATATCCTAATTGCCAGGAATTGCTGACCCCAGTCCTCAGGACCTCAATATGTTGCCCTAACTGCTGTTAAAGCCTCTGGACAGGACATAGTAGTAGCAAGCACATGAAACTCAAATGACTGAGATCGGAGCTGCTAACTTAAATAAATAGCTTTGGCAAGGTGGGGCTCCCCTAGGGTCTGAGGGAGATAATGGTGGCCAGTGTTTGGAGACAGGAGGAGCCTGCCTGGTTGTATGTTGCCTCTAGAGCCAAGCATTGCTATAGCAACAAATGACTCAGCAACAGCTTTGAACAGACTGCTTCTTTGAGTTTACATAATAGAGATTATGGTTATGTCCTCTCTGGAAGAGAAAACAGGACTTTACTTGTCCTCTCAAACATTAAGGGCGTTTGAAGGACCAATCCCTTCTCAAAAGCTGTACCATGAGGGGGTGGGAGGGGGATAGAAGGCTGTGCTTTACAGTACCGACAGTAGTTCCCTAAGATATTGAAGATGGGCATTGTTTTTCTTTGGGGGTACACATGTGATGATTGGGAACTTTTTTTCCACTTTTCTTTTTATTTTAAGTAATATTTCTATTTCATTTCTAAATATCATCATATTTTACTCACTGTACCATTCTTTTATATTTCATTTCCCTATCATCAAATATAATTGTGAGTTGAATACATTTAAGATTTATTTTTTTATTAATTCTTAGCTAGCACATAATTATGCATATTAATGCAGTGCCGTGTATGATTTTGATACACAAATGCACCGTCTAATGTTTAAAATAAGCTAAACAGACCCATCTCCACAAATGTCACTTATTTACGGTGAAAGGTTTCAGTTCTCTTAATAAAAAATGTAACCTTAAAAATAATACACTGAGTAGAGTGCACAAGCCTAGCAATGTGGAGGTCTCTGTGGCCCAGATCAGGACTTGGCCTGGCATTGGTGGAGAAATGGCTCTAGAGGCTTCACAACACATAGCTGTCAGCAACTGATGGGAGCACCCCAAAGGCCAGTTAGTGACATGAGAGCTGATGTCTTGCTGAGGTGCGAGTTCAGATCCTGCTGTGCTTGCCCACTGAGGACCATTCCCATTCATCATTTCTTGACTCAGAAGTGTATGGGGCCATCTCCCAAGACCAAAGAATGGGCAAAGTATAACAGAAAATATGTCTAGGTGTGAGGTGAAGGTTTTCCAGTGACTCTCTTGACTTTGGGGAGGGGGGTGAAATGAGATTGAAGAGACAGCCCAATGACTGAGTGTCTGTATTTCTGTTGTTGCTATTGCATTGTATCATTATGACAAAGCCCCTGAAGTGAATGATTTAAAAGAAAGAGATGCTTATTGGGTTCACAGTTTCAGAAAGTTCAGCACACAGTCCTTCGGTCTTATTGTTCCGGGCCTATAGCAAGACCATTTGTAACTGTGGGTGAGACTGAGGAAGCTGCTTACTTCATGACATCTGGGAAGGCCCAGGATCCAAAGAACCCTTTCAAGGGCACACCACCCACCAATGATATAAGTGTCCTTGGCTCTGCACCACTTCCTAAGGTTCTACCACCTACCAATACTACTGACAGCCAAGCCTGTTAGCACTTGGGCTTATAAGGGATGTTTCAGATCCTAACAATGAATTTGGTGGTCTGGGAAACAATATTTTTCTCTGATTTGCTCTCTCAGTAGTAAAATATCATATGGCTGGGAAATAAGGGAGGAGGGGAAATCTAAAGGGAAAGTGCTCTGAGACAGAAAAACTTCCATGTGTATTTATTATGCTCCTTTTTTTATATTGGGCATTTATTCACTTGGATGAATTCATAGTTTCACAATAAATATTTAAGCAATTATAATATACTCTATCCATAACCGATATACAGTAAAAGCTTTGGTTCCATCTTGGGTGTGAATATAGTTCAACACACAGCCAGATATGTGAGCTTCAGCCCTTGCTCGGGATTATAGCAGTAGGCAGTGCAGTCCACCATTTTTAACACTTTTGTGCACGATCCCAGAGCTCTAGAATCCTTAAATAAAATGGGTTTGGACTGAAGAGGTTTGTGGCTTTCTGGGGAGTCCTCAAGCTTCCTTGACCTATTAGACCATTTGTCTTGCTGTAGCTGCAGTTCTGACCTGGCCATGCTCTGTCCGACACACATCCCTGCACCTGCCTAGGAATCCAGCTTGGGACACTTTGTCTGCTAAGGCTTCCCATCCGACTTCATTTTTTAATTTTGTCAGTGCCATGAATTAAGAAGGAAACAGATCAGATTTATTAATTCCAGTCCTGCTCCGTGATTGTGCCCAGGGGCTTATAAACACACTGTAAATCACAAAGAATAATAATTATAATAAAGAATAGTTCTCTGTTGAAAGCTGCCTTAGGGGACATCTGTCAACTTGTTGGGGACCTCCAGAGAGCCAGCTTCCTCTTTCTTCATTCCAGAATAAATCATGGGGAAAGAAGTCTGTGAGTGACAGAAACTTCAGGGCCAAGCGAAGAGAGATTCCCACTCTGACTCCTTTCATGGCTAGCCACACTATTTCTTGTCCTTAAAAAAGAAAAGAAAGAAAGAAAAGGAATAGGGGATATTAACATATGTTAGCAGAGAAAGCCAAGTATTGTGAGATCCTCACAATAGCCCCTCATTTTGTACAGGCAGAAGCCAAAGCCTTCAAGCCAGTAATTACCTAAAGAATGCAGAGCATGGATCTGGGACTTACACCAAGAACCACATCATGCTAAAGGGTTAGAACTGTCTGGACTCTTCTTAATTCTTTCTGAGCATTGCATTTCAAATCCCCCTAATGTGGGCCAATGAAAATGTTTTAAGTAGCCGGGCAGTGGTGGCACACGCCTTTAATCCCAGCATTTGGAAGGCAGAGGCAGGCAGATTTCTGAGTACGAGGTCAGCCTGGTCTACAGAGTGAGTTCTAGGACAGCCAGGGCTACACAGAGAAACCCTGTCTCGAAAAACCAAAAAGAAAAGAAGAAAAGAAAATGTTTTAAGTACATTTTGCCCTGTAAACTGACTTTCTTATGTAGAAATTAGGGCACATTTCTCTCTGACCATGGATCAATCTGGGTCAGGTGCAGAACTTAATTTAGGGCTCCCTCCTTATCACCAATTTCTCTTTTCATGGTTTCAGTTACTCGTCATCAAACACATTACTACTGCCTTAAAAGTATGCAGGATATATATTGTTAAAATATTTAGTAGAAAATTCCAGAAATAAAGTAGTTTGCAAGTAGTAAATAACTTTCATTTAACATTGTGATGTCTGGTTTTAATGTTAACTTGCCACAAATTAGAATCACCTAAGTAGGGAGCCTCAATTGAAAATTGTCCCAAATCCTTTAATTAATATTAGTAGGTTCAGACCATGTTGTTGATGCCACCACAGGTCCTTGGTGGGATAAAAAGCAAGATAACCAAGCTATGGTGTGGTGGTTTGGATATGCTTGGCCTAGGGAGTGGCACTATCAGGAGGTACGGCTTTGTTGGAGCAGGTGTGGCCTTGTTGGAGCAGGTGTGGCCTTGTTGGAGGGTGTGTCACTGTGGGCATGGGCTTAGAGAGTATCTTAGTTAGGGTTTTACTGCTGTGAGCAGACACCATGACCAATGCAAGTCTTACAAAGGACAACATTTAATTGGGACTGGCTTACAGGTTCAGGGATTCAGTCCATTATTATCAAGGTGGGAGCATGGCAGTGTCCAGGCAGGCATGCTGCAGGCAGAGCTGAGAGTTCTATATTTTCATCAGAAGGCTACTAGCAGAATACTCGATTCCAGGCAGCTAGGACAAGAGTATTAAAGCCCACACCCACAAGGCCACACCTACTCTAACAAGGCCACACCTCCCAACAGTGCCACTCCCCGGGCCAAGCATATACAAACCATCACAGAGCGCTTCCTCTTAGCTGCTTGAGGATGCCATTCTTCTCCTGTTTGCCTTCAGAACAAGATGTAGAACTGTCAGCTCCTCCAGTGCCATGCCTGCCTGGACACTGCTATGCTTCCCGCCATGATGATAATGAACTAAACCTCAGAACCTGTGAGCCAACCCCAATAAATGTTGTCCTTTATAAGAGTTGCCTTGGTCATGGTGTCTCTTCACAGCAATGGAAACCCTAATTAAGACACATGGAGAGAAGCTAGCCAATAAATCCCTCCATGATCTCTGCTTCAGTTCCTGCCAGTGGGTTTTTACTTGCATTCCTACCCTGACTTCCCCCAAGGATGGACCACAGTGGGGAAGTAAGAGTCAAATGAGTCTATTGTTCCCAAGTTGCTTTGATCAGAGTGTTTTATCACAGCAACAGAAAACAAACCAGTGCAAACATATTGTAATTGCCTTATTTTGCTACTAGTTGGATAGTTAGTCTCTCACTGTGCCTAATTTATAGCGTAAACTTTATCATAGACATGTACATACTTTGGGAGCAGAAGAAGCCCGGAGTAAGTAAAGCAGGGAGTGGATGTGTTGACATGGGACTAGTCATGCTAATTCCCCTTTCCCATACTGCCCTAATAAACATCTGTCTATGTGTCTGTCCTTTCTTCATTCCCTCATCACCCCTGGCCATGGTTCTGGGACCCAAGACACATAGGACATGGGGTACATATAAGAAAATTCGGAGTATATAAAGAGTTTGTTATTGTCTAAGGTTCAAGCATCCCCAATGAGTCTTGCAATATACCTCCCCACGAGGATAAAGGGGTTGTGTATCTGGGTAAAATAGAAAGTAAGACCGAACTTCAGCCACAACCAGCTCAGCCTAGTCACAGAGAAAGAATGGCAGATTAATGGAGGGAGTATTTAGGGGTCTCAATAATGCAAGTGACAGGATGAGAGGATGTAGGGGAAATGAGATCTCAGGGAAATTTCTTGGCAATATCAGAAACGAGGTAAAAGCACATAATGAAGCTTCTGCCTGGTGGAGTAAGCCTAAGCCCAGCACTAGGCACCTCTACACCTCATTGTTCTCAGGTGTAAAGTGGGTATAAATTATTTCTGAGGCTCTACTAACAGAATATGAGAAATTAAAGGTCATGCCTAAGAACTCCAGATTTCTGATCAGTATCAGCTGTCATCAGGTCCACACCGATTCTACTGCCTACATCTTGTCTTCGTCTTGTTTCCATCGCCTCTGCCACCTATTTAAACAGACTGCTGTTGTATTTTGCTTGAACTTTAAGAGATACCCTCCTAACTGTACTCTGTGTCCTCTACAGTTTCATCATATTCTCTATTAGGAAGTTAGGTCGCCTTTTCAAACCACAGATTTGATCATATTAACTACCACAATTACCATAAGACCCCTTGTGATTTCTGTCAAGAGGATGGAGAGAGAGAGAGAGAGAGAGAGAGAGAGAGAGAGAGAGAGAGAGAGAGAGGATGATAGATAGATAATAGATGATAGGTAGATAGATGATAGAAGACAGATAATAGGAGATAGATAGATAGATAGATAGATAAATAGATAGATAGATAGATGGGTGGGTGGATGGATGGATGGATGGATGGATGGACAGACAGACAGAAAGATAGATGGGTAGATAGATAGATAGATAGATAGATAGATAGATAGATAGATAGATGGGTGGGTGGATGGATGGACGGACAGACAGACAGAAAGATAGATGGGTAGATAGATAGACAGACAGACGGACAGATGGACAGACAGACAGACAGATAGATAGATAGAATGATTCCTGATGGTCCTGCTTCCTTTTGCCCTATACTTCTGCTCTATTTCCTGCTGACATGGTCTGCTCTATCTCCTGCTGACATGGTCTGTCTCCCCGGACTGTAGGCTGCCCCCTGATGTAGTGCTTTTGACCATAATGCTCCCTCTGCCTGAAGAGCTCTTTTCTTCTTACCCCAGTTCAGGTGTCCCTTCCTCAAAGAAGCCACTTCAAGAAGTCACCATGTCCATATCACATCTCTCAAGATATGTCTCCTTCCACAACCATGGATGATGTCTATTTAAATATTCACTTCATATGAATGCTTCAGTCAGCGAAGGATCACTTACAGGACCATGGTCCCATAATATCATATGGTCTAATGTGATATACCATCGTCTTGGTTTGTATAAGTAACTGCACTCCACTAAGTTTACACAACAGTAAACCTCCTAATGATGGACTACCCATCCCGTCCTTCATCCTTAGCATTGCACGACTGTGTTACTATGGTCTGGGAACTCCAGCCTGTCTCCTCAGCATCATGGCCTCCCAGATAGATGAAGCCCTGTCCACTTGGACTCAAAGCTAGGTACATAAAATGTGACATAATGATTGACAGTGAAGAAAGGGAAGATTAGTTGTATGAATAAATGATGACATTTTGGTTTGTATGTGTGTGAGTGTGTGAGTGTGTGTCTGTATATGTGTGAGAGTGTGTGTGTGTGTTTGTGTGTGTGTGACAGTGTGTATGAGTGTGTGTGAGAGAGTGTATGTATGTGTGTGTGTTTGTGTGTGTGAGAGGGTGAGAGAGAGAGTGGGTGTGTGGGTGTGTCTGTTTTAATGAAATATAATTTGTCAGTCTAACAGTACCAATCCTAAGACACCCCCTGTACAAGAGATAGTCAGCAGAGGGCCCCACAGGAGCGATAACTGAAGTCAAGTCAGGGAAGCTGTTGAGAGATCTTAGGTCCTATCCCCAAATCTTCCAGAACAGCTCAGAGATCATGCCACTGGTCAGGCTGCAGGATACTGTGTCATTCTAGCCTACCATGTCCCCAAACTGCCTGATCTGGCTTCAAGAAATGCGGTCACATTCAGGCAACCACTGCCCACCCGGATTATTTTGATGTAAGCCACAGCTTGCTCCTGGAATTGTCATTTTCAAGCTAGAAGAATTTGTAATCAAGAGCTCACAGTTTGGAAGGACTGTGCAAGAGTGCTAGGGGAGAACAGCTTTTTGGGGGGCTGCTTTTTGCTTGCCAGTCAGTAGTTTTATTTCCATTTTAATTTTCAGAGCATCTGCCCCCCAGCAACAGCCTGCAGTTTGGAATTCATGGCTCTGTTGTGAGTTTACCCATGGCGCTTGCTTGTAATTGACAAATTTAAATTCTGGTCATATTTCATTTATTACCCAGACCCAGGGAAAATTCCTAGGCGAAAACCTAATTACAGCGGAAGTGCCACAAGGTAATTGCTGAGAAAGAAGTCCTGCAGTGCAGGGCTAAATATTTCATCTACCCATAAAATGATTACCCTGACAAGATTTTGAAAAATAATAAAATCTGTTTAATAAAACAGAAGCAAAATACCAGTGTTTTTACACACAAAGTATTAAAACATCCTTCATTTTCGACAGATCCTAAGTCATCTGATTTTTATTCAAATCATGAGCCACAGCTGAGACAGTCCCAAGATCCTTCCTGCACACCGTTGTCTTGAAACTTTCGGGTCTGGCATAGCTTTTAGAACAACACTGAGTCTGCTTTCTACCTCTCAGTGAGCACTTTGGCGGAATGATGGCTCTGCCCTTAGTTTGCTGTGTGTGGATGGCTTTAATTACTTCTGCCCAGCCACTCCTTTCCTTAGAGGTCTCAGAAGATATCAGTGTGTAGCTTCTACTGCCAAAGCCTGGCTTAGCGTCCTGCAGAGTACCAGGGGCAACACTCATTTCAACTTCACTGTCCTTTTAGGATACTGCTTTGGCCAGGACTAGTCTGTTCATCCAGTTGCTAGATTAAGACACTGAGCAACAACAACTGTGTGTTGGGTACTGGGTGAGGCAGAGGGTAGAGGATGCTAGCGAGACAGTGATCTCCCTTAATAGAAGAGTTACAAGGGATGAGACAAGCTTGAAACCCAATAACGAACACACAGATACAGAGATGGAAACATTCCCCCAATACTAGTAAATAGTGCATGCAAGCAAAGAAAGGGCTGCTGTGGGGAATGTGGTGATCTGAGAAGATGTCTGGTATGCTCCCTAAAGCACAATAAGGATCCATCTGTGAGGCTCGGAAGGAAACAACTGTCTCACAACTGTTGGCCGCATGTACCAGGATTCAAAGAGAGAAGGAAGAAAGGCTCAGGGTGAAGGTTTGTTCCCAGTGCTGGAAAGAACCACTGGGGGGCTCAGAAAGGGAAAGGGCATGATCTAATTGAACCTCAACAGCTTATCCCACTGTCCTATGGAAGGGGGATGCCAGCAAGGACACTCCTGCAAGGACCATGGGTAGGGAAGTCCTACACTGCATAACTGCAGAGATAGAAGTCAGCAGAGTTTTGTGCACACAGACGCTCTAGACTTTCCATTATGGTGGTAATGAAAACTAGAGACCAACAGTAAAAAAGGCCCAGACACAGAAGGAGTGAGCTAAATCGGAAAGGTCTTGAAAGCGTGCTATCATTTCTTCTTCCCACCTCAGTGATCAAAGCAGACTGTGGGGTCTGTCTCCATTCAAACTCAGGTAGGCGGTCTGCCCAAACACTCCCCTCTCTACTGGAAGTGGATCTTACTGAGACTTAGAATTATATAAATATCTAAAGAGAAAATGTTCCCGAATGTTGTAAGTTACGCCGTGGTTATGCATTTGAGCCTTGCAGAGGATACATACAGTAGGGCTGTATGTAAGCCAGCATTCCTTCAGGTGTAGTAGGCACACAGACCATCTAGGTTACAGTAAAGATGGGAGAGATTGGACAAGAGCATTCAGAGGGCCCCTCCTTAGATTTGCCAAGTCAATCTTCAGGGTGAGTCCCTGAATCTACCTTTTTGCACATCTGTTGAGTCACCGGGGCACAGTGTGAGGTTTGAGGAGCTCTGCTTGGAGGTGGCTGGTTTACCATGTTGAGCAGTGATCAGACGAATTTAAAATAGAGAGAAGGCACTAAGCGTTAAATCACAACCAAATAAATACAAGAAGACAGCCTTACATCCTTAATGATAAGTGTTAGCAACCTTTGCCAATATGCTCTTGGATATTCTTCCAAATCTGCTTTTATACGCATATACTTCATTCATAACAAAAGATGGGCATGCTTATATTCTGGTGTAATTGACTTCATTCACCTAATAAATCCCTTCATAAAGACGGTCATTCCTCACTCCAGGGACAGCTGATGTGGATGCAAGGCAGTGGGGGAGCACAATACCCAGAGGGAGGCGACATTAGATCAGGATCTATGCCTTTAATAAACAGAGGAAGTACTGTTATGGGATGGATGGCTGACATAATAGAATTAGAAATACATTTTATTTTGGGACAGAGAGAGGTATCCTCTGATTGGTGGATTTCTGAAAATAAACACAACTTGTGTCATGTGGAAATGCCTTGCTAGATAAAGGGATAGCTAAGAAGCCAAGCACAAAGAATTTTCAAACAGAAAGGCATGGCAGGCAATTGGCAAACACAGTGCTTTGTTGGATAGCGTCAGCTTCCCCAGACAGCTAGCCCCTTGCTTGCCTCACAGGGATACTGAAGGAAGAGGAGAGCCTAATTCTGTCACAGTAAGTGTATCTGCATTCATATTTTGAATACTGAGTGGGAAGGCTTCATCTTACTCTTGGCATCTGTACCCACTGACTAGAAGGCTCCACACTGCTGTGTTCACAGTTGAAGTGTTTGAGTTAGAGATATGCCAGATTTAGCAAACAGAAACGCAGGAGTCCTAGTTAAACTTGAATCTCAGACAAATTGTAAAATTTCAGTCTAAGTGTGTCATATAAGACTAAAGTTTCCTATTGTTCCTATAAAATTCCAATTTAGCTGAATAGCCTATCTTTTACCTGGCAGCCTTATCTGAGTAGCTCCCTGACTCAGAGGGACAGAGAAGTTGGGACATAACTGTAGTGGCTTGCTTGGAGGTAAGTGAGGAACAATGTAGATTCACATTACTAGCATCATTCTCCCAGGGAAGGTGTTTCCCTGGGAGAAAGAACAAGTGTCTGACACCAGCACTGGGCAAAGACTCTGACTTTCACTTCCATCACAGCAGCCAAAGTCACCCAATTGCTTCTTGTGACATCTGTGTAACTGGCCATGGGAAAGCCCTGGTCATCTGGACATACAGGAAATGTTCTTGATCTGTCTGGTGATGCCTTTCAGATAGCAATGCTGTGTGCATTCAAGGTTGCTACCTCCCAAAGTCATGTTCATAGGGACAGTACACTGCCATGTTCAGAAGGGAGTTGAGAATCCTGAGAGTATCTGTCCTGAGACACTGTGACTAGCACTTTTAATTGATAATGAACAGTCAGAGGAGAGGGATGGGAGCCCTGAGATCCAGCAAAAGTGAGATTTGTTTTCCTGGAACCTAAGGCTTTATGTCAAGATTTTACAATAAAACTGAGACACTCACACTCAGTTCCATAAAAGGCTCAATCACCTTGTTCTGCAACAGCTTTCCTCTTTAAGGGGAATTCACCAGTTTTTTTTAATCTCCTTTAACATTAGAATCAACAACTGCAACCTGTGCTGGGTTCTGGTAAAGTGCTACTACAAAGTTAATAAGGAAAACAGATTTTTTTTCAGGCCTCGACTATGAGAGTTCCAGGCTGTAAGTAGCAGATCATGCTTTTTAGATTTTATTCTCTTAGGAAAAAATTCCACAAAGTCAGAATATATTAAGCTAGCTACTCAAGGAGGGGACACACTGCAATAAGTGGTCATTGTCCCCTAAGGCAGCAGCTTGCCACAGTCAACCTCTCAGAATTCTTCATTGATAGGAAGCCAATTCTTTGTGGATAACAAATGATGAGAAGCATTCAGAGCTGGTTTGTAGGGAGGCAGTCTTGGGAGGCTATCAAAGGTTGTTGTCCACTAAGATGAGTTCTAAGCATTGCAAGTGAGGCAATGGCAGTTACTGAAGACACCAGGTGGATTGTGAAATAGATGCAGTGTGCCCAGAACCCCACGTCCCACCCAGTCTCAGCCCTCACCACCACTTGATTTTCTGAATTCTCCAATTATGCTATCTCTGCACACCTACATAAATAGTAGCTCTTCTGAAACATCCCCCTCTTTCCTGCTTTTATCTACAGGGAATTTCCAGCACACCAGCCACACAGGTCTGAGGGGAAGTTTCCACTTCAGAAGAAAGAAGAGGAAGGGAAAGAGGACATGCACTTGTGGTAAGCTTTGCTCATAAGTCAGTTCTATTCTGAAACTACACTCTAGTCCTGCTGTTTTGATATGAAATTAGCCTTGCTTTTATAAGACACTGATGCCAACACTTTCTATTTTGTACTGTTGATTGGTCTTAGCCCAGAAAATGAATGTCACTCACTCTGTGCTGGCCACCCCACATTTATGTGCCTGTATCTACATTATTATGTGTGTATTTAAGTTCAATGGGAGCCAGAGTGGGCTCCTTTACTATCCCGAGATGGTCTATCAGTGTGCTAGGCTATCCTAACAAGACATTGCCCACAGAGCATCTGGAGCAACAGAAACAGCCTCTCGTAGCTCTGCAGGCAGGAAGATCAAGGTCGAGGGGTGCAAAGCTCTGGTTCCTTCTGGGGCTTCTTGGTTGGCAGATGACCTCCTTTCTGCTTTGTTCTCACATGATGGTTAGTGTGTGTGTGAACATTCCTGGCTCTCTCTACATGTTACAGCCCCTCTCCATAAAAGGTAGTGTTCACATGTGCTGGGAGTCAAATCTGAACACTTCTGCTATAGGGCACACTCATGTCTTTAAATGCTCTCCATATATAGAGTCACATTCTGAGGTGCTAGGTGCATGCTAACACAGGAAACTGAGAGGGATTTTTTTTCTGCTGATAATTTTTTATTGGTTATTTTATTTATTTACATTTCAAATGCTGCCCCCCTTCCCGGTTTCCCCTCTGAAAACTCCTCACCTCTTCCCCTCCCCTTTGACTCTATGAGGGTGCTCCTCCTCACCTACCCACCCAATCTTGCCTCAGCACTCTGCATCCCTCTATGCTGGGGCATCAAACCTCCACAGGACCAAGGGCCTCCCCTCCCACTGATGCTGGATAAGGCAACCCTCTTCTACATATGTAGCTGGAGCCATGTGTACTCTTTGTTTAGTGGTTTAGTCTCTGGGAGCTCTGGGGGGATCTGGTTGGTTGAAATTGTTGTTCCTCCTATGGGGTTGCAAACCCCTTCAGCTCCTTCAGTCCTTCCTCTAACTCCTCCAATGGGGTCCCTGGGCTCAGTCCAATGGTTGGCTGTATCTGCATCTGTATTGGTCAGGTTCTGGCAGAGCCTCTCAGGGGACAGCTATACCAGGCTCCTGTCTGCAAGCACTTCTTGGCATCAGCAATAGTGTCAGGGTTTGGTTCTGTATATGGGATGGATCCTTATGTGGGGCAGCCTCTGGATGGCCTTTACTTCAGTCTCTGTCCCATTTATTTATTTATTTATTTATTTATTTATTTAGTCTCTGCATTTCCTTTAGATAGGAACGATTCTGGGTTAAAATTTTTGAGATGGGTGAGTGGCTCCATCTCTCAACTGGGGTCTGTGCCTATCGGAGATGGTCTCTACAGGTTCTGTCTCCCCTTTTTTGAGTATTTCAGCTAATGATTTTTTTAAAATATCTAGCTCAGTGGCTGGCCTTGAAGACAGCCAGAATGGTGCAGAGAAAATAACAGAAGGATCAAGTCATAGTCACAATGGACTCTGTGGTTCTGCCATTTCCTGGCTGTGGACCCTGGAGCAGGGCAGGAATTAAGCTCTGTGAGAATAAGCTGTTTTTTTCTAGGTAACTGGGATAATAGCTACTTCAGAGCTGTCAGAAGAGTAAAGCTCCTAACATAACACACGACACAAAGTGAGCTCAGAGAACATCCTTTGTCAATTGTTTAGTGTCTACTTACAGTCTCGTAACTCCTGGTACCTGATGGAAATAAGACACCAAGTGTTTACATTAAAAATATTAAGCAAGGGGAATATTGGCACAGGAGACTATGAAGCTACAGCACCAGGGAAGGCTGTCTCTAGAAATTTGAAAATTTTATAACTAGCACACTGAGAATTAGGAAGCCTTAGAAAAGGAAGGAGTGTCAGGGAGCATCTAATCCTGGATCCCCCAAATGCATCGACAAATCCCACTAGTGATATGAAGGACACTCATACGGGGCCCACTGGCATCAAGATGCATGTACTCGTGGTGAGTTACTCCTCTTGTAGTTCTTTCCATCTTTCTGATTCTATTCAGATGGAAGTCTCAGCTTGTTCTAAACGGCCTGTGACACTTTCCTGACCAATAAGAACTCACTTAAACAAAGACCAGGCTCTGGCACAGCATCAAGAGGCAAGCTCACATAGCATAAAATATCACCCCGTTTTCATTGTCTGTGGAGCCTCCTGTTACCTCTGGTCACATTTTATTCCACTTATACTGGTGATGTGTTTTTAAAAGTAAATTTAAAAGGAGTGAAGTTTAAGATGTTATGTAATGCTAACATACTAGGTACTATAATAATTTAGGCTACAATAGGGTGTTATATGTTAGCAATGAGTGAAAGTTAGCCCTTGCCTCTCCCGAGGAAACCCAATGAGGAAATGAAGGCTCAGAAGAAAAAAGCTACTCTGGTAGAGTCACACAGCTAGCTAGCTAGAGTCACAACTGCTGCTCAGTTCTCCTATGGCTTCCTCATCAATTTAACTAAGCATCAGGCAAATTCGACATTGTTAAACTGAAGATAAACAAAATGTAAAATGACCAACCAACCGGCTGTGCTGTGGGTTGCCATCGGGAAGGCACTGGTTCAATGCGGCTCACCTGTACTGTAGGAGAGGCCTGGAGATATCAGAATGTCCTGCCTGGTACCTGATGCTGGAGACCTAAGATCTCAGCACATCTTAGATAATAACTCAAAGCACCATGTCAAATACCTGGGGCAGTTTCTAAGCGTGTAGTGGCAGGGATTCCACAAATGGCTTGAATCCCAGCTTCTCCACTTGGTAAGAAACTACTGTACCCGTCAGCTCGTCTGTATCCTTCTCATCTGAAACATTTATATGACCGATACCAGCAAACCAGAACAGGACAGTTATTACCCGCCAAACCCCTCTAATGAATTATCTCACTTAGCCCTCAAAATATTATTCCAAGATATTTTTATAGCTCCATAAGATAGGGGTGGGAATTTGGTCTCAGAGTAGTCACACGGTTTATCTAGTGTAGGCTTCAAACCAAAACAGTCAGTCTAGAATCTGTCCTTAGCTCCAGCACTGCACAGTGTAAACAAAATAACAGGTAAGGGTTATGAAGCTGGCACCTAGGAAGCAAACATGTCAAGGCCTTGTTGGTATGTACTCTGAGAAGGAGTCACTTGCAGCCTAGTATCCGCAATTTTCCGTTTTCTTATTTAAGACTACATTCCCAGAATGCCATGGGTGTAGAAATCATCCAATCAGAATGCTGTGGGCATAGACGCGGGCCAATCAGGTAGGCAGAGACACGGCCAATCAGAAATCATGGCCTGGGTTTCCCCGCCCTCTCTCTTCACTCCTGGTGTTGAGTTGGCTGACTGTTGAAGGTTTGTCCTCACCCGGTCCGTTGACAAGGTTTTTAATTTGTGGTAATCAGTTGGAAAGGTGAGGCTTATTCGAAGCAGTTCAGTAACCAAGCTAATTTCCGGGCCGCGGAGTGGTTGGAGAAGGGACACCCAGAGGGTAAAAGAGGCGTGTGCAAACTTCCAGAAACCGCCAGGCGGTGGAAATTTCCAGGCAGCCTTAGGCCCGGCCTAAGATGCTGAGCAGGTGTTGTGCGTTGGGAACTCGGTGACCCCAGAGAGTAGAGGTCCTCAGAATCTGCTCTCGAAACCCTCTATTGAGGTTGAGGGCCCCGGCAGAGCCCTATGGGCAAGTGAATTAGTGAGGTTATGCCCTCGGTGTGTACCATGTTGACTTCTGATGTGACCTAGTCCTCTGGATGTGGATCTTCTGTGCCCAGTTAATTGCCATTTGAATAACTCTAAGGCTGAGCTGTGGCCAGCCCTGTGGGATTCGTGCATCCTAAGTCCTCTGACGCTCTCTCCCCTACCCACTGAGTGGAGCTCAGGACATTCTGATTCATTTAGTTCCGTTTTTGTGTTTTATTATTATTTATTAGGTTTTATACTTATTATTTAAAACTATGTTTCTCCCCCAACCCCCCAAAAACGAATCCTGGATTTGGCATGTGCAAGTAACATTGTTATTGACATTCTCATTTTAATATTTAGGATCTTAGAGGTTGATGCAAAGTATGTATCACTCATTAGTGTCTGGAGAAAAAAAGAATTTTTACAGCTGCATGAAGGAAGTGAGGGAAAATAAGATAAATGATTGGAATTCGGGAGAATGCAAGGACAAGGGCTAAGTTGGTGGTTCATTTGATTTCTTGATCTGGCACAAACAATCCTGACCTGTAACTGCCCAGCCTTTACATGGCAGTAACAGTCTGGCCTAATTATGGTTTATTTTTCAAGTCATTTTGAGGAGTTTGCCTAAAAAGCTAGTTAATATCTAGTCAGCCATCTCTCTGGAGGCAGTCTTGGTTAGATAGATTTACTATACAACGTGGTGGTTTATACATTTCAGATAACCAAGTGCTTACTTATTATTCTTTCTCGTCCATGAATTATAAACACAACACATTTTAGTGTTTAGTGTGTGCTTAAAGAAATTACAAGTGGGGCTGGAGAGATGGCTCAGCAACTAAGAGCACTGACTGCTCTTCCAGAGGTCCTGAGTTCAATTTCCAACAACCACATGGTGGCTCACAACCATCTGCCCTCTTCTGGTGTGTCTGAAGATAGTGACAGTGTACTCATATAAATAAAATAAATATTTAAAAAAAAAGAAATTACAAGTGGACACTGTCATTCAAGAGTAAGAGACACCAAATCAACATAAAATTAGGAAAGCTCCCACACGATTGCTAATTGTAAGGTAGTTTGTAAATGTGGAGGATTTCTGTAAAGAGGACTTTGTTTCTATTGTAAGGGCCCCATCTTGTGGATGTGGCTTGGTTAAAGAAGAACCCTCACCCTAAGAATTCCACGTGCAATGGAAAAACAAAACAGGTTGATGCTTTCCTGGGTATAAGAAAAGACAATGACTTCAGCTCTGAGATAACAAGTATTTTTTTCTTTTATAAATTAACCTAAAATTTAAAATAATTTTTTAAAATACACATAAGTATGTGTGTTTGTGCCATGTGTTACATGGGTATCTAAAGAGGCCAGAAAAGGACACTGGACCCCTGGAGCTGGAATTGTGGACAGTCATGGGGGACTGTTGTCCAGTGTGAGTGCTGGGAACTGAATTTGGGTTGAAGGAGCTGTAAGTGTTCTTGACTGCTGAGCCATCTCACCAACCCCCAAGGTAAATAGTTCAGATCCTGTACATTGCTTCTGTTTCTCTTTTATAATCAGATGTTTAAGAATAATCACCATGACCACAAGCAAAAAGTAGAAGCCATGATTAAGAACATTAATAAGATTTCTTTGGAAGTGAAGAAGATGAAAGGTAAGAATGGGGTCAGTCAGCATGTCTGCACACCACTGTCATAGAAGGCAGGCTGAGCATATCTGCACACCGCTGTCATAGAAGACAGGCTAGAGCCAAGTTGTACTTCAGCTAGGGTATTTGCCATTAATTACAAGTGTCCTGTTAAGAAATGTTTACAATATAATCTGAACTGTATGTTTGAAGGTGCTAGGCCTGAATCTCTATTTCTGACACCAACGAGCTTTTTACATTATCTAACCTTTCTGAATGTACCACCCACTCTTTCCTTCAACACAGTGTGCCTGTATCACATTCTACAAAAGTCAGTGTCTTCACCCATGAATCCTCACTGAGTTTGCTGAGGTTATGCCAGATTAAGTGTTAAAAGTTTGATTCTGTAAGTGAAGAGTTTTTCACTTTAAATATAGTCTTAGTGTAATAATAGACCTCTAGGTCATGGTGTTTAGTCAGTCAGAGATATATTCTCTTATTTTCTCCTCGCCATGTAAAATTTCTGTGGTTCAGTATTTCTGGAGATAAGCTCTCCCTGAGCCCGCATGCTGGGGAACCCTCGCCAGTTAACCCGTCTCATTTTACACAGTTCCTCCTGAGGGATTAGCTGAAGAACATAACCCTACTTTCTTCATCTATTACTATCCATGAAAACAATGTTGAGTGTATAGTTATTTTTACAACTCTCAGACAATTGTAGCTACTCTCTGTGTCACTGAGACCTGCAGCTGCAAATAATAAATATGTTACATGGTGTGTACCATGAGGGGGACAACCCAAAGTGGAGGCAGCCCTGAAATCAACTCAGAGTTACAAAGACTTCATCAGGGGCCAGGTTCACTGTGTTGTGTATACTGCTGCTCATAAGCATTATCCCTGAGGTGGGCACACACAGACACTGTTTCTGCCTGTGATATCTTCTTAGAATAGGCCTTTATCCAGATACCCCCAGCAACTTTCTGTCTCTTAGAAATAAAAACCTGAGGACCATGTAGCAATGATAAGGAGTTTGTCCAGCGCGCATGAGACCCTGAGTTTGATCTCTGGTATTGCAGAATAGAAAACTACCCCAGAAAAGGGGGACTTGTGGTAAGGGAATAACCAAGTTCTGAGTAGAAAGAAAAGCAATTTATTAACTAGTAGACATTTGAAGTATCACTTTCCTAACTAAAATTAAAAAAGAATAAAACAAGTTTAGTTAGTTAGAAGCAGCCTGAAAAGCCGGTGAGATGCTCCGCCTACGAAACCCAGCTGCGAAAGCACCTACGTAGGTGCAACTGAGGCTTAGATAGAGAAGCTTTCCTCTTTAAGTGTATTTGGAAGAGTGGGGAGTCAGTTGTCTTTAGTCAGGAGCAAATGGCAGAAACTGAAAGGAAAAAACAAGCCGTGCCTTTTGTTGTACAGAGAGAAACACTGACATAATCATACCCACCCTGTCTTAGTTTGTGTTCTACTGCTTGAAGACTATAGCCAAAGCAACTTGGGGAGGTAGGGTTTATTCCACCCTGAAGCTTATAGTCCATCATGAAGGGAAGTCAGGACAGGACCTCAAGCAGAGACAACAGAGAAGTGTGGCCTATTGGCGTGCTTCCCTTGGCTTGCTCAGTTTGCTTTCTTACACACCCAGGCACCTGCCCATGGATGGCACCACATACATCCACTTATCATTGAAGAAAATGGCCCCACAGACTTATGTCCAGACAAGTCTGACATAGGCAGCTCCTCAATTGAAATTCCCTTTTTCTAGATATGGCAGGTTTTGTGATTAACAAAAACTAATAGGCACACCACCAAGGGGTGAGGAGACCAACACACACACACATAAAATCAAAGAAAGTGAGACTTAAAAAAGGTTGAAGACGGATGCCTGTCTTTGTAATGTCTTATGGATGGCCCCAATTCTTTGCATTGCATGCATGTATGAGTTAGTTAGGTTTAAGATATTTTTACACAGGGCTGGAGAGATGGCTCAGTGGTTAGTTAAGTGCACCAACCGCTCTCCCAATGGCCATGAGTCACAACCATCTGTAATGGGATCCAGTGCCCTCTTCTGGTGTATCTGAAGACATACATTAAATAAATAAATCTTAAAAAACAAAAGATCTATTTACACAGTGTTGCAGTGTAGGAAGATAGCTGAGTGGATGGGCGAAGAACCTTTCTAGCCAGTTTCCACATTACTCCTGTGGTTAACTCAAAAATGGGTCACCTAGGTAGGAGCTTGATCAGTGAATGTCTGACAAAAGTCATTAGAAATTAGACCTGCCTCCTTAAAGCAGTAAGAGTTGCTCTGACACTGGACACTGTCTTCTCCCTTATGCAGAGCTCTCCCAGATCCTGCTCTGTGACCTCAATCTTCATTTTGGTCAGCCTAAGAAGACAGAGGACCACACAGAGACAGAAGCAAGCCACCCATTTGAAGAGTCTGAGATTCCGGATGTAGCACTTGCTTCCATCAGATTATCTGACTGAACTCACTCTCTCTGTGTATGTGTCTGTCTCTCTGCCTTGAATTTCTTGTTTTTGTTGAATTAAAAATCTGGAAGAACTAAGTTTAATAATATAATTTAAAACACTAGTAAATTATAAGTAAGCACATCATCCTGAAAGTTGTTTTTGTTTGTTTGCTTGCTTGTTTTACTGACTCAAAGGGAAATTGATTCCATTGATGCTGGAAGTCTGATGTTGGGAATTGGCCTATCTGTGTTTGCTGTGCTGTACACAGGCTTCCTCCATGTGCTGGTAGAAGAAGGTGATACCACATCAGCACACAGCTTTGCCTCTGGGGGACCCACAACAGACTGATTATCTGTTTCAGAGAGGGACCCTGAATGACCTAACTTTTGTAGGATATTAATATATGAGCAAAGAGCTGAGCAATGACCCCAGCTGAGGTCATGAGGCTCATGACTCAGATAGGCAAGGCTCTAGCAGAAGAATAGAATTGAAAGCACACATGTTGCTAGTCATGAAAACAGAGACTCCCAGATTGCAGCCATAGCAGTGCAAGAGAACACCTTACAAGGCTCATTTTTGCCCCTTTGCTCTAAGACATTCAAATACATTTTGTCTCCTGTCATCTACTGCTGCTTTTCTTGGTGCTGTGAGAAACACCTGATAAAAATCAACTTAAGAAGGGTTGATTTGGAGTTATACTTTAAGGAAATATGGTTGATTTTGGTAGGGAAAGGAAAGTGGTGGATGTGAGGTATCTGGTCATATCATGCCCGCCATTTTGAAGAGGAAAAAAACTACAGTGCTGTGCTCTGTGCACTCAACACACATTGAGAGTGTGTCTTTCAGCCTCAGCTAACCCTCTCTGAAAACATCCTTACTGCCACACCCTTAAGTAACGCTAAAACCCACTTGAGTTGACAATCTTAACCATCGTAACTACCAATAGATGTTTTGAGATCTACCATGCCCTTAATTTTCATCACCTTCTTT
The DNA here is from genome assembly GCA_019843965.1 of Rhynchomys soricoides. NCBI lineage: Eukaryota > Metazoa > Chordata > Mammalia > Rodentia > Muridae > Rhynchomys > Rhynchomys soricoides. The sequence continues at coordinate 11,332,102 of JADRCH010000008.1, forward strand.
TGATTCTTAATTTACATTTCAAATGTTTTCCCCTTTCCAGGTCTTCCCTTGGGAAACCCCTTATATCATCCCCTTCCCCTGCCTCTATGAGAGTATTCACCCACCCACCCACCCACCCACCCACTCCCGTCTTCCCTCCCTCGTATTCCCCTATACTGGGGCATCTAAGGCTCTCAGACCCTAGGGCCTCTCCTCCTACTGATGGTCAACAAGGCCCTCCTCTGCATGGGTCCCTCCATGTATATTCTTTGGTGGGTGGTCCAGTCTCTGGGAGCACCTGGGGGCCTGACCAGTTGACACTGTTGCTCCCTCCATGCGGCTGCACACTCCCTCAGCTCCTTCAGTCCCTTCTCCAACTCCTCCATCTGGGACCCCACGCTCAGTCCAACAGTTGCTGTGAATTGAATCATGGTATTCCAAACTTTTGGGCTAATATCCAGTTATCAGTGAGTACATACTGTGTTTGTTCTTTTGTGACTAAGTTACCTCCCTCAGGATGATATTTTCAAGTTCCATCCATTTGCATTCGAATTTCATGAAGTCATTGTTTTTAATAACTGAGTAGTATTCCATTGTGTAAATGTACCACATTTTCTGTATCCATTCCTCTGTGGAGGGACATCTGGGTTGATTTCAGCTTCTGGCTATTATATATATGGCTGTTATGAACATAGTGGAGCATGTGTCTATATTACATGTTGGAGCATCTTCTGGGTATGTGCCCAGGAGTGGAATAGCTGGGTCCTCAGGTAGTATTATGTTCATTTTTCTGAGAGTCCGCCAAACTGATTTCCAGAGTGGTTGTACCAGCTTGCAATCCCACCAGCAATGGAGGAGTGTTCCTCTTTCTCCACATCCTCACCAGCATCTACTGTCACCTGAGTTTTTGATTTTAGCCATTCTGACTGGTGTGAGGTGGAATCTCAGGGTTGTTTTGATTTGCATTTCCCTGATGACTAAGGATGTTGAACATTTCTTTAGGTGCTTCTCAGCCCTATGAGTTTCCTCAGTTGAGAATTCTCTGTTCAGCTCTGTTCCCCATTTTTTGATAGAGTTATTTGGTTCTCTGGAGTCTAACTTCTTGAGTTCTTTGTATATATTGGATATTATCCCTCTATCGGACATAGGATTGGTGATGATCTTTTCCCAATCTATTGGTTGCCATTTTGTCCTATTGACAGTGTCCTTTGCCTTACAAAAGCTTTGCAATTTTATGAGGCCCCATTTGTTGATTCTTGATCTTAGAGCATAGGCCATTGGTGTTCTGTTTGGGAACTTATCCCCTGTGGCCATGTGTTCAAGACTTTTCCCCACTTTCTCTTCTATTAGATTCAGTGTACCTGTTTTTATGTGTAGGTCCTGGATCCACTTGGACTTGAGTTTTGTACAGGGAGATAGGGATGGATCAATTTGCATTCTTCTACATATTGACCACCAGTTGAACCAGCACCATTTGTTGAAAATGCTGTCATTTTTCCACTGGATGGTTTTAGCTCCTTTGTCAAAGGTCAGGTGACCTTAAGTGTGTGAGTTCATTTCTGGGTCCTCAATTTTTTTCCATTGATCTACTTGCCTGTCACTGTACCAATACCATGCAGTTTTTATCACTACTGCTCTGTAGTACAGCTTGAGGTCAGGGATGCTGATTCCCCCAGAAGTTCTTTTATTTTTGAGAATAGTTTTTGCTATCCTGTTTTTTTTTTTTTTATTCCATATGAATTTGAGAATTGCTCTTTCTAAGTCTATAAAGAATTGAGTTGGAATTTTGATGGGGATTGAATTGAATCTGTAGATTGCTTTCGGCAGGGTGGCCATTTTTACTATATTAATCCTTCCAATCCATGAGCATGGGAGATCTTTCCATCTTCTGAGGTCTTCTTTGATTTCTTTCTTCAGAGACTTGAAGTTCTTGTCATACAGATCTTTCACTTGTTTGGTTAGAGTCACACCAAGATATTTTACATTGTTTGTGACAATTGTGAAGGGTGTCATTTCCCTAATTTCTTTCTCAGCTGTTTATCCTTTGTGTATAGGAAGGCTACTGATTTGCTTGAGTTAATTTTATATCCGGCCACTTTGCTGAAGTTGTTTATCAGCTGTAGCAGATCTCTGGTGGAGTTTTTCAGGTCACTTAAGTATATGATCATATCACCTGCAAATAGTGATATTTTGATTTCTTCCTTTCCAATTTGTATCCCTTTGACCTCCTTTTGTTTTCTGATTGCTCTAGCTAGAACTTCAAGTACTATATTGAATAGGTAGGAAGAGAGAGGGCAGCCTTGTCTAGTCCCTGATTTTAGTGGGATTGCTTCGAGTTTCTCTCCATTTAGTTTGATGTTGGCCACTGGTTTGCTGTATATTGCTTTTACTATGTTTAGGTATGGTCCTTGAATTCCTGATCTTTCCAAGACTCTTACCATAAAGGGATAGTGAATTTTGTCAGATGCTTTTTTCTGCATCTAATGAAATGACCATGTGGTTTTTTTCTTTGAGTTTGTTTATGTAGTGGATTATATTGATGGATGTCTGGGTATTGAACCATCCCTGCATCCCTTTGATGAAGCCTAATTGATCATGGTGAATGATGGTTTTGATATGTTCTTGGTTAGTTTGCAAGACTTTTATTGAGTATTTTTGCATCAATATCTATAAGGGAAATTGGTCTGAATTTTTCTTTCTTTGTTGGGTCTTTGTGAGGTTTTGGTATTAGTGTAACTGTGGCTTCATAGAATGAATTGGGTAGTGTTCCTTTTGTTTCTATTTTGTGGAATAGTTTGAAGAGTATTAGTATTAGATCTTCTTTGAAGGTCTGATAGAATTCTGCACTAAACCCTGGGCTTTTTTGGTTGAGAAACTTTTAATGACTGCTTCTATTTCTTTAGGGGTTATGGGACTGTTTAGATGGGTTATCTGATCCCTATATTTGGTATTTGTCTAGAAACTTGTCCATTTCATCCAGATTTTTCAATTTTGTTGAGTATAGGCTTTTGTAGTAGGATCTGATGATTTTTTGAATTTCCTCAGAATCTGTTGTTATATCTCCCTTTTCATTTCTAAGTTTGTTAATTTGGATACTGTCTCTGTGCCTTCTGGTTAGTCTGGCTAAGGGTTTATCTATCTTGTTGATTTTCTCAAAGACCCAGCTCCTGGTTTTGTTGATGCTTTGTGTAGTTCTTTTTGTTTCTACTTGATTTATTTCAGCCCTGAGTTTGATTATTTTTTACCTTCTACTCCTCTTGAGTGTATTAGCTTCTTTTTGTTCTAGAGCTTTCAGGTGTGCTGTTAAACTGCTAGTACATGCTCTCTCCAGTTTCTTTTTGGTGGTGTTCAGAGCTATGAGTTTTCCTTTTAACACTGCTTTCATAGTGTCCCATAAGTTTGAGTATATTGTACTTTCATTTTTATTAAATTCTAGGAAGTCTTTAATTTCTTTATTTCTTCCTTGACCAAGTTATCATTGAGTAGAGTGTTGTTCAGCTTCCATGTGTATGTGGGCTTTCTGTTGTTGTTGTTGCCATTGAAGACCAGCCTTAATCTGTAGTGATCTGATAGGAGGCATGGGATTATTTCAATCTTCTTATATCTGTTGAGATTTGTTTTGTGACTGATTACATGGTCAGTTTTGGAGAAGGTACCACGAGGTGCTGAGAAGAAGGTATATTCTTTTGATTTAGGATGAAATGTTCTATAGATATGTTAAATCCATTTGTTCCATAACATGATAGTTTCACTGTATCTCTGTTTAGTTTGTGTTTCCAAGATCTGTCCATTGATGATAGTGGGGTATTGAAGTCTCCCACTATTATTGTGTGAGGTGCAATGAGTGCTTTGAGCTTGAGTAAAGTTTCTTATATGAATGTGGGTGCCCTTCCATTTGGGGCATAGATGTTCAGAATTGAGAGTTCTTCTTGGTAGATTTTTCCTTAGAGGAGTATGAAGTGTTCTTCTTCTTCTTTTTTTTTTTTTTTTAAATGACTTTTGGTTGAAAGTCAATTCTATCCAATATTAGAATGGCTACTCCTGCCTGTTTCTTGGGACCATTTGCCTGGAAAATTGTTTTCCAGCCCTTTACGCTGAGGTAGTATTTGTCTTTAACACGGAGGTACATTTCCTGGATGCAGCAAAATGCTGGCTCTTGTTTGTGTATCCAGTCTGTTAGCCTATGTCTTTTTATTGGGGAATTGAGTCCACTGATGTTAAGAGATATTAAGGAATAGTGATTGTTGCTTCCTGTTTTTTAGATGTTATTTTTATGTTTGTGTGGCTATCTTCTTTTGGGTTTGTTGAAAGATTACTTTCTTGCTTTTTCTAGGGTGTAGTTTCTCTCCTTGTGTTGGCATTTTCCATCTATTATCCTTTGTAGGGCTCAGTTTGTGGAAAGATATTGTGTAAATTTGGTTTTGTCCTAGAATATCTTGGTTTCACCATTTATGGTAATTGAGAGTTTTGCTGGATATAATAGCCTGGGATGGCAGTTGTGTTCTCTTAGGGTCTGTATGAGATCTGTCCAGGATCTTCTAGCTTTCATAGTCTCTGGTGAGAAGTCTGGTGTAATTCTGATAGGTCTGCCTTTATCTGTTACTTGACCTTTTTCTCTTAATGCTTTTAATATTCTTTCCTTGTTTTGTGCATTTGGTGTTTTGACTATTATGTGACGGGAAGAATCTCTTTTCTGGTCCAATCTCTTTGGAGTTCTGTAGGCTTCTTGAATGTTTATGTTCATCTTTTTCTTTAGTTTAGGGAAGTTTTCTTTTATAATTTTGTTGAAGATATTTACTGGCCCTTTAAGTTGGGAATCTTCATTCTCTTCTATAACTATTATCCGTAGGTTTGGTCTTCTCATTGTGTCCTGGATTTCTTAGATGTTTGGGGTTAGGAGTTTTTTGCGTTTTGCATTTTCTTTAACTGTTGTGTCAATGTTTTCTATGGTATCTTCTGCACCTGAGATTCTTTCTTCCATCTCTTGCATTCTGTTGGTGATGCTTGCATCAATGACTCCTGATCTCTTTCCTAGGGTTTCTATCTCCGGCATTGTTTCCCTTTGTGATTTCTTTATTGTTTCTATTTCTATTTTTAGATACTGGATGGTTTTGTTCATTTCCTTTGCCTGTTTGCTTGTGTTTTTCTGTATTTCCTCTTTAAGGGCTTCTAGCTGTTTGCCTGTGTTCTCTTTTATCTCTTTAAGGGAGTTATTTATTTCCTTCTTAAAGTCTTCTATCATCATCATTAGAAGTGATTTTAAATCTGAGTCTCGCTTTTCTGGTATGTTGGGGTATCCAGGGCTTGCTGTGGTGGGAGAACTGGGTTCTGATGATGCCACGTTTCCTTGGTTTCTGTTCCTTATGTTCTTGCCCTTGCCTTTCACCATCTGGTTATCTCTGGTGTTAGCTGGTCTTGCTCTCTCTGACTGTGGCTTGTCCCTCCTGCAAGCCTTTGCATCAGTACTTCGTGGAGACCAGCTCTCTCTGAGAGGAATTTGGGTTTGGAGAGCTGTTGTACAGGGTCAGCTCTGGGGTGCAGATAGAAACCAGAAGGATCCTGTCCCCAGCTGTTCCTTGGTTCCTGTGTCCTGATGGCTCTATGAGGGTCCCTCTTGATTGAGGAATTTGAACAGAAGTGGTAGTCTTCCTGTGCTCGAAGGTGTGTCGGCACTCCTGGAAGACCAGCTCTCTCCTGGCACTATTTGAATATGTAGCCCTGTGTCACAGGATCAGCTCCCCACTGCAGAAGGAAACCAGAAGGCCACTCCGCAGTCCCTGTGTCCTGAGGGTTCTGGGCAGGTCCCTCTGAGCAGAGGTGCTAGCCTTGTCCCCACTCACAGGCTTGACCACACTCCTGGGAGGATAGTTTTTCCCCAGTGCTATTTGGATATGGAACCATGTGGCACAGACTGAGGTCCCTGGCCACAGATGGAAACTGGAAGGCTCCTGTCCCAGGCTGCTTGTTGGTTCCTGTGTCCTGAGGGTTCTGGGAAGGTCCCTCTGAGCAGAGGTGCTGGCCTTATCCCCAGCTCACACTCCTGGGAGGCTAGCTCTTTCCCTGTGCTATTTGGATATGGAGCCTCGTGGCACAGGCCACAGGCATAAACCAGAAGGCTCCTGTCAATTTTCATCACCTTTAATATAGAGTGCCATAAAGCAAGGCACAAGTGTCCTCAGTATTAACCTCGTCCCTTTAAAAGGGAGATTTTATACCTTAGGAAAATAAAAGTATAGAATATTCTTTCCTACTCAAAAATTGTGTAGGTAAGAAATCAAACATCTGTCAATAAAAGTCACACAATGATGCCAGGCACCCCACAGGAATGAGATCGGAAGAACAAGGTACGTCAGTGTTCGGTGTGTATCAGGTTCATGTTGCTAAACATGAACAGTACTGCAAGTTATCTTCCCACTACACTGATGATCTTGATAAAGTTTACAGTGGTGAGGGGAAATTCTGTGAATTGAGGATTCCTTTACTATACATAAAGTATCAGAGCTCAGCCTAGCTGGCCTTAAACATGCTCGGATCAAGCACTTTAACCTATGCTTCGGCAGAGTCCCCTAACACAAACTCTATTTTGTCTTAATACTGATATATTATTTAATTTATTAGGTGTTCATAGCCCCGGCCCCCCTCCCCCCCTAAAAAAAAGAAGAAAAAGAAACCACCCGCAATATATAACATGTAAAGTACTGATGAGAACCCTGGTGATCACATGGCCAGCCAACACTTTCACATGTCATAGCACCTGAAGCTAGCCCTGGAAAAGCAAAATTCAAATGTTGATATATACTTTGTACTTCCATGCCTTCATGAAGTCAAAAATGGTGAGTTAAACCAACATACACCAGAAGTCCATCTGTAATTTCTGTTAAGTGTGATTTAAAATCTGAAGGAGATTTGAGGTGCTTTGAAGAAAAGGCAATCTGAGGACAAGACAGGAGCTTCACAACACACTTGTTGGGTTAATAAGACCGAAAAGCAGAGCAGAGGTTTGGATACATTCTCCAAAGGGCCACATGCTAGAGGCTTGGCCCCGCGCCAGGACAGCATGGGGCAGTGATGGAACCTTAGGAGATGAAGCCCAGTGGGATGAGGTCAGGGAGACAGGTGCAAGACCTTGAGGGAGATTTACATATTGTCCTTTGCCTTCGCTTCGCAGCCACCATGAGGTGAACGGATGTCCTCACTTTCCCACTTCAAATATCCTCTATGAACTGTCACAGGCCCAAAAGAACAGGAAGAGGCGACCCTCCGAGCAAAAGTCAAACGTTCTAACTGAAGGCCAGCTAATACAAGTAGCGTTGAGTAGGAAGGTGGGCTCAAAGTGTGTGTGTATGTGTTTACAAAGCGCTGCTCATCTTCCCAGGAGACCTTCAGTACTAGAAAAGCCTTTTCAAGGTGGGAGTGCAGGGAGCCCACTGGGATGTAGACATGGGGGAAGCAACCAAAACCCCAGCATGTTTGACAGCAAAGCTGCATCACTGAATCTAAGACTATTTTCTTCTTGTTAAGTTCAGAAATGTAGCTTACATTTGCTTTAAAACAAAATATAACAGCACAGACCAAAAGAAGTTGTCCTAAGGATCTAAAAGAGTAAAGCAAAGGATAACTTTAATCCCAGGAAGTTTTCCCAACATGCATTAATCTCATTATGAAAAAAAAAAAAAACCCACATAAAAACACACCCTGTAAAACCAAATAAGAAACAATGGAGTTATAGTTTTGGAGCCTTTTAAGTTATTGCTGCTCCGAAAAATGAATTTTAATCATTTTAAGCTGTGTAAAAAACAGATAGTGCCTCGACCTGACAAAGTTTCATTATAAAATACATCAAAACCGATCAGTTTCAGTACTTTTAAAGCTTGTTCCACATTATTTCTGAACTGTATATTTTCAGATGGATGCTCAAACTCTCATGTCTGCCGTGCACTCTTAGACTTCACACGTGAACATGATCACTTCTATACTCTATAAACATCAAAGAAAATAAATAAATCGTGTGGTATTCAACAATCTTCAGATACTTTAAAGGACAGGGCAGAACTCAGGGCCTGTATTAACAGTCTGCTTTAGTCCTAAGTGTTCAGCCATTCACGTGATCTTGCCACATTGACGACAGAGTCAAGAAAGCTCATTTCTTGGCTAATTTGCTACAGACAGCCTGCAGCGTATGTTAGTGTGCACTGGTATCTGGACCCTCGATTTTTTCCATCAATGAGCAACAGTGGCATTTTCCTGAAGTAGTCAATAATATCTGATACAGACAGGAAGTCCTGGAAAAGTCAAATGGGGAGATAAGTTAGCAGTGGAATGGACAGTATGCATTTCATAATTACGTTTTTTTAAAATCTGCATCAGTATGTAAGATTTGTCAGGTATTTTAGAGATTTCCTCCTCAATAGCCAACCAACTGTAAGTAAGAGATGGAAACAGTAAGTTGGGCCCAAGAGGCGACTCAGTAGTTAAAGGCCTGATGACCTCAAGTCAGTGCCCACAACCACATGGAGGAAGGACAGAACTTAACTATATCATGTTCTCTTCTCTCCACACATGGGCTGTGGTGCACACAAACTTTTTTAAAAAATAAAAAAAAATTAACCCCTGTAGTGGCTCATTTGCCCCAAATATTTCTATCAATAATACCTGGTGGCTTAGTATTGATCTCTGGGTTTCATTTCTTTGGTTTCTGAGTCCCCATGTCCCCAGTCCAGGGAGAGTGGTCCCATTCATGTCTCTAGATGTCAGACATCAGGTACCTTAGCGGATTGTGTACGTGTTCTAAGGCAAATTGCACGGGTACCTTCCTCCAAGGAAACTTGTATTTTCATGTTAGACCAAGAGAAATGTTGGAAGGTGACACTGCATCTGGAGAGACTATGCAGCTCTGTCCACAAGGAGCAAGTGACCCAAACTTGTGACCAAAATCATGTTCCTTCTACTCAGCATTGCCACTGATAGAAAGTATTTGGATTGAAGCCATCAGTGAACTGTTCTCATTCTGTGACGTCATCAGTGAGCTGTTCTCATTCTGTGACATCATCAGTGAACTTTCTGTGAAGTCATCAGTGAGCTGTTCTCATTCTTTGAAGTCATCAGTGAACTGCTCTCATTCTGTGAACTTCTCTCATTCTGTGGATGTTTCATTCAGCTGGGTTTCTGTGTGTAGCCTTAGAAAATGTCTTGAGACATTGTGTTTGTTAGTTTCCTCTACAAAGGCAGCCCAGTGGTTATCTTCACATCAAAAAGTTGACTTGTCCAAGCAAGAACATTTCTTTGGTAATATGGCTGGCCATCTTCACAGAGCCAAATGTCTCTGGTTAGCAAAAATGCCCCGCGTATCTCAATAATCACTAGTCTAGGTTTCTCTGCTTTCTCATATGGGAGTTTTAAAGTTTTGTTATTGATATGTATGTATGTGTGTGTGTGTGTGTGTGTGGCTGCTTGTCTGTAAATTCACTGCGTGCATGCAGGTGTCCACAGTGGCCAGAAGAGGGCACCAGAACCCCTGGAACTGGACTTTAAAGAGGTGAGCCACCCAATGTGGGTCCTGGGAACAGAACCCCAATCTTCTGCCAGAGTAGTAAGTGTTCTTAATTCTGAGCCATCTCTCTAGCCCATCTTATGGCATTTTAAATACTGTTTTATAGGTGTGCCATAATTTTAAATTGAAATTAGGTCACAAGAAGTCAAAATAGAAGATACTGCCTTTGACACTTCCTAAATGCATTATTATTATTATTGTTGTTATTATTTTAAAATTTAGACATTGGGGCCAGAGATAAAGTTCAGTGCTTGCACCTGACTGTTGTGCACAAGGCCCAAGGTTCAGTCCTAAGCAGCACAAACAGATTACACCTATGATGTTGGATTATTTAGAATGAAAATTCAAGAAAGACCCCTACCGTGGAGTTAGTCATGGGAGTACTTTTCTTCTTCCTTTCCCCCTTTAACGAAAGGGCTCACTGATGTTGTTTAACAGTGTAGTTGCTAAGCAGCATGTGATTCAACTACATAGTTGCCACACAGCATGGAATTTGGGCAAAGAGTGAAGACTGAAGTCCTTACCTCTTTTCCTCGAAGTCCAGTGCCCAACAAATAGACTTGACTTTCCTCCTGGTAACGGATCTGGATGTTGTAAACTTTGTCTTTGTACAACACCATGAGGACATATGGATTGTTTACTGTCTTCTTAGAGCTGTCTCTCACCAGGAAGGTGCCATCCTAAAGGAAGAGGTGCTTGCTATTAATGGGAGCAATGAAGTTAGTCCTTCTGTACCATGTAAGAGACATGCCCCTAGGGACCTGCAAAGCTGTCACTGTGTCAGATGACATTGAGTTCTCCTCATAGCTGGGGATCCCAGGTACCTGGATCTTTTGATTATTCAAAAAGACAACCGAGATTATATCTGAAGCTTTTGAGTTAATACCTTTGAAGTATCTTAATATAAAATATTTTTTCAGTAATAAAAACAAATGATCAGTAAGTGAGTGGATAAAAAACCATAAGGAAATAAGGTGGCTCACTTCCTGTGTACCTCTCACGTCTGTTAATTGGCTGGCCTTCCCTTTCCACGTTCCCACTCAGAGCACACCATTTGCCTGCGAGATGGACGTCCCTTTACCCCACACCTGAACAACAGTGAATGTGGACTTTTTATATTCTTGTTACCTTTTCCCCAATACTTACAGAGCATGTGATTTGTACTGTATTTTAAATTTTCATACAAGAATAATTGCAATGTAATGTAGCATGACAAAGACCTGATATTAAAATAGAGCTAATTAGTAAGACCCACGTAAATCACTCCTTCCTCTAAGTGCTTAATTAGAATGGGTTTTAAATAGCCATCAATATTCAATAACGACATTCCTTTGTTCCTTTTGTACTGAATTAATTAAGTGGGTCAGAACATATCTGGTAAAAGAACTTCCCACTGGACCAGTGAATCAGAGGCTTGACTTAAATGCAGAGTCACCTGGAGAGTCTGAGACTGCCTCAGCCCACACTGCACTCCCACTTATTAAAAACATCTCCCTAAGACTCAGGAACCCAGATTTTAAAAAACCCTCTCCCCCAGGTGATCAATCTGCTGCAGAGACTGAGGCTGCTGTAGCCTTAGCAGTGTGAAAGATAAAGAGTGACTGTTCTCCCACCTCTGACCAAGAGACAAGGGTAGGGGTCAGTACTGGACCTGCTTACGACTCCATCATTTCAAAAGACTAGCTAGAAACTTCTGGAAGGCTTTGCAGCTATGCCTTTAGCATGAGTCTTTATCGTGAACCTGGATGATAACTGGGTGTTAAGAGGAAGATGAACTAGTAAGATTTCTGAAATGTTACATGATTTGTTTGAGACCCCCTAAAAAAGAGACATATCATTCATTAATTCATTAATGAAACTGCCTAATATGTGCCAGTGGATCTATGATTACTCTAATTTAGAATTTTCGCTAGACAAGTGATGGCCATTCAGAGAAAGGGTTCTATGAATGCCAGCAGGTAGGATGGTAGCACTGATGGGTTTTAAAGGAACAGTGCCTTTCAGTGGGAGCAGCAGCTGGCTCACACTTGAGACCCTGTGAGTCACTAGCCTCTCTCTCCCTCCACTAACAGTGATAACTGCATGACAATAGATAGTAGAACAGTACCTGGTTTATCTTCCTCAGAGCAGCTTCTGCCTCTGGTCGGGTGATATAAGAGACGTACCACTCTTCGTCCAGAGGAGTCTACAGATAAGACATTTTTAAAAAGCACGGTAAGTTCTGTAGTTACATAAACAAAGCGAAAAGGAAAAAAACTAATAATTCCCATAAATCACCACCTCAGTTCTCTGAGGTTTGAAACATGTGTTTCCTTGACCAGAATCACTTAGAAGGTGTTTTGTGTGAAATGCTTCCTTATCACACCACTGACTGCAAAGGCATTTGTGAAGGACCCCCCCGCCCCCAATATAATGGAACCTTTCATCCCAAAAGACAGAGATAGGGGAACTTCTTCAGCTTTTTATATCAAAGTAACATACTTAATGAAAACTCTGTCCTAATGGAGCAGCTAAGAGACTTCCAAGAAACAGATGGAAAAAAATGGGATTCTGTTTTTCATTTCGCAATGCCCCTGGAAGGCTGTACGAGAACACTAAAGGAACCATGAGTCTTGTCTACATCGTCCCTTCAGTTTTTGGTTTATCGTGTGCCAGGCGGTAGATCCAGAACGAGGCCTCACTGGCAGGCAAGGGTTTGACTGCTGAGCGGCACAGATGCTCTTCTTGTTAATGGCAACCGCAGAACTCTACCAGAAGACACAGCAGAACTGCCAGCTAGTGTTTCTTAAAGTCCCTTTGCTAGAAAAAGGCAAACAAACTAGGACCAGCTGTATTACCTCTTCTTCTTCCTCAGGAGATGGAGGCTGAGGCCTGCTTGGCACCGGCAGGGGTAAGTTTCTGCCTTCGCTTCTGAGAGGTGGCCTGTTGCTGGGACCTTCGAAGCGAAGTATTTTGAAGATTAATTTACCATCAGCCATTGTCTCCATGTCTCATAACGCATTGATCACAGATGCCCTCGCAGAGTAATTCATTTTTCATGAATAAGAGGTTGGAAAAATAATTTCCATCTCTTTAAAGCTACAAGGGCTGCTTGGGTAGTGTTCTGTACCATGCTGGAGAAACTTGGAGAGAAGAGACCCCAACATTTCAGTGATCGCCTAAACATGCATACAGCATCATGTGGGTCCCTAAACATACATGCATGCAACATCAAGTGGACTCCTAAACATGCATACAATATCATGTGTGACCCTAAACTTGCATATATCATCATGTGATCACCTAAACATGCATACATCATCATGTGGGCCCCTAAACTTGCACACATCACAAGGGCCTGTTTTTAAGAACAGCCACAGTTGTTTTACTGTGTGCCTCAGTAAGAACCTGCAAAAAGCAGACCCTTCGGAGGTGCCTGCCATATCAGCACACATGGACACTTTCCCAACAGCTTGCATTGGCAACACTGAAGAGATAATTATGTTCTCAGTTCACAGAGAGAAAGGAAGTGCTTTGAGAATAGTGTTAGGTTTACAGCCAATGTTTGCTGTGATTTTTCTGTTTGTTTTGATTCTGCAGCTCCATAAGATATAGAACTGTTGGCTTAGCGGATACTATAAACTATCTGTCAGCCAGGAGCTTGTCACTGAGCCTATGCTTCTTTTATTCTAAGACCCTCTTTTGAGCAAAGTTCACTGAAAGTTTAGAGGAAAGTTCCTCAGCTTGGAAAATGCTTGACTGTGTTGGCTATGGGTGCCAAGTCAATGTCTGTGTCAGACCAGCTGAAAAGAACTGAAAGGTCCTGTTATCTCAACTGTTCTCTCATTCTTCTGTCATTCATTCACTCATTCCTTTGTTCAACGAATGTTTGCTTAACGACTCTATCTAGGCTTAAATAAGGCATTTTCTGTGTTTAATCTTCAGGGCCATGCAATGAGAGGGGTACTGAGTTTCTTTTGCATGTTTTTCAGCTTAGAGAATCTGAGCAGATTCCATGCAGCAGTGGCAGGGCAGAGACTTAAAGGCCTGTGGTTCCCAAAAATTACCTTGCCTAAGTATGAACCCCTGGGCACTGCGCCAGGAGAGTCCTGGGAATCCTCATGTGTCAAAACACCTCAGATGCTCCTGCACCAGGATCCACTGAGGAAAGGAGGCCCATCTAAGAGCAGCTGAGGACTCCAGGGTCAGTTCTTCAGGGTGTCTGAGATGGTCTTCTCTGTGAGTAGGGAAATCTGGGTCTGAGCTGCTAGCACCTTCCTTCTCTAGGTTTCATAATGCCCAATTAAAATACTTAGAAGGAGTTTGTTGAATGAGTAAGTTCTCTAACACTATAGAAGAATAAAAGAACTAAGTTTTATATTGCACACTGTCTGTTTCTGTGCCCCATGATCAGCAGCACAGAGCCACGATCTGCATACAGTACATAAGCACATACATGGTTTTTTTTTGCAGTCAGCTACTACCCTTGATAGCTGGGTCTTCATCCAAGTCCTTGTGGGAGTTTTGATGTCTTTTGAACAACACATGGTAGAATACGTCCTAGGGTTGGAGCAGCCCATGCAAAAGACGGGAGACAAGATGTCTGGCAGTCTTGAGGTTTAAAAAGCATGACTTCTGATTGAGGTAGTGTTCTGAAAAATTAACTGTGTGTATACAAAATCCCCATAACCAACTCAAAAATCCAGTGTGTCTTGCTTTGTGATATGTTGCTGTAAATGAAGTGTCTAGAATCTAGATGCTTATAAGGGACAGGCAAGCCGGGCAGTGGTGGCGCACTCCTTTAATCCCAGCACTCGGGAGGCAGAGGCAGGCAGATTTCTGAGTTCAAGGCCAGCCTGGTCTTCAGAGTGAGTTCCAGGACAGCCAGGGGTACACAGAGAAACCCTGTCTCGAAAAACCAAAAAAAAAAAAAAAAAAAAAAAGGGACAGGCAAATAACACACATGTGCTGTTAAAACCAGCAGGCTTGAAGAAATGAGAAAAGTTGGGTGAGTAGACAACTGGACCCCACATTTGACACTGGAACCTCAGCTTTGAACTTTAGCATCTGCCACTGCATCAGCCATGGGCTCTCACCCAGGGAGTGATGTGCCCCACTGGGAAGGATGCTTGTGTAAAGTAGATAGATTACTAAGCTATAGATCAAACATACTGTCATTTTATATTTAAAATCTAGTTCTGCATATGGACAATGTCTGTTTTCTTTTTCTTTATTCATCTCTCATATAATCCATCCTGACTGTAGTTTCCCCTCCCCCCACTCCTCAAAGTCTCTCACCACACTTCCTCTCTCCCCCAGATCCACTCCTCCTCTGTCTCCCCTCAGAAAAGAGCAGTCCTCCAGTGATATCGCCTGAACTCAGCATAACAAGATACACTCAGACTTGGCACAAACTCTCATATCAAGGCAGGACAAGGCATCTCAGAAGGAGGAAAAGGGTCCCATGAGTAGGCAAAAGAGTCAGAGACACCCCACTCCCACTGTTAGGGGTCCCACAAAAACCCCAAGCTAAAAAACATAATATATATGCAGAGGACCTAGCGTAGATCCATGCAGACTCAAGGGTTGCTGATTCAGTCTCTGTGAGCCCCTCTGAGCCCTGCTTAGTTGATTCTGTGAACTGTGTTCTACTCATCAGAGAAGCTTCCTAAGGGGAACAGATGCACAGATCCACAGCCAAACATGGACCATAACTTTTTAAAAAAAATGTCTGTTCTTCACCATAGTGTTAACATTTTCAGTCAATATTTAAGTCCTAGGTGATTTTGCTTTAAAGGCTGCATTTTTAACTTTCCTGGGAAACAAGTCAGAGAATCTGGCAGTACTAGGCCAGTTTCCAGGCATGACAAAGATCTCCTTATTTTGACATGCATTCATTCAGCAAGAATTTTAAAAGTTACATCTGTGGATCTCTTGCTTTAAAAATCATCCCAGGGAAGTCCTGTCTCACAAACCTTTGCTAGTATCATGGACCAATAGCATCAACTTGCTAGAAATGCTAAGTCTTGGATGACACTCAGGTGTCCTGAATTAGATCCACATTTGAACATGATTCCCAGGTATCTGTGTGCATGCAGAATGTTGGGAACACTCACAGCAGTCAGCCAGTGGCAGCATCACTGGAAATGGAAAGCCTCTGGCTTCTATTACTCAGTCAGAAACTTTTGTTGCTTTTCTGAGACATGATCTCATGTAGCCCAGACTGGCCACAAATTTGCTCTCTACTTTAAGATGGATGTAAACTCTTAATCTGCCTCCAATGGCCCAAGATCACAAGTATGTATGAGCCGCCATATTTGACTTGATGCAGAATCTCTGAGGTTGGCTTTTTGTAATCTATATTTTCAATATGCTTCCCAGTTCACAACCTGAGAGCAGACCCATCACTGAAATCACAAGGAAGCTAAGCACTGCTTCAGCTCTCTACTGAACCCTCAGAGACTTAGCTCTGGGTGGGAAGATGAAGGATAAAGCAGGCCTTTTGGTGATGGTGTGTGTGTGTGTGTGTGTGTGTGTGTGTGTGTGTGTGTGTTATCTTATGTAATGTCTCATTCCAACAGCCCTTGGTAACTTGCAGACTGAAATAAGTATTAAAATGAAGAAGTCATATAGTTTTAGGAAACAGATCCTTTGCAGGAAGGCTTTGAGACACATTACACTATAACTCATGGACATGTTGCGAGGCAGAGGTCACAAGCGTACAAACCTTGAGAGAAGTATGACGGCAGGGAGGCACTCTGCTGAAAGCCAATGTTACTGTAGAAACAGAAAAAAGAACAAGCTTTAAATTGGGTTAGGGTGGTGGGACCCAGATGGGTAGCTGGGTTACAGAAGCCAGGCTGGAGATGCTTCTTGGTTTGTCATTGCTGCCCTCCACACATCCCTGGCATCATGGGAGAGGAGCGAAGGAGGAAATTATTCGATGTATTGGTGTCCCAAGATGAACAAACTCTACTAAGTTTTACAAGCCAAAGGTGATCGATCAATAACATAAAGCTTGTAAACGTCATGTAAAAGTTACTTTTAAATGGGGCTGTGGCTTGGGGTCTTTGAGTCTATTAAATGGCCAAAGAAGGAAGACACTCTGCTGAGCATGCATGGGAACAGTGAATCCCCAGGAGTTGCTGGTCTGTAGAGAGAAAGTGAGTCAGGAAGGAGGAGAAAGTGCTGGGCGGGTGCTGCTGCACCAGAGCAACAACATTGGCAAGGATGGGAAAGGAAGTTTATGGAGACCCCAGAATGCTAGCTGTTCCCACTCTGCTAAGCACTAACACCAACCAATCAGTACAAGCCTGCTCTGCACACCTGATCTTGTTGGCAGTTTTCAGGCACGACAGACAGGGCTAGAGCCATGTGCAGGATAATGCCAATGACTGAACACAGCAGTAGAGCTGTGCCATATTGTGCCATAGGGAGAAATGAACGGAAAGAACTGAAAGCATGGAAACCCTGGGCTTTCCCCAGAGAGTTGGCAGGGGTGGACAGGTCATGCCATTGGTTCTGTTTTCTACAGTCTGCAGGGTGAGGGGTTGGCTTCTTTTGAATACTAAAGCAGTTGGTGGGCCAGTGGGCCGGGGACCTTGGGGAACAGATGAAGTAGCCTATTGGTTCTCCTGGGGAGGGGAGGGATGATCTGGGTCTTGCTTGGGTTCTCCTACACATGCTTTTGTTTCTGTTTCTGGTCTTATTATGAATAATAATAATAATAATAATAATAATAATAATAATAATAATAATAA
>JADRCH010000008.1:11349379-11395373 GCA_019843965.1 Rhynchomys soricoides
AATAATAATAATAATAATAATAATAATAATAATAATAATAATAATAATAAATCCTTCTGAGGACTGTGCCTGAATATGGGTGCTTGGCCTTCATCAGGGGCAAGGCACTTTCTCTGTTTCCTCATCCAAGATGGAAGAGGGACTCCAAGAACTTCAGTTAACCTGGTTTCTAAATGTTGCTTGTTTGAAACAAGCAAGTGAAAACACCCTCCAAGAGTCCATTCCCTGGGACAACCGTGGGACAAGTCAGCTCCCACACCCCGCAAACTCCACAAACTCAGAGAACAGCCAGTCGCTCAGGTTGTTCGCTAATCTCATTTTGTGTGTTCCCTTAGAAGGTTCTGCACAGTGGCCCATGTCTTTTTCCCCCAAGCTGCCTGGCCTTTGCCATCCATACACAGTGCTAAGTGGCACTGGTTGGTTGTTACTGCTAGCTTGACGCAACCGAGGGTCTCCTGGGAAGACAGTCTCAACTGAAGAATTATCTAGATCACACTGGCCTGTGGGTGGATCTGTGGGGAATTGTCTTGTTGGTTACATGGGGTAGGAGGAATCAGTCTACTGTAAGTATACCACGTCATGGGCCAGGACCTGAACTGTACATGAATAAACAAAGCCAGCCAGTGAAAACAAAACCAAGCCGGCAGTATGGATGCACTTATTTCTCTATCCTCTGGACTGTGGAATGATGTGACTGGCTACTTGAGTTCATGCCTCTGTAATATAAATATATGATATGCAGGATATCTGATACGTGACCCCCAAAGAGGTTGAGACCCACAGATTAAGAAGCACTAGACTAGAACCTTAAATTGTAAAAGAAAATAAAGCCTTCTTCCCCTTCCTTTCTGATCACCAGGGTACTTGTCACAGTAACAGACATGAAGCTAGAACACAAGTCACCAAGTGCGATGCTTAGCTAGAGCTGAGTGGTACAGCGGCCAACCTTTCTGAGAAGGTTCCTGGCATGTGAGGCAACGGGAATGTGTTCTTGGGGCTGGGCTTGGCAGATCTCGAAGGGAACGTGTTGGAGCTCATAGAAGGTAGTGACGTCTGCGGCAAATGTCTCTGATGCACTGTGCGGGCAGAAGGAAAAGATAAGTAGTTGGAATTCAAATCTGGGGATGTAAGAGAACCTCCCCAACTTACACCAAACCCAGCTGATATGAAGGGAGAGACAAAACCCCAAAAGATCAGGCAGAATTAGCAAATGGTAGGAAGACAGCCCATTGCATGGTTTTTCTAGATAATTCGCCACCTTAGAATCACTTGAAATTGTATTGTTCTGCATAGTGAAATTTTAATTTTAATTTTTGACTGCTTATTTGGCAGAAAATCATGAATTAGACACCTTATATATTTTAGAGATTATTTATAATTGTTATTTTGTGGTGATTTTTTTTTTTTGAAGGCCAGAACTGAGCGTCAGGTTGTTCACTTGCAGTTTCTGATTCTGTATCCACAAATGTTAGAGGGTATACATGTGAGAAAAATATCTATCAAGGCCTATGTGCAGTTTTCTGTGCAGTTAGGTATTCTGAATTATCATGCATAAACTTAAGTTTTCCTTCATAAACCAACCAGGTAATTCCATTTTACTAAAGCCATGAGGTGTAGCAATTAGTATATGTTTATGTTAATTGACATGTGGGGTTCCATACTTAATAATTCTATTTAAATAGATGGTCAAAAAGTGAGGGGATGGGACCTTTAAGAAAGATAATGGTTTATGAGAAAGATCTGTAGACATACCATCATCTTCATCCTGCAAGGGAAAAACAATGAAATATTATTAACTTAGTGTCACAATCCAATTTCTAAGAAGACACTCCTCAGTCAAAAAATGTGTCTGGCTCTTTCTTTACCAGTTACAGCTTTTCATAATAAGCTGTGGAGAATGTTCTAGAGCTTCCCCTTCTTCACAATCCAGCTAAAACGTGCTAGGCTAAGTGGCTTATGGTTTTGTAATGCTCACAGTCATCCAAAGACATTCCAATCTGAGAGTCCCCTCAAATGCCCAGCTTGACAGAGGTTCTGAGGCTCTAAATGACTCAGATATAACAATATTTACTGTTCCCATGCTGTTTCTAAGCTACTGGTATTTCAATCAATTTTCTCTGGTCGCTCTAAGAATGAAACACCCTTAGCAGTAGAAATGATACTCTTGCTTCGGAGCATTTACCGTGGACAGTAGAAAAGGATTCACCCCCAAACCTGCCTGACCCAAAGCTCCAGCCCTCTTCCTGCTTCTCCTTTGCAATAATTGCCCCCCCCATTTATTCATAGTGAGGCTTATATGGTGTATCTTCCCTTACTAGTTCAACTGCAGAGTCACCTTGTGAGGCAGACAAGAGAAAAGCTATCCCCCTTTCCCCAATAAGAAAACTAGGTTCAAAAGGGACACAGCAGCCCTGCCAGTGACTAGAAAAATCAAAGGACCAACTTGAACTGGTTAGTTAGGCCAGCCAGTGGTGATGAAGTGGGTCCTTCCTCAAATCGTTTTCTAAGGATAAAGTTAGTTACTGCACCCTGGCATAGTTAAGTACGACTTTAGTAAAGCTTTCTACCATCAGTTCTACACCAGTCAGAATCACTCTTCCTGAAGGACTGATAGTCTTAGCAAAGAGCCACACACATAAACATGCAGAGTTCCCCCCAGAGTGCCACGGCTCTCCTGCTCCAAGGCCATGTCCCCTCTGGCTCAGGAAGGCACAGCCCTACATTCGCAGGAGGAGAATCAATCCTTCAGAGACTGGGTGCCTCAGGGATGTGATGTCAGCCTTAGGGTCCGTCTTTCACTCTGTCCCTATGCCTCTGTAGCAAGTTGCCACCCTGATGGCTTGGGAATGCCCATAGCCATCCTCTCTCCTCTTTTAAAGACATTCCTGGGACTGGAACAAAAGTGGAGTGACCATAGTCCATGTTCTCTGAGCCATTCAAGGACTTTATAGCTCTAGCTGCCCTTAGGAAGTCACCCTTGGCTCTGATCCACAGAGCTGCTTCTCTTCCATCAGCTCACAAAGACAAGACAGACCATTCCATGATGGTGTGCAGTTATGCCTGTGAGATGTCACAGTG
This sequence comes from Rhynchomys soricoides, assembly GCA_019843965.1. Lineage (NCBI taxonomy): Eukaryota > Metazoa > Chordata > Mammalia > Rodentia > Muridae > Rhynchomys > Rhynchomys soricoides. The sequence continues at coordinate 11,352,458 of JADRCH010000008.1, forward strand.
TCTGCATCCATAATGTTTCAACAAACACATCATCTAACGTAGAGCAACAGAAACACCAGTCATTGTCGGCTGAACATCTGACCAGAGGAAGGGATCTATGGTGGCCATCAATAAAAGCAAAGATGGCCAGCAAGATGGCCCAGTGAGTAAAAAGCACATGCCACACAGAGCCTGATCAACACCCCAAATCCATATAAGGATGGAAAGAGACATCCAACTCCACAGAACTATCCTCTGGTCTCCATATGCATGCTACAACACATGTGCGCACGCCCCACCTTATATAGAGATACAATACTAAGAATAATTAATTTTAAAATACTTTAAAGATTACAGAGTACAGGGAATCACAGACAGACCTATATTCAGATGCAAGGTATGTGAATTTACTGCCCCTGCAACCTTGAGCCTATTATCACTCTGAGCCTTAGTTTCTCACATAAAGAGAGAAAGAGTGATGTCATACAGGGCTACTAAAATCAGAGCACCTTCCTGACCCTTTCCTCTATACCTGATCCTCACTCTCCTTGCTAACTACACTTTAGGATGAGGCTGCAAGAAGCCAGCCACCCTGGGACCTCTCAGAGGGCCAGGGGCTAAGCAATTCAGCCTGATGAACTCTAAGTAACAAGACACAGAGACCGGCATTTAACAGACTCTTTGTAGGTCTTGCTCTCATTACCTGACTTCAGATGAGGGCAAGGCAGATGCAGTCCCACCTCCCCAGAGCCTACACTGGCTGTCTCTGTGCCAAGCATTTATTAAATGACATTTCACACTTACATTCTCTCTTCTGTCTGGTCCCCTTCCATGCCTGAAATGAATTAGAGCAGCGACGTGAACATCAAGAGTTTCAAAGAGCCAGCCCCAGAAAATAATTTCAGTAAATCACACAAGGAGAAATAAAACCTACTGAGCCGTGGCCAAAGGGGAAGTTGCGAGGGCCAGCAGAAATGCTGGGGATGGGAGAGAAGAGAAATGTAGCCACTGGATGCCCTGTTATCATTGCAAGCTGAGCTAGGCAAACCTTTGTTCTACAGAGCTACTGTCGCAAATAATTACACAATTATACACATATATATGTTTAGTCAGCTTTTAGGAGCTATTAAATTTCACTGAGTAGATGTTTTTCCAAGCAAATAAAAACATTATCAGTAACATTCTTCCTTGCTGAGGCTTTAAACCAGCTACCACAGGGCCTGCCCTTCAAGTAATAAGAAAACAGTTGGCAAAGGTCCCTGCTCCGGGCTTTTCCAATAGGGCCTTGGTGCCATTGGCACAGATGGACAGGCGAGTTCAACCGCTTTGACAACAGCTGTGTAAGGGGCTGAAGAGGCATCGGCACTTCCTGGGAGAGGGGGAAAGAAAGGAGGGAGGGAGGGAAAGACAGGAGGAAGAGGGAGCAGGGAAGGGGGGGGAGAGGGAGGGACAGAGGGAGATCAGTCTGTTGAGTAGCTAATGTCAGGTGTTTTCCATGTCATCCATCAGTTCTTGCCCTGTTTTAGTGAACATTTTGATATTTTGGCCATTATGATTGTTGTTCATATATTCTGATTTTGTTAAATAATCCATTAAAATGTTATGAAAGTCAACCACTGGGGATTTTCTTGGCACACCGTGGCCCTTAGTCTTGACTGAACCCTCACAACAGTCAAGCCAGGGCGATGGTTATGAATCTTCACAGACAGAGGAGATAATGAAACTTACTGCTCCCTCCCTAAGTAGCCGGGCTGGCCCAGAACCCGAGTACACTTGTGTCATTTGGTAAATAGACCATACACGATTTTATAGCAGAGGCAAAGTTGCTAGAGCAGAGCTCAGTCTCCTGTGGTTGTAAAAATGACTGAGCAGTAAGAAAGCGGCTAATGTGGGTCTAGAAGCAGCTCCCCCTACCCCCTGCCTGCCATCTTTCCTCTCTGCTTCCTTACAAAATAAAGCAAAGCAGCAGGTCCAGCTCCTGTGTGCTGTTCAGCCTGACAAGGTAGGGAAAGTCCAACAAAAAACCAGACTGGCTTCAGACAAGGCCTCTCTCAGCAGCTGCACTCCCCACTCAGCGTGTCTACTGGCCCCCTCCTCAGCTGGATTCCCATTCTCTTCACAGACCTCAGTAGTTTTCATCCAACCAGCAAGGAAAGGAGCCCTCAATCTCCCAGTACTGGAGTTTAAAAGGCCCCACTCAGGCAGCACAAGACAGTCACCTTGGAACTGGTGGCTTCCTTGCTGTCAGGGGTCCGATTCTTTCGTTTCTTTCATGTCTGTCCATGGTTGACGGCAAAGGAGGCTTTTGTATCTTGGGTAAGTGTTCCCTGAATATGAAGAGAAAGGATTTACAAAAAGCCACTTTAATTGGGCAGAGATCTGCAGCAGTACTCTGGAGCTTGATACGTAGGACAGAGGCTTACCTTCCCAGTGGGGCCGAGGGCTGTAAGACATTAGGGAAGATATGTGTGGATCAGACACTTTTCCAAATAGTCAGGGCAAGATTTAAAAAAAAAAAAAAGCTAAAATTATAAATCAGAAAATCAGCCTACCTTATCAGAAAATGTTGGTTTCTTTCCTGTAAACAAGAGCAAGCAGAACATTAAATTTGGAGCAGGCATGAGGTTAGAGTTGAAAAACAAATTCTGATGAAAACCACGTCTGGGTCTCCAGGGAAAATCTGACTTTAAGCAGGGGCTTCAGATCTACAGGATCTTTTGTGGAACACCTGATTTTATAGGCTTAAAAATACCACCTGGCTTGCCACAATCCCACAGCTGTGCACATGCTAATGAGATCATGGGGTCTGAGCTTCTTCTCAACATGTGGCTTAGTGTAGCTGAGCATCAAATGGATGAGTGTCTTTTTGGGATTCTATGTCTCTTTCATTGGCTTAAGCATCTGCTATCTGGCATATTTTGAACTTTGAAGTAAACCAGTGTGTCATGAAGGTGTGATTTTCCTCCAAATCCTCTGGCACACTTGGTATTATGTAAAGACTTCCATTTGGTTTCTGAAAAAATTAACTTGGGAACAAGGGCTTTAGGAGATTGTCCTGGTGTGCCAGAGCCACTTTAGTGGTGGTAGAGGTGGTTGTGGTGGTGGTAGTCAAGGTGGTGGTGATGGTCAAGGTAATGGTGTTGATGGTCATGGTTGTGGTATTGGTCATCTTGGTGGTGGTGGTCATAGTTGTGGTTGAGGTCACCATGGTGGTAGTGGTGGAGGTGGTGGTGATGATGGTGGTGGTGGTGCTAGTAGTCAATGTGGTAGTGGTTATGGTCATAGTCATGATTATAGTACTGGTCATTGCGGTGGTAGTGGTGGTGGTAGTCAAGGTGGTAGTCATGGTCATGGTACTGATCATCTTGGTGGTGGTTGTCACGGTTGTGGTTGTGGTCACCATGGTGATAGTGGCGGTAGTAGTGGATGTGGTAGAGGTGGTGGTGGTGATGGTGGTGGTGGTGGTAATAGTCAATGTGGTGGTGGTGTAGTCAAGCTGGTGGTGGTGGTCATGGTCATGGTCCTGGTCCTGGTCCTGGTACTGATACTGGTACTGGTACTGGTCATTGTGGTGGTGGTGGTGGTACTCAAGTAGTGGTGGTGGTGGTCATGGTCATGGTTGTGGTTGTGGTCATTGTGATAGTGGTGGTGGTAGCAATGAATTTTGTTTGCTCACTTGTTTGGTCTCTTTGAGAACAGATGGTATTGAAGCCAAGTATTTATACCCAAGGGCTCTTCAATGCCAAGTTACTATAAACAACTTATGGTTATTTTATCTGAGATCCCACAGTTAGGTGTACCTTCTCTTTTCTATATGATAAACATATTAGTAAGGTTCCAGTAGATCTGGAAGCAGGCCTGATAATACTTGATCATGTTGAATCTCAGGTACCTTGGCTATGAAGTCAGTGTAGGTTTGCCAAGAGGGTCAGTTGATAACTTGTATGCAAAGTCAGGTGCTGACAAATGCCGGCTAGCTCCTCTTTCTTTTCCACTCTCCCGTATTTTGTACCCTAGGGTGCACGCTGATGTGTCCACTTGGAATCACATATTCACCACATCTCGTAAGGGCTGAAACCATGGTTGACCTAGGACAGTCTAAGAAACTTGTGGCTTTGAATTACTCACTAGCCAAGGGAAGAGAGTTCTTGTGGCACAAAAGGAGTTTAGTAAATGTTTAGAGTTTGAGATTTAACATCTTATTTAAAGGGCCGTCCCACAAGCAAAATAATATTCTTTAGCCAAAAAAGACACTCCCTTTTCAGAAAGTATATGATTCATAAGAAACAAATCAACCAACTAAACAGAGATCTTGTGATATGCATACACTCTAGCCATGTTAGGAGCTTGATGGTCACTGCATTAGTGGAAGAAGTTAGTCCCTCCACAGCTTCATTGACAAGGATGTAACTCAAAGCTCAAACGTGCAGGAAACATTATCTCTAAAGTGTCTACAGAAATAACAAAAGGTGACTCGTCAGGAAACATCATCTTTAAAATGTCTATAGACATAGCAAAAGGTGACTCTTCAAAGGATTGAGCTGTGTATAAAGATGACTGTGAAGTCTTCACATCTGTGTCCCACTTTCCTGATGCCCTGGCTTAGTGAGCAGGGTTCGAGTCCCGGTTTCATCTGCCTTTCTCTTTATGTACAGCTCTCTACAGTGAACTCCAAACTCATGAGTCAGCAGACAGAGTTAGACTGGGAGTCAGGGAAACAGCAACAGGCTGCAGCTTCCAATCCAAGATCGCAAAGTCATTTTGCCAACCAAGGAGAATCCCGAGGCCAAGAAAAGTCAAAGGCCTTGTTCAGAGTCCTACTGAAGAGGAGACTGTACAGAGACGAGATCTGGATTCTATATCTACCCAGTTTAGGTACTTCTTGCTCAGATATACCTTGTCTACAGCAAGTTCAAAGCCCATGACCTCAGTGCAAAAGTCAGAAAGACATCAGTTCGCGTCTTAACCCACCTACACAAAACAAAGTATGCTATTTAACCTCTCTGACCTTTCATCGTCTGAGAGGTGGAGATAACACATCCCTTCACTTGCTTGGCCTAAAGATGCAAAGCACCTGCCCCATCCTAGGTGTTTAATAAATTGTAGCTAAGTTTTAGGTTGAATTAAAGAATAGCTCTATGGAAGGGTAGCTAGAATCAAGGTAGCTGGAACCATGAGTAAACTGTGGGGAAAGCCCATCGTGTTTCATAAACTGTATGCATCCACTGCAAAAGGCATTTTCAACATCTGAATAGTACCTTAGAGTTTTAGAAAATATTTCCTCCTAAGAGAACATCCTCCTTGCCATGAGACTGTGGCCTAAGGACGCAACCTACTCCAGGTCAGCAAACTAATAAGTAGCAACCAAAACAGCTGACTACAGCTCTCCTGGTGCTTTTGCCTCTCAGCCCATTTCCTCCTTGAGTACCAGGTTGCATCTTGCTGTTTCTTGGCCAAAGTATACACAGCTCACAGGCATGGTGGAGCAGGCACAGCCCAGGGACTGAGAGCAGGGGTTCTGGTATCAGGCTGATCTGGGTTTAGGTCTCTATCTTCATCATTTGGTCGCTGATGATATTGGAATGTTACTGCTTTGTGCCTCAGTTTCTTTCTCTGTAAAATGAGGATGTTTCTCACAAATGTACAGTATTGTGCCAGTAGTAAAATGAGATGTGTGTATGTGTGTGTGTGTATAGTGTTTGTGTGCTTAGCACTCTATAAATGTAGCCGTTATAATTATGCATAAAATATGACTAATACCAACCTAGTATGAAGGGCTCTCGGTCAAGAGGGGCCAGTGAGCGGTCCAGGGGAGGTTTTGTGCTTCTGTCTATTGATGGAGCAGGCACTGGAGTAGAAAAGGTTGAGGTCAGTTAAAAACAAAAGAAAGTGTCTGGCTGGGGATTGGGTGGGTGGGCTGGTGGGCAGAAAGCAACCCTGTGCTTACGCTTTGCTGTTTTGAGGTTTCGACTTCTGTTGGGCTCTTCATGGCTGGGCTGGGGCGGAGACAGTGGCTGCATGGAATTTTAAAAAAACCCAAATGTTTAGAAGCCTTCCACGTTGGCTTTTTTTTGTTTGTTTGTTTGTTTGTCTTGGAGACATTCTCTCCCCAAATGTATCTGGATCCCTTTTCTCCATCTTCAGGTCTGACCCACAGCTCGCTGTCCCCTCTGTCACTGTCTGTTGAGTCTGTCTCCCTCTGAACATCCTCACTGTCTCATGCACCATGCCTTCTGCACGGCAAAGAGCCAAGCAGAAACTTCCCTACCAAGCCCTGCAAGGGTCTAGTCACATCAGAAGTGAAACATGAGCCCATGAGCCCCCTGGGGAGCACCACACAAGATGCCCTGCCCACTTTTTGAAGCCATTTTTATGTCCCTCTCAGATGCTCCATGGTCCCTGCATAAGGATCTCCTTACAGTTCTCACAAAGCTCAAAGCTCATGCATACTCGTGAACACCTCTGTGCCTATGTTTCCTCTGCCCCGGGATGTCCCTTCTGCTTTCCCCATGACTGACTGGTCCTGTGCCAGCTCAATGTCAGCTCTGTACCTTCTGTCATGTTATTCGGCCCCCTGCCTTCTTAAACCACACACCCAGGTCATTCCTATGACTGTGTGCATTTTATATCAAAAGGTTATGAGAGTCGGGGTATTCTGTGCTGTTCCATATTCTTCCCCTGGCACAGAGAACACTGGTGTGAAGTAGCTGCCCAATCAGTATCTGTTGAAGTGATAGGCAAAGCCTGCCTCCCAGTGGAGGAGATGCAAGTCTTCAAATTTCAAAAGCAAAATGTCTGTGTAGCCACATTGGGCTCCACAAAGCCCCTCCTCAGAGGTGCAATGCCAGCAGTAGGGGGGCGATCTGTGAGAAGCGGATCCTCGCTACTGTGATGTCTCCGTATCTGCCAAGACCCTCCTCCCACTGCAATCTCCCCCTCTAGTTCTGACACTGGCTCTTGCCACAGTTGCTAAAATGTCCTGGCCCCTTGAGGAAAGAACACATCGCTAGATACTGACTGCTTTAGACTGAGCTTAATGTGAGCTCCATAGGAGCTGGACTATATGTTGAAAGAAAAGGAAAAGTGGGGCTTGGTGCCACCGTTTATCTTCTGGGCTTCACTGTGTTGGAAATCTTGCGGTCGGAAGGCGGTCAGCCCTGGAATTTCTTGATCTTGCCAGCAGGTGGCGCAGCGCTGTTTGCAGGAGGAGGCCTACCCCGAGATTCTAGGCAACACCGGAAGATGCCTGGCCAGACTTGGTTCCGTAGCACAATGATATTGGAAGGGGTAGTCTATCATTATACACGCAGTTCATATTGTTTATGGTGCCAAAAAATACCAGTAAACATTATACCATACACAGAAACTACTTATATATCATCACAAAATTGAACCACTGAGCGGAACGTCAGAGTGTGCATTTTCCCTGACATAACCGTCTCCTACAAACTTAGAATTAGATAAAGATGTTTAGTTCCTTTTCTGTCTACTGGAAGAAAGAATCGTTGTGGAAACAAAGCGGCCTGGAAGAAAGGGAGGAGGCTTACCGAGTGATTCCGGCCTGTTGGCAGTGGAGGGAGGGCGGCCATTGGTCTCTGCGGGGGCACCGGAGGCTGCTGGGAGACCTTGCCGGTGGGAGGCCGGTCTGCGGAAACACAATATTAAAAAGAAAGAAGAGCCGTTTCATCCCACTAGGGAGGCAGAGATAGGAGGATCTCTGAGTTCAAGACCTGCCTGGCCTACAAAGCTAGTTCCACAACAGCCAGGGCTACACAGAGAAACCTTCTCTCGAAAAACAAACAAACAAAAACCAAGAAAGAGAAAAGAAAATAGAAGAAATAAAAAATTTGAAGTGAGTATTGTCTAAGTCAGGCTTCTTCGAGAACATGCTGTGCCTGACTCTGCAGCTTGAGGTGTCAGGAGCACCTGACCCTTCTCCTCCAGATCTCCACCAATCTGAGATATAGTCAGACCCAGCCTGGGTCCTATAGGAGGCAGAAAGTCCTTGGCCCCTATCTGTCCCTCTTCCTGCAGATTTGATTTAACTCTTCTTATACATCGGAATAACTCCTATTGTACCTCACACAAACAGGTAATATCCGAATCACTGCATCTCAAAGGAAGCCTCTACAGAATTACCCCTATGAGGTTTTCAGATACAATTCTACATGTGCGAATGTACAAGTGCATGCATGCACACATGATCTGTATGCATAAATATGCACATATGCAAATACAGAGCACAAGTGTGTATGTTCAACATGCATATACACACATGTGTGCCAAGAAACATGAGAGTATGCTGACACTTAAGCATGCGCAGAAACACATATGTGCATGCCTGAATACATATGCTCACACTGCACACATAGCTGCTTATCAGGATTAAGTTCACTGCCACCCTCATGGCTTATTCTGTTGCTTCCTTCCTTTCACAGTACTCTGGGCTGCTATTCTCTGCTACTTCCTCATTTGTCTCCTCCCTTAAAGGGAGGGGCTGGTCCTGAATTCTGTTACCAAGTTACACAGCACATGCTCTGGCCCTAGACAGACACTCATGCTATTCCGATTGCCACAGAACGGCCCAGAATCAGCTTGACAAGCTTGGAATTTCTTACCCCTTTGGCTGGGAAAGGCCAGCATGGAACAGTGAGGCATGAACAGCAAGCGGGCAAGGGCCTCTAGCATCTTAAGATTTGGGCCCTGGAGCTTTATCAGAGCTACAGAAATCCTAACTAACATACTGACTGTGTTAGTTTGGGGAAGATTGTGGAAGGAGTCTGGAACTTCAGACTGGAAAGACCATTGAGTACTCTCTTGATCTTCCCTTTCATAGGCCCTGTGAAGAATGTCATTTCCCTTCCAGAAGGAAGGGGCTCAGGCAAGGAGCAAGGGCAAGCCTGGTATCCACACCATAGGCTGCCTTTCAGCTCCTTGGATAAGCCATGTTCCTTGGGACCTCAGGACCTATGCACTGTCTTTTTATGTGCTTCAAATGTTCTTCCTCTACCCTTCTCAGCATCCTTTAACAAAACCTAACTCATTTGTAATATAGTAATTAATATCAGCCGGAGACTGTCGCTCAAACACCATATCCTGAAAGACCAAACACATTTATTATGCTGACCTAATGAAATGACAGCATGCATTAGTTTAGTGTTGTCTCACCCACTAGAAAGATGAGGTCTGTCTCGCTCACTCTGTGTCTTTGTGACCAGCACCTAGAAGACTCGAGCCAACCTGGTTTCCCTTTTCTGTTCCATTTTCCTAAGTCTGGAACAGCCTTGATGATGGCTGGCGCTCCCTGCCTGTTAGCTTTCCTGTTCTATCCTTCAGTACACAAAGTGAGGTGGTGGGGCGCAGTCTGAAGCAGAGTAGAGCACAGTTCCCAGGGTGAGACACAGTGTTCCATGGATGCAGAGGAAACCAAGTATGCCTGTGTTCATTTTCTATCACTTCCTCTACTAGGAAATAATTCCCACCAGGCAAAGGCACATCTCTCTTCCTGGTGGATTCCAACACATGGTGTCTGGCTCATAATAGGAGATGAGTAACGTTTGTAATTTTGCGAATGAATGAATGAATGAATGAATGAGAAAGAACACATGAGTAAAGGATAGTAGATAGATGAGAAGCATCCTAAAGGCAGAACTAATCCCACCGAGTACCCTCACATTTTTTATGACCTTCTGTAGATGGCGGTGCCACATAACCACCCTTTTGTCCTCTGTTTTAGTATTAGCCTGTATTACCCATGAGGAGACATCCAGAGAGGCAGTCTTTGGCCTCAAGCCACCAGCTATTCAGAAGCTGAGCAGGAAGCAGCCCCCAGAGAAGTTCACTGAGCAGCTTCTCCCAGGGTTGCTAGGACCAGGAGGCTGCGATGGGGCAGGCCCTTACCAATGTACATGGAGTTGGTGTTGGGGAAAGACTTGGCAGGCAGGATGGAGCTCTGCAGAGCCTCCTCGTCGTTGGAGGGCGGAGGCTCATAGTCAGCAGCATCATCCACCAGTGCCTCATCCTCCTCATTAGGGGACTCATAGTCACCATCGTCCTTGTCATCCGAATCGTCATCGTTGGGACTTTCATAGTCATCTTCCTGTCAACAGGGATGACACAGCTTGTACAGGTGTCATAGGGCAACATTTTACAGTATGGATCTATGAGATCTCTGCCCAAGACCCCAGCATCCTCCAGCCAGGTCTGTCTGAGATGGCCTCCAGAGACTGGAAACCCATGCTTTGGGGACTGGATTGAAGACTAGCCTCTGGCTGAGCATGGGAAGACTCAAGAGGAGCCTTGGCAAGGATCTAGCTGCTGAAGCACAAACACATCTGGAGAAACTGGCTCTCTTGTTCCTTTGGTACAAAATAAATCTGTTGCATTCCTTTGTTTTCCCATTTAAAAAAAAAAAGACTTTACCAAAACAAAACAAAACAAACAAACAAAAAAACCATTTTCTTTCAAATGAAGTACTTTCATTTATTAGAATCCCAATAGGACAAGGGACACTCTGTGCATGGTTTTTAAAAGACCTAGAGGTGGCCACTTACCAGAAAGACCAGTAAGACTGAGGGTCAGACAAAGGGCTCTGCATAAGGCACATCCCTCTGGCTGTCTCTTCCATCACAGAATTCTTAGCCCCTGTCTTGCTTTGTGTATGGTGACCATGTGTAGTTTGGGGAAAGGAGATGCATAGTTCATTGAACTCTGAAAGGTGTCGTCACAGTGACCTTCCCATGTAAAGTTGGTATGGGAGCCTTTCTGGTGTTGACACTTCATTCTGTGATGCTTTCTCCTCTGCGTTACCAATGGTGACTTAACGCCATGAGGAAAGTTACAGTAGCATAGATTTCTAGGAAAGATAGTCGAAAGGAACGGATGCTATTGGGTATGGTGGTAGTGATACATGGTGTGGCCAATAAGTTACAGCCCACCTTTGTATTCATCAGGGATCCCTCTCATTTGCTCAATGCCCATGGCTGCTTCTATGCCACAGAGGCAGAACTGAGTAGTAGAGAGAAACCAGTGGGCTTCCAAAGCTGGAGATATTTACTTAGGCCCTTTCCAGGCCCTGAAATGGGATGTTTCAATGCCTTGTTGGTGGAAGGAGCTCGCTCCCTTTCCAGAACTAGGATCAATGTACAGCCACTCCAGCCATCGATACAAGGGTGATTTAGCCATACTCACAAAGGATGACCAGCCACCATCGTCTTCTTCGTGGCTTTCTGCAAAGGAGATAACACCACCATCAGCACGCAACAGAGAATCAGAGCAGTTCTCCCTCCCAGTGTCCATCACAGGCCCTCGTTCTTCCTTCTCCATGCATGGGGCTGTTGACTGCTTTGTTGAGTGCAATTTACCAAAACTCAGGTTAAATCCTAATGTAATGGTATCGAAGAGTAATGGGATTGTTAAGAGATAATTAGGTCAAAGGGACCTCAGGAATTAATTAGCATTCTTGTCCAGAGCCTTGGGTCTCTGGGCTTGGGTCTTTCTAGACTGGAGTAGATGTCACATTAGGCCCTTGTGAGAGTAGATAACCTACTTATTACAAGCACACCCCTGGTGTTTCGGTCACTTAGACACCCGCCCCTCATTATTCTCATGGTTTCCTACTTGGTGTTATTTGTAATACAATCTTATCCAGAAGTTGAACTGATGGCAGCATCATGCTCTTAGACCTCTAGACCTCTGAAATGAACAAACCTCTTTCCTTTGTGAAGTAACCAGCTTGAGGAGCAGTGTTATAGCAGCAGAAAATATACCAAGACAGCAATTTACTATCGGCCATACCATTTCTATTTGAAAGAGTTCATTCTACCAAAGGGCAGTAGTGGCACCTAATCTTTCTTGTGTGTAGGATTGTCTTCACAGCATAAGACATGAGGCTATATTCATGGGGTGTCTTATTCAGCAGGACTAGGAGAGGACCAGGAACCCAAATCTAGATGTTTTGTGCAATTGAACAATGGAAAATTGCCTGAAACACTCAGACACTGGCTCAGATGAGGTGCTCAAAGTGAAGTCTCTGCAGTGTACCTCTCAGTGGGAACTGAAACCCTTCCATGCCAAAGACCTGGCTGATGAGCTAATGAGTCATGTCCCATGCACAGTACTCAAAGAGGCCAGAACTGAAGCACACATCACCTCCTAAAGCAATTGTTTCTCAGCCTGGGTACCTTTACCTGTCTCCTCAGGAAACCGTTGAACCTGGGGTCTGCAAAAACAAATAACATCTTAGTAGCTTGTCAATCTCTTTCCTCAGTCTAGCCCTCTGAACCAATAGGGATTAGGTCTCATTATCCAAGGCTTGTGCTCTTGTTGTTTCACAACCAGAGTTTGGCTGCCCCCCCCCCTTCTGGAGACTACTAAAGCCACAATGGTGTCACAGAAAGAAGTTTGTGACTGTTTAAGATCTAGGGAATGTTCCCTTGATGTCCTGGACCTGGAGGCAAAATGTCCATCAGGGAGAGGGAGCTCCCTCCCTTCCTTGGGCACTCTTTTCATGACCCCTGGGACCAGAGAGGGCCATCACAGGTGAGACAGATGGGGCAAAACAAGTGTTGCAGATTCTTTTAAAGGCTCAGTTGGTATTTTAATTCTTGAGTTCCCCTATAGAGGTGCCTAGGCCAGAGCTGCCCACTACTCACTTGCGTGTGAAAATGCTCCTTCTCTCTTCATTCTTGTTGATATCTTGACTCAACTTGCTGAGAATCCTACAAGATAAAGACACACATGAAGAGAGAAAGCAGTCTCTTCCTGGCCTCCCTCTCCCTGGTTCACATGGTCTCTATGTTTATAGGCTTAACGTGACCAGTCTTCTTTTACATACATCCACCTCAAGCCAGTCTCACACCTTGCTCCCACTTAGCTAAAACTTGCCATCTCTTTTGTCAGGACCTGACCAACCACTGCTCTTGCTCCTATGAAGCCTTCTATCATGCATTGACCAATGTCTACTGAGCCTGTTCAACATCTGGCTCTGAGCTCTCCTGAAAACTTGGTCAGGTTATACCTGCCTCCTCACTGCTCTGAAGGTCTGGGCTCCTAGGATCTGCACACTGGAATTGTATCAGCCACTGTTCTGTAGTTGTTCTCAAGTTATAGCTCACACATCACAACCACTGTGGCCCCTGGAGCCTTGGTTGATCATTCTTGTGTGGGTAGCCTGCTTACAGTCATGATCAATCCATCTGCTAGACTCAGAGTACATGGTATAGTTACATCTTAGCTGCCTGTGTGTATTTTTTATTGCAACCTCCAAAGGGCTGTTATTCATCCTGCTAACACACACACACACACACACACACACACACACACACACACACACACACTGTCCCTCTTTGTATCTACTTAGTAGCATCGTGTAATGGTCAATCTTGCTTATCAATTCAATTCGATTGAGAGACACCTAGGAAATTAGGACATCACAATTCCTATGTGTCTGTGAGAGTATTTCCAGAGATGATCAGATCATGAGAGCTTTAAACCAAGCAACGGTTTAACTCATATGAGGCAGGACAGAAAAACAAGGCCAGTTATGGAGATGTAGGAAAGGAACCCCTCACTCAGGATCTGCTCAAAGACTCTTGCCAGCTTAAAGTCAAGAAGTCAAGCCCAATTGACATTTGCTGCAAAGGCATTCAGAGCCATTTTATAGAGAAATATTTTAATGATAGATATTAAGATAGTAACAAGTCATGCTGAAGACCTATGTGTGCACCGCCTTTCTCCTGTCCCAGCTGAAAGCCTACCATTTCCTATGACTCTCACTAGAAGCTCCACTGGCAGTGAAAGTCATGCCTTCATCCTTGCAGCCTGTGGCTCATGGTTTATTTTTTACAATATTGTAATCATATGGAGCCGTCCTGTAATTTCACTTATCAAAAAGAGGCAGATGGGGAGGGGTGCCTGCTCTTAGTAATCATTTGAGCAGTAACTTGAGAGCAGCCAAACAGGACTTATGGGGATGGCTAAGATACTTAAGAGTTACTGTCCTTGAAGAAGCCCACGCCACCCTCTCTGGGCATCTTTTTTCTAGAAACCCCATGTATTTAAATCTATGCTAAATATTCTTTTCATTTTTAATAAGCTTCATAATGGCGCATCTTGAAATTATTTTCTGTAGTGAAGTCGAAGATGGCTTCACATGAGTGGAGATCCCTGAAGGTAAGGGGATGCTTCAGGCCATTGGGGGCTGCTGTAGTTTGGGTCTCCTACCACATAGCCACAAACACATTTGTGCATTCAGATTCTGAATAGACCGTTGAGAGGAAGTAGAACTGCAGAAGTGAAGGCTGAATTGGAAGATGTTAGTTCCTAGAGGTGTGCACTTGAGGGAGATTTTATGCCCAATCTCTCCTGGATTTCTGCATTCCAGCTACAGTGCAAGGAGTGAATGGCTATGCTTCCCTTTCACACTGATTCTCTGCCTCACCACAGGCCCAGAAGCCAGCTAAAGCCAAAGAGCCTCCTGGAAACCTCTAAAGCCATGAGCCAAAAGAAATCGTTCCTTTAAATTGTCTTGATCAGACATTTCTTCACAGCGGTGAATAACTAAGTCACACACATGATTTTTTTCTAGAAAAGCATTCCCTATAAAGATACCTTTTGCAAAGGGAGAGTCTGCTTGAATTACCCCACCCCTGATCCCCAAGTTCAGTCAAAATAACTAACTACACCATGTGCTCAGGTGCATCCATACAGAACTAGCAAGTCCCCAAAAACCAGCACAGGGAGAGCCTTGGCTTTATCTCAAGCAGGCCCTAGCAACTCTCAAAGCTTTAGAACAGGAAACTCTACACTCCAGGCTCCAGGAGTAAGAGAAGGATCCTCAGAGATCACACTAATTATGTTTTGTAGGAGGTGACAGAGGCTCAGACAAAAGGAGGGATACTGTAGATTAGTGATGAGCTGAGCGCCACTTGTCTCTGGAGCACACACACCAGCCCATCCTCTCTAGTTTCCAACTCAGTATTCTTTCAAGGTACCACACCTTGTGAGATTCTCTCTGCATGGTCCTCTTCCTGGGAGAAGCCTCTTCCTAGCTGTGAAAGTTACACTCAATCTGTGTCCCTTCTGTTGGTTGGCAGCTCACAGAAACAAGTTGGTCTGATGCGAATTGGCTAGATTAGCAAGGGCAGTCCTTAACAACCTTAATGTTTCTATTTCTTCCTCAGCTCTTAACTCACTGCTCAGCACCCTCCGACCCCATATGAGTGACATGGCTGATGAACTTGAGCAGCCGAGAGACTCAAGAGAATAGACAAATAAGGCAATGGTAAGCCCTCTATAGTAACACCATTGTTGGGACTTTAGACTTTAATCACCATCTACAACATTGGTTCTCAACCTCAGTGTTAAGATCCCTTTGAGGGGTGGAGTGATTGTTTCACGGGGGTTGACCAAGACCATTGGAAAACCCAGATATTTACACGAGAATTCATAACAGTAGCAAAATTAAAGTTATGAAGTATCAACAAAAATAATTTTATGATTGGGATCACCACAACAGTGGAGAGCTGTATTAAAGGGTCACAATAGTAGGAAGGTTGAGGACCACCACTCTAGAGGGAGAAGCAATTGAAAGCTGGGGTGGGTTGAGGTGGAACAGTGGGAGGGTGGGAGGCGTAGGAGGTGCTTTCTAGTTTCCTCTAAAGACAGCATGAGGATGTTCATGACATAATTATGGCCACATGTGACCTGGCCGTGGTTGTGTGGAGCAGACAGCAGGCAGGCTGCTATCTGTTAGCTATCCTATCCTATCCTATGTTAGCTAGAGAAATGTCTGTTCTGCATCCTGCCAGGACAGGTGGCAGCAGCTGCAGCAACCACTCCCATCCTGTCGCCTGCTTACTTTAAAACATGCCCTGAAGTCCTTCGAAGTGCCAAGAACTCTGCTAGGCACTCAGAAGTCCATCCCAGAACAATAAAAGGAGCTCTGCTAATGGATTGTAGAGAGAAGCAGACAAGGGGGCTAAGGAGAAGGTCAGTCTGTAAATTGTTTGCTGCACACAGCATGCGGACCTGTGGTATAATGTCCATGGATCCCCACAACCATATAAAAAACACCTGTAACCCCAGAACAGGGAAGGCAGAGACAGACAAATCCATGAGGTTCATGCAACAGCCAGCCGGGGCCCCAGATCGTAATGAAAGACCCTGTTCTAACAAAACAAGGTGAATTACTCTGGAAGAATGAAACCTGAAGTTGACCTCTTGTCTTTACACACATCACACATATGCGTGCAAAGTATGTGCATGTGCACTTACGCATGCACACACCTACATGCATATGCATACACAAAAAATCTAAGAGAAAGAAAGAACAGGTGGGGGGGAGAGAGAGGGGAGAGGGAGAAGCAAATAATGAATGTTTATTTGAGACAGGGTCTCACTGCTAGCTTGAAATTTAAAATCTTCCTGTTTCAGCCTCCTGAGAGGTGAGATTAAAGGTGCATGCTACCACCTGGCTATCAATGAATACTTACAAAAATAATGTTCAAAGCAAGAGGGTACCGGATCTGTCCATGTGAAGGTGGGAGGTGCTTGGACAGGAGGAGAGTGGGGTTACAATTTAAAACTACCAGCCCTCAACAAGTAGGTACCATTTGAGCAAGGACCCGAGGAAGGTGGAACTGAGCCAGAACGCTATGCTCCCACCACACAGAGCTTAGCCGGGCTTTAGGGGGCTCCCACATTCCTTGCATTGACTCTTCAAAATGTCCCCTACTCTATGTGATGGTACTTCTCACCAGTATCTCTAACAGCCAGGCTGGGGCAGCTGGGGCTCTAACTGGAAAGGAAGGAAACGCTAAACCACAGGCCCCATGAAGAGCAGCAAAGAGCTGAGAAAGGGCAGGAAGGTGCAGTCTGCAGTAGGCAGCAAAGCTTGGGCCTCCCAAGGCTGAGAAGGGCTTCTGAGAACTCTTCCTAAGCTGCTGGGACTCCGCTGTGGGTAGGCTGTTGAGTTGCTTTGCTTGCCAGAGGGCAGGGAAGTGGCTATTAGCTTTGTGCAAACCTACCAAGTTGCACCCTATGCCCAGTCAATCAAAGGACAGTGAATGGCAGAGATGACACAGCCCCACTCTTCCCACAAACCTCCAGCCCTCTCTTCCCAACCTGGGAAGGAGGAAGAGAAGGCTGGGGATCTACATAGTTTCTTCTGCTTTCCCTCATCTGAGGGTGGTGTTGGCCCTGGGAAGGGACTGAGCCTCTCAAAGGAAGTTGCAGGAAGGTGGCATCACATAATGCCCTAGGTCCCAACTAAAAAGCATCTCTAACTTGCTGTGTGACCAGGCCAGACTTCATCATCATAGTCTGTCTCTCCCAGGATGCACAAGGAACAGAAACTTCAGGCCTGAGATTCTGACTATAGTGTCCTACCCCAAGGCCAGCATCCTCTATGTGTGTCTTCAAGAAAGGATTTTCCATGTAAATGTCGAAGATTTTTGTTGTTTATCTGTTTGTTTAAATCTTTGTCATAAGTAGGTTACATCTGACAACTTGACTTTCTAAGCATCAGGATCACCTATCCACCTGTCACATGGGTCCCAGGCCTCCCCCAGGATCTTGCAAAGCAACACCTGTCACTCTGGCCTCCAATGGAGGTTGTTATTCACAACAAGAGGAAAAGAAAGAAAGAAGAGAAGGAAGTCTGTAATTACGATGGGGGTAAGGTTGGAGACTGGAGTGAAAGAGGCCACAGGGCCTCGTCCATCTGAATCTGCCCTCACAGCTCTCCTCCACGGTCCATTCTAGCATCAACTTTACCAACTGTGTTCCACTTGTGGCCTTGAGCCAAATGTGCTGATCACTCAAGAAGAAAGCAATGGAAAGGGAAGAGGGAGAAAGCATGAGAGAGAGAGAGACAGAGAGAGAGAGGACACACAGAAAGAGTAGGTCTTGTCTAACACAAATTCAAGTTTTGCTGCCCCCGATGCCCTGTAAGTATCTGTCAAGCAGCCAATGAGTGTGAAGCAAAGGCTATTGCCCGTCATAGCTTGATCAGTAAAAGTGCTTCCTACCCCCATTTTGGTTGGCATGCTCCCTTGGAAGGCTGATATCTTGCCTGGAGGTCTCGTCAATATGCTAACACTTGAGGTATCAAGGCCCAGGACAGGGTAGACTTGGGCACCTGCCTAGAGTGGCACTGTCGGGGTGTCTTCTCCAACCCTGACCTCAGCCCTTCTCCCAGAACTCCCGCACCATCGTGGCCTCTGCTTCCAATTCCATCCTCCTCTAAGGAAACCAAGCACCCTCTGCCTTTTTGAACCAAGAGGCAGATCTTCCAAATCCTTCCTCAGCCGGAGAAGAGTCACATGTCTGTCTGACGACTCAGGTAGGGCCTTTCATGGCCTCTTAGATCTCAGAGGAATACCACCTGTAGGTGGAAAAATCTCAGGGAGCAACATGATCGCCCTGATTCTCTAGATAGGCTTCCTGCCTATAGTTTACTTGGACCTTCCAGCCATTTGAGTGGCAAACGCGTGTAATTAGCTCTGTTTGTGAAACTCTTGGCAACCAAGAATCAGTGTCCACGTGCAGTTGAGCCCTTAAGTAGAGTTTCCTGAACTTACATTGGAGGAAAAGATCTGGCAGCTGAGATGAAGCGCCCCTCATTGGGAAGGATGGTGAGGGGCTGGGCATTTGGACTAGGATTAGCCAGTGGATGGTAGAGGGAAGGCACATGCTGGAGATGAGTTTCAAATTAATAATTGCTTCCGTATTGCTGGGGGCTTTCTTTACTTGTAGGTAAAGACTGTTCTTTTCTCTTCTGAGGCTCCCACTCTGCTCCTTCCCCGATGCCTTCTCTTCCTTGGGTATAAAGCAGCACTTCGCAGATGAGACAGAAGGCAGTCTCTGCTAATAGGAAGCCTGCAGCTTATCAGGAGCACGTGAACACTTGGCTCTGTACTGCTCCCCTGCTGGATCTAATCACAATCACAGTATGGGACAGATACAGTGAATGTTAATGCCAGGTGTCAGCTCACACCTATCTGCTGCCTGCACCACCCATACCAATGCCCTGCCTTACGATTCTCAGCTTCAGCGTGAGGAGGCTCAGCTGAGGCTCCAAAAAGGAAACTGTCATCATTTTCTTTAAGATCCCCTCATCATTAAAATATTCAGGGTGTCTTGATATTAACCATGTCTTGAGAGAGTAACTGTCTTTGCAGAAACAGGATTTCCTTACAGAATAAACCTTTGTAATACAATCTACTTAATTTTGTTTGTTTTTCTTACGAAAGACTATAGAGTTCATTTTGTCTTGGCTTACTACCCCAGGACATGGGACCTGCCCTGAACTGAGGTTAACACACCCAGTGAGACTCCATTGAAGAAAACTGCTTTCTGTTTTGCCATCAACTGCAGATAACTTTAAGGTTGGGGTGGGGTAGGAACTTGGGTCTAGTTTCTCTACTCAGTGCTGGGACTGTCCGGTTTGAACTTGTGCAGGACTTAGGCATGCTGCTATAGTTTCTGTGAGTGCTTATGCATATCGGCCCTCCTGTGTTGGGAAGACACTATTTCCTTAGAGTCAACCAACGCTTGGAGTCACCTCTGGCTCTTACAGTCTTTTCACTCCCTTTTCCATATAGGTCCCTGAGCCCTGGGGGAAGGGGTTGGATGAAGACATCCCATTTAGGACAAAGTCTCACTCTCCATCCATTGACCAGTTATGGCTCTCCATTTAACTCTGGTATTTTAGGTAGTTGGGAAGGACACAGAACTATCCAGAGGCGCGTGCATGATCTTATTTTGCTTTTGTACTTGTCTGCAATCTCTTTTCACCCTTAAGGACAATGTTCAAGACAAATCAATCTCTGCAGAAGATGGTGGAATAGTAATTATTAAATATCTGTATGATAAGGACAGAGCCAAGGAATTTATGTCACTTTAATCTCCCTCTTTTCCTGACTACTACCTTCTCCTACAGATGGGGAAACGGAGGCTCAGACTATTTGAGTGCCTTTCCCCGAGGAGGCAGAAGGCAAACTCAACTTTAGAATCAATCCCTCTCACTCCATAGACTTGAGCCCTTGCTATTCTTTAACCCTCTCTTTCTAGCTGGAAAAAAAAAACCCTAGTAAAAACTGGAAAGCATCCCTATGAAGGTTTTACATAAAGGACAAGCTTATACTTACTCAGTGGATTTGTTTGTTTGCTTTATTTCCCTAATGTTTCCTCTAATTTCCCCACTGACCCTTTGACGTTGGTCCTATTCTTATCTATAGTTTACAGATGGGAAACAGACGCTCAGAGAGCTGAGACAGCGTGCCCAGAGTCCTTACAGCCTCTTGCTGGTACGAGGGTGCCCACATCTAACTTGCTCCCATGTTCTCATCTGATTCTTCTCTAAGTCATCTTTTATACTTCCCTGGACAGATCCGAGATGTAAGTCTTCCTTACTGTCCTTCCTGGTACACCCCCTTCATTACCTCTTACTTACAGAGGCTCACAGGGCCTTTATAAATGGTGCACTGACCTCACTAACTAGTTATAGCAGCCTCTTTGTTTTCCTCTGACCTGTTGCCCATGCTCCAGACTCTGACACAGGAGAAGTACCAATGAATATCCTATCCCCCATGCTTTTACAATATGCTTCCTTCCAGAATGATCCACAGTCCCTCTTTCTGTTACTTCTCCTTATTTTCCTTCCCCCTTTTCATTTGTGTTGTTTTTTTTTTCCTTTTTGGCAACAGGGTTTTATATAGCCCAGGCTAACTTCTAACTCATTTTGTGTTGCTGAGGCTGGCTTCGAACTCCTAACTCTTCTGCTCCTGCTTCTGATTACTGGGGTTACGGGCATACACTACTATGTTTGGCTGCAAATGGACTGTTATATGCCTTTCCCGTTAGACTGTGTGAAGGATCTGTCCTTTTCTCTGTGCAGTCCCACACTGACAAGTCTTGAGACATTGTAGGCACCTCGCTAAATAAATGGAGTATTCACAGAATAGTAATTTTTATAGGAACTCAGATGTCCTCAAAGGACCAAATATACACTGACAGGCACGGGGACACCATTTCTGACACTTAGCATCCTTCTACAAAGACCCACATTAGCAACAGGTGCCATTTCATTCCTCCTGGGAGACATTCTCCAACAGTTGCTATAGACTGGATCAGCATTTGGGATGAGCTTTTTCAGGTTTTATACATCTGGAAAAGTCCTATTTTCTTACATTTGACAGCTGTTGAACAATACACATTTACTGAGCACCTACTGCACACCAGGCACAGTTCTAATGATGAGCAACTGCAGCAGACACGGGAGCACAATACAACAGTTGACTTCATTCCAGTAGCTTCCTTTCTATCTATCACTCTTGTCCTTTGACCAAAGGCAGAAATGTCTGGAGGCCTCCAACCTTCTCAGGAATCTCATAGACAAGTAATTATTAAGACATGTAGTTCCAATTATTTGTGTAATAGCAGTAAATATAGTGAAGATGAAATCAAAGCAAGCTGGTTAGGCTTCTGCCTTCCTTTCTGAAATAACTTCTCACTGGGCACTCATCTTGAGACTTTCTCCCTTCAGTGCTTAAGGGATCTTCTAGGTGACATTGTTTCTGACAGAAGCCTCACCCTCCATCTTCATAGTCCCGCCTCAGAGTTCAATGTGCTTTCTCTTCTCTGACTACTCGGATGATTTTTCTCCTCACTGGTTATCTCTAGCTAGTCAGTTGTTGGGGTGGGATTCAATGGTAGTGCAGCAGTTCATCTGTTTCTTGGGACTTAGGGCTTTGTGATGCCTCTTGATTCTGAGGACTTAACTTTTATCCAACTCTGGAATTTCTTGGCTACTATCTCTTCTGCTCAGCAGGCACATCTTTTGAGAACCTTAGCTCTGCACACTCAGCTGGCTGAGGTGGCCCCACAGTTGCCAGATGCTCTGCCCACTTCCAGCACTGGAGAGTAAAGCCAGGGTTTCATGACTGCTAGGCAAGCCCTCCAGCCCTGAGCTGTCCCCCAGCTCCCTGGTGGTCCTTGGCTTTGGGATACTTTCTCCTCCCTTTGATTTTGGATAGTTGCTCTTTCTCTGGGTTCATGCTCCATGACTCATCTTGTTAGTTGTTATCAACTTGACACAAACTAGAGATACCAGAGAATAGGGAACTTCACCTGAGAAACTTTCTCCAGGCAGTTGCCTGAAGACAAGAATATGGGACATTTTTTTAATTGCTAATTGACGGACTAGATCCCAGCACACTGAGGATAGTGCTCTGCGTTATGTAGAAAAATGGCAGAATGTGAGCCTAGAAGCAGGCTGGTCAGCAATTTTTTGTTGTTGTTCCTCCGAGGTTTCTACTTCAGTTCCTGCTTTGAGTTCCTTCCTTAGCTTCTTGGATGATGGACTGTGATCTGCCAGTTTCCCCAAGTTGCTCTTGTATAGTGTTGATGACAGCAACATAGAAGTAACTAGAACACTGACATGAGATTCTGCAAAACCTAGTTTCTAGTGAAACTACAGCAGTTTACCCGTCATCTCAATGCTTCCGTCTCCTGAAGTTCTGCGCAGATCTGTCTGTGCTTCCTGTGGCCCGGCTGGGCTTGGAACTCACAGAACCCAGCTACGGTGCTCCTTTCCACCAGTGCCAGCTATCTGGGACAGCTATGTTTGGTTTCTTCCACTGTCATATTTTCCTGTTTGTTTCCTTGCTCGATCCTGATTAGCTGCTACACCCTGCTTTTGTTTAGTCGTGGATCCGGTTTAATCAGGTTTTACTTGAGGACTTAGTAAAGTTGTTTGGAAGCAGTCTGCATCCTCTATGCCTTGTTCTGAAGATTCACTTAAGTGAACCAGAACAGGTTTTAGATTAGGTCTGACAGTTCTTCATTTTAGAGGCAAGACCTTTCCGTGCACTCTCCTCGGTGATTGAATCTGGGCATCCTGGTACCTGGCTGGTAGAAAGGGGCACCATTTTCAACCCTCTAGTTCCTGTTACCTCTCTGATTGGATAGGTTTTAGGTCAGACACTGGTTTCCTGCTATGCATAGGCTGACCAGCATCCTACTAGACTGGTATCCTGGGAATTTTACCCTAACTCTTTCTGTCCAGCTTTCTGGTCTCAGGCACATGGTTAATGGACTCTCATCTCCTGTAGTCTCAGCTCTGCCTACTCCACCTGAGAAGCCACCAGGCTCAGGCTCTCCTGCTCTCTTTGCCACAGGATGCAGACTGGAGACAGGGGTAAGCACAGGAGTTGCTGCTGGGGCTTTTGTGGTGAGAACTACCATTAAGTTTCTAAGAACAGATCCCACTTGAAGTACAGGCATCAGAATCACCTGAGCACTGTCATAGTAGAATATGGACCTCGAATTGTACTTCCCATTTGTTTCTAGAGGAAAAAAAAATTGTGAAACCTTTGATGACTTCAAAACACAGGATGAGCAGAGCCTAAAGTTTCTGAGAGCTAATTCTGTGGTCAACAATTTTGATTCCTGTGTGCCTGACTTTTAACAAGAACCTGATTTGTGTTTAAAGTGTCACCTGATGCACTCGTGGAAATGCATAGGTATTCTCTTTGTGCACAGGAGGTCCCCCAGCAGATATGTCTGAAGATGTAGGTGGTACAAAGCCTGATATAAAATAATGATTCTGCCCATACAGGAACACTTACGATAAAGGCCAGTTTAAAAACTGGACATAGTCAAAGATTATCAACAACAGTTAACAAAATAGAGCTGATCTCTCTCTCTCTCTCTCTCTCTCTCTCTCTCTCTCTCTTCATATCTTATTCTACTGTGTTTTCAGATGCAGTGGATCATGGGTAATGGTAACCAGGGGAAGCAAAACCACAAATGAAGAGGGATTAGAATAGTAGTCACCATGTACCTATAGCTATGGAAATACGCCCGGTGGCCTGGTAGAATTGGGTCTTAGATTTACTTAAACTAAAGCAGCCATATGTACTTACAGACAATTCTAGGGGATCTAACAAAGATTGGCAGCTGCAAGGGTGAACCCTTAAGGCTTTCATTCCTTCACTCTTCTGGACAAAGGAGACCCAGTAGCCAGGCTAAGTGTATCCCCCCCTCATTTGAACTTCCCTGAACTTCCTACCATCTCAAGAAATCTTCCTACTTTTTAGGATGCTTTCTTTTTATCATTATGTACTTCAAGGCCCTTAGAACAAGAGAGGGGACTCTAGAGAATGACCAAAGTAGGTGTTTCAAACCCATAGCACCAAGAGTAGGTCCAATTCATGGCTAACTTTATATTGACTTTCATAATGTTTAGAAACATTTGAGTCAAAATTTAAGACTCAAGAGATAGAACATTTGAACTCAGGTTTCCAGCTATTTTTTTGATCAATTAGAAGATTGGCCATCATTGGGCCCACAATAGCCAAAGTTGATTGACTGCTGCACTCTCAGGATGGACCACGTGATATGTGATTTGCCATAGCCAACACTGCTTCCCATCGTTTCACCAGCAACCAACCTTTGTGTTGGTTATCTTTAAGATCATAAATTCCTATCTTTATTTTAGTGCCAAAAATGTTTCTCTGGATACACTTGTAGTCATGGATAACAAAAAACAAAGAATTCAAAAGGGATTTGTGTTTGCAACCTGTCCTACTCTGTACTCTTACATCACTGCCTGGCCTCTATACTTGAGCATGTGAGGCCTTTGCCAGGACAACGAAAACTACATGACATGATACGCGTACTGCTACATCCCATTTCAGTACCCAGGGTAGACATTACTAATTGATTATGGCTCCTTTTCCTCAGCCCTCTTTGTTTGTTTGTTTGTTTTTTGTTTTTTGTTGGTTTTTCATGACAGGGTTTCTCTGTGTAGCCCTGGCTGTCCTGGAACTCACTCTGTAGACCAGGCTGGCCTCGAACTCAGAAATCTACCTGCCTCTGCTTCCCAAGTGCTGGGATTAAAGGTGTGTGTCACCACTGCCCGGCTCTCAGCACTCTTCTTAACACTACACTACACCACTAGCAGCTAGTCTAAGAAGTCAATATTGACAGATAAAATGATCTCTGTTGCCATTATTTACGGATCCACATTAATTTATTCACCAGGAACCAGAGGTCCTGAAATCTTAAACCAACGAGTCAATGAAGATGCCGTGAGGATCTAGAGAGATGACTCAGCGGCTAAGACCATGTACTGCTCTTTCAGAGGGCCCGAGTTCTGTTGCCAGCACCCACCTCAGTTGCCTCACATCTAACTGCCTGTAACTCCAGTTCTAGGGCATCTGAGCCATCCTTCTGGTCTCCACACGCACTTTTACTCTCACCACATACTCACATGCAGACAAACAGACAAACACATAATTTTAAAATAAAACCATAGGCTTTCTGGACTTTGGTACTGTGTTCATAGGCCCAAGCCACCCCATCAAAAAGACAGGAAGTGAAACACACAATCTAGTGTTGAAGTTTGTGTTGGGTAAAGAAAGGATCCAACCACTAGCAGCCCTGGATCTGTTACTTCCTTCTTCTAAGTCATTATGTGACTCCTCTTCCCCAGACCTGCTCTCCCCACCCCCAGGAGGGTATACTCACGGCATCCTTAGCTTAGGAAACTTCTGAATGTCATTTTCTGTCAGGTTCTGAAAAGAAGAAACACAGGGTAGGCAGGTTAAGCACATAGGCAGGGCCCTGATCAGGTGGCTAAGAGGAGAACAGCGGAGAGCTGTGGTCACGGTGACACCCTTGGGTTGGCTTCTTCAAAGAGAATTATGAAATAATTGGAGATTTACATGTAATTTCCTGAATTATAAACAGAAGGGACTTTAATAAACATGAGGAAAATCTGTGAAACTAAACAGATTTTTTTTCCCCATGGGCAAAATTTGGCAACCTTCTCCCGTTATCTTCACCCATGGTTTAGATCCCCACTGGGTCCTCCATGGGAAGGGAGCAGTTAGGGCCTGGTGTTGTTAAAGGAGGTAGGGCTGAGATATCTTGGCAAAGCGCTTGTTGGAGCACCAGGCCCATTCCTTATTAACCTGTGGTACAGTTTCTGACCAGGCTCCTGTCAGGCTGCCTGCTTTATGGAGGAAGGATGAAGGGAGCAGCCATCTTCATGGAAAGTGGAGAATCAAGACTGATTTCAGAACATGGCACAGTGGGTTGAAGTTGCCTCAGGGTTTTCCAGAGGGCCCCTCCAGAAGTAAATGTGAGGAGAATACAAGCTGGGAGAGTTGAGGAAGAGATGGAGGAGACAGTGCACATGGTCATGGCTGGACAGAAGAGGAGGGTGCTGAATAGAAAGGCGTCTAGAACGTCGAAAGCAGCTGGTAGGGAAGCCGAGAGACACCACAACAGGCTTAGAGAGTTTGCTGTGTGCTGTGACTTCTTCCTCTCCTTCTTGCAAAAGCCCTCCAGCAATCCTGGGTTCATCTTTATTGTAGTTTGATTTGTGGATTTTGGAAGCATGATGATATGCTGAGTTCAGAAAAGGGATCAGGAGAAAAGATAGCTACATACCAGATCCCTGGTAGGGAGGCAAGGTCCCCTGTCCCCAGACAGGGCCACTTGCTTCACAATGTCTGTTTTTTTCATTGCCTTTACCATCAGAGCCTCAATTTGGTTCAGGGCAGAAAATGTGTTTGTGCAAAACATTTAACTCCCCAGGTTACCCTGGTGATGGTGGAGTCACATGACTCACTTGTGGCTAGTAAGATGTAATCTGCAGTTTACTGGATGAGACCTCCAGAATAGTGACTATTTTTCACTGTTTCCTTATAGATGGAGTTAAGGGCACAGTCACCAAGCACCATGAACCTTTTACTTGCTGCCTTCCCCCTGTTCCTCTGGCCTATCATAGGCTTGTGGTACCTAGAGGTGGCAAGGCCAGCTTGGAATGATTAACTCAGCTCCCCCTAGGCTCTCCATAGGCTGAGTTCAGGAGCCTAAGTTCGGGACTTCCTCCAGAAGTCTCTCAGCCTTGAGACTTGTACATTTCTTATTACTTGAGAAAGACCACAGCCCTTCTTAATCAGCCCACCAAGGACACTCCTTCTTTTCTTACACCTTTCCAAAGTCCAGCTTCGCATTTATCGCCAGAAAAAAAAAAAAAATACTCCTCTCTCCTCAGTGTTAAACAAAAGTGGCATTACAACAGAGTTGGTGAGGCTACTAGCTCCCACACTGAAGAAGAAAGAAAGAAAGAAAGAAAGAAAGAAAGAAAGAAAGAAAGAAAGAAAAGGAAGGAAAAAGGAGCGAAGAAGAAGGGAACATGGATTACAAGTGCCATTGCTTCTACTGTAGAATGGTCCTGGATATTCCAGAGCTAGCACAAGTCTGAGATGAATAACTAGAGCTTGGATCAAATCTTCTAAATTGCCGCCAGAGTACCCAGGCTGGACCGTGCACTTCAGAATACCCCAGCTTCTGGGGCAGGCACTGGGTTCTACTCCCTGTTCTCTGGCTTCTCCTGCCCCCTTTCACTCCCTGCTGTTCACAGGGTAAGTTGGGTGTGTGCATTTCTGGGAAGGACTGATAGGTCCCAGAGATTGAAATAGAGGAGACAGATGTTCAGATATCATCTCTCAAGGAAGGAAACAATCATCCTATCAGTCAGTTCAGGCCTGACACTCACATGAGGCATGGGGGGTAGAGCCACAGAGGTGAGAAGTACCATTATTATGCCCCCCTGCACTGTGACCCTGCACAGTGTGTTCATTCAGTCATCAGAGTAGGAAGCAAAAAGGAATTATGGACAGGGAACAAATGCTTAATCAAGATTAGCCAGGACAGCAGGACAACTACAAACAACCCTCTTCAAAGACATTGCCCTCCTTCTGTACTCAAAGTAGTGTGTCTTTTCTCGGTGCTAAAGAATCAGAAT
Source organism: Rhynchomys soricoides (assembly GCA_019843965.1). Lineage (NCBI taxonomy): Eukaryota > Metazoa > Chordata > Mammalia > Rodentia > Muridae > Rhynchomys > Rhynchomys soricoides. Next base: position 11,380,260 of record JADRCH010000008.1, read on the forward strand.
GAGAGATACAGGTTGAGTGTCATTACAAGAATAGCAACAATAAAACTCAAGGGATTCTGTTCATTCTAAGCTCAGTAAGAATAAATGACATTGCTAAAACCCTACACATTATAGGACTAAGCTAAAGGCATGCCTTGAGTTAAACATTAGATTTGTGACTTAGGACAAAAAAATTACCACACCTCTGCATATGTTTCCTTGCTTATAAACGAGGTGGTTAATAGCCTTTATGAAGGCATCATTCTGCTAAAAAAGTTTCATGAAGACAAAAGTCTTTTATTAATGCTTTTTCTGTCCCCAGCTTCTGACATGATCTAGGATAGAAAAGGAACTCATTTCTGACTTCAGAGGTTCCCAGAAAGGGGAGAAAGATTGCAGATGATAGTGAGCTTGCCATCACTAAAGTAATTGAAGCAGGTATAAAGCAGGGACGTGTGTAAGACATGCATTGGTGTGATGTATAGCAAGCTGTAGTATGTGACTTCTTGGTTCCTTTCAACTAGCTTGAAGTCTCATGGCAATCTTCTTTGCTGTGATATATGGACATACAATTTGACAACCACCTCCCTAGTAGCTAAGTTCCTCTGCCTTCATCAGAACTGGGCCACTTTCCCTTTAGTGGCATGGACTCAGCATGGACCTGAACCATGGGCCTATAGTTAAAGCTTGTGGAATTAGAGTTGGGATAGCACCATCGAATGCTTGTTTCACAGTCAGTGTGCACATGCTGTAGTTAGGGGAAATGGAGATGAGGAGGGTTGGTCAACCTTTAGTCCACTCAGTGAAGGTATATGCAGAATTAACAACAAGGAGTAAAAATCTCCAGTTCTTCAGTATTATTTCCTGTAACCTACTTTGGGCTTCTCAGAATATGCATGGCTGTTGAGTAGAATTTGAAAGTGCAACTCTGTGTGTGTATTGGGGATGGGGGGGGTTAAACTATGTTCAGATTCCTTCAGAATATGTCTTTGGGGTATATCTTACTGTCTATGTAAGAGCTAACAAGGTTCCTGAACAAGACACTGAGAGTTGGTGAAAGACTTACCAACTCTTTAATCAAAACAAAAGGTTTTGTGGGGGCATTGACCACAGACATTGACGATAGGGATTAGGTAGACCAGTTGACCCTGCAGCTGTTGGGCAGAGCACAGGATATTCTTGGTTTCAATGTGTGAGACTGGAGAGAGCTTACCAAGAACCGAGGGCCGTCAATGTGGTATTTCTTCACAGCCTTCTCACAGTCCCTGTAGTTCAGCTGTACAGAGAAGAGCAAGGTGCCGTCAGTGCCACAGGCTCTCATGCTTCCCCCCTGAGCTTAGCAATCTGTGGTACTTGTGGCTAGCCAGCCCCTTTCTGATCCTTTGTCTAACAGAGCGGCCATGCTTTTACTACCCCCTTAGATTCTCTGAAATAGAGACATTGTGCACTCTAGTCCTTGAGACCAGAACCTCTGGAAAGATACTGTCTTTAAAGCCCAAGAAAGATGGCCACATAGTAGTCAGGAGAGCAGAAAGAAACTGACAGAAGAAACCAAACACCAACCCCTGTCTTGTGTCCCCAAAGATAATCTTGATAACTACTTCAGCAATTTAAATAACCTTTCCTGTTTCTGAGCATGATGAAGGATTCAACTCATATTCAGTCTTGTTAAGGTGACTTTTTTCTCTTAAATGACCCCAAGCAACAACATAAACACTGACTAGTACCATCAAAGACCTGTGTACTGAATCATTCCCATAATTTTTAACCACTGAATGTTCAGGGCATTTCCCAGGCTACCAGCTCAGCAATGAGATCAGCAGCTGCTAGTTAGCACTGGGTACTCTGCATGTGACAGGCCCAAACCAGCTGTAAGTCACTTCATCCTCCAGCTTTGTGGGTAAAGAGTGGAAAACACAGAGTGTTGTATGGGTGAGAGGTGATATAGGTGACAACTGAGCTTCAGATCATGGTGGCTTTAGAGTAATGAAGAGTAAATAGTCTTTAAGTAACAATGTTACTTAAGTGCACATGGTGTGTAATCAATCAGGAGTTAGCCGAATGCACCATCCAGATAACATGTACCTCACAGTGTTCATTTGTTTGCTTGCTTTTGTTTTAATGTAAGGTAACTTGTTGAAGTCAAATTCTCAGAACAGAGTGATGTAATTAACAGAAATAAGTGTTTTTAAGGTCTCAGTTTTCAAAGCTAACCTATGACTGTGGTGTGCACTCACCTCACCCTTGTCCTCAATAGAACAAAAATCCACATCTAAAACACCTCCAAGATTGAGGTCTGAAGTATTTAAAGTAAAATATTTTCCTCTGGGGACCTTAGATTCTTCTCATAAATGTTTCAACCTTCTTTGGAGGAAATTTTAAAATCAGTATCTTATGACCAAAAAAAAAAAAAAGAACAAAGAAAAAGAAAAAGAAAAAAGTAAATAGCTGGGTGTGGTGGCATATGCCTCTAATCTTAGCACCCAGAAGACTGAGGCAGGAGGAGGAGATCATTGTTAGTCCAAGACCAGCTGGGCTGTACTCCAAGGACCTGTTTCAATACTAATAATTTTAAAATATAACTGCTGTCACCTCCTAGTTTGGAAGGGTAGAGTGAGCATTGTACTCAGGAAGCTGATTTATAGGTCAATGGTGAGGGCAGGCAGCATCTGCAGTACCCTGCCATCTCCTTGACCCACATGCTGGGTGTGTAGCAGCTCTTGGAATTGTCAGCTTCCCTTAATTCATTTCTTTGTGATTACTCTCAGATGGATTGCTGGTTCTGTAGAGTCCTGGTTTTGACTCTAAACCAAAGCTAGAGTTCCAGCCTTGAACCTAGACATTTGATGCAGTCCAATAAGAATTGAGTCTTGGGATCTAAAATCTGTATTTTTAACAAGCATCCTAATAATTTTGATTAGCACCCAAGATTAGTAGGCACTGACTGAGTAGTTACTCAGCTTTGGAGATGATGGTGACTGAGGATCAGAGAGAAGGGTCTGGCTTAAGGTCACATGGTAAGGTACAAACCCAACAGGGTTAGAACACATGGCTATAAGCTAGTGACTACACTACATGGCCCAGGAATGCTCTCCTGCCAGGCCTAAACCAATTGGAGGAGTTAAGGAAATGTATACTATGGCCTTAATCCTCATGGTTTCTATCCCAAATGTAGGGCAAGACACACATGTCTGAGGCAATATGACACAAAGTCTCCCCAGGATGTCTGAGTTTTCCAGTCAGGTACTGGTTAGAAGAACTGGACATAGAACCAATAGAACATGGAACTCAATGCCTCCCACACGTTTCCTTCCCACCTCACCTCCATCTCATCTGGTTAGTTACTGTTCATGCCTCTTTCACTGATTAGGAAGTTCAGGTACAGAGAGGCGAAGCAACAAAAGGAAGTCCCCAAGCTAGCAGGGAAGGGCACACTCAAACCAAGGCATGTCTGACTCCAAAGTTGGGTAGAAGTCACAATGATCCAACCCTACTGCTTCTGCAGACATTACACTTGTTGATCAATCCTTTAAATGCACACTGATCTTCAAGAGCATCCTTAAGAGACTCTGTGGTCATTTAACAGAGAGCTTTCTCTAGGGACCAATGACCTCATGGAGTCTGAAAGGTCTTATCTGTGTCTCTGGTAGCAGATGGCCCTTCTAAGATTAACAAGCCCCCAACCCCCAGCTTCCTTGTTTCTACCCTTGTTTCTTTCCCTCCAGAAGACAAGACCTGTCCCTGGGATGTGGCTTTGTACTTAAGGCCCACTTTGTGCAGAAGGGAACTTGACCCACTCATTATCTGTGGCACTAGGGGTTACAAAATCCCTTACTTACACTTGAATATGGGGCCTTTCAGTGCCTCCTGCTTCTTCAGCAGACTTTCCCGCCTTAATTCTCAATCCCCATTCTCTCTGCTCTATTGAACTAATTCAGGATTTCACTGTGCCATGGCAAACTGTGCCTTTCTGCCTTAACTTGGTTTCTAGTTGAGAAAAGTATTTCAAAACCATGCTTCAAAATTCAATTGCCTAATCACATTTCAACCCACAGTGTTGAAAGTTTGTTATGACCTTATGGGGGAAAAAGCAACCAAAATGAGATTCACAGAAAGTGCCAAATAGCAAGATCTGTGCACAGTGTTCCTGCCATGCCACACCCAGTACATAATGCCCACATTTTCTACTGTAGGTTGGGAAGGAACCACTGTATAGATTACAGGTTTGAGTATATGCCCCAAGGAGCCTATTCTATCCTTTTGGGTCTCTATTTCTTTAGAAAAATAGAAGCCAAAGCAGATAACTTCTATGTCCTTAGCTTTAGGACATCGTCTTCACCACTGGCTGGAATATCAGTGGAATTTGAAGCCAGCCTCCAGGGATATGAACAATAGAAGCTCGTGTCTTTCATAATATCTTTTACCTCATTGGCATGGGTGCTTAAGAAGAGTTTAATGGTTTGGGATATGCCTAAGCAGGTATGTGGTCCCTGTTGGCAGTTGTCTATTTCCTCCTGATCTGGAAAGCAGGACAGTAGAACTCTGGTCCTGCCTGACTTCTAAGTCTGCTGAACTTGTCGTCTGTGTCCCTAACTATCCTGGAGCTCATGTCTGCTTTCTGGACAGCTTTTCAGGATTCTCATAAAGCTCCAGTGAGATTCTGGCCAATAAAGAGACTCTAGCCCTCTTCCAGGATCATGAACAATAGATGTCAAACACCAGTGTTCAGCCAGCTTTCTGCCCTTCCCTCCTACCCCAGGACTCCATATCTCCCTTTCTAGGAAGTAGCCTTTACTACAGTAAGGCTACATCTCAGAGTATGAGCTTTAAAGCTAAATAGATATGATTCCAATCCAACCTGATTGCAGAAGACTCAAGAGCTTTGGACCACTTAAACTCCCCAAGTTGACTTTTCAGCTGAGCAAAAATAATGATGTTGTTATGATGAAACACCGTCAATGCAGATTGTTAATATGGCAACACTGAACTGCCATGACAGTGGGTTGTGACTGACAAGACACAGTCTGTAGAACACTGGCTGCAAAGGCGGTATGTACTAGGGACTTGTGAACTGCTGTCCCCGTCCCCTATCTTTCTCTACAGGACACATTACCAAGAAAGCAATGTTTGTCTGTCTCCTAGTATCCACCACTATCCCATACACCTTCCATATTCTGTCCAGATTCCACCTCCAGTCTCTGCCCATCCCAACCAGAAGCATGAGAGGGAAAGACCCACCTTCCTGAAATAATCAGCGAGGTTGTCCGGGTTCCAGGCTAAGACCTCTGAGCGAAAGGGGACATTCTTCAAGGCCATGACTGCTATTCAGGGAGAGGCTCACAAACTGGGGAGAAGTGCTGCAGCCATGAACAGAGAAAAAGTCCGGATCCAGAGCTTTGAGGTGTCCTTGGCTTTTCTGATTCCCAGGTACCCTCAGGAACACCCTTGTTGAACAGGAGTCTTTTCTGCTCTAGCCAGATCCCCAAAAGCAGCGGCTTCCCCTGTGAACAAATATGGTCTCTTCTCAGAAAACGACTCAGCTAGTTTCCTTTACCACTTCCTCTGCTGACTTCTAAATAAGTAAACAAGGAAGGACAGCTTTGAGGGCTCACAATACACACACACACACACACAGAGAGAGAGAGAGAGAGAGAGAGAGAGAGAGAGAGAGAGAGAGAGAGATTGCTAATCCCACTGGTCCAGACATCCCAGCCAAGTAGAAGGAACAACAAAGGGGACTTAAACTCCAGTGTCAGTTCAAGTATTTTTTTCCCCATTAGAATTACAGACACCCAAAGCTGGACACCATATTTGCGCTTGGCTGGGTTTTTGCAGATAAGCATCTCTTTTTGACAGTTCCCTAAAATTATCTATAATTTCATCCACTAGTGAACTATGGCAGAAGGAAGACGGTCTCCCTAGGTTTTCTGACCTCCTTCCCCACCAGTTTGTTTTTATTGAAAGCGGAGCAGCATCCAGCTGCTTCTTTGTGTGAAGATGCCTGGGTCCTTAGCAGCCAGGAGTGGCAAAGGATGCTACAGGGCAGAGGACCAGCTCCATTTCTGATGTGAATGTTTGTGCACTGTAGTCTTGCACATGGAACGACAGTCTAAGTAGACAGTTTTCATATCTGCAAGGCAGGGAAACAGAGGGATAATATACATAAAACTGTGATGCATTTGCTAGGCAAATGTAAAGATTGTTCTTTAAACCTTTTATACACTGTGCTTCCTTGCCTTATATTCTGTCTACCATTGTTTCTTCTGTATATGGCATTTGTTATTGATTCTACTATATGTTTTGGCAAAGAGTATATTGCCTGGAGATAGGAGATGGGGATCCGTTACTTTGTCCTTCAGTCTCAGACTCTAAACACTTCTCACAGATTGCAATAACCCTTTACAGTGAGCATGACCTGAAATTAAAAGTATGCTTTGGTGCAATAAGGCAACCTGTAAACACGGGTTAGCAGATATTCCATATGTATGTATGTATACATACATGACTGCACATATGGAAATGTACTGACACACACATCTGCATAACTCCCTGTTCCAATGTTTGTTCCGTGAGGCTCTGTTCCTGAAGGCTTGTCAAGCATAGCTTTAGTCCTGTATTCTTCCATTCTCTATGTACAGGAAGTCCTGCTGCCTCTAGTAGCTGTCTCAGTACCTGACTATGAGCTTAAATTAGATGCAGATGTAGTGCCAGGCTCAGTCCCTGAAACATGGTCCATGATGGTTATCTGCAGGAGGTGCCCGGGTAGGTTACATGAAGCTTAACTGTGGTTGATGCTCAATGGACCATTGCCCTGCTGCTCCCAAGCTCCCTTCTGAGTGAGAGGCATTACTTCATCTTTCAAATAAGCAGCATGGCAGACATTTGAAAATGGAGAGAAATCACTTTCAAGTAGAGTAAAGAGGACATCATGGAATGAATTGGGCTTTGGATCTTGGAGCAGAGTGGATAGGAGAGGATTCTGGACCCCAATCAATCAATCAATCAATCAAATCAATCAAAGTCAAAATAGAGAAATTCTGTGAAAAGGAACATTGCAGATCATCCTTTAAAGTCAAAGCAGCAATTCTCTCTCTCTCTCTCTCTCTCTCTCTCTCTCTCTCTCTGTGTGTGTGTGTGTGTGTGTGTGTGTGTGTGTGTGTGTGTTGGGGGGTGTCCAGTTTTTAATATTACTCACTCAACTCAGGGTTAAAAAACAACAGAAAAATAGAAGATAGACTAGAGATATAGTTGAACATTACACTACTTTGGGAAAAATATCATCCAATAAAAAGAAGCCAAGATAAGCAGGCCATAGGGATCAGTAACAAGTAGCCATGGCAGCCAGGGACCAGAACAATGACAATGAATGTAGTAGAGGTGCAAGGGTACAGGAAGCCCCTTCAGTGTCTCAGGGTATGTGCTGAGACCTTTATACCACCTCTTTCTATGGTTGGCACAGTTATTGTTCCTACTTCACTGAAGAGAGCAATGAAGTCAGAGTGGAGAAGCACCTTCTTGCTCTCTACTCACCTCCAGAAGGCTGTGCATCCCAGTCTTGTCCAGAATGTACCTGAGTCCAGAGCCTCTATCCCTTGTCATTTGTCTCCTCTGAGGTCTGCATGCTTTGCCAATGCTCAGCATGGAGTTAGGACTCACTCCAGGTCTGCCTGCAGTCCTGGAGTGCACAGTCCAGGGGACAGTGTCCCTTGTATGCATAAGGGACAGTTTATAGATTGTAGCCCAAAAAAGCTATTGAGTTGATGATCTGAAATGTCTTTTCCAATGTGTCACCTGCCCACTGGACCATAGGCTCATACCTCAGATAAAGCATTGGGAGGAGAGAGAGAGAGAGAGAGAGAGAGAGAGAGAGAGAGAGAAGAGAACAAGCAGATGATCAAAGCCTAAACTTGCCTCAGGCTTTAGACTTTTCCCACCCCTGAGTGATTTACCAATAATTTTAGGTTTCACATCTCCTATGTCTGGTGGAAGTGTTCTAGAAACTTCCAAAGCAGGGTAGCTCTTGTAAACAACAAGGCTTTCAGGAAACCAGGAGAATGTCTGTGACCATATGTCAGTTCACTTATTCCAAACTAGGTCTCTTTATATGAAAATAAGCAAGCCTTTGCACTTAGCCCAAAATGGCAGCAGTATCAGAATGACAAGAACTGACCTCATGTCAAGGTCTTGTTCTCTTGGGTGTGAGCATGAAACAAAGCAACAGGTGGGGACCAGGGAAGGTTCCTTTGCATTGGAAGCAAAGGAGATGTTTGCGAAGGGACAACCAGTCTTACCCTGTCTCACTCAACCTCAACCAGGTAGAGAAACCTAGTGCTTATGAAGAAGCAAATTGAAAGGTTAGCCAAGGGAAGAGATTGGCTCCAGAATCTGTCAGAGTTCCTTATATAAAATGGTAGAGTTATTTTATATAACACATACACAGCCTCATATACTTTGAGCCATCTCTAGACGACTGATAACAGAAATACCAAAGCTCTGTGTGTAGCTGTGACACTGTTCTTTAGGGGCTGATGACAAGGAAAAGAAACTCTATCCATGGTAAGGGTGGATCTAATTTGTAAAACCATTTCCCATCTGCCATTGGATGAGTATTTGGTTATAGAATCTGGAGACACAGAGTACCAGGAACATGTCTCACGATATAAGAATACCACAAAGACAGCATTGAGCCAGTGACTCTGTGTGTGTGTGTGTGTGTGTGTGTGTGTGTGTGTGTGTGTATGACAGAACAGGAATGGAGAAGCTGTGGGAAAGAAAGTAAGCATTATGTCTGAATGCAGTGTATCTGAAGTGTTAGAGCCTAGGAACAAACAATGGAGGCTCGTTCCTTCTCCCCTCTTCACACTGCCAAGCCTAGATGTGCAGCACCCATAACTCTACTCAAAGCAGAGGCACGGGTCAGAGACAGATGAGAAAAATGGCAATTTAGTAAAAGAGATCAGGAAGCTGCTGCTCCTATATGTGGCTGTGAAGGAAGAATCCTGGGGAATTGTCATATCAGGGCCAGAGAAGAGAAGAAAATAGGAATGTCATACATGAGAACATATTGACCTTCTTAAGGCAGAGGCTAAGGGAAATTCTTCCCACCATTCTTAGAGGCAGGCAATAGAGATGGCACCCGTGCTTGGGATCATTCTGAATGTCAAAAATCATGAGTGGGATATAGTGGAGGAGAGCCAGGGAGCTGCAGGGTACCTGACACCCATACTACAGCACAGAATAAAGATCACTTTCCAAAAAAGTACTGGGAGCAAGCGGCAGGATCCCAAGCCACTGCCATGAGGAGAGGCCCAGTACTTCCCAGCATCCCTTGGGGCTGCAGGATAGGAGAAAGTAAAACTGGACTTACCTAGTCCCATCCCAGCCTTTCTCCAGATAACCACTCTGTCTCCACAATCACTGAGAGTTCCCTCCCACCCATCCGGGGACACTGTTCTCACCTCCCCCATCCATGGATAACACAGGAGGAAAACTTGAGTGAGCTGCTCTAGGCAAGCCACAGTCTGGTAATATTTTCCACTTCCTTATGGCTGACAAATTCTTTCTTCTCTTTTCTTTTTTTTTTTTTCTTCAGGTCTCCTCACTTTGATTCTCCGTTCTGCTGTTCAGCTGAGGTGCCTCCTAAGTTCAAAGGTGAACGGGAGGAAGTGCTTATTTGGGCTTCCTGTAAGACCTCCTCTTTTTTTCTGTAGCCTCAACTCAGATAAGAATGTTGTAGAGAGAAACTCCCCAAGTGCCAGAAAGGGTGGGCGGGTTGAGCAGTGACAAGAAAGGAAGGCAAGCTTCTCTACCTAATAGTTGAAAAACCTTTGCTTTCTTCCATGGACAAGCTGGAACTTGGCAGAGCTGGGGCAGGAGAGTGGAGTCTAAGAATAAAAAGCAAAAGGGATTTAAACCCCTGGTGACAAAGTCAAAACTCAGTCCAGCTGCCTCTCCTTGTGAAAAAGAGATTTGAGGTAAAAATGAATAGCAAGATTGGGGGATTTATGTAGGTTTTAGGTGAAGCTGAAGCATTGGGAAGCTATCACCTCTTCCTCAGGGTCTCCATTGTTTGAGAGAAGAAGTGGCAGGTAGATCTCTATTTACTATATCATGAAACTCTTACAACCATTGCAGGAGAGGGAACCGTGGTATGTGTACCCACTTAACAGATGGAAAAGAAAGGCAAGGAAAGACTACCTGCTTATTGGAAGCCTCATGGAGAGCCAGAGGTAGAATGTCAAGTCTGATGCCAAGAGAGACATGGTTTCCTGGGGTAGAAAGCTTACACCCAGAACAGGACTTACCAGCCACATTGGCCAAGCTTTAGAACCCTCTTGAAGTTCTCCTAAAAGGAAGGCCCTGTGTCTGCTCATGTTCTTCTCTAAGAGAAGAAGGAGCAGGCTAAGAGAGTCTGATGCTGTGTCTGAGGTGCAGGGTCAGTCCTTCAAATGTGTGTTGTAAGCAGAGAGACGAGGTTCCTAGGGGAAGGGGAGGTCCTGGAGTAGAAAGAGAAACTGAGGAAGGAAAAAGATCATCAACTTCCAACCTTCCCATTTGGGGCCCCAGTGAGGCCTGGGTCACTGACTGGCTCTTTGTATTTCAAGCTTGATTCTAAAATCTGTGCTTTCGGATATGTCAGGGCTGTGGATCATTCTAGTAAGCTACCTTGCTGCTCAGGTTACAGTTGAGCTCTGTCACCTGTATCTTTAGAGCCCTAACTCTGCAAGAACAGGTGGACACTACTGTTCGATTTGTCCATACAAAATAAAATGGAATAAAGGATGTAGCCTTGACTAACTACACAGAGGACCACAGGCTGACTGGTGGCAAAGCTCCACCAATGCAGCGTCTGACTTTGAACTCCTTTTAAAATCATAAGTGTGCACACACACCATACGTTTACTTTGTAGAGCTAGTGTTGAACCCAAGACCTTGGGCATGCTACAGACCCAGCTCTTCTTATTGTTAAAGGAGGCCTGAACAACAGTTAACATCCTACATGGTGCTTTTGTTGATAAATGAACCTGTTACGGTTACGTGCCTGAGCTACACCTGATGTAACGGAGAGCCGTTTCCAGTTTATTTCCTTTCCCCAGACAATTCAAGTTCTTTCTTTTTATGCTAGCATGCCATGATCCTCTCAGTAGCTGACTAATTCTGCCTGCCTCTCTTTAGAGACAGATACAAAGGGAACACAAATAATCCTGCAGTGAGGACTTATCTACAAAGCTCCCATGGAGTACAATTAGAGGGTGATCAAACACAATTCAGGGAACAGGGATGCTGCTGAAAGCAAGATGCTGAGCAATATGCACCCCTTGGGGCCATTCCTAGAGAATACAAAAGCATGGGTACCCTTAATCCGTTCCCACCTCCTGGTGTTGGTGAGTCAACCTTGTCCCCATCCTGCCTCATCTTTCTCAGTTGCAAAATTCCCTGTTCTCTGCTTGTTCCAGAAAATGCTAACTCTATTTGCATCTAGTGAGAGATCAGGATCCCTTCAGCAGAAGTGAGTCAGGCAGAAGAGTGAGAGAATGTAAGAGCCACTTACTCAACTCACTGAGCTCAGTAGCTGCTGCTGTCTGACTGCTGAGGAGCAGGAGGTGTGGGGGGATCAGAGCCCTGCCTCATCCTACTTTCCCAGAACTGAGCTCCTGTTGGTCTTTAGCCAAGGGGATGACATTGGTTCCTAGCTCTAAATAAAGCCTGGGCTAGACCAATAAAGGCACCAGGTTCTTACAAGGGAAGTCTCTCCTACCACTCACCACCATATTTTCTCATGTTAGAGCATCTGTTTTTCTTTTTCTTAAAAAGAAAAGGTTAGTTTTCTAATTACCATGCAAAGTAGTCTATTTCATGATGGCATTTTTATATATTCATCATTTTAACTGATCTTCCTCCCTGCCAATCTCTTGCCCCTGAACTTGTTCCTTTTCACCCCAGTTGTTCCCCCTTTTCCTTTCATGCCACAGGTATTCTCTCATTTTAAACATTGTATTTTTGGGCTGGAGAGATGGCTCAGCAGTTAAGAACACTGACTGCTTTTCCAGAGGTCCTGAGTTCAATTCCCAGCAACCACATGGAGGCTCACAGCCATCTGCAAGGGGATCTGATGCCCCCTTCTGGTGTGTCTGAAGACAACAACAGTGTACTCACGTACATAAAATAAATAAATCTTTCTTAAAAATGTATTTTTATGTGAAGAAGCGCTTTGCCTACACACACACACACACACACACACACACACACACACACACATTGCATACCTAGTGCCTACAGAAGCCAGAAAGGAGTCTTAGATGCCCTGGAACTGGAAGCTATAAACAGTTATGAGCTGACAAGTGGGCAATGGAACCAGAACCCATGTCCTCTGGAGGAACAACAAGCAGTCTTAACCTTTGAGCCATCTCTCCAGCCCATGTCAGAGGTATTCCATCTTTCCCATCCTGTGACCAACGAATGAAAAGTGTCAAACTGTTTTGCATGTGTATTCTCTCTGTGATTGAGGAAGCCTCACCTAGGTAGCTTCAAGCCCAGAATTCCTCAAATGGGAACAAACCCTGATTGTTGCTCCTGTTTTGGCAGCTTCCAGGGAGAATCTGGGACCACAGTATGGGTACAGCTCTTTCTGTAGATCTGAAAGAATAGGTCTTTCAGCCCCAGCTTTACTTCCATCAAAAGTTTGAAACACAAGTTGTCATCTCTTTTGAAAGACAGAACTTCATAAGGGTGAAGCCTCAGACTGGAGAGTTGCAGTAACACCTTCCTTTCTCTCCACAACTAGACTACAGCTGAGTGGTCTTGGGCAACCTACTTCACTTCTCTGTGCCCTAGTTTCCCACAAAGATGGGGAAAGCTTAGTAACAGTATTGACTTCCTTGTGTATTTGTAAAGACTGTGAGATGAAGTGGGAAGTCTGAAACATAGCCTGGCTTGCTGTTCCTGGTGGTCCTTGGAGGAAGGTGGGGGCAGAAGAAAGGGAGCTGTGTCCAACAATTAAAGACAGAAAGATAATGCTGTTGAGCTTTGAGACAGGGAAAGGGCCATAAGCCAGACATGAGTGACCCCCTAGAAGCTTCTGAAGGCCAAGAGAAGGCTGCTGCCTTAGAACTTGGAGAAAGGAAGAGAAACCTTGATTTTAGCTCAAGGAGGCACATCAGGCTTGTTGATCTGAGAACGGTATGCATTTATATGGGTTCAAGTCTCCAAGACAGTGATTCTCAACCTGTAGGCTGAGAGAGACCTTTGGGGGTCACATATCAGATATCCTGCATATCAGATATTTACATTATGGCTTGTATCACCAGCAAAATTACAGTTATGAAGTAGCAACAAAATAGTTCTATGGCTGGAGGTCACCACAACACAAGGATTTGTATGAAAGAGTCTCAGCCTTAGAAAGGATCGGGACCACTGATCTAAGACCATGTAGTTTGTTATTTAAGCAACAGGAAACCAATTCATCACTAATTTTAACCAAAAAGGAAAAAAGAAGGATAAAGAAACCTACCCTTGTCACTGAGCCACCTCCAAGGACTTACCTCCCTTTCCCTCAATCCCTCTAGCCTCTGGATATGCTGGCTTTCTTCACTAATATCCACCTTCCACAAACCGTATGTTCACTCTCTAGAACTTTCACACTCTGACCCCTTTGTTGATAAAAGTAAAGATGATGATCTACTACCTGATAGCACTGCAATAATTCAGAAGAGAAACATCCAGGAAACACTGTCCAAGGCTTCTTTTGCCTACAGTGGTACTGTCATTGAGTACCCAGAATATTCAGCTACAGGGTGAGCAGTGTGATACATGCCATCTTCTGACAGAGACTGGGCTGGATGAGGGGGATCCGCTGCAGACTTGTGGATTGTAAGTCCTTGTGACTCTCTGAAGCTTACGTGAGGGCCCTTGCAGTGAGGAGAATTTCCCTTCTGTCCTTTGTCACACTTTAAAAACATCATAGTTTATGTAAGGTAACCATTTGGAATCAGTCTATTTTAACTTAGATTAGTGTAACTCCATGCAGTCAGCCAAAAAGATCCAATAGGTAGGTAGGTAGGTAGGTAGGTAGGTAGGTAGGTAGGTAGATAGATGGGTGGGTGGGTGGGTGGGTGGATGGATAGATGGGTGAATGCATGGATGGATGAGTGCACATGTAGATGGATGGGTGGATGAATGGATAAACGAATGAGGAGAGATGGTAGATAGATAGAAAGATAGATAGATAGACAGACAGATAGATAGATAGATAGAAGATAGATAGATTATAGATGGATAGATAGAAGATAAATAGATAGATTATAGATAGATTATAGATAGAAGACAGATAGATAGATAGAAGATAAATAGATAGATTATAGATAGATTATAGATAGAAGACAGATAGATAGATAGATAATAAATAGATAAATAGATAGATGATAGACAGATAGACAGATGATAGATGGGTGGGTGGATGGACGGCTAGATAGATTAGTTAGATAGATGAATGCATGGGTGGATGAGTGGATGAATGGATGGGTGGATGGGTGGATGGGTGGATGGAGAGATGATAGACAATAGATGGATAGACAGACAGATGAGTGCATGGGTAGATGGGTGGATGGGTTGTGGGTAGATGAATGGGTTGATGGGTGGATGAAAGGTGATAGATAAATAATAGATAGATGATAGATAGATACATAGTAGATGATTGATAGATGGATAGATAGATAATAGATAGACGATTGATAGATGATAGATAAATAGATAGATAGTCAGACAGACAGGCTGAACAAACCATGTCTTCTGGCTGCAGGAGCTTCATGCCACTCTGAGGACTGATGAAAGATGAAGCCTTCTTTTTAAGTTGGAATGTCTTGAAATCACCAACAGGAACTCCATGACCTAATTGGGCAGCGACGGACTCAAGATGACACAACTATGACTCACGCTAAGGGGGCTAAACCTCAGAGCGAGGTTCACATCCGCCTGTCTTCCAGGTGACTGGAGGTAAATAAACTGTGGTTGGTAAAGTCCCTGACTGGCAGCCATGGAGACGCACTTTTCAGTTACATAAGCATACTGAACATGGCTTGGAAAAGGAAGTTTAAAGGGTGCTGGTTTCCTACTTCTCTATTGAAGGAATGGGGGGGG
>JADRCH010000008.1:11403919-11428282 GCA_019843965.1 Rhynchomys soricoides
CTGTTAGCCATAGCCACTTTGCTGTATGTTGGATCTCTAGGAGATTTTCCCTACGATGTTGAAATTCCATGACCACTGGACAGCAATTCATCTGCCCAACCCTGCCAAGATCCAGGCAACTGCCACTCCAGATTTTGTTCCCATAAGTCTGACCATTTTAGATGACTCTTCTCTGTGAAAGCATCCAATGGCTGTCCTTCTGAAATAGGCTTATTGCACTTAGCACAATGTCCTCCAAGTCTCTCCATGCCACACAAGACAAGACAGTACCCCACCTTTCAAGACCATGACATACACATCCATGTTCACTACAGCTTCATTCCCAGTAGCCAAGAGTTGGAAGCAACCAAAATGTCCCTTGGGTGATGAATGGATAAAGATCCTAGCACATACTGAGATAGTGTTCTTTCTGTTTATCATTGAATTCTATCTGTAGAGATCATAGATGAAGAAACTGAGATACAGTTAAAATTAAGTAAGTTGTCCAAACTGAATCACTGTTTGGCTTAAATAAGGCTTTCTGAAGCTCTTTGTAACCATAACAATTCCACTCCCCCCAAAACCAGAATCCTTTCCCTGTTCCTTTGGCCTACATGATAACCAATGTTCTGAATCAACCCCACCCAACTGCTGGTAATGTGTCTCATTGTGTGGTATGGTTAGGTGTGGTGTGGTATACAGTATTGTATCCTGGCACAGTCTGGAGTGCCAGCACTCAGCACAGTGACTGGTACGTGACAATGGAGTAGTAAACTATTTTCAGTGAATGTTGAAAGAAAAGGCTGGGTAGATGAACAGGCTAAGCCACCCTGCAGGACACACTCCCTCTGGGAACACACAATCTCCGTCCCTGAGTTCATAGCAGCAAGAATTCTTGATTCTTGGCTGTACACACTTGTGAAATTTCCTTCTAAATAACCAGAGAAACTCGAACCTGTCTCCATCCTTACTTGCTCGACACTGGGAAAAGAAAGCCCAACATGGTCACCCCGGTTAGGTTTTCTGCATATTTTCAGATAACAGGTGGGTTGCCAAGAGCCGGTAGGTGCTTTAAAAGCACCCATTGGACCTGGGACATGCTAACAAAAAGATCTGCAGTTGAGTTGACCCGTCTAGGCCATCTCTCTTCAGCAGCTCTTCAAACTCTGCTGGAGATCCCGATTTCAGACATTCGTGCAACACCATCATGTTCTTGCCTTTTCTAAGATGAACTATGAGTGTACTTATTTAGTGGACTAGCTTAGTTCAATTTCTTTCTTAACTTTAATAACTACTTTCCAGGGCTAGGAAGATGGCCTACTGAGTAAGGGCGCTTGTCAAACCCGAGTTTGATCCCTAGAATCTACATAGTGGAAGGAGAGAACTCCTGAAAATTGTCCTCTGCATGTTGGGAACTGTCCCTCTTCCCCCAAATAAATAAATAAGTTTTAAAAACACTGTTTTCCTCTTTCTGAGCAACTAGTCACAGGAAATCATGAATTAGGCAATCTTGTGATGTTTTCCTAACATACAGCAATGTATCTACAGGAGCTTTGTACACTGTCATTGTAGTACTATTCCCTACAAGTTTCTAGCTGTTCTGACCGGAACTCTGCCATGATTAGAGTACAGCTCAGGAACGAAATTCGTGGGTAGATCTCAATGAGGAGACAAAAGGGAAGTACTAACAATCTTTTCTGGACACCAGAGATCCATATCTAGTTCAGCCTGTATTGGGTGGGTACTCCTTAACACATGACTCCTCCCCAGCCCAGAGTTTCACTTCCTTATCTACAAATGGGTCAACAACACCCAGAGATGGAGATCAAATCTGAGACTTGACTACAACCCCACAAAAGGACTCCCCTCTGAAGCACAATTGGAACCTGGTACCCAAGTAACTAATTCTGCAAACAGTTCTGAAGGCTAGAGATTTGTGCTGTTGGAGGTACATTTGAATAGGCTGGGCTGTGGAGAATGGAGGCATCCACAGGACCTCTGCCAGCTGCAAAGACCTCATGGCAATTCCAGCTCTGCAATCCAGTGGCAGATGGACAGGCGTTCCAGCTGAACCTTCTTCTCTTTCATAAATATTTGTTTTTGTTATCTTTAGTTACGTGTGTGTGTGTGTGTGTGCATGCATCCTTGGGTATAGTTAATTTTATAAATATCTTATTGCACTTGCATTTTGAACCATGACCCACCACACAAGTTAAGTATCACATTAGTTTTCAAAGGTTTTAGATTTTGTAGCATTTGGGGTTGGTAGTTTTCAGGTTAAGGGTACCCCAACTAGTACAACACATTTGATTGATTAGTGTGTCAATTTGATTGATTAGTGTGTCAAGTATCCAAC
This sequence comes from Rhynchomys soricoides, assembly GCA_019843965.1. NCBI lineage: Eukaryota > Metazoa > Chordata > Mammalia > Rodentia > Muridae > Rhynchomys > Rhynchomys soricoides. Next base: position 11,406,255 of record JADRCH010000008.1, read on the forward strand.
TAACTAATTCCATGAAGAAGATGGAGAGGGGGCCAAGAAATAAGATCCTCCGTGTAAGATTAACACAGCATGAAATAATCATTCTGTTGTGGAGAGGACTCAGAGAAGCTGCCCTATACTTTGAAAGTTCCTTCTTTTCCCAGGCTAAGCTGCCAGTTACAGCATGGCTTCTGCAGACAAAGCAAACTCAGTGACCACTGTTGGAGGCAGCTTGTTTACTGCTAAAAGACATTTAAATGGAAAACAGCCCAGCTACTGGAATCAATGTGTCCTTGGGGAAGAAAGTAGAATTCTGGGCTATGCCACACCAGTAATGCCATGAACCAAAGCCTCAATTTCATGGGCTCCTGAAGGGCTCACTGCTCATGAGGGAAAGAGGAAAAGATAAAGTCACAACGGAAGGCTAAAACTGAAGGCTAACCTTGCTAGGAGACCCAAACCCCTCCAGAGCTAATAGAAATGCTTAATGCTTTGCATGGGCCTCAAGGAGGTGAAGCGGAACTCCCTAGTCTTTAAGTGTGGTATGCCCGGTGTTTTCTTTCCATAGGCGGCTCATAGAAAGGGAAGGGGTCACTTGAAGAAATGTCACAAACACTACTTTAGGTGATCAAGATCACCACCAACAGTAACAGCATCCTGTGAATGAATAAGAGAAATAAAAAGGAAAGGGTGTGACTGCTCCTAGGTGTGGTGGAGGAGAAAGTTTATTATAGATGTGTGGGAGACATAGCCAAAGTTGGAGATGCCTGGGAGAGTCCAGAGTGGCCATGACCCTGAGCCATGTGGGGAGAAGGGGTGGGGGAAGGAGAGAGGGGAATGAAGTGCATCAGCCACTGATGCCAAAGGTTCTAAAGGGGGCAGGTAACCAAAATATTTGGATTATGTAGGGAAGAGCCTCTGGGGGATGAACACTCCAGCCCCTGGGCTGGAGAGTTCAGGATAGAGGCTGGGGTATGCCAGCCACATGCAGGGATAGGTCCTGGGAGAACCTGGAAATCAGGTCATCTTTGATATGTTAAATAAACACCTCAGCCTTTTGTTCTGGGTTTGAAACTGAAGGTCTTGGAAGTATCTACTGTCATCAGGGAAGAGGGCCGCTTTGATTTGTGACATTTCTTTCCCAACCCTAAACTTCAGTCTAATTTTGAACAAACACACAAAAAGCATCAACCAAGCCAAACGAAACCAAGCCAAAAAGCAAAAAAACCCAAACAACTGTGCAGATAAATCCCAGTTCAGAAACATTTCACACAATACCTTATAAGAGTGCTTCTCAGCCTGTCAAGATCATCAGACACAGGGAAAGTCGAGTGGAGCCCAGGAGATTTCTTAGCTTACATCTCTGTGACTGTGATTAACACCACGACCAACAGTAGTTTGTTGGGTAAAAAGGGATTAATTTCAGTTTACAGCTTACCATCCATCATCAAAGGAACCCAGGGTAGGATTCCAAGACAGAAACCTAGAGACCAGAACTAAAGCTGAGACCATGGAGGAGCCCTAATTACTAACTTGCTTAGTAGCAGTCTATTTTTGTTGTTGTTGTTTTTTGATACTTTATTTACATTTCAAATGTTTCCCCCTTTCCAGATCTCCCCTTTGGAACCTTAGTAGCATTCTTATACAATCGAAGATCCCCTGCCTAAGGATGGCACCGCCCACAGTGGACTAGACTTTCCTACACCAATTAGCAATCAAGAAAATGTCCATAGCCACACCACATGTGAATCCAATAGAAGCAGTTACTCAGTTGAAGTTCCCTCCCAGATGACTCCAGTTTATGTCAAGTTGACAAAGGCCAACCAGCTTAGAAAGATGAGTACATGTGATATAGGACTCAGGAACAGAAAATAGATGATAGGTAAAAACTAAATAAATCTGAGTAAAGCATAGACTTTAGATCATAATAATCCACCAATACTAATTAATCCATTATTGCCCAGGTGCTGTAAAAGATATTGATAATAAGGGAAAGTGGTATCTGTAAATTGCACTAGAATGCCACACCCTGTGCAATTTTCATGCAAATTTTAAAACCATTTTCAAACAGAAAGATTATTTTCATGAACAAGCTTAGGTGGTAGAAACATGGTGTTGAGATTATTGGTCTTTGCTGTAATATTCTTTCAAATTTGTTGTAGACTCTTTGTTGTAGACTCAAGTTACTCATACTCAATATAATAAAGTTGTTGGATAAGTGTTTTTCACCAAGTCTGACAGACAACCTGAGTCTTCCAAACCTACATGAGAGAAGCGACTCTCACAGCTCTGACATCCACAAGTTCTCTCCTCTCTCTCTCCTTGTCTCTGACTCTCTGTCTCTCTGTCTCTCTCTCTCTCTCCCTCTCTCTCTCTCTCTCTCTAACATAAAGAAAAAAATTTAATTGCAGACATTTTATTTAGGTTGCAGAGTAGCATGGTCCTGAAGTGCTTCACACAGCTGGCAGCTAATGGAAGGCTGCACGTGAAGATAAGGCGTGGAGCCCTAATAAAGATTGGTGCCCTGTTTCCATGTCCTTGTCTAGTATTCCGCGCCCATGGCTTTCTATTAGTTGATGTTAGCTGCTTTGTAAGGATATTAATCACTTCTCTGTAAACTTTGATTCTTGCAATACTGGTCTTCCCACTTGAGATCTTAAGTTTTTTAATTGTAGTGTCCCATAAAAGCCTCATAGTTAGAAGCTATATATGCATTTATTTCCACAGAGGATCTTCTGTTCTACTTCACAGGAAAAGACTGAAGCTCTCAGGCAGTACTCCACCCCACCCCAGCTCTGCCATGTCGTCCTGTTCTCCTACTTTTGGGTTTGTAACCTCCTCCCCCTCAGCCCAGCCTGTACCCTGAGAGTTTTTCAGGGTTGACACCCACCATTTTCCAATCCTCCTCTCTTTAATTCTTCTAAGACATTCTGATTTTTATCATGAATTATTCCAGTTCTTTCCCATTTCTAGGCTTCCATACCAATTCTTCCTCAAACTCTGCAAAGCCCATGATTCTTATATATTGAAACAATGAATCATCCCTCTAACAAATAAGACCTACCACCACAAAGTCCTTCTTGCTCTGTTCCTCCAATCTTTCCCCTGTCTTCTCTCCAAGGCCAATGTTCTCTACAAGATAGGACACAATTGCTGTCTCAGGGAAAACCCTCTGACATGATCACTGTGACTCCCCTCAGCAGCCTCCCATAGTCACCCTGGTATCACTAATGGGCCTCTAGCTTCTCTTAGAATTCAGAGCACCTACTACCCTTTGATACCCCAACTATTAAAGAATGCCTCTTGAGGTTCATTGTATACTCTTTGAACAGATGGACAGCAATTTATTTATTCCTACATCCCCATGGGGACTGATACTTAGTAGACATCCAGCCAGCCAGCCATATGACATCCATCCATCCATCCATCCATCCATCACATCCATCCATCCGTCCATCCTGCATCAAGCCATCCATCCATTAATTTTCTATCACCCATCTACTGACACCCAACTTTCTATCACTCCATGAATCCACCCAACACTCACCTATGTATCCAGGTATCCATTCATACACATACCCATCTACCCACTTTGCATCCTCCCATCATCCACCTAGCCAGCCAGCAAATACTTTCTAGTATCTTTACTGTCACCTCTCTCTGGGCTCTGTGGATAGAGAAGAATAAGAAAAAGAAAAATGAGTTACCATTCTCACTAAATATACATTCTAGAGGACATCATGGAAATAAGCAAGCTACTGAGTGAGAGACACTGGAAAGCTATTGTGTAGCCTTTCCCACTTCACCCCACATAGAGCAGCAGCACAGTAAGGAATCCTCCTAAGTTTTGAATGGTTGAGTAATGAGCTTATTAGGCTTCCTGGCAAAGCATGGCTGAGAGCTTCCAGCATGGGTGACCCCAGAGTAGCTGCAGACCCCATTGTGAATGATAACTTCTTCACAGCTGTGAAGACAGAGCTTCCCCTTTAGTTATTCTCCTAGACTCTAGACTCCCAAGACCATATTGAAGTTGGGGAAACGGATGTCCAGCTATCAGGATGGTGTTGGAGGAAGTGGCTGAGATCTCAGGCAGGAGGTGACTCCCTTGCCTGAGGGGATGTCAACGGACTGAATGTGAAGGGCCCTCTGCAAGCAGTCATAGTACTGTGATGGAGGTGGTAATGGGTGCCATACTTGGAAGAGTGTCCTGCAATTAAGGTCAATTAAACAGGGCGGTACCCCAGAGGGCTACTTTAAAAGGAACACCCAGATCATCTCACAAACAGATGGCGTTTGTTGTTTGTTTTTGTTGGAGTTTTTCGTTTGTTGTTTATTTGCTTTGGGTTTTTTGTTTGTATTTTGAGACAGGGCATTTTTTAAACTTTCTTTTGAGATTATATTACAGTTCCATCATTTACCCATTCCCTTTCCCCAGTCCCTCCCGTATACCTCTCCTTGGTTTCTTTCAAATTCATGGCCTCTTTATTAATTATCATTATTATACACATATATGTTATTTATTTCTTTGTCCCTAAATACAGCCTGCTCAGTGTGTCTCACGTCCCTTGTATGTGTGTTCATATCTGAAAAGGGCTGAGTATTTAGAGTCGGATAACCCAGTGGTTTCACTAATGTTTTGTTCACCTTTATTAATTTTGTTATTTGACAATTTCATACACATAGATAATGTACTCTGATTACTCTCCCCCCCCATTCAATCAACTCCTCCCTGCAAATTCCTTTCCCAGATTCATGAGTCTTGGCTTGGTTTTATGACTTGTATAGTGTAACCAGGGCTGTCTGTGTGGCCATTGGATTGGAGCTGCCCATTAAAGCCTAGTGACATCATCAGTGGCTACACAACTGAAGGCAATGAATTCTTCTCTCCCTGGATCTTTCTAAAATAAACAGATCATCACTGAGCGGATGCGCCTTCTGAGGCTGTTGTCCATCCTACCTGCTAACAAGCAAATTTTTGGCCTGTGCAGGCATCCATAGCTACAATGAGTTTGTGATCACAGTGGTTGTCTTACCACAGAAGATGGCCATTCATGGTCCTCCCTCCTCTCTTCCAGCTCTTACGTTTTATTTTATACCTTCCTCCACAATGTTCTCTGAGCCTGTCAGTTATTCTCAGCACTTTGTGTATCTTGTGTGTGATTACCTTGTGTGTTTATTTATCCACCATATTTATTGACTATCTGCTATATGTTGGGTACTGTTCACATCTATCAGCAAGGCTACACACAACTTACGATTGCAACAGTTAACATTCCATATATATATGGAATCTAATAATCTAATTCTAAGTACAATTTCCCTCCCCCAGCTCCTTAGATCCTCTCCACCTCTGCTCCCATCCAAATCTACACATCCTTTCTCCCTCTCTTTAGAAAACACAGGCACCTAAAGAAGAAGAATAAGATAAGACAAAGAAAAACCAAACAAGAATAGAAAGCAAACAAACAAACAGATGAGAGGGGAATTCTAAAAATTAAAGTTCCAGTGGAACAGAAAGGGGCAGGAAGGCCTAAGGGAAAATGAGTTCAGAGTTTTAAGGAACAGAAAAGAGCGGAGCAAGCGAGATTGGCGATCATGAGGGAGCTGAAAGATAGGATATGGTAAACTTGAGACCCTTGGTGACAATCCCATTCGATTGGAATGACAGCTCCTCCATATCAACAGATCTGGGATAAGACAATTTTTCTGTTCAGTTTCTCCATCATGAAAGGGGAAGTTACTTCGGGAGCACATGGCTCGCTTCTTCCCTGTTTTCCCGTAGTTCTACTTTGTGTTTCTTCTCCTTAAGAACAGTAAATAAATAAAAAAGATGGAAGGGATGGACAGGTAGTGCAGCCACTAAGAGCACTATTGCTCTTGCAGAGGACCTGGGTTCAATTCTCAGAAACTACATTGCGATTCTCAACCATCTGTGACTCCATTTCCAAGGGATCCGACATCTTCTCTGGCCTCCAAGGACTCCTGGCGCACACACATACACACACACACACACCACACACACACACACACACACACACACAGAGACAGAGAGAGAGAGAGAGAGAGAGAGAGAGAGAGAGCATGGTAAGCCTGAGGACCTGAGTTCAATCCCCAGTACCCACATGGTAGATGAAAAGAACTGTCAAGCTGACCTCTCTACATTTGTATTATGACACATGTCTGCACAGGCATATACACATCTGTGAATCTGCACATACATGAATATACGTACACACTACCAAAACATGCAAATAAATAAATAAATAATAATAAAGGTAAAATGTCTAAACAGGTTTGGGAAGTACCAGAGGACTACCTGGTAAGAGAGCAGATGGTAGAAAGCTAGATTTTTCCCAGCCCAGAAGCCAGAATGTCACTGTATTTCACTGGAAGACTCCTAGAGCGCTCTCTCTCTCTCTCTCTCTCTCTCTCTCTCTCTCTCACACACACACACACACACACACATACACACTTCTACTCCACTTCCAGCCCCCAACCTCAGGAAGTAGATTTCTTAAAAGCTAGGGCTGGATATGAGTCACCGGCAATTCCATCTTGTTTGGGGCACAGGACTTGTACGGTTTGAGGCCAGAGGAAGTTACTGAGAAGATGTGGTCCTAACCCCAAGGGAAATCCCCCACCCCATAACTGTTTGACAGCCTGGGAAGAACATGGTTCTGAAGAGTCTTGGGTGGTAGTTACTTGTTTGTTAGCCTTGTTTCTTTTTTTGTCAGGGTTGGCAAAAGATGCCTTGGTTTTGGTTCTGACAAAACTCACAGTGAAAAACAGAAAGCAAGATGTTTTAGAAAGATGTCTAGATGCTTATAGAACAAGGCCTGACCACAGCAGGATTAGCCACTCAGATAACCTGCAAACCCAAGTGCCAAGAGTCCCAGCTCCTTGGTTGTTATTAACTGAAACATTGCAGTTCCTCCCCAGCAGAGGGCAGAGTAGCTACTCTTTCTCCTCACCTCTGACCACAGCTAAAGGAAAGTCTGTTTAACAAAGAAAATGAAACTTGCCTTTTGCAAAGCTAAAACAATTAGCTGTTGGGTTCCTGTTAATGCCGAAGATGGGAGGAGAAAGACCACAGACCCAAATCATCATGGCCAAATCAATTAAAGCAAAGAACTAATCAAAGCAAGCTTTATTTTTATTTATTTATTTATTTATTTTTGTGAACACAGGATGTCTCCCCTAGAGCAGGGTTCAAAGGTTAGCACTTAATGTGAGGAAGACAAGGTTTCCCCCCTGAGGAAGCTCAGGGGGTTTCCAGATGGGGAATTTGGAGGGAATACAGAGGCAGAACATAAGCATAACAAGTTTGTCATAATCTCCTCTTGAAACAAAGCCACGACTGCCAGGGGTCCTAGCAACACAGTCATCTCCACAGGCAGTCACAGCAAGGTACTCATAGGTGGTCATACAACCTTTTGAAACAAAGATGGGGTTGCAAGATGGTCATAAACAACCTTTTGAATCAAAGACATGGCATGGCTGCTGTTTCTTGGGACAAACAGCTCGGAACCATTTGTAGATGGGTCACAGGTGGGGTGTAGCCTAATCCTTGAGAAACAGAGGTTTAATGACATACAGGAGTGAGCCTAGTTTGTCTTTACTGTAAGATGGCTTTTAAGCCTAAAATGAAGGCAGACTGTTTCACCAGTTCCCTCTTCTTTATCTTCTCTTGCTCCCTCCAGGTGGTGAGATAGCACATGCATGTCTTTCAAGTAAGAGGTTTTACACAGCAGCCAGTCAGATGATTCATGGTTCTTCAAGACACCAGGAGTTCCTGAGAATAGGAAACCCACCAAGATAAACAATGGCCTTACTTTCTCTCAGACACAGAGCTGGTGCCTAAGCAGGAGCAGGTGCAGCGAGGGGACCCTCAGAAGTCTCCAGAAGTGTCACTGAGAGAGAAGACAAGGGAGCAGAGGTGTATGAGAGGAAAAGAAAGAAGTTTAAGGGTCTCAGAACATTCTTTAAAATTCCAACTCTATCTGCAGAGAGCAGGAAGGTTTAAGATTTAAGTTATAAGGGATTTTTCTTTGCTTATCATAAATGAAAGTCCCCCCCCCCAAAAGACCAGGAAAGGTCCCCTAAGAACCAAACTTCTGCTACCAATCCGTTGGGTGTTCTGGGTCTCCTGTATTTCTCTGCAGTGTAAGTTCACTAGGAAGGGCAGTTGCCAAGATGCTGTGTACTCAAGTCATGGGTTAATCTATCAGGGGTATGACATGTCCCTCTGTTCCCTGGGTCCCTTTGCTTGAGCAGAGACTGTTCTACTGTGTGGCAGGTCAGAGCTGGAGATGAATGTTGGAATTATATTCTGAAACCTGGATCTGACATTTCCTTGTGAATCTCAACCAGGTTTTCTAAATCTCTCTGAGCCTCAGTTTTCCCATCTGGAAAATGGGAAATGACTGTGTCACTCATGGTTCTGTAGTATGAATTGTTAAGAATATTAATGTGGGGCAGTGGAGCCTGCCATCAGACAGAAGAACTGGTAAGGTAGTAGCAAATTTCAGAACCTGATAAGACTCATAACTGAGAACAACAGGAGTTCAGACTAGCTTCCAATCAGATTCCTGTCCTGGAGCACATGACCACGACACCCCACTAAGGGGACCATGACAACGGGTAGCATAGCATAGAGCCTAGAGTTTTCTTCCTAATGAGGTATCTACGGGCAAGTGTTTAGCTAAAAAGTACCCTTTCTTCGCCATCTCTTCCTGCAAACATATTTAATCTCTGGTTCACCCTGAGTAAGTCTTATGCATCCTCATCTGCAATGAATAAAGCAGTTTGGACAAGCAAAGGCTGTCTCCTTTGTCAAGAACCACTTCGGGGAGTGGGAGTAAGGATGGGGGAGACCTTCATCATATAGATCTGCACCAAAGTCTCCCATAGAAGGCCCTCTTTCAGCCTCTCTGTCTCTTGGCACTCACTTGGAGCTAAGCCAGATCCCTGCTGCCCCGAGATCATCACAGGCCGGAGGGCCCCCATTTCCAGCTCCTCACAGTCTCCAGCAGAGTCTGGGTACAGAGAAAGATAGGAGCTACCATCCTCAACTCTTCAAGGTTCCCAGAAGCATCTGCATGCACAGGAGTTTAAGAACCACAGCCTTTGTCCCAGCCTCTGCCACTTTTCACCCAGAGAAAAATGGGCTAGGAACCCCTATCTTAGACTGGATTTGGCTCCCCTGAATGGCATCAGCGACCAGCACCCTGGAGGTCAGAAAGAAATGCAGCATTTCCCCTCTCTGAGAAGCTTCTTAGTAGTGTCTGACACCCATCAGCAACGTGGAAATGTAGACCCACATATTAACATGCTGTTAAATAATCCAGCATGTAGTGGGCATAACTCACATGGGTTCATTACAGCCCTGGCTCTGTGTTTTGTGTTCTGTAGCCACAGTCCTCACATGGCCTTCCCATGTGAGGACTAGGTGATGTTTAGAAAGAAAAGGCAGCTGTTCCTGTGAGGGCTTTCTTCCCTTCAGTAACCTCACTGTGGAAGCAAGGAGCAGCTTCCTTTTGTCCACCACCTGTCCATGTTGAGATTTGTCTGTCTGTGTTAAGGTTTTGTGTCCAGTGTTGACAGGCTTATGCCCTGGTTGGGAACCCAGTTCTGTGTCGAAGCTAAAGATTTTGTAAATCTAGTTTGGTCCTGGTCAGAGAAGGGGCTGCACTGGAGTCCCCCCTCTATAGAGTCAGTCACTAGGTGACTGAAGACTCTTGAGCAAGGTTGCTTTATCTCAAGCGTCTCATGTTCGTGTCTCAAAGGCAGAGGCAATGCTGTATCAGACTGTGGTGAGGGGGGTGAAGAAGGGAGCATTGTTAACCCAGAAGAAGCAACGGGCGATGACATGTGTGTTCCAACATCCTCACCTCTTCCCTCCGCAGATCCCGTCTTTCCTCTCACACTCCTCTTTCCATATACATGTCTCAAGCGCATGAGGGAGAGTGCATGTATGTGAGTGTATATGTGCATGTTTTCACACATGTGTGCTTATTTTCATACATGTGTGCGTTTTTGTGTGTGTGTATGAATTCCAAATTTGAATCTGGCTAATCTCTAGCTCTACCCATTTTCCTGTGAATGCTTACATAACAGCAGGTGGAGCCACTTAGAGGGAGGAAGGAGATCAATAGAAGGGGCGGCAGTCTAAGGAGATCAATGGGAGTGTGAATAATGGCAAATTGTGACATCTGTGTTATGAAAATGATTCAGTGGCATTTCTCTGTATGCTAACCAAAATTATTTAAAATATTAACAATGAAAAAATGCCCCTGCCGGGGGTTATACAGGGTCTCCTCCATCCTCTGTCCTGCTAGGGGCCTACCATGACTTGTGGATCCTAGACTCTCAAGAGAGAAGCCAAACCCAGGGTTGGCTATGACACCTTCCTGATAGAGGAACCAGGAATCTCCACAGATCTGGAAGCATGACTCCCATTCACTGGGAAAGGTAACATTTCAGACTAAACCACTGACTGTCTTGGCTGCATGGGGCCTCAGTTCCCTGCCCTGTCACCCAGCCACTACATGGTTGTGGACAAGTCAAGCTCTCTCTTGATTCTGAGTTTCCTCATCTGCAAAAATAGAAAAAGTGAAGACTGTCCTGCAAGCAAGGAGCCCAGTGAGAAAGAGTTCAGCTTGGCCGTGGGACATGGCCACCATGAAGCCATGTTACTGTCACTCCTGACCATGTCAGAGAGGCCAGGGCTGCTCTCACCACCTCACTTGGCTATACATGACTTTGAGGGCACCCTTACCTAAATCAAATTTGAGTGGCATTCTCAGAGTGCCATTAAGACACAAAGGGTCTGTGCTGCTCATGGATTCCCAATGCACCAGTCCCTCATTATAATTCTAACCAAAACAAACAAACAAACAAACAAACTGCTGTGGACCAGCGGGGGGTGTCAAGGAACAGTTACTTGGCAATTTTCCTTTTTTTCCACAGTGGAAGCAGAGTGAGGTGGAGAAATGAGGTAGGAAGAAGAGCTGACATTGTTCTCCACTCTTTCCCTTTTCAGGGTGTCATGTTCTCTGCAGAGCTGGGTGGCTGCCTGGGCCGACTCAGCACTGTCCTTGGAGGGCAGGCCACGGGGATGGTACCTGAAGGCTCGGGGAGGGAGAAATGGAGTCAGTCAGTCCTAGGCAGAGGATCTTGAAAGCCTGTGAGGATGCGCTTCTACACAGCTCTAGGGAAGGTGTCTGCCTTGGGGGAGGGGGTGGGGAATTAACTTCCAAAGTGGGATGAGCACTTGCATCAGAATTATCCAAGTGCTTGTTAAAGCTGTGGATCTCCATTGTCCACAGAAAGGATGGCAGCCCTCTGATGAAGCTGGAAGACAGGACAGTATGCTAAGTGAAATAAGCCAGGCCCAGGAAGACAGATACTGGGTCAGCTTTTTCACTGTGAAATCCTAAAGTGGTCTAGTGGTTAAAGGCAGAATGGTGGGTTTCATAGGCCAAGGACGGAAAGGGGGAAGCAGAGGTTGCTCAAAACTGGCTAAGAGGAATGTGTCCCTGTGTTCCATTGCCCAGTGGGATGGTGAAGGTTAATGGTAATATGCATAATTCAAAACAGCTAGCAGAGCAATGGTGGCACTAGGCTTTAATCCCAGGATGCAGAGGCAGGTCAAGCTCTTTGAGTTCAAGGACAGCCTAGTCTACAGAACTAGTTCTAGTACAGTCAAAGGCTATATGAGAAAGACAGCTAAGAGAGGGGCTGTTGGATGTCCTTATCACAAAGAAAAAGAAGTGAATTCTGGTGACAGGCTATCATTTGATTTGAACATTTCATAAGTTGGACAAGTATCAATGTCACATTTTACCCCAGGAATATGTATGCTAGGATGTATCATAATTCATAGAGATGCAGAACCCAAAGTCTCAGACCCATGGATATCAGCATCTGCACATGCTGTGGGCTGGAGTGATGTTGGCATCTGCATTTGTCTAGTGGACCAGGTGCCTGTGCTGGCAGGCATCGGCAGTGAGTAGCAGATGCAGAAATCTGCACAAGACAACACGAAACCATGCTCTGTTATTTATGGAATATAGTATCCAGAAGAGACCCCATGAAAGCCATTTTTAAACATAGTAAGAAAGCCAGAGTCCTCTTGCCTAGTCTTAAATCTTGATCCATCACTACTTACCAGCAACGAAAAGTTGGACACATCTCTCAGCCTCACATGGCCTGTTTCCTTAACTGTGAAATAAGATAATGACAGACTTGTCTCCTTAGAAGGACCACCTGTGACCTCAGCTACACACACCGGAACTGAAACTTAGATCAGTATTTGCCGCTGAAGCCTACCCCGCCAGCCAGTGGCTCAGAGCACGGACTTCAGCTGTGTTTTTCCTTGTCCTCTGTTTGTGAGTACCCTTTGTTCCCTTTCAGACAGAAAGAACAGAACAAGACACAAAGTAACTAGTCCAAGGTTAAAAAGCACTGGAGATTGGAGCTCTTGGCTTTTTCATAAAATATTTAATGTTCTCCTGTGCCAGGCTCTATTCTAGGCATTGGGGGTTTTGTGGTACTGAAGGTAGACAAGGCTCCTGGACCCAAGGCAGTTCTGTGTAGTTTGGAAGCAAAATCCAGAGCCCATAGCTCTAATTACACTGTATTCTGCCTCCTTGATGACTAGTGGGTTTTATTTCCACTGAGGGTTGAGTGGCCAGGAAAACCTGAGAGGTCCAATAAATCCTGCTTTTCCATAGCTTTTCCCTCTGCCTTCTAGAGAGACAGATCTTTACAATAGGTATCTGGCCTGGTGGAGTTCTTTCTACCTCTCCTGTCTCTGTCCCTGGCCCCCGGGCCTCTAGATACTGTATTTGGTGATGCGTCTATATCCAAGTTCAGCATGGGATTATTGTTCAGACTGGCTACTCCAGGGTCCCACAACATAAGCTAGAAACAGCAATCCTTTTATGGGCACATCTATTATAGCATCTGCTGCTTGATTCCAGAATGGTTCCCTAAATTCCGTTGAGAGGTCAGAAAGGAAGTCATCTTCTCTCTCATAAGCCTACCTCTCTGGAGAAGAAAGGAGTGGAAACACGGGCTCCCTCTAGTGACGAAGTAGGGCACTTCAGAAAATGCTCGCAAAACCACCTCTGCAGTTATGGAGGTTAGGGGGATTTATTGTAAGGTCCTGGTACAAAACGGCTACTCTGTGGTCCCCAAGAGCAAAAAGCCGACCTGTCTTAGAGTGTTCACTCTTCTTAGTACCATGATTGTAACCTCCGACTGTATAGGTGAAGGTCACTGGGGGTTGGGCTGGACGCGGCTATTCTCGGACAACCCTGAGAGACCTAGCCCTCCTCTCCAACCTTCCCCTGGTAGGCCAAACACACATTACCACATTTGCTGGCCTGCTGGGCTAGCCTTTGCTGCATCTACTTACCCCTCACCTTGCCCAGAGCCAAGACAGAGCTGGGTCTTCAACTCCAGGCTCAGTTTCACCGCCTAGAAGCCGTGATGGTATTTTTGTAACCACTTAATACCCCAATGCTTAGGAGGTTCTTGCAAACAGATGCCTCTCTGCTGACTCGACAGAGGTCCAACAGCAGTGGGCACAGGCGCTGGAAGGTGTCCCTTTGAGGCAAGTCTCCTGACCCCCTCAGGCTGCATTCTCCTTGTCTGAAAGTGGAGACTCAGAATTCTGTGGTTAAACAGACCAATATGGGCAGTACTTTTGGAAAGGACCCTGTACACGAAGCTGACGTTCGTGGTTTTTTACTATTTTTGTAGCTCAGAGATCAGCTAAGATGCTGTATTGTTTTGAGCTAAATTATTTTTTTGTGTGTGTGAGAACGCGACCCTACCATGCATGGGTTCCTTTACCAACCATTCTGTTATTGTGCCCCCCTGCTCCTCTCCCTCCCCCTCCCGCTCCTCCTCTCTCCCTCTCTCTTCCTCGCCCTCCTTCCCCCTCTGTGTGTGTGTGTGTGTGTGTGTGTGTGTGTGTGTGTGTGTCTTGGGAACATGGTGTATGGACACTCTGAGCATCTGCATCCACAGACTTGACAGTTTACTGGTTTTCCATATGTATGGACACTCTGAGCATCTGCATCCACAGACTTGACAGTTTACTGTCTTTCCATATGTACCATACTGGTCTATTCTTCATCAAATCATCCCTTAATTTTCACCATTAAAAAGGAAAGTCTGAGAAGTCCTTTGTGTGTGGCCTACTTCACGGGAGGTTTAAGGAGAAGGGAGTCATGCAGACAATTTAAGGTCCGCATTAGATACACTTTATTCAAAGTCCTCCAGCAGCTCAGAGTAACTTGAGGTCAGGCTCTCTCCTCTGCCCTCAGCTCTTTCTCATGAAGGTTTTGTTTCAAATGAGATTCTAAAACAGGGAAGATTATTTTTGCTGTGTCTCCCCATACTCATTGCTTATGAAGATGTCCAGGACCCATACCATAGCCAATTCAATCCTGTCCCCAAGAACAGTTCGGGTGCAGCCTTCTCTCTCCCCTCTACCTTTTACAGAAGGATATTTCTTGACACTAGAGAGATGGCTCAGCAGCTAAGAGCATTTGCTACTCCTATAGAAGATGCAGACTTGATTATGATACCTGCATGGTGGCTCACAATCATATGATAACTAACTCCTGTTCCAGGCAACCCAACACTCTCTTCTGGCCTCTGCAGGCACTGAATGCATGCAATATTCTTAAATGCATGCAGGCAGCACCGTATGCCTGTACTTATGTACATGCATGAAGGAATGCATTCATATACATAACAAATACATCTTTAAAAGTCCATTTCTGGTCCTTCTGTTAATACATGTAATAGAAAGGGTGAAAACTAACAGTGGACAGAAACAGATAACCCTGCAGCAGAAGGTGTGGTACACATGCTGGGAAGGGGAGTTTTCAAGACTTCTCCTTTTTCTGAATCATAGCAAATTCCAAAAGGCATTAGTTCCCTAGATGAAAAAAACAGAGTCAACCTCAAGAAAAGACTCAATGGAAGTGTGTCGTGGGAAGTCCTATGGTAGCTCTTTGGAAGTAGCTCACATCTCCCCCATCCACTCTGAAACCAAAAAGCCAGAGGAGCCAGGAAAATCCTCCAGATACAATTGTGTCCAGACCCTTGTTCTACCCTGGAAGTTCTCAGTCCAAGGACACCCAGCTCTTGGGCTTGTGTTCAGAGATAACTTATATGTAAGGATGGCAGAGTCTCAGGTATTTGATACTCATGATAAGTCCTTGGGTATTAGGACATCTCCTGGGGAAAGGGCAGCTGTGGACCTGGAGGTCTTCATTTGTCTAGAAGGCTCCATGATCAATTTTATGAAAATAATAATAAAAGCAATAGGGTATTTGAGCACTCATTTTTCATTAAGTGTCAGAACCAGATGATAGGTAGGTAGGATGGGTGGCTATCTGTTGGGCCCCATTTTGGCCCTGGTTTGGGCCTTGCGGACAAATCTGAGTCTGGTTTGAGTTTCTGTGGCCTTGTGGCAAAGTCTAAGCCTGGCTCAATTTTCGAGACCTGTCCAGTCACTTCCGCATCAGGCTGACTCAGCAAAATCTGTTGGGCCCTGCCTCTGCCCTGCCATTGCTGATGTGAAGCTTTGCCATTGGCCCTGTCAGTTACCCCTTACTCTTTGTCACCCTTCCCCGCCTTCTATGACATCTCTTCCCATACCTAAGTGCCCACCTCTTTGCCTTCTCTATATAAGCAAGTGCCTAGTTTGATAAAGTGAGTTCCTGCTTTGACAAGACTCCCAGCCTTGTGTTTCTTTTGGGCCGTCAACACTCGCCATCTGGTTCAGCCCCAGACAGTTCCAGCTGGACTGGGTTCTCTCCTCTCGCCTGGACCTGCCGGCAAGGAGCCAACAGCTATCCTACCACCACTTTCATTTTACAGATGGGAAAACTGAGGTCTATGAGGGTTGTCTGCACTCCCAGAGGCAGAAGATCTAGAGAGTGATCTGCCTGCCAACCAAAGGCACTGTCCTTTGATGCTTTTATAACAATCTGGCTTTAGAGATCGAATTTCCTGTACACCGGGCGTATTTTCTCACCTTGTAGACAAGCACATCAACAAGGTAAACATTACCTTGGTTAATCCAAAAGGAGAGTCTGCTCTGTACAGATAGGAGGTGTGTCTGTAGTCACACAGGACATGTCATCTGTGACCAACAAGGCTCTAGGCTGGGTGGAGAATACTGAGAAAAGTCACTGCCAGCAGGAAACCTTCTCCCCGCCCCCATCCGGCCCTTCCCAGAACACACCAGCTTGGCACTGGGATTGAGTCCCACTAATTGTTCAGTTGGTTTCACCATCTGAGGCACTGGGCACCATGACAAGGGACGGGTTTCTCAGATCTGCAGTGAGAAATCGAACAGAGTCTGGGAAACAGTGCCTGCACGGCATCAAGCCCCGGGGGACCCATGTAAACTCCCACTGACTCCAGATGCCCATTAGCTGCCCAGGACTCTGGGGCCCTCCAAGGACTGATGTAATTTTATCGAAATTAGATGCATATCTCAAGGACTCTTAGTCACCTGATGAACAAGCAAACATGTCTCTTCTCCAGGTTCCTGCTGTTGGGGTCTCTGAGCCGGTTTCTAGAGCAATGTTCTCATGAAGACCTGCAGCTGCTCATGCCTTGATCTTGGCCACATAACCATCACTCTTCACCCCTAACCTTTCCTGGAAAGTGCCTTTAGGGTGGAAAAGAATAACCAGTCAGACCTGGCACTGAAAAAGTCAGTGAGCAAATGGTTCTCTGGGTACCTATAAAAGCAAAGGGGCTGAGCACCCACCATCATTGTTCCTTAACAATCTATGTCACCACAGAAGATCTAGGACCATTTGTGACAGGATGTGTAGCAAAATATAAAACTCAAATGCCCCAAAATCTGCACACAGTATGGATAGAAACGAGGCAGTCACCGGCAGTTACTCGGTTCGGGGCTCTGTCCACTCTGCTTCCACACTGTGACTCAGGATTGCTCTCATTTCAACACTGGAAGTCCCTGGAAACCCCCAGCCATTAAGAAACCAGGAGAGTCACCATGTCCACTCTTATTTATTATTATTTTTGTTAGCATATAAAGTAATGGGTTTCAGTGTAATGCATAATTTTGTTGTGATACTGCCATGCATGAATATCACTATACTTTGTTCTTTGCCACTGTCCTTCTCTGTCCCCTATTTCTCCATCTTGATGGTCCCTTTCCTCCCCCAAATAGTGCCTCTTCTGCTTTCATGTTTAAAATGAAGAATAAAAGGCTTAAAGAACTGGAATAACTGAGCTATGTACAGGTAGACAGCGAGCAGTCTTCAGCTGTTTTCTGTTGCTGTATAGAAATGCTTGAGCCCTGGTCATCCTTAAAGAACAGAAGTTCTGGAAGTTGGGAAGCTCAGGAGCATAGCTCTAGCATCTCTCTGGCAAGGACTGAGAGCCTCGTGCTATACCCTGCCATGTCAGAGGAAGCTGCATGGTGAGACAGAGCTATACCAACACAGGTCCCTCCCCCCTTTATTTTTTTATAAAGCCACTTATGACCCCATAAAACCTTCTCTTGACCTCATGCAATTCTAACTGTCTCTCAATGGCCACACCCACCTCCAAATATTGTTAGCAGTGAATTTGGAGTCTGGGCTTCCAAACTATGAACTTTGGGAAGACACATCCAAACCATAGCATAGTGGCACATTGATGAAGTTCTCATGGGACCTAAGACTATTATGATCCATACTTGGTATTGTTCTAACTGAGGAAGCTCTTGAAAAGATCAACATGCCGAGCACATTCCTGTGACTTTGTTTAGGGCTGGGCTGCTGGGACTTCTGGGACTCAGACTGGGATGCTGAGAGGGATCTATGAACACTGGGTGGACTATGCCAGTTTTACCAAATTCAGTCACCTTCCCTCTCAGTGAGTTCTCAATAGGTTCTAAACAGGATGTTACATCTGTGGATTCAATTAACTGCACACCACACACCACCACCACCACCACCAAAATTTAGCGCTGGTGAAATGACTCAGTGGGTAAAGACACTTACTACCAAGCTGAGGACCAAAGTTTGATCCCCAGAATCCACATGGTGGAAGAAGAGACCAAAATCCTGAAAGCTGGCCATGTGTTCACCACCCAACAAATAAGTAGAAGAAAAAAACTAATGAAAAAACTTAGTCACGTCTCTACTGAAAGTGTACAGACTTTTTCTTAACATTGTTTGCTGACCAACACATTTGCATAATGTTTACACAGCAGTAGCGATCATAGGAGATCTAGAGATGACTTAGAGTACAGAGAAAGTTCTATGTGGAAACCATGCCATCTTATAGAACTTGAGCATCTTTGGATTTTGGTTCCCACCAGTTCCCAGCAGCACCAAGGGATGCATGTTGTGCTTGAGACACTCATTTCCAGCTGAAAACCCCATCAGTTCTCCCAGAGTGGTGTTCCTGATGGCTGGACATTTGGGGGGAAGCTCCTCCTCTCCAGCTCTGCAGATCTATTAGGTATAGCATTACCTAGGAGCTGGAAGCTGTGGGAACAGGGAGCAGGGAGCCCTCTGGCTGCTAAATGAGTTGTGTGGTTGCAAGTGTCATTCATTCATCCACTTAAACCTGCCATCTCTTCTGCCTTCCGCTTGAGACCAGTGTAGGGGATTCAACCCACAGAGATTAGAACCCCACAGCTTAGAATTGGCTAAAGGAGTTATTAAAATTCAGATTTCAGAGCCAATGCTACACACGCTGAGCAGGCCCAGGAGACAGTGACTCACATAGTCTCCAGGTGACTGGGATGCCTGATGGAGCAGGTCACCACTGGTGTGACTCCCAGAATTCACACTTTTCTAACTCCCTGCAGTGAATTTGGCTTTAGATGGGATGCATTAGTTTCTCATGGTTGATGTGATGAATCATTCCAAACTAAGTGGCCTCAAATGACAAGTTTCTCTCTCTCTCTCTCTCTCTCTCTCTCACACACACACACACACACTTGAAGGATAGGTGTTCAAGATAAATGTCCTTATTTCCAGAAAATACAGGAAAATCTTTCCTGCTGGTTTCCCTGATATCTCTGGACCCTGGCCGCATCATTTCCATCTCTGCCTGGTGGCCCATACCCCCCTCTTCTGTCAATCATTAGATCACTTAGCAATGGATTTAGGAACTACCTGGCTGCTCAAAGATGATCTCTTTCCAAACTGCTTCATTCTGGTTTACTCACAAACACACTCTTCCCAGTAAGTCTCCACTTGCCCAAGTTTCAGAGCATGCATGCACACCGTCGTTTGGAAGCCACCATTTAACCCACTGAGTGGAATGTATGCTGTCCTTTGAGATTCACACACATGAAGCTAGGACAGCTCAAGGGAATTCTGAGGAAGTGGGTGTATCAGGAGCTGATGTGGGCTAGCTGAGTTAGACAGGGAAATGAGAGGGGACGTGCTACTGGTGTTGTGTCCTCGGAGCACTGGCTAGGCTGCTGTGGGTTCCAAGATACAGAATATGTGAGAAAACAGCTGGGCCATTGAAAAAGAGCAAATCCCTAAGTGCCTAAGTGTGCAACACAGGATGCATTGATTACATGGGAAAGAGAGAAGCATCCAGAATCAAACTCAAAATCAAATTTGGAGCCTGTATTTTTGAGGCTTGCTGTACATCCAATGGCTATAGAAAGCAGATGGGAAAATTAGCCTACATCATCAGGTTGGGTGTAGGTTACAGCCAGGATCAGCCAGCACCCTTTGGCGTTCCAATTATACCAGTGCTTCCCTATCCACTGCACAGTGAATGGCCACCGTCACTCCATTCCTAGCACAGGATGTCAGTGTGGATGAGAAGGAGGAGGTTGCATAGGCCACACCATTCAGAGCAGTGTGGGGCACAGAGACACTCTAGAGGCCAGCAGGAAGTAAAAAAGAAAGCATCAGGGACCAGTCTTCCTGATAGCTCCTGCAGCTGCCTCCATCATTCTGTGGGCCTAGCAGGGCACAGGCTTGCTGACAGCCGAGAGCAGAGTGCACGCAGTCCCTAGATGAGGTGCCCTGCTCCAATGCAATGAGCCCTACAAACAGTGCTGATGAATTGCCCGTGGCTTCTCAGGCATCATTTGTTAGCAATTATAACATGGAGAAGCTGCAAACTCCCATAGAGAACGTGGAGCTGCTACACCCTAGAGCGAGCAGAATCCCCTCTGAGGCCCATACTCAAGCAGAACTGATTTTTCTTAGGCTCAGAGGGAAAAAAATAGGATTTAAATCTCAGGAATTTTTTTTTTTTTTTTTTTAAAAACCCACCTATGTAAGCCTGTACTTAAATGCTAATATTTGGAGTCTACTGGGATGCTAGGCTTATTTTCTTCTTTAGTAGCAATGAGAATAAATTATTTATGAAAATTCCAGTTCTTACCTTTTCTCTCTCGAGTTCCTACCCCCATTCCGACTCATCAGGGATGGTGTCTCCCCTAAGATACCTAAAATCTACAACTTGCTCTCTCCCTGCACCTGATCCTCCCAAGGCTTGTACTGTTTGTTGTTGTTGTTTGTTTGTTTGTTTGTTTGTTTCCAGAACATCTAGGGGCTTTCTCCTCTCAGCCGCCCTCCTCAGTCACTAGCCCATTGATTTCGCCTCCCCTCTCTTCCATGAAATTACACTGAGCTTCACCCAAGCCTCTAATTTCTTATCTATATATAAACAGGCACAATAAATAATGGCATCCAAATGTTTCATGACTCTATACTATCACTGGGGTGAGAGCCTTCAAATCTAACACCCCAAACCACACTGGGCCAGAGAAACAAATCCTGCCAATGTCTGTATGGTGTTCATGACTGCCCCCAGTTCACTCTGCACAGTTGTTCCCTTAGGAGCTGGCCAGCAAGTTCTGAGAGGCTCCTGCTGATTTGAAAGCACAGACCTAGTGTTTTCACTCCAGAATTCCCTGCTTCCTCATTTGTTTGTGACCCTGGCAGCCTCTCCCCCTTCAAGTTCTATAGTTCAGGCTCCATATAGAAACGGGCTTTGAAGTACTCAGTTGAGGATCCTTTCTGACTGGCTTATAGTAGGTGGCAGTTCATGTATATGTATATACTAAGATAGATATTTGTTGAGTGAATAAGTGAGGGCAAAGGGATTGTGGGGTATTAGAAAAGAAGATACCCAGACCATACTGGTTAGTAAGGGTTTGACCAAACCAGAGGTTCCTCCTTCCTTGCTGGACTTGGGATGTTCAGGCCACAACTGAGAACTCCATATCTGCTTTGCCGGTGGCCCCGTGCCAGCCTCAAGCACAATGCGTGAAGTTCTGGCTGGCTGTCCTCTCCTGCCAGCATGCATCATCATCATCATCATCATTGTTAATTTTAACTCAAAATAAAAAGGTGCAATCCTCATCATTCCTGGCCAGAGACCCCTGAGCCATCCAGTAGCAGCCCCTCCTGGCAGGACTGTCTCTGCCTTCTCAGGTCCTGCTGCCAAGTTGCTTCATCCAGGGGATCTCGTCCTCTTTCCTTTGTGTCCTGGCCCACCTCTAGAGGTAGAAGTTGGTTCCTACATTGTCACTCTGTGAGTGCTCCAGGTCTCCATCAGTTTCCTGAGCCCCACAGAACCAGCTTCCTAAGTCCCTACATAAAATGCTCTACTCAGCCGCTCCTGTGTTCTGCTTCCTGGCTGGACAGCAGCTGCCTCTGTTCCGGCTGCCTCCCTCGATGCCTCCTCTCCCCACCCTACAACCATGACCATGGAAAGATTTTTTCTTCGGTCAGGGAATATGTTTTCTCCATAAGTTTACCTCAGGAGGCTGAGGGACAAAGGCAAGCAGCTGTCTGTGAGTTCAAGGCTAGCCCGGTCTATGTAAGAATTCTAGGTAAGCCAGGAATACCCAGTAAGACTCTCCCTTTCCTCCCTACCCCCTCCCTCTCTCCTTCCCCCTCTCTCCATCTCTGTCTCTCTCTATCTCTCTCTTTCTCTGTTTCTCTCTATCTCTCTCTCCATTTTTGCCTCTCTCTCTCTCTCTCTCTCTCTCTCTCTCTCTCTCTCTCTCTCTC
>JADRCH010000008.1:11428292-11481388 GCA_019843965.1 Rhynchomys soricoides
CTCTCTCTCTCTCTCTCTCTCTCTCTCTCTCTCTCTCTCTCTCTCTCTCTCCCCTCCCCCTCATGTTACTTTCCCTCTCTGGGTTATTGAACAAGAGAGAAGATAATTGCTGCCTCACATAGTTCTAATAAGGATCTGTGTTATAAAAAATAAATACCCAGGGCATTTGCTCAGAGAAGGAGCTTAGTGGATGGTAATGCCATTGCTGTCCCCTGGAGGACAGCCTTCCAGTTCTTTTCATCATTGGAAGAAAGGCATGCCCCTCTTTGCACTCAGATAAGTCAGTGTACTCTCCGGGACCAGAGACTACCTTGTGTCCTCATCTGCCTGTCCCACTTCCTCCTGGAGCAGGTGTGTGAAGATTCCCTTGAGTGGAGTCAGGTGGAGAGCAAGTCTGGCTTTCTGTGTTCCCCTGGTAATGCACATCTGCAGCGCAGAGGCTAATTACAAGCCTGCTGGTGAGCTAATTTCCATCACGCTACCTGAGTCCTCAGTTCCTGTTTCTGTCCTCTCTCTCTCTCTCTCTCTCTCTCTCTCTCTCCCTCCCTCCCTCCCTCCCATTCTTTCTCTTTGTGGTGTGTGTGTGTGTGTGTGTGTGTGTGTGTGTGTGTGTGTGCACGTGCCTTATATATCTGTTTCTGTCACTTTTAGAGGACATCCGGTGGGTGGGATTAAGAATCTTATTTTATTACCTTACTCCCCTGAGATAGGATCTCTCCCTGGACCTGGAGCTAGATGGTAGCCAGCAAGCCCAGCAGTCCTCCTGTCTCTGTCCTCCAGTGTTGGGGGTCACAGGTACCCCTGTGACCACGCCCAGCATTTTACTTGGATGTTGGAATCCAATCTCAGATCCTCCCATTTGCCCAGTGAGTGTTCTTAACCCTCTTTGTCTCCAGTTTCCTGTAGAACAGCATATTCCTTAAGCATGATTTTGTCCTGTATTCTCCTACCGTGAACCCAGTGTTTCCTTCTCTACTAATGTTTTTGACACAGTGAACTCCTGGCTTACATTTTGGGGAGACCGCTTTGTGGGATTTTGGGTGCTGCTGCACTTTTCTGGGCCCAGCTCATTCATCTAAGACTGAGGGTCAAACGCATGATGCCTTGTAGAGAACAGAGAAGAATCCAAACACTGGAGCTGGAGTTACTCCTGGGGAAGGTAAAAGGCTGAGCCTGGTGATGCCCAGAGACTCAAGGCTCTGCCTTTGTACCTTCTATTTTCTTCCTCTTCCCTATATAATGGCTTTGTTTCCCTGAATACTAACCTGTGCAGCTCACCATGCCCTCACTGTCTTCAAGTTGCTTTCCCTCACCCTTACCTGATATGAACAGCGATTCCTGTACCAGGTTTGTATTCAAAGATTCCGTCTTACTCTTGCTATGTAGCCTCGCACACATTCCCACAGGTCAGGGTAAGCAGTATATGTTTAAGAATACTGTCTGTGAGTCACATCCTCATCCAGTGGTATAGATGTCGTGAGGACAGGGGTGGGAACAGTAGCAGCCCAGAAACAGGCTGATCAATGGAAGCAGCAGCAAAAACCCTGCATCTGGCACAATAAACTTCAGCGTGTACCATACCAGACACTCCGATGAGTGTGTTCTTTTTGTTTAAGCCATAGAGGTCAAGCAGTAAGGACTAAGAGTGGTGCTGGATCTCAGTGGTTGCCCTGTCTGTTTTGAGAGACAATTGGCAAAGCATACCTCAGAGTGTGTGTGAAGGGTGCTTCCAGGAAAGATTGGAATATAGATTGGAATATAGACAATGGACAGGAAAGACTCACATTGCAAATGAGTGACACTGTCCAACAGACTAGGTGCCCCAGATAGAGAGGAAGGAGGAAGACAAAGGATGCTTAATGACACACACTAGCTCAAGCCTTCTTCAGCATGGGGTGTGTGCTGCTGACGTAGATACCGACTTCAGCTTCTGAAAGCAGGTTCCCACCAGCTCTTTCCTGCTGGGAGCGCAGTAAATATTGGACAAGTAAACAAAAGATTAACCATTTCCATCCCCGGATACTATATGTGTCATGTTGTAACCAGGGCTTTTAATGCCTCAAAGTAAAGGGTTGATAACGTAGCAGTCTCGGATGTTAAGGCATCGAGCACAATGGGGTATTCTCTGTCAGCATCACTGTCTAAATGGTAGCATGCCACATCGGCAAAGCTGGAGGGACTGGGGGCCTAGAGAAAAGCTTTCAGACTGTCTCCCAAGCCTCTCCATGGGGTTGAGCTCAGTTGGTGACCACCCTAGGACCAGGGGTCTGTTTCTTTAAGATTTACTTCTCTTCCCTTCCAGGAGGGACAAACCCAGATGTCACAGAGCATGAGCTCTGGATTATGGTTTGTCTGCCATTCTGTCCATTCATGAGCTCTGGGCCAACGTATTGCTCTAGATCACGCTCCAGGGAAAGGTCATGGAGAGAAGAGCTGGCACAAAAGAAGGGACCAAGTTCAAAGGAAGTGTGTTTTATAACTCCTGCCCACATCCAGAGATGATGCTTATGGTTTAGGTCTCCACAGTGACCTTCTGAGTCACCAAGAAAGTGAAGGAGAGCCACAGTGAAGTACTGATGTGTCCCATGAGGTCCCTTGTATCCCACACAATCTTTCTTACACAAAATACAAGGCAAGTGTTCATTACACAATGGTTGAACTGTACATAAAGCTTGCAGTTTCTGTTCGTGGTACTTTGCTGTGGTCAACTTACT
The DNA here is from genome assembly GCA_019843965.1 of Rhynchomys soricoides. Lineage (NCBI taxonomy): Eukaryota > Metazoa > Chordata > Mammalia > Rodentia > Muridae > Rhynchomys > Rhynchomys soricoides. Next base: position 11,431,007 of record JADRCH010000008.1, read on the forward strand.
TAAACTTCTGTCACTCCTCTAGGTCTTTCTGAGGCTAACTGTGCTGCTTTCCCATTCCTGTGAGGCAGTACTCACGCATGCTTTGCAGGGACAGAGGCTGGAATTCAGCAGTTCCTTTTGAGATGGGGCCCCTGAAGCCAGGAGACAGCGAGCATCACTGACTGTTCTGAGTCAGGGAAGCAGATCGCACCTGTCTGTGGATGCTAGGTTGCTGAACGTGGAGACATCCATCTCTCTATCCAGGGTATACCGGTGAGCTTCCTTCCCCAGGGCGGCTCTCTGCTCAGCTTAGCCTCTCTGGTCCCAGGCTGCCTGCAAACTTTCCACTGTGTACCTGGGGCAGCTGCAGCTTCCAGCTCTGTGAGACTTTCTCCTAGATCCAGATCAAGGCTCCAAGAATTGATCTATTAGATTAAAGGGGAAAGACCAAGTAGAAGAGCTGGCAAGTGAGCCTGCAGAGCGCCGGAGCTGTGGGGCCGTGTTTTCTGTGTAGTAGTCCCTCCCTTCTGACTAGAGTATTAATTGCTACATTACCGCTGCCATGTAGGCAAGACTGTCAGCAAAGCCTGGGAGGGCTCCAGCTCCTCCTTCCCTGCTCTGCTCAATTTCACTCGCATGTGAATCTTCTCTGAGCCCGAGGTACCCTGGCAGTGCCGTCCCAATCCTGGCATCCCGAGGTGATCCTGTGGCGAGGACTTGAGCGGCCAGAAGGAGGGGGTGGAAAAGGAGGGAGGGCTTGCCCTGCAGGCTCTCTGGATGCAGCGCTGGACTCACTGCAGAGGAAGCTGTACCGGAGACTGGTTTCTGGGGTGCATCCATCTCTCAGGGTTCACCTAGGCTGGCTCCAAGGTCCAAAGGCACACGAGGTGCGTACCATCCCTTCTGGGTGCTGACTGCAGAACCTGCCTTCCTTCTGCCACTATGAGCGGCTGCTCCAAAAGATGCAGACTTGGGTTCGTGAAATTTGCCCAGACCATCTTTAAACTCATCACCGGGACCCTCAGCAAAGGTAGGGAGACTGGCTTCCACTACTGCACCCTGCCTCGATGTGACCTGATGGTCACTTTGCTTCAGTGTGCTGAGTGAGCGTATCATACCTGGTGTGCAGGAGTCTTGACTCTCTAAGAAGGATGAGAAATAAGTGCCTGGAACTAGAGACCATTGATAACCTGGGCCCTGGCCCTGGGCAGGCGGGCACCCAGCCAGGGAGCTCAGGAGGCTGTAATTGCCTGGAACTGTAGAAATGGAGTTGGTGATGTGTAGCTGATTGGTTATAGATGGGCAGAGGAACGGAACCCTTCCCGGAGTCTCGAAAGCAGCTTGGCGTGACTGGAGTTTTAAAAACTTATCCTGGGAGTGTTGTGTCTTGTTGATAAGAGAGATTTGATGCAGTGGGCTGCAAGGAATTCGGCACAGCAGAGATGCTGAAGGGGGCCAGCAGGAGATGGCCCTGGGGCTGGAGTAGTCATGCAGTGGTAAACTCAGAATCCTGATCAGCTCAGCAGTCAGTGCTGAGGCTGCTCCCGTAGGATCCGAGGGTCCTGTGCTTCTGGACTCTGTCCACTGATCTGCTGTCTCACACGACTGTTCCTCCCCATGCCTGATTATCTTGCTTCTCCAAGTACTGAAGTGTCAGGCGGTTTCCAGATTTAACTCTCTGTGTGGCCATGGAAGAGAATCAGGAGGACTACATTTTCAGCCCCCAAACATAGCCAACAGCTCTGATAACCCTCCTGGCAAAAAGGAGGCAAACTTCTCAGGAACTTCGTTTGCTATTCCCTGCTAGGGAGGGTAGGACATGGAGAGGAACTTGGGCAAACTTTCTAGACATAAATTTAAAGGAAGAGCAGCAATGTGGTGTGGTTCCAGTGGCTGGAAAATCTCTTTAAATATTCATGCCCTCTCGAAGGGAGAATGAGTCTTTTGGGGAGGGGGAGAGACACTGGAAGCTGCAGACTCCATATTCAGGGACTGAAACCCACAAACCCAGGCAATTCAAGGAAGCAAAAACTCTGGGTGGCCATATCTCATGACATCGCCCAGATACCCAGCTGCATAGAGTTGGCTGGTGTCCATTGCGCAGCTGGTGTGGGGAGAATCCTGAGCGCCTCTTCCCCTTTCCCCCCGCATCTTACCTTTCAGTGGCCCCTTCCTGAACTAGGACATTGTCCTTCCAGGATACCCTGGGGGAGTGAGCATCTGGTGTTGGGGTTAGAGCTGGGAAGAGGACACGAACAGCACACAGCTGCAGCAATGTTCAGTGGCTTCAATCTCAGGAGGAAAAGACAGAGAGGTGAGGCTTAGAGAAGCTCCCCTTTTGTCCTCAGACAAGTGAGGGTGTTCTAGAACCTCTGGGACTGAGGGATGGACAGGTAAAGTAGTATCCTACCCCACCTCCACTCCTGGATGTGCCCTGAAAAAACTTCAGCCTGGATAGAGAAAGGTTTCCACTCTGGTGTTGCCACCTGGAAAAGACATGGACCTCTCTGTGGCTTGGCTTTTTGTTTGTTTGTCTGGTTGGTTGGTTAAATCTGTAAAATGAATTCATTACCTCCTACTGACTGTCTCCGGGTGCTATTGCAAGGGTCCAGGAAATCCACATGTGGACTCCCTTCATGGAATTCATGGCTGTGTCCTGCTGTCAAGAAGGGGTTCAGAGGCTGAGATAGGTATGCACTATGGTGGAGGTCCCAGACCCATCACTCTCTCGTACCAAGGTCAGAAACTCTTTAGATAACTGTAAGTGGGTCTATACCCCAGAGAGTGACGATGTTCAAAGGAGAGATGAACTCAAGAAAATGAGTCAGCAAAGGGAAGATTGTATCAAAAGGGCAGTGTGTGTATGTGTGTGTGTGTGTGTGTTTAAGAGACACATAGATAGACTTTGGCCAAGAAGAAAGATTAGTATTTGAGTATGTGAGGATGAAGATATTTTCTCAGCATTTATGAACTGAGTACCTACCTCCTATGGCTCTCACTCAAATGCTACACATATTATTTTACAGATGCAAATTGCCCTGCAAGAAAAGCAGAGTCTGGTGGGACACAGATCCCACATGGACCCCACCTAGCCAGCACTGAGTGCTGAGATGTACAGAAACGGGGGGAGGGGGGCGGGGGTCCATGAGCACAGAAGACTGATTCCCAGGATGATTGAGGGGCTTCTCCAAAAAGTAGCTTCTAAACTGAGGTAGAGGAGAGGCTAGGCTTGACAGGAGAAGGAGGTTGTTGTTGACAGAGAGATACCAGGTCTAGGATGGTGATCTCTGAGGAAAGCCAGCTGTAGAGAGGTAGGACACACACATGCACACACATGCATACATGTGCACACACCTGGTCAGCATACCAAAACTAAGATCCACCTGACACAGAAGAGACTTGGTGGGGATCTACACTGGGCACCAAGTGGCTGCCTGGCCTTCCTCTGAGCAGCTTCAGTAGCAAGTTTCCGATAGCTAGGGCTCAGGGAGGTAGCACATAGCAGGCGGGAAATGTGGGGGTTGTGTTGGAACTTTACCTACACCCTTGGCCTCAGCTCTGCAGAAAGAACTAAATGTTTACACAGGCCTGGCTCTGAGCCAGACATGTGCAGTGAGCACAGTACTGACGACCCCAGGTGTTGGTTAAATATTTGTTAAATAAGGGATGACAAGGGAAGCTGGAGTTGGATCTGGAGAGCTGAGGAAGGTCTTCCTGAATAACAGCTTTCCAGTGTGCAGGCCCCTCCTTAGGGTGGATTTGAACTCCACACTGTGTGGACACATTGTGATTGCATAATGGTGTCTGGTTTTCATTCTGGTTTCTCTCTGATAGTCACTGCACTGAGTTTTAGATTTGCAACAATCCAACCCTCCACAGATGAATCCATCTTCGTCCTGAATTAGGAAATAAAAGCATCTCTCATGCTCCTCTTTCTGGTCCAGGGACCACTCCCTTCTCTGCATCGTTTGGAACGCCTGGGGAATGAGGGACTCTCAAGTCCAGCTCCTCTGCCAGCTCCTGGCCCTTGGTCATCTTCTCTTGAGACCAACACTCACTTTGCTGGTCTGAGGTACTGATTGGCCCAGATTTCCTACCTGCTATGGAGACAATTGCTCAGGTTTCCCTGCACATGTGTCTCACTGGTTGTAAGTTCTGCCTTCATAACCCCAATCACAATTTGTGATCTGTGTTTCTCTTAGTGGTATTCAAGAGGCTGCCTTCCTCACTAGCTTTATGTTCTATGAGCGCATGAACAACATGCTCTCTCCATTCCCACTGTAGCCAGAGTGACTACAGAGCCTGGCTCATCAGCAGAATTAGCTGAAAGCAATGTTCTATACAGCACAGCCAACAGTCCATGGCCTGGGAGGGTGCCTCCCATTTGAGCTTCCTGGGTATCACCATACATCACCTGTCCCATACCTGATGGGTAAGGTTAGCTATGCAGGACAGAAGCTTGGCTACACAAAGCCTTCAGGACTCTGCCTGGACTTTCGTGCGATCCCAAATGTTCTCAACGAGGAGCTTGGCAAGCTGACTTTTGGTACTCTGCCTTCCTCAGGGGGTAGTTTTAGATCTCTCTTGAGTGGTTTGTTTTTGCTTAAAAAAAAAAATCAACAAAAACAAAAATCCCAAACAAGTTCCCAAGGCAAGCATGGTGGTATGTGCCTAATGAACATGTCTATGCAGGACATTGAGTCATGGGAATGGTTTGACCATGGGAATTGGAGGTCAACCTGAGCAATAATAGTAGTAGTAGTAGTAGTAATAATAATACTGTCACAAACCATAAAATAAAGTGGGAAGCACCAGACTGGGGCATCCCCAGGTCCTTCACACTGTCAGGGAAGCCTTAGGCTTCCCTGGCCCAAGTTTCTTAATTAATAAAGTGGAATCATTACCCTTTGTACTGTACCAGTTATTAAGGGTGAATGTGACTGTTATTAACATCCAGTACCTTGGGGCTGTGAGAGCTCAGAGACACTCTCTCTCTCTCTCTCTCTCTCTTAATCTCTAGTTCACTGGTGTCCAGCAGACTGACTGCAGTCCCCTGAGAATAGTCTGTGATAGCACTGAATGGTATTTAATCTCTTTAAGTTGCTTTCCAAACTCTGTCTCAGGACAGAAATTATTATTTCTTTGTTTAAAAAAATATTTCACATAGTGGTGTGTGTGTGTGTGTGTGTGTGTTGATGATGATGATGATGATGATGATGATGATGATGATGATGATGATATGTGCAGGCCACATGTGTAAAGGCCAGAGGGATTTGGTTCCCTCTTTTCATCTCATGGGTCCCAGGATCCACCTCAAGTTATTAGGATTCTTAAACGTCTTTCCCTACGGAGCCTTTCACTAGCCCATTAGACAGTATCTGAGCACCTCTCTTACTTGTACCTATTTTTAGGAGGTAAGAACATAACTCTTGGGCTGAAGAGATAACTAATTCAACCAGGAAAGTACTTGCCACCCAAGCAGGAGGGTTTGAGTTTGGATTCCATTGGAAGTTGGGCATGGTGGTTTACATCTATAATCACAACCCCAGGGAGTGGAAATAGGAAGCTCCTGGCCAGCCAGTCTAGCTAAATGGGTGAGTTCCAGATTCTTTGAGAGAACTTGGAAAACAATTGAGAAAATATTAGCTGTCAATCAACCTATGACCTACACACACACACACACACACACACACACACACACACACACACGGAGGGTGGATCTATGTGACTCCCACATGCTTGGACAGACTTAAGGTCTGAGGTATCTTCTTCTATTTCTTCATTCCTAGCCCTTGACAGAGAACTTGAGAGCTGATGTGAACAGGCTACACTCTGAATGGGGAGGTTCAAGGCATTGCCTTTTGTGCAGTGTAACTAATTTGCCAACTGAGGCCCAGACAACAAAGTCACAGTAAGCAGGAGGGAGGAACCTAGTCCAGGAGAGCATATAGCACAGTCCGGATCACCCATGATACAATGCGACAAGAGGAGTCTGTGGGAGCTGAGATCTGTGTCAAGGACAAAGTCTTGGTTTCAACTTTCTCTTCCTTAACTCGGGTTGTTCCTCTCCAGGCAAGGAAAGACTTTACTATAGATCCACTGAACACACGCTGTTCCCCCAAGTCTCTTCCCTACTGCTGAGCCAGGTCCTCACAAGCTCAACCTCGGACCTGGTATGGGTTCTGCCTCAGGCCAGCTGGGCTTGCATTCCAATTTTGTTGTCCACCAGCTGTGTGAGTGAAGGGTACAAGGTCCCCAAGTAAGGAAAGGTCCTTGCTTGTGATCTGAAAATAGCAAGGTCAACCATGCATGGATTTTTTTTTTTTTACTGAGAATCATGAAGTAAGGGCAGGCAGTTAGTAGGGCATATACCTACCTTGCAGCTGCAGAGGTCGAAGGGTGAGTCCTCCCTTTACTGCTGTGCATCTCCCTTGCCTGGCTCTAGTTCCAAGCCTGGAAGTTGGAATTGCCATCCCTACTTTACCAGGTAAGGAAGCTGATTAGCTAAACTACCTGGCCCAGCTGGGAAATGGCAGAGCTGGCACGGAGACAAAAACAGGAGCATTCTTCTTCACTCATGAAACTGTAGAAGCCCCACCAAGTCACCATCCTGTCAGCAGAGAGTCCTCCACCCCAGCTTCCTAGTCTTTGTGTCAGAGAGTCTGTCAAGAACTGTTGTAGCAGCTGGATCCCTTCAGGGTAGTCACCTGCCATTCAAGGGCTTGTGATAAGTTTCAGAAGGAGACAGGATTTGAGTTAAAAAGAACAAGCTTTAAAAGAAAATGGACCACTCACAGGCCAAGGACAGAAGATAGTCACACTCATGTGTGTTCTCTCTCTCTCTATCTCTCTCTCTCTATGTGTGTGTGTGTGTGTGTGTGTGTGTGAATAATCGTCCACACAACTTCCCCTTTTTATAGAGAAACTATGAAAGGAATTCTTATCTGTTGAGAAACAGGCATGGTTTGTAGGTCATCCAGCATTGTGTTAGGAGCTGGAACTTGTCTGAGAAATTGATGACCTCTTGGGATCTGTGAGATATGATGATGGCCTCTACCATAGGAAATACACTGCCTCTTTCTTGGGAAGCTCAGCTTGGGCTGTTTCCCTTACGGGGGGTTGGGGGGAAGACAGAGTTCCTACCACCACATTCATGTTAGCTCAGTGTCCCAATAGTGTGGGATAAGCCTGAATAACAGCCATGTTAGACAACCCCACTTCCTGTGTCCCCTGATCCCCTCAGTGTTGATGCCTTGCCATATAGAAAGCTTACCCACTGGGGCTCCTGGGCTTAACTACCTGCCAGGCCCAGATCAGAGCTACTACACTGAGATCTATACTTGCTTTTGCTCCACCCACATCCATTAGCTTTCATTCTGTTAGGTCTCCCATCCTTGCTCCTCAAAACCAGGTCCATCACCCCACTGACCCATTTCAACTAGCCAGGTGCTCTCTTGGGTCTCCATTGTCAGATGAAAGTCAAACTCCCACTGCTTGCCAAAGCTGGCTTGCTAAAGCACTGATTCTCAACCTGTGGGTCATGACTCCTTTGGGGGTCAAATGACTCTTTCATAGGGGTTGCATATCAGATATCTGCATATCAGATATTTACATTATAATTCATAACTGTAGCAAAATTATAGTTATGAAGTAGCAATGAAATAATTTTATGAAGTAGCAATGAAATAATTTTATAGTTGGAGTCACCATAATAGGAAGAACTGTATTAAAGGGCCATAGCATTAGGCAAGTTGAGAACCACTGCTCTAAAGTTTCCTGGCCTCCCTCCTAGATAACCCTAATACCAAGCAAGAACAATTTGTTCAGAGATGCTTAGCCTGGTAATGCTGCACAGACATCCTATTAACTTCAGGACCACGGGGGAGCGGCTAGTTTGTTCCAAATTAAAAGTAGCTGGAAATGGCCCTTATCTACCAAGAGAGCACTGTAGGCTGGAATTCCATGACACATGAAGAATGGAGCAGACCAGGTGTTTGTTTGGCCCTCTGAAACCCTGAGCCCCTTTCCCAATCTTCTTAGGGTTCTGGGATCTTCCCCGAGTTCTTCTGTCAACCAAGATTCCAAAGGCAGAGTGGTGCTGCTTCAACCATGGACGAACACAAGGTTTAAGGAAGGAGGCACAAATAGGATGCCAGACAACTGGGTTCAAATCTGCCAAGTCTGACAGGAATTCCCTGGGCAAGCCACTCCCCATTTTGAATCCCTTTTTCCTTTATACAATGAGGCCAGTGATGCTCATGTCCTGGAGCTACTGGAGACCAACTGAAATAGCATATAACACACACACACACACACACACACACACACACGAATGCACAAATGCACATACTCACACTCATGTACACACACACTACCTAGCATATAGCAGTGGCCTGGTAATGCTCACGATAGCCAATTTTCTTACCTCACATGCTTCGGCTGAGGATAATAGCAAGAAGATGGAAGGCCAAGCTAGAAAAAAAAACATTGGTGCATAGGCCAGGTCCTCCTTCTGACTCCAAATTCCATACTACCAAAGTCTTTTAAGCCACCCCCAATCAATGGCAATCTAATTGAGAATTTGTCAATGGCCGAACAGATTCCCCACACAGACACTCTACTCGTGATAATAAATGACTCTGGTACTTATATGAGAGTTGAGCAAATGACAACTAGATGGGGACAGTATCAGTACCTTCTCATGACATCCTGTTTTGAAGTCAGTCTGGTCTTTGTCTGTTTTTCAGCACCCCAACTCCACAAGTTTCCTACCTGTGCTGAAGTTTGACAGAAGTGATGAGGCAGCATGTCTTTGACGAGATTGGGTGTCAAGATCATGGCCCCTATCTTGTACCCATCTCAGTTTTCCCATGCCCAGCCCACTCTGGGCTTCCCAGCAGCAGCCTGCACTGGTTGTCCATGTAGCTGTCCATTGCTGTGCCTGCAGGGATGTCCATTACAGTTCACCTGGAGTCAGGAGCTCCCCATTGTCTATCTACATCCCAATCTGATGGACCTAGGGCCTGAGGACCACACAGAAGATCAGGAAACCAAGGAGATCTTATCATAGGAGAAAGCAGAGGTGAGGATGTGGTAGAGACTCCTGGGCCAAGTTGGGGAAGAAAGAAGCCAAGACCCCAGGGGGAAAACTCAGAGGAAGCCAGTTAGCACCACCTCTGCTATGACAGGGGGAGAACAGCTGTGACCATCGGCCAATTTTCTCTGCCTGCATAACTGAGATTGTATTTTGTGTCCTTTGGAGTTCCAAGAGCAAAAACTTTGGAATCAGACATGGTCATGAATCCAAATAGTCATATTTTCTTAGTCCTGTGTTGCTGTACTGAATGCCACCAACTGAGTGGCTGTGAGTCATTTAGTTCTCCATTCTAGAGTCGGAAGTCTGAGATGGAGGTGACAGTATGACCCATGGTTTTGTTAGGGCCTCTTTTCTGTCGTCTGTACTCTGACATCAACGGGCAGGGGGAGATGGCTGATGGCTTATTTAATAAAGGCTCCACTTTCATGACCTAAGCATCTCCAAAGACCCACCTATAGTCCCATCTGCTTCTTTGAAAATGATGCAATTTTAATCTTTATGGATCAGTAAAACTTCACTCTCTCTGTGTCTTCTCTGTGTGTGTGTGTTGGCATATATATGACATGAAGTGGATGTAGGTCTATCTGATCAAAAGAAATAGGCTAGCAAAAGAGAGGAGAGAGAAGGTAGAGTGTATAGGAGTGATGAACATGTCCTGCTACACAGCTACATGACAAAGTACAAATGTCTGCATAAAACCCACTACTGTATACAACAAATGTATGCCAATAAAAATAAACCAGTAATGTTTTAGAGACCCCATCACCAGATACCCTCACAATGGGTGGGTAGAGCTTCACCGTATGATATTTTTTTTTTTTAAATGAGAAGATAAAGCTTCAATCTGTTTCTCTAAATAGCAGTTTCCCTTCGCTTGGCCTTCGTGTGTTCCCAAATGAGGGAACTTCTGGTTTCAAAGAATTGTTCCAGATTTGGGATTGGGATTTTGTATGTAACATCTACTTGTGAAGCAAAGATTGTACATGAGCTATGCACTCAACATGCCCTGTGTGCCCAGTGCCCACTGTGTCACCCACCATCTTACCATGCACAAGAGCCCCAAAGGTGGAAAGCTCACCTGAGCCTCATTTACAGAAATGGCGACCTAAGCTGCACCGAAAAGAGGGGTGTTACAACTTAGATATAAAATGCCTCCTCAGCGGCTCCAGTGTTGAAGGCTTTGTCCACAGCCAGCACATCTCGTCAGCAGGAAGTGGGCTGCTAACTACACTGATGGACTGAACCATGGGTAGATTCATACGTTAATGGGGTTAATAAGGGGTAGTGGAAATTAGGTTAAGTTGGTTCAAGAAATGAGGTCAATGGAGACACAGGTCTGAAAGGTTTACCTTGTTCCTCCACCCCCCCCCCTTCTCTCTCTGCTTCCTGAAAGCCCTGACAGGAGGCAGCTTTATCTTCCACACCCTTCTGCCATGATGTTTTGGTGCCCTTAATACAGGGTAAATAACAATGAAGCCAACTAGCCACTGATTGAAACCTCTGGAACCATGAGACAAATCAAAACTCTGCCTTAGAGCGTTTTCTTGGACATTTTGTCACAGCAATAGAAAAGCTGCAACACAAAAGAGACGCCTGTTAGTTTGGGGCTGAACCAGAGGTGACATTATGGGCTGGTTGTCTCCTAGTCCCAGTGTGTATCCCTGATCTCTCTCTCATACACACACAAACACACACACAAACACCACACATACATGTCACACACATACCACACCACACCACACACACACACAAACACACACACCACACAAACACATAGCAAACACACCATACCCATCATACACCCGCCACACCACACAGTACATACCACACACACATACACATCACACAACACACACACACACACACAGACCACATACTCACACACACATACACACACCACACACACCACATACACACACATACACAATCATATACCACACAAACACCACACATACACACAAACACCCCCCCACACACACACACATCTTAGAGAAGAAAGCAAGAGGCAACATATACTTTTACTTTGGAATCTAGAGCTTTGTTGTCAAGAGCTTTGTTGAGACGAAAGAATCTCATTTTCAGAGAAGGCTGTCACCCTCAAATCCTGTCCTGAGCTCTCCAAACCATTACCTACAGGTTGACTTCTATAGTCGAATAACAGAAAGTGAGGGGCAAATTGGCCAAGCAGTCAAGACTTCAGGCAGAGGGGAGAAAACACCTCTCATCAAGTATTTCCAGCTGTGTGTCCAGTCTGACCGATTTTCATTCCCTGCTCAGATGAAGTTATTTGGAGGAAGAGAAATAAGCAAGAGCCAGTAGGGAGATATAACCCCGGGGCTTTTCTCGAAGAGGCTGGGGTTAGCCTACCCCAATTTCTTTATGTAATCTTTTGATTAACCTAGGTCAGTTTGAGTGACAGTTCCCAAACCTCCTGTGCTTAGCAGGCCAAGCCAAGCACAGGCTTGTTTCTTAGTATCTGCACACATCAGCTTGGAAGTGACTATCATTCAGAACTTGGGATATCTCTAAGTCATGAGGCATATTGGATTTGCAGAGATTCACAGATGTACTGGCGAATTCTGCCCACCACTCACAAGAATGGATGTGATAAAAACAAGAGGAATGACAATTGCCATTGTCTACAGGGTACTGTGGCCTTAGAAGGAACTAAACCCAGTTCCCTTTGGGAGCTTTCTGTTCTTAATGGCCATGCCTGGGAGCTTGGAGCACTTGCCAATGTCACATAGAAGATCAGAGCTGTGTCTTGTTTTAGAGGAAAAGCCTTCTGTTGTAGATTAAATGGTGCCCCCACAAAATTCACACACTGAAATTCTAACCCCCCCATATAGTTATTTTTGGAGAAGGAATCTTAAATGAATTATTTAATGAGCTCATTCAGGCATCAGCCCTGATTCCGTGGGACCGCTGACCTTATCAACAAAAGCCAGGCTCAAATCATGAAGTCTCCTGGGCAGTCTCACTCTGGAAGAACAATCACATATTTACAAACTGAAAGCTGGACCCAGGAGAGTATCTGCTAGTCCCTGATGGCTTCTGCCTCCCAGGGCACCATGATGTAGACAATTAGCAGGTGGGAGACATTGTCTCCATGATGACTGCATCTTAGTCCTTGAAGTACAAATGTGCTATTGAGAGCCTGAGATGGCTACGAGAGAGTGAAGTCAAGGCCATAGTTGCACAGTCAAAGACAGCTCCACTATCAGGCTCCTCAGTACGGGGAAGAAACTGAGGACAAAACAAGCTAGCTCCTTGAACTATGTGCCCTCAAGGCAGAGTCTTCTCTGAAAGGTGGCTGGGGTGCAGGGCTAGTATGACGTGGCTCCTCCCACAGATGGTAGCTCTCCAGAAGACGGCTCTTCACACCTCAGATGCAGCCACCACCCAACCCAACTGCAGCCAGTGAACTTATCTGAGAAGGGACTCCCAAGTTTCCCTTCCCTGGGCTTTTTCCTTACACCCCAGGCCTACAGGTGACTCTCTGGTTACACGTAAAGCCTGTGGTCGGGCAGGGGCCAGGGCTTAGTTAGAAATGCTCAGCCTTCAGCACAAGGTCTGGCACAGGGATGCTCAAAGGATGGGTAGAGGGAGAGTAAAAGAGGGGAGGGAGAAAAAAGAGAAAAGAGGAGAAAGTCATTAGAACTTTCTACTTGAATACCCGCCTGCGACCTCTACTGAACCTTCAGAAAGCCATAACCAATCTTCCAGTCTCCCTACTTTGCTATCTCTCTTAGAAGTTCCTGACTGGAACCATGAATCATCTTCTGTCTGCCACTTCAGCGTTTTTTTGCCAGAATCACCCCTGAACTCCAGCCTTACCACTCTTCTCCGTGCTTTGCTGAAGTAGCTCATAGTCCTTTCCATTTCTCTCCTCCCCCATTACGACCAGACAAAGCATGGGCGAGACAGTTGACTGTGCATCCAATCCTAATGGGGCAATGTCTCCTAGGCTTGCCATAAGACATGTGTGCTCCATGTCGACTTTCATTCAGAGGTGTCTACCATAACTTCAATAAAACGAACTAGTGCCTAGCATATATTTTGTTCCACCTCTGAACATTTACTTTGACAACAAACAAGTGGAAATGTGGAGTGTGAAGCCCAGAGAAGAGCTATAGGTAAAAAAAACAAACAACAAACAATAAAAAACAAATAAACAAAACAAAACAAAAAAACCAAAACCCTGTAGCACGTGTTTCCAATCAGTGAACAGATGTGCATGGGGGAAATGTGTATTAGAAAAGAAACAAGCTAAATTAAGCTAGGTTTTAGTTGGGAGTGGGAGTTATTAGAAGTTCTTTTTTACATAGCTAGAGTTCTTTCCTATTTGTGGACCTGTTAATTACACATCTTGTCTTATTGCTCTAGCTAAGACTTCAAGTACTCTATTGAACAAAAGGAAAGAAAGGGAACAATTCTGTCTTACTCCCGATTTTCAAGGAAATGCTTTGAGTTTTTCTGCATTTAGTGTGATGATGGATCTAGGTTCATCATAATGTAGACTTATCACATAAAGCCTCAATTACACTGGAATTGCTCTCTCTTTTCTAAGCTTCTTCAGGATTCTTATCACAAAAAGATGCTGAACTTTGTCCAAGGTCTTTTTGTTTTTTGATACTTTATATACATTTCAAATGTTTTCCCCTTTCCAGGTCTCCCCTTTGGAACCCCCTATCCCCTCCTCCTCCTCTTGCCTCTATGAGAATATTCCTCCACCCACCTACCCACTCTCGTCTTCCCTCCTTGGCATTCCCCTATACTGGGGAATCTAACATCCTCAGGCCCAAGGGCCTCTCCTCCCCCAGATGGCTAACAAGACCCTCCTTTGCCACATACGTGGCCAGCACCATAGATCCCTCCATGTGTATTCTTTGGTTGGTGATCCAGTCTCCAGGAGCATCGGGAGGTCAGGCCAGTTGACACTGTTACTCCCTCCATGCGGCTGCAAACTCCCTCAGCTCCTTCAGTCCCTTTTCCAACTTCTCCATCTGGGACCTCCAACTCAACCCAATGGTTGCTGTGAAGTGAATCTTGGGTATTCTCAACTTTTAGGCTAATAACCACTTATCAGTGAGTACATACCGTTTTCTTGTTCGCTCTTTTGTGACTGAGTTACTTCCATCAGGATGATATTTTCAAGTTCCATCCATTTGCCTGGGAATTTCATGAAGTCATTGTTTTTAATAGCAGAGTAACATTCCGTTGTGTAAATGTACCACATTTTCTGTATCCATTCCTCTGTTGAGGGACATCTGGGTTGTTTCCAGTTTCTGGCTATTATAAATATGGCTGCTATGAACATAGTGGAGCATGTGTCTATATTAAATGTTGGAACATCTTCTGGGTATATGCCCAGGAGTAGAATAGCTGGGTCCTCAGGTAGTATTATGTTCATTTTACTGAGAGTCTACCAAACTGATTTCCAGAGTGGTTGTACCAGCTTGCAATTCCACCAGCAATGGAAGAGTGTTCCTCTTTCTCCACATCCTCGCCAGCATCTGCTGCCACCTGAGTTTTTGATCTTAGCCATTCTGACTGGTGTAAGGTGGAATCTCAGGGTTGTTTTGATTTGCATTCCCCTGATGACTAAGGATGTTGAACATTTCTTTAGGTGCTTCTCAGCCCTATGAGTTTCCTCCATTGAGAATTCTCTGTTTAGCTCTGTTCTCCATTTTTTGATAGAGTTATTTGGTTCTCTGGAATCTAGCTTCTTGAGTTCTTTGTATATATTGGATATTATCCCTGTATCAGACGTAGGATTGGTAAAGATCTTTTCCCAATCTGGTGGTTGCCATTTTGTCCTATTGACAGTGTCCTTTGCCTTACAGAAGCTTTGTAATTTTATGAGGTCCCATTTGTTGATTCTTGATCTTAGAGCATAAGCCATTGGTATTTTGTTCAGGAACTTTTCTCCTGTGTCCATGTGTTCAAGACTTTTCCCCACTTTCTCTTCTATTAGATTCAGTGTATCTGGTTTTATGTGGAGGTCCTTGATCCACTTGGACTTGAGCTTTGTACAGGGATCAGTTTGCATTCTTCTACATGTAAACTGCCAGTTGAACCAGCACCATTTGTTGAAAATGCTGTTTTTTCCCCCACTGGATGGTTTTAGCTCCTTTGTAAAAGGTCAGGTAAGTGTGTGGGTTCATTTCTGGGTCCTCAATTCTATTCCATTGATCTACCTGCCTGTCACTGTACCAATACCATGCAGTTTTTATCACTACTGCTCTGTAGTACAGCTTGAGGTCAGGGATGCTGATTCCCCCAGAAGTCCTTTTATTGTTGAGAATAGTTTTTGCTATCCTGAGTTTTTTGTTATTCCATATGAATTTGAGAATTGCTCTTTCTAAGTCTATGAAAAATTGAGTTAGAATTTTGATGGGGATTGCATTGAATCTATAGATTGCTTTCGGCAGGATGACCATTTTAACTATATTAATCCTGCCAATCCATGAGCATGGGAGATCTTTCCAACTTCTGAGGTCTTCTTTGATTTCTTTCTTTAGAGACTTGAAGTTCTTGTCATACAGATCTTTCACTTGTTTGGTTAGAGTCACATCAAGATACTTTATATTGTTTGTGACAATTGTGAAAGGTGTCATTTCCCTAATTTTTTTCTCAGCCTGTTTATCCTTCGAGTATAGGAAGGCTACTGATTTGCTTGAGTTAATTTTATATGTGGCCACTTTGCTGAAGTTGTTTATCAGCTGTAGCAGTTCTCTGGTGGAATTTTTCGGGTCACTTAAATAAACCATCCTATCATCTGCAACTAGGGATATTTTGATTTCTTCCTTTCCAATTTGTATCCCTTTGACCTCCTTTTGTTGTCTAATTGCTCTAGCTAGAACTTCAAGTACTATATTGAATTGATAGGGAGAGAGAGGGCAGCCTTGTCTAGTCCCTGATTTTAGTGGGATTGCTTCTCTCACCATTTAGTTTGATGTTGGCCACTGGTTTGCTGTATATTGCTTTTACTATGCTTAGGTATGCTCCTTGAATTCCTGATCTTTCCAATAATTTTATCATGAAGGGATGTTGAATTTTGTCAAACGCTTTTTCAACAAAATGCTGGGTCCTTTTTATGGATCCTGTCTGTCAGTCTATGTCTTTTTATTGGGGAATTGAGTCCATTGATGTTAAGAGATCTTAAGGAATTGTGATTGTTGCTTCCTGTTATTTTTGATGTTATTTTTCTGTTTGTGTGGCTATCTTCTTTTGAATCTGTTTAAAAAATACTTTCTTGCATTTTCTAGAGTGTAGTTTCCCTCCTTGAGTTGAATTTTCCATCTATTATTCTTTTTAGGGCTGGGTTTGTGGAAACATACTATGTAAATTTGGTTTTATCATAGACTATTTTGGTTTCACCATCTATGATAATTGAAAGTTTTGCTGGGTATAGCAGCCTGGGCTGGCATTTGTGTTCTCTTAGGGTCTGCCCAGGATCTTCTATCTTTCATTGTCTCTGGTGAGAATTCTGGTGTAATTCTGATAGACCTGCCTTTACATGTTGCTTGACCGTTTTCCCTTACTGCTTTTTAATATTCTTTCCTTATTTTGTATATTTGGTGTTTTGACTATAATGTGATGGGAGGAATTTCTTTTCTGGTCCAATCTATTTGGAGTTCTGTAGGCTTCTTGTATATTTATGCTCATCTCTTTCTTTAGGTTAGGGAAATTTTCTTCTATAATTTTGTTGAAGATATTTATTGGTCCTTTAAGTTGGGAATCTTCACTCTCCTCTGTACCTATTATCCTCGGGTTCTGTCTTCTCATTGTATCCTAGATATCCTGGATGTTTTGGGTTAGGAGCTTTTTGCATTTTGCATTTTCTTTAACTGTTGTATCAATGTTTTCTATGGTATCTTCCGCACCTGAGATTCTCTCTTCTATCTCTTGTATTCTGTTGGTGATGCTTACATCTATGACTTCTGATCTCTTTCCTAGGTTTTCTAACTCCAGGGTTGTCTCCCTTTGTGATTTCTTTATTGTTTCTATTTCTATTTTTAGTTCCTGGATGGTTTTGTTCATTTCCTTTGTCTGTTTGACTGTGTTTTCCTGTAATTCTGCCCATTTGATTGTCTTTTTCTGTAATTCTTTAAGGGATTTTTGTGTTTCTTCTTCAAGGGCTTCTAGTTGTTTGCCTGTGTTCTCCTGTATTTCTTTAAGGGAGTTATTTATTTCCTTCTTAAAATCTTCTATCATCATCATGAGATGTGATTTTAAATCTGAGTCTTGCTTTTCTGGTGTGTTGGGGGGTATCCGGGGCTTGCTGTGGTGGGAGAACTGGGTTCTGATGATGCCAAGTAGCCTTGGTTTCTGTTCCTTATGTTCTGGCCCTTGCCTTTCACCATCTGCTTATCTCTGGTGTTAGCTGGTCTTACTCTCTCTGACTGTGTCTTGTCCCTCCTGCAAACCTCTGTGTCAATACTCCCTGAAGATCAGTTCTGTCTGAGAGGAATTTGGGTTTGGAGCGCTGTGGTACAGGGTCAGCTCTGGGGTGCAGACAGAAACCAGAAGAATCTTGTCCCCAGCTGTCCCTTGGTTCCTGTGGGCTGATGGCTCTGGAAGGGTCCCTCTTGATTCAATGAATTTGAACAGAAGTGGTGGTCTTGCCTGTGCTTGAAGATGTGTTGGCACTCCTGGTATACCAGCTCTCTCCTGGTACTATTTGAGTATGGAGCCCTGTGTCACAGGATCTGCTCCCCAGCCACTGAAAGAAACCAGAAGACCACTCCTCAGTCCCTGGGTATTCCAGGTGAGTCCCTCTGAACAGACAGGCTTGCCCACACTCCTGGGAGGCTAGCTTTCTCCCAGCACTATTTGGCTATGGAGCCCTGGTGGCCCAGGCAGAGGTCTCCTGCCACAGATGGAAATCCAAAGGCTCCTTCCCCCGGCTGTTCCTCAGTCCCTGTGTCCCAAGGATTTCGGGCTAGTCCTGCTGAACAGTGTTGCTCCTCTTACCCCCTCTCACAGGCTTTTCCACACTCCTGGGATGCTAGCTTTCTCCCAGCACTATTTGGCTATGGAGCCCTGGTAGCCCAGGCAGAGGTCTCCCGCAACAGATGGAAACTGGAAGCAGGCCTTTCTTCACTTAGCAATATGATCAAACAATTTCTGTCCCTGAGTCTATGTCCATAGACATAGGTCTATGATGTAATACATTTAATGATATGCATACACTGAACATCTTTGAACCCTTGAATAAATGGAACTTGATCATAGCAAATGATCTTTCGATGTATCATTGAGTTTGATTTGTAAGAATTTTACTAATAATTTTACATCCATGTTAATCAGGTAGATTTGCTGATAATTTTTCTTTTGGTTATGCCCAGATCCAGTTTGATTACCAGAAAAAACCTGATTTTGTAAAACGAGCTTGGTGGCATTCCCTCCCTTTCTGTTCTGTAGAATAATTTGAAAAGCATTGGTATTAGTTTTTCTTTAAAACTTTGTAGAATTCAGCTGTGTGACCCTCACCTCCCCTAGGCCTGGGCTTTTCAGTTAGCAGACTATATTATTATTGATTCCAATGTACAGCCTACAATAAGTCTGTCAAAGTATTTTAAGTCCTGTTGGCTGACATTGGTAGGTTAATCTAGAAATGTGTTCGTTTCTTTTAGGTTTTCCAATTTATTGGAAAGTGGCTCTTCAGAGTATATGCTAATGAGCTTCTATATTTCATTGGTGTTTGTTATATGTTTTCCCCTTCATTTCTATTTTAATTAATTGGGGTCTTTATCTTCTTTGTTTTGGTTGGTTTAACTAAGGCTTTGTGAGTGTTGTTCATTTTTTTCAAGAACAAACTCTTCGTTTGATGGTTCTTTGTAGTGCTATTTTCATTTCCATTTCATTAATTTCTGCACTGGTGTTTCTGATTTCTTTCCATACACTGATTGTGGGTTTAGCTTCTTGGTGTTCTCAGACACTGGGTGGTCCATTAAGTTGCTTGTTTGAGATCTTTTGACTTTTTAAAAAATACAGCTATAAAATTCTCTCAGAGAACTGTTTCCATGGGACGTCACTGGTTCTGCTATATCGTATTTTCATCTGCATTTGATTCTATAAGTTTTACATTTTCCTTCCTGATTTCTTTAATGACCCATTAGTTAACTTTAAATAGTGTCTTTTTAAGTCTCCATGGATTTCAATATTTTCTGTAGTTTCTCTTGCAGTTGATTTCCTATCTTGTTTCATTGTGATCAGATCAGATATGTAAAATCATTTTAATTTTTTTGTATCTGTTAGAAAATTCTTTGTGTCCAAGTTATGGTCCAATTTAGAGAAAATTCCACAGGCTTCAGAAAATATTGTGTATTCTGTGGTATTTGGGTATAATATTCTGTAGATGCCTATTAAATCCATTTTATCTGTGATGTCATTTAGCTCTGGTAAGATTTTGTTTGTTTTTCTGTTCTGGCTGACCTGTCTACTATTAAGGGTGTATTATTGTAGTCATCCATAAAAAAATATTTTCTTGAGGTCAATCTGTGCCTTTCTAACTACTAGTGTTTGTTTTATAAAGCCGACTACACTGAGTTTGGTGTGTGTACGCTTAGGAATTTTAGGAGATTTTTCCCTTACATTATCTTCTTCATTTCTTTGACTTTAGTCTTGACATCTACTTTGTGAAATATTAGTATACCCCTACCTGCTTTTTTAAAGTTCCTTGTGATTGGAATACCTTTCCCAACCTCTCACCGTAAGGCTTCCTTGTCCTTGGCAATAAGGTACATTTTCTGAAGATAACCAACAGTTAGGTCCTATTTCCTATCCAGTCTGCTGTTCTGTATCTTTTGATCAGAGAACAGTAGCTGAGCCATCAAGAGTTGTTATTGAAAGGCCTGTGCTAAATTCTGTTGCTTTGTTGTTTTTATATTGGTTGGTGCTTTCCTAACCCTTAGTTGCTTATCTATTTTGGTGCAATTTATTCTTCCCTGTGTTTATCTTTCTCTGTAGTGAGTAGAATTTTTTGTGTATCTTCTGTAGTCATAGAGTCTTCTAGTTTGTGTTTACAATACAAAGTCTCTCCTCTTTCTTCTATTATTAGGAGTAACTTTATTGTGTACAGTCATCGAGACTTGAAGTTATCATCTTTCAGACCTTGAAACACATCATTTCATGCCCTCATGGCTTTTAGAGTTTCTCTTGAGAAATCTCTCCTATTTTGATGGATTTGTCTTTATAGGTGACTTGAAGTTTCTCTCCTGTCATTTTCCATATTCTTCTTTTGTTCTGTATCAATAGTGCTTTCATTAAAAGATAATGTGTTGATGTTTTTTCTGTGTTGTCTGTTTGGAGTCCTATGACTCCTAGGTCTTGGTAGCCATCTCTCTCCCTGGATCTGGGAAATTCTCTGTTATGATCTTGTTGAATATCTCTCTATGATATGGATGGTCTGGTCCTCCTAGCCCAAACCCATGAAATCAATTATCTCTCCCTGTCTGTTCCTCTTACATGCATATTCTTGTCCAGCCAAATTGATCTCTGTGTCTTGTGTTTTATATTTGTGAATTTAACTCTCAAATGATATACACATACAAACACACACACATGTACACACACGCACGCACACTCACTCACATATGCACAGAGAAAAGAGGGGAGGTGGCATAGAGGGAAAGAGCAACACGAGAGATAGTGCAATTCTGGTAAAGCATTGATAATCTTTGAATCAGGGTGAGCACTAAACATAGTGATAACTGCAGCCATAGTCAGACATTTTCAAATCTGAAAGTCAATAGAAATAAGAGTATTAAAGAATCTAATTCAAAGGGAAAGCTCTGTAGAAATTACCTGAGTTTCAATTTCAGCTCTGTCCAAGGCAGTGACCTCAAGCAAGCCACTTACCTTCTAAGCCTTGGGCTCTCCATCAGCAAAGATACCAGGTATAATGAAAGTCTTAGCCTATCTGTTTGTCACAATTGTCCAGAGGATGGAATGGAGTGTTCAGAGCTTGGTGAAGATGCTGGAAATCCCCAACCACTGCAGACTGTCAGCATCAGTGTTCAAGACAAAAATAGACAAAGATGGAATCCTTTATTGGAGTCCATTCAGTGTACTTTTCTATCTCCCTGTGCTGCTTAGCACCAGATGACTAAAGGCTGTGTGGCTTTGGAATGTTTTGCCTGCTTGAGTCTTCTGTCATTGGACCATGGACACTAGAACATTGAGCCAGGTTCAATGGTTGCCCATATTTCTAGATCCTGTCATAGCACCTGGCAGAAAAAGTGGCTAATGAGTACATAAAACTCCAAATGAGAAACTTGAAGAGTTCAGCCTAAATAACAAGGGAAGCTCTTTCATTGGGTAAAAGCTTGCAATTTTGCTGAGGCAGCCACTCCATTCCCATGGGGTCCCTCCAGATAAGGCATCACATTGATAAATTAGCTGTGGATATAGGCATCCCGCAGGTGGCATGGAAATGCAATTTAATTTCCAATTAAGCCTGATTTCTGGGCCAAGGGATTTGGCTGTCTCACACTGGGAAGATTATTTTGTCCAGACCTATCATTATTATAGGTAATGATTCTGCCACGAAGTGGACTCTCAAAGCAAAAGTCCTTTGATTCTTGAGATAGTGTGATGGCAGAGTTGTGGGTCCCAAGGGCAAGACTGACTTCCTTCTAAATCTAAGCTTATCTGGGGACAGTCAAGAACATTCAAGCACTGACAGTCCATTGATATGTGGCTGGCATTTTTAAATGAACAGACAAAGAAAGCTGGGCACGGCAGTCCTCAGTCATACTCTCAAGAAAGATTGTTGCTAATGAGAACGGGGTGACAATGGAGAGCTCTCAGAACTCTCAACAGAAAATAATCTGCATGATTGGAGTGTGGAGGCTGGCCTGCTAGAACAGAGCAAACATTGTGGAGTATCCTCAGTGCACCAGGCATTCTGGCCGACTGTTTGCCCTCAATCATTCTAATCGCTCTATAAAACAAACAAAATTTCTCTCATTTCCCAGTTAAGGAGAGTGAGCCTTGTAGAAGTTAAATGAGCTGCCTGAAGTCAAAGACAAGCCAATTTGGACTCTTGATTTTTCTAAATTTTCTTTCCTCCAAGCCCTATCACCAAAGGCAAATGCATAATGTTAGAGTGAGGTGCACTTAGCTCCAGAAATGTAAGAATGAAAACAAGCCCTTGAAAAGATGTCCCCGGAGAGCGAAAATAAATGCTGCCTGCCCCTTCTGGTGCGATGGTCAGAGAGTAGGGCACCCAAGACCCAATTCCATTTGGATGTGTTACTAAATTCCACTTGGAAGTGAGATCTGAGCGCAGCATGTGGTGGTGCAGTAGAGCCCACAAAGCTTGGATGGGGCCAGGAGCTTCATCAAGGGTCCTGCCTGTTCCACACTAGTTTTCTTCCTGGTGACACAGAGAATTCACTTTCAAGGACTGGAAAAATGCTAGAGACTGAAGGACCACAGCCAAGATATTCACAGAAAATTTAGTTGGATGCCAAGAAGATGTCTCAAGGCCAATTTGTTATTAATGATAAAAATAAATATAAATGATTATGCTGTCAACTACAGGGACAATTCTAGAACGAATTATTAAGTCTGTGGTAGGTAAACACTGACTAAAGAAAGAAATGACTAAAAAAACATTGTGGGAAGGGTGGGATCACTAAGAAAGTCCCCCTAACCCAGCCACCCTTCGATACTGGTTTGTAATAGTGGTCCGCAATGCAAAGATTCAGAAGATTACAGCACGCCTGGGTTCCTAGTGGCCAAATGGGTTATGGGCCAGAAATTGTGACTTCTGGCAGATTGTATACAACCCAGTTACTTTTTGTAGCACCCACATTTCAAGTGTCCATATTTGGGATATAGTCGCAGTCATAGGCTCTGTAGAAGAATACATAGAGAAGCCATGAGAGCCTGGGCTCTGTGGGATGCTATGAGACATCTAACAGGCTCTCAGAACCTGGCCTTTACATGCTTGATAAGGAGAAGAAATGGGAGGGGGAGAACAAGTTCTCAATGGTGAGGGCCATATTGAAAGAATACTGTCTAAGGTTTTTTGTTGTTGCTTTTGTCGTTTTTGTTTTTCTCAACTTGCTAACGTCCGGGACAAGTTAAACCCCTTGCCTGTGCCTCAGTTAACCCATCCGTGAACGCAGATGCCAATATTAACCTCAAATGCTATGAGTGTTCAATGAGCCATGCCTGGAAAGGCTTGGCCGACATCCTGGCACACAGGTGCTCCACAAGTGTTCGTTCTTATCACTATTAGGGATGACAGATTGTCGCTCCGGGAATGGTTAGCTAAATATATCCTGTAATGGAAGGGCTACAGCTTGGTCCAGTGAGTTATTCATCAGAAGTGTTGATGTAGACTGTCGCTAAAGAAAACTGTGGAAATATGAGGGGTTTTCTCCCTGGCGATGCTTCTGATGCAAGATGAGAAAGCTATTTCTCTTCTGACACCAACTAGTTCTGGCACTATTTGGGCTTCCTACGATGTAATGCAGTTTTGATGTTACCCAGAGTTAGCAAGGGACTCCACACGTTGCTGGCGCAATCACAGATTGATCGCCCCTCACCGTGCATAGGAGTAGAAGACTTATTTTGGTGATGCATATGCTTAGTGATCCTCTGCTTTTATTCCATGTGCATTGGGAGCAGGGGTTGTGTGGAACAATGGGGATTATCGGGAATCAAAGTCCCTGTAATCCACCTTTGACTGAAGCTCCAAAAGATAAAACAAACTTGGGGATAAACCATACACTTGATCCACATTCAGTCTGGAGTTCGCTGCTCTGACGTAGCCCGCCTCCTCATCTCTCATCTACCTTTAGAGGAGCTGGCTAATGGCTATGTACTTTATATCAGTAAAGAGGGAAAGAAAGTTGGGTACCAAGAAGACTCTGAGCTCTCCATTTATCTGACATGAAAATGATCCAGGAAAGTGCTTGTAGGTAAGGGGATGATCTATCCATCGATCTTTCTGAGACATGGGTAATCCAGAGAACTAAACTAACTTCCCTCCACGCCTCAGTGAGGCACTGAAGGACTCTTTAGAGCACTGGTTCTCAACCTTCCTAATGCTGCAATCCTTTAATACAGTTCCTCATGTTGAGGAGACAATAAAACAACAAAATTATTTTCATTGCTACTTCATAACTGTAATTTGCTTCTAGTATGAATCGTCATGTAAATATATGTGTGTTCTGATGGTCTTAGGTAACCTTTGTGAAAGGGACACTTGACCCCCGCAAAGAGGTTGCAAACCTCAGGTTGAGAACCACTGCTATAGAGGATGTTTTTAGTTCTCTATGGGCAAGATGGGGAGAGACATGCTCCTTATCTCTAGATGCACTAACCAACCTTCGAAAGCTATCTAAGTTTAAAACCCATTACACTTTATAAAAATATTGAGGATCCAAGAATTGCCATTTTACAAATTAAAACTAGGAACTTGAAAACATTTCCGTCCAATTGCTTTATTTTAACGTAATAAATCTATCGCATATTACAAAAACGTTTTATGAAAAATAATTTTATCTTCCAAAAGTTAACCAAGAGAAAGCTCATTGTTTTACATTTTTCAAGATTTAGTTTTACTATTATGTGTGTGTGTGTGTGTGTGTGTGTGTGTGTGTGTTCTTCATGTTCTGGTGACCCCCAACCATGAAATTATTTTTGTTGCCACTTCATAACTGTAATTTTGCTACTGTTATGAACTGTAATGTAAATGTCTGTGCTTTCCGATAGTCTTAGATGAACCCTGTTAAAAGGGTTATTCACCGCCTGGAAGGGTCTTGACCCACAGGTTGAGAACCACTGATCTAGCAAGGAACTTGGAATCAGTTCAGTGAATCACAAAAAGTAAGATTTCTATATTACATGATTTCACATGCACACAAATCGGGTTCTTTACCACAGAGAAGAGACCCCAGTGATGGTGACAGAGTTGGGGGCAGAGCAAGAAGACAGACAGCTCCTTGAAGGCAGCCATGTATCTGACTCACATCCCTGCCCATTCCAGGCTTCAGCCTCTATAGAGAGCAGAGCAATCTTTTCCCATGTAACTGAGTCACAGCCTTGGCTTAGGTAGGAGCTGAAGTTGTCTGAGGCCTGGCACTATTAGGGTGTCTCACAAAGATCCTTTCTACTTCAGATCAGAAGATTGGGGTCCTATTGCCTCTGATCCCCATGTGGTGGCTGATTTAAGAGAAAGAACACTTGAGAAATGGACTGGGTACTCCTTTGCAGACATGAGTTATGGCCTGTGAGAACCAATGCAAGAATACAGAAAGTACCTGATGCTCATTAGCAGTGACCTATCCAGGACAGGTGAGGCCTCTCTGTTCCTAGGTACCCATTGTTGCCAAAATCATCTTTCCCCCACATCTAAGTCTGTCATGCTCAAATGCCTACGGTTTCACACTCACACTGCCCATGCAGTTCTGTGAGCACAGATGGGTGTGGCTTTGATTGAAGTAGGCCAGTCCTTGTTGACAGAACGGCAACATTTTTCTCAAAGAAAATGGAGGTCATCATGACTAATGCATGGGGCAAGGGAGCTGGGCATCCCTGCACACTAATTCTTCTAGAAGGATGTGTCATTTTCTCCTGCTGTTTGGATGTTCTGAGTTTCTCTGTCTTTTAGTCCCCAATGCAGGGATCTGGAAATCTGCATATAGTAACCCCTTAAAGTCAGACTCCTTTTTGGAACCTTTGCCTTCTCTTTTGAAATTGAATTGGAATTTGGGAGATAATTATAGATAATATTCATGTGTAGCTATAAGAAATAATACAGAGAGAGCCCTGCTACGCATGTGTGAAGCTCCCCAGTCGTAGCATCTTGCAAACTATACCACAGTATCAGAATGTGGCTTTCCTGACCTTGGAGGGAAATACTTTGGGAAATGATGAGTTACTTGTCCTTGAAAGGAGGGGCCGCAGAGAAGAAACTAGAGGGCCACAGATGATATCAGGGTTGCCTGGGCAGAAGTGTCAAATCCGGTGTAATGATATAATGGTGCTATTCACCTGCATGTGGAGAAAGCACCAAAAGGCGAGGCAGCGCAGCCTGTTACCCCCCCCCTTCCAATTACATCCAAATGCTGTGGACATTATATGCGTTAATGCCCAGCACCTGTGTTTATGGGAGGTGTGTTGAAAGCATCTGCAATAGGAAACTGCAAATCCTCATCTGAGTAAGCGTCTTTCTTCCATCCAGGGAGCCTAACAACTGTGTCTTCCCAGCTTGTCTCTGACAGGAGAAGCAGCCTCTCTCAGCCCATTCTCATCTCCTAGAGGGTGGCCCCTTTCAATATTTTCCAAAATAACAGCTGTGTATTACTTTTCTGATTAAAACCAAAAGAAACATAATTTTCCTATTATTGAAGAATGAAAATAGCAAAAAAGGGAGCAGAGTTAAGGAAGAAAATTAGTTAACCACCATGCCATGGTTAATATTTTGAGGTGTTTGTGTTTATTTCCTCACAGACTTTTGTTTCTGTGTGTATATGCTTGGATATATATCGGCAGGTTCTGCCCCATTGAATTCAATCAAGTGCAGATTGAAAGCATTTGGGTCATAATTGCATCTGCTGGGAGCATAGATGGACCCTTCCTCATCATTATTTTCTAGAACGAAATCATTTTCAGTGTTGACACTGTAGTGGAAGTTTACAAGTTATATGGAGACACTGCAGCGCATAGGAAGACTGCACCACTTTATAGACGGGATTTTTGCCATCTGAGCAAGCCGCAGAACTGGTCCCCGTGGATACTAAAGGACAGCAGTATTTTTAAATTTTAGAATAGTGTGTGTGTGTGTGTGTGTGTGTGTGTGTGTGTGTGTGTGTGTGACTTAATGTCCTTAACAAAAAGCAATACATTCAGTTGGCCTATAAATGAAAGCTATTGTTTTTATGACTATTCAAAGAAGCTGAATTTGGCTAAGGACAACATCCTGGATGCGATAGGTGATTATCTGAGGAGCTAAGAGAGAGCACATAGGGACAGAGGTGACAATATTCATCATATTGGAAGTAGACAGTGACATAGCAGGTAACAGATATGAACCAACTGAAGTCCGGGATCAGGAGCTATGACTGGCAGCTCCTTTGCCCTCCAAAGTCACCAGGAAGCTGTTATACATTTTTGAGCAAGTAATGACTTTTCCAAAGATGCTAACTATGAAATAAAGAGAGAGTGCTGAGGAGCCTGCCGTTCCTGGGGAGTCCCATGCTGTGGTGTGGAGGGGATTGGTCTACTTTTGAGCTGCCAAGATGGATAAAGACCTGTTGAGCTTCACCATGGCAATAATAAGAAGGCCACCAGTGAGCAGGAAGGTGGGCCAGAAGAAGGAGAAGAGGAGAACCTGGGGCCCATAGAGACGCTGGTACACAACACTGGTCTCATTGACTTGAGGTGCAGAAAAGCAATAGAAATCGTGGTGTTTGTAGAAATTGGCTCTGACTTTCTTCACATCGACCAAGGCTGTCTGGTAGTTGTCCAGGTTCCTGGGGATATAGGAGCACTGTGGGGGAGAAGCAGGAGTGCTTAGGCTTTTAAATACACACTTCTAAGAGGCCCAGGGCGAGGCCTTGGGGTATGAGAAAAATATTTGAGCTTGGAAGTCAGCCGCTAGAAAGCACGGTTGGCATCTGTGTGTGGATGGCGGTCTTGGTGTTACTCAACCTGATGCTGCACACCTGGATGCAGGGCTCGATTGGAGGCCTGCATCTGCTTTTATTTGCTGTGAAATCTTAGGCAAATTGCTCACCCTCTCTGAGCCTTCATGGTTTCATTGCTGAGATGTTTTAATGATGTCACAGTGATGAGTTACAGAGATTTCTAAGTAATACAAGTCCAGAGACAAGGGGGAGTTCTATATGCAAGCTCATGCAGGTAACACCGAGAAGTAAAGCAAGGCAGGGTAATGACAGGGATCATCTGGCATCTGCCTTGGTATCAGAATTGTCACCACTCCCTCTAGACAATAGACACCACACCACGCACCAATACGTCCAGAGAAGCCAGAAACCCCGATTTTATACAAACTCTCAGGATTTCAAAATACTGGCTAGAATTCAAATGGAAGACTCTTTGAAGTCTAATCCTGTGTGAACCAAAAGAAAATATGTTGGCACATGGCTCTGTGACAGAATTCAAAGGGAAGAGAGAAAGTGCAGAAATGAGCTCCAGGCAGGCAGAGCTCAGTGCACATTTAAACTCTGGCACTGGTGGCTGCTATTAGGAACCTTCTGGCCTGCGGAGATGATTAGACCCAGCTGCAAAGCTCTGGAAAGACAGCCCACAGTGGAGACCTGCCTTTTATCTTTCTCTACCAGGACTGGGTGTCGCTTGTGAACCTCAAGGGTGAACCTCTCTCTAGACCTGCAGTGGAAAACCAGAGGGGTGCCCATCAATGTAGGCTCCTACCCTGTGGGTTTTGGACAGAGGGGAAGTGGAGATATTCAAGGACCATGCTCTAGTGAAGTCATGTCTAAGGTCAAATGTGTAAACCTGAAGCAGATGGGCAAGCGTTGAGCTAGTGTCTCCCCCTAAGACTCAGTTACCACCTAAGCTTCCCAGTCCAGCAGTGTGGAGAAGCTTCATCATGGTGCTAATATCTGGGAAATAGGAGAGCTGCAGGCAGATCAAGTCCCCATCGAGCCAGGGAGAGCCAAAGCTCCTGGGGAATCTGACCTTCAGAGGTGTTGAGCACTGCAGGCTGTTTAATAGCAGGACCGTCACCAGGTAACCTTGACCTATTGAGCACAGATTTCTTTGTGGAGTCAGGGAGGCCAAGGTTCAACCACAGCTTCCAAGTTGTGTGACCTTGGCAACTAGCACACCTTCCTAAACCTTGTGAAGCCATTTGTGGTGGTGCCTACCTAGACCTGCCCTGGGGATTAAGGTAGGAAACTTACATAAAGCACTTAGCAAGAGCCCAGATCTTGCAAGTTCAAAATGGAAGAAATAACAACAGCAGCAATATGATGATGATGATGATGATGATGATGATGATGATGATGATGATGTCTTATCTACAAAAGTGGGTAACTGCTACTTTCCCATTTAAAGCATGAGCTCTGATGTGGGGATCTGCACCCTTCCCAAGGCACTGCTGTGTCTTTTGTGTGCTTGGGATTCCTCCAGATTCTTCATTCTTCATCTGTTATCAAAAGCCCAGCCGTAAGTTCACTCTCCAGGGCCAAGCCAAGGACTGGAATATTTTACCCCTCTCTGCCTGGCCTGGTACAACCAGCCCTGAGTTATCTGCATAAACTGAAATGATGAAGACCCTGTCTCTAGTCTGAGGCTTCACTTGTGTTAGCATAGGCTGCAAAGAGGGATTTAGAACCCCTTCCCTAGACTGGAGTTGATGGAAAGAGAGAATAGCAGGCAATGGAGGAGCAGCAAGAACCTGGCATGTGTTAAGGACATGCTACCAACCCAGAGTGCATCAGCCAGCCACATACCCTGATGCTGGGCCAGAAAATGAAGTGTGCTGGACCCTCCCAACATGGCAGGTTGCTCTTAACTCTCTGTTTGTGGTCTTTGGGTGTGTGGTTTAACAGCCCCCTTACTGGAGAAGAAAGAATACACACTGTCCACACCTCAAGCAGGGTTTGGGCTACCTCTGGCTCCTCTGAGCTGGCAGCCTAAGAATGAGGAAGCAGCCTTAACCCAGTGTGCCAGGAGTATAGCACCATAACCATGGCGTGTCAGCTTTAAAATTTTTTTTCTCACTCCTGGGATACATTATGGTTGCTGGATGCCCAAGAGGAAGCAGGAACCACTGGTAGGAGCGAATCCTTGTGGGCCCTGAGGTTCTTCTCCAACACAGTGTCATTCTAATGATGACCACAAATCTGACTTCTACATACTGCCACCCCTTCCTTCCATGCCCCAGCATCAGAGAGCCCACAGAGTCCAGCCCTAAACACACACAGCTGGCACCTCTCTCTTTCTATCCCATCAGCCTCAATTCTGACCATTATATCATCCTTGTGACAGGTCCACATCTGTCCTAGGGACTGCTGTGGCCTAGCTGCCATCGGGTAAATGACCCTACATGGCTGCTAGCTCTGTCTTCCCAGGGTCACTTGAATGGTGACCCTGGCCCTCCAGTGGCTCATAGCAATAACATCCAGCCTTAGATTCATCTAGGGAGCTCCACCAACTGATCTATACACAGGGATTCTGCCTCAGTTAGTTGGTGTAGAATTCTGGTTTTGTTAAGTCTAGATGGCTCTCATACATAAGCCAGAGTTGAGATGCCCCGATTTATATGCTGTTATTAAATCCATAGTTATACAGAAGAGATCTTTAGGCAGCAGACTACAGACCTTCAGCCTCTTCTGGTTACTCCATCAGATGGCATTTCTGGAATCAGTCTTTTAGCCATTGCCTTTGCCTAGCCTTCTCGCCACTCCTATACTAGGTCCCACCACACACCAGGATGCTGTGTGTTCCTCGTCTCCTGTTTCTGTGGCTACAGGATGGCCTATTTTGAAAGTCCCAGCCCAACACTTCTGCTCTGGGCCATACTGACAACTCTCTTGAGCCCATCACTGTCCGCTCTGTTCTCTGCGGCACTGGCCCTCCCTCCCTACTGTTAGTGTTTTATGAACGCTCTCTCCTCTTGAGACCCATGGGCCTGACCTGGGAAGGCTCAGTGGTTGTTGGCTAAGTGAGAGACGTGAAGGAATAGAAAGGAGGGAAGGGAACCAACCTGCCTGTACTAGGGTTAAGATGGTAATTGACAGCAAGAGAGGTGCAGATGAGGGAAAATCTTCTAAATGTTTGTTGTGGAGGTTGTTGTAGCTCTAGCTCCCAGGTGGCCTATGGATTCACCCAGCTCCACTGACGGTCTCCATTGATGGAAGAAGTAACCAGTAACGACTGCTTCCCTGCCCTGAGTCCCCACCATTTGCCAACTTATCATATAAATTAGGGCATCTCAACTATGGCTACATATGAGAACCATCTAGACTTAACAAAACCAGTGCTTTGGTCATAGCACTGAACGATAGTATAGCACTTTTGGGGGATGGCATTAACATCCATTTAAAAGGATGGAAACAGAGACTCATGGGACCTCAGTGCCCAGTGCGCAGCCAATTAGGGCAATTCAAGCCACCCAGGTCTGTTGGTTCCAACATGGAAGATACGAGACTAACTCCACTTCAAGCTAGCCATAAGATTCCATTGAAGTGGGTTACTATATCTTGGCTTTAGAGAAATGGGCAGCTGGGGACAAGCTCACAAATCTGTCAGGCTAATATACCCATCCCCCATTCATTACCTGTTGGTTTTGATCCCGAGTGTCTTCCGTGTGATACAGCATGGCCCATCTGCCCACAGCTGATACATTGACCCAAAGGCATGGGTACTGGGGCACCTTCTTGCCCTCCAGCTCTTGCTGGTCCTTGATGTCGGTTTCAATCAAGTGACAGGTGGATTCCTGGGTCCACACACTGGGGAGGCAACATACACAAAAACATCCCTTAGAGACAAGGGTGACACACACTCACTTTCAATCCCTGGTTTCCTGAGAGCCTTTGGAGAGACTCATGGCTGGGACCCTCATTTTGCCATGAGCATGTTATCCTGAACCTGTCATCACCAGCCCCTACTAGAGAGTCTCTCGCTGCTTTGCTCCCCCAGCACTGGAACTCCTGAGCCTAAGGATGAGGAATTCCTGGTATGTCAAGGGTAGGGTGGGTCAATCCAGGCAGTGGAGAGGTCCATACCTTTTCATGTAGAGGGGCAGCACAGTGGTACCTAGGATATAGTAGGTGATCACGGCACACACAACCATTGCCACCCCCAGGCAGAGGGCTCGTGTCTCTCCACGCTTCTGGGCCATCACCAGCTTCTTCCCCATGGCCACTGGAAGCAACAGTCATTTCTAGCACCAGAAAGGCAAAGAGAAATGTGACTAGCCCAAGTGATAGGTTCATAGAAAGGAGGGCAGGCGCGAGGGGATGCAACCAAATAAAAACATTGCTCTTATTCAAGTATAATAATATGTGGAGCTTTGCAACTTCCATAGGGTTGTGACCTTATAGGGGCTCTGCTCTAGCCTCTAGTAACAGCCTATGGTGAGCTGTAAATACTCAGGATCCATTATCACCAATTATCTCCAGGAGAAGCTCAGCACACTTGTGGGGATTCCCTTGTGGTGCCAGCTTTTTCTAGTGAGCCTCCTAGACCCCTGGGCATTCCCAAGATGAATGACAGCAGGAGTCTGGTCAAGGCCAGAGCATGGGAACTCAGAAGGGAAAGAAAGAAAGTCATCTGTACCAGAGAGGTCCAGTTCCTGTGACTCGTTGTCTTCTCACCTGTCTGGAATGTCCTGATGGCTCACCAGCCACATGGAGTCAGTTCTAAACGAAACATCAACTCCTGTGCTTGACCATGAGATTCAGTTTAAATGTAAAACTTAGGTGGGAATCTGGGATTCAGTAGCCTAATGAGAACCTCCAACAAGAAGAAGGGTGTGAAGCCTAGATATCCACTGTGGCCTAAGACAGGAAGAAATGGGCTTCCATCATAACAGAAGAGATTTCAGTTAGACTACAGGGAGACTATCCCACATGTGAGACGTTAAGTATCTCAGGACTCCTTGGATGGAATTCTGTATAGAAAAGTCACCTTAGGTTTGGGCTCGATTTAGGGAAGTTGGAAAGGGTTAAAGAAGAGTCCTATGTGGCTTAACTGTTGGATTGTCAACCTCTTCCTTAGAAGGACTAGGGATAGACTTTGTAAGGGTTTGGGGGAGTGTAGAGAAGAGAGGTCATCAGACATAAGATCAAGTCCCGGCTTTGCTGCTTAGCAACCACGCGACAGTTAAAACAAGAAAAATGGTGCCCTCCTCAGAGTCCTGATGTCCAACACTGCTGAGCACCACCTACTTGTTGCAGTGCAGACCCTCCATATACAGGCACTATCACTAACTGAGGAACCGAAGAAGCTTGGTGCACTCTGCCAGGCCTGTTTGTCGACCCCTATCCTGATGACAAGTGGCAAGACCGGTCCTGACCTCCAGGCTGGCCACAAAGAGATGCCCAGACCGGGGTCAACAGGCCAGGCAGGCCCTCTGGTGCCAGAACTTTGATGGGCAGCAGGAGAGGTAGGGATTTTCACCATCCTATCCATGCCATCACAGGCTGCTGTCTCCCACCATCTCCCCTCAGCCCCAGCTTCCCAGAAGCCCTTCCCAAGCTCTCTGGGATGTAGCACTCACAGTTCCCTGGGTCTCCGCTGGCAGATGGTTTCTCTCCACTCGCCCCCCACCCCCACCCAAAGTCAGGCCTGGAAGCTCTAGCAGGAAGTTTGGTCTCCAGATGGTCTCCAGGGAAGCAGTCTTCAGTCCCTTCTGGGTCGAGCCTCCATGCCCAAACATGGTCAAGTCTGAGCACACAGCTTGCTCCGGGACAAAAACTCCACAAGCAGGTACAAAGCCTCGCAGCCCTCAGCTGCTGTTGGGGACTCTGCCCCTGCATTTCCCAGAGTCTCCTGGGAAACAGATGTCAAACAGCAAAACCCATTACCTACCCCACAAGGCCATCCAGATATATATATACGGAAATGTTTCTTCTACACTTCGTCTCTCAGGCTGGCAGAGATGCCAGGAATAGGAAATGATCTTCCTTGTGTGGTGCAGGGGAGGGAGACAGAGGAGTTGGGCTTGTCACTAACCTCTGGTATATACACACGGGTGGTAGCCAAAGCCTCCCACCTTTGTCCCTAACATCCTGTGTGATTCTGAACAAGTCAAGGCACCTCTCTGGACCTGTTTCTCTCCCTTAGCGTTTTGAAAACTTATCTTTGCTCAGGATTGTTAAGTTAGAGATGGTAGAGTCTAGAGAAAGGAGGAAACTCCACCTTTTAAAGACCACTGGATCTGAGGCTGGGAGCAGGGGATCCCACGGCTGCTTCCAGCCAACCGTCAAGGTCCAGGGACAGTACCGTGCTAGGGACCTCCCACAGACTGACACTGCTTCATCGGCAGAAAGTTGTTGCAACCAATAAGACACCTGAACATTGGTGTGGGAAGGAGCAAATCTGCCTCTGCACTCCAGGTCCTCGTGGATAAAGAGAGCACTGTAAGGATAGAGTTGGAAAAGCAAGAAGAACAAGCCCCCTCCCCCCTCCGCCACACTCACACCTCGGTGCCCTGCTAGGCATCTACATGGAACTGAGGCTGGCAGACTTGATGCTTGGTCCAGAGCTTCTCTACTTGATGGGTGGAGCCAGATTAGAAGTTGGCCCCTCCCAGTAGCAATCATACCTCTAATATGCCCCCAGCCACCTAAAGTTCTAGAGGTCTCCTCTGGTGTCCCCAGTCCCAGGACAGTGGGTGAAGCTTAGGTATTCTGCCCATTGCGTGTCTGTCCCTCTCACCTAAGCCTGCCACCTGAGGGCCTGATAAGGCCCAGAAGGAAAATTGTCACTCAAGGCTCCTTGGTACTCTAGTGGTGAGCACCATCCCATCTTTTTTTTCTCACTGACTCTAACGAGAGAGTCAATGACCTGTTTGGTGGGCCCCATAGCAAGTGGAGATTTATTAGTGTGTATGTGCCTGCATGTGTGTGGTGCCTGAATGATTTGTGCATATGTGTCTGGCATGTGTGCTTGGATAAGTATGGTATGTGTATTATGTGTGTATGATATTGTGTATGTGTGCACTTGATACATCCATATATGTGTGCATTCATGGAAACTGAACAGGGACATTGGGGGTTTTGCTCCACCATGGTCCACCTTATGAAGGACCCTTTGGCCGAGCAGCGGTGACATACGCCTTTAATCCCAGCACTCAGGAGTCAGAGACAGGTGGATCTAAGTGAGTTCCAGGCCAGCCTTTATAGAGAGGTCCAGGATAGCCAGGGCTACAGAGAAACCCTGTCATGAAAAGAGGAGCACTTTCACTGAACCTGGAGCTAGGTGGATGACTAGCAGTTCTCAGTAATCCTATCCTAGCTGCTCACAGTGCTGGGGCGCCCAGCTATGGCCAGCTTTTTACATAGGCACTGGAGATTTGAACTTAGTCTTCTGTAGGTACAGCATGGATTCTTACTTACGCAGCTCCACAGACAAAGATCTCTTAAAGCATAGGGGTCAGGAACATTGACAAGGAAGGGGAATATGGATGTGAGATAAGTTCTTAGGAGAAGGATTTTCCAATGATGGACCGATGATAGACCATGGTTCCTTCAAGGACCAGAAGCTTTCTCCTGAAACTTACAGACTAACTTAGAAATGCTTTCTTCTTTGGGAGAGACATGGGCAATAAATGGTTCTTTATAAATGTTAGTGAAGGGACATTCATCATCCACTCAATGGGCTAGGAAAGGTTAGACAACCAGAATTTATAAACACCAACGAGGTTCCCAGTGATTCTTCCCTTTTGGAAGATGGGATGAAGCAGAGAAGGCATCTGTTGCACCCTAATGAACCACAACCAAACGACAAGGGCAAGCTTTGCTCTCCCTCTAGGGTAAGCTAGTGAAAATCTTGGATCATGGCTGGCTGACTATGGGAGGGTTCGGGTTGGTGTGAGTGACAGATGGCCACAGGTGAAGGAGACAATGATGCCTGGAAATGTTGATGATTCTTGGAATGTGAGAAATCAGGAAACATCTCCAACCTCAGCCTTCTGACCACCTCTGTAGCTGTAAGTACGAGGCTCACAGTGGTTCTCTGAACATCCAGGAGGGAGATGATTGCACCATCCACCCCGTGGAACTTTTAAGGAATGGAAGCTCATCCGAGAACCTGGCACATAATGTTAAAACTGTACTTTTCAGAGACAGACATTCCTCATATGATCCCTACAGAATGATACTCATGGCTCTCCTATAGCCCAGGTGGAACTGTCACTGCCAGCCCCCAAAACAAAATATTCTGGTGGAGACACTGCCTGCTTACCACTGCTAAGTTCTACTTTAGGGCTACAGCATCCACTGGACACCTTCTCTTGTGACACTCCCCTGGGAGCCAGCCCCCACTCCAAAGGAAGCTGAATACAGGTTGTAGGAAGTTAACATCTCTTTCCAGATATGGGAGTGATCATACCCACAGAGTGTCCCAGTCCTGAACTGGACAGGATTCAAGTTTCTTAGGTGGGGCCTTGGACCACAGAGCAGAAACAAACAAACCCTCAGGCTCCCTGAATTCCAAATCTGCAAATCCCAGGGCAGAGTAAATGTCTCAGGGCATGCTTTGGAGTGTGTCTTAGTTAGGGTTTCCATTGCTGTGAAGAGACACCATGACTATGACAGCTCTTATAATGACAACATTTAATTGGAGCTGGCTGACAGGTTCAGTCCATTATCATTAAGGTGGAAGCATGGCAGCGTCTAGGCAGGCATGATGCAGGAGGAACTGAGTTCTACATCTTCATCTGAAGGCCGCTAAGAGAAGGCTGGTTTCCATGTGGCTAGGAGGAGGGCCTCAAATCTGACCCCCACAGTGGCACACTTCCTTCAACTGGGCCATGCCTACTCTAACAAGGCCACACCTCCTAAAAGTGCCCCTCTCTGGGGCAAGTGTATTCAAACCACCACCGGGTGATTTCTTGCACAGCTATGGTAACCGGAACAAGAGTACAGTAAGTGATTTTAAGTGGGGTGGTTCCTGTTGCTGCTGGTGATAGGAATCAAAATTCTGAGATGAATGTTGAATAGCAATACGGAGCTTAGAAACATGAGAGCTACCCTCCATCAACTCATACTGCTCCATGGTGAGAACAGAAGGCAACCAAGAGAAGGTATTTATTTTACTGAGTATCTTCATTGTGCCAGGCGGCGGGCTATTTGTCCGCTTTTCATGGCTGTGTGTTCAGTGGCTTCAGCTCTGATAGACTGGCTGTGTTACCTGTGGTAAGGTGGCGGAACACTACACAGACAGGGCACCTCTCGATTCATGAGGAACAGGATACAAACAGAGAAAGGGTCCAGGAACACATAGACAATGCACCCTTCAAAATCACACCCCTGGCGACCTACTTTCTCCCAGGAGGGCTTGCTTCCTTAACAATTCTACAACCCTCCAGTAGCGCCACCTGCTGGCAGCCAGTCGTTCTAAACATGAGAGACATTCAAGATCCAAATCAGAACACAAATCTATATAGATAACTTACCTCTGTTATCCAAGGATCTGCTTTCTGCTGCTTCAGTTACCCACATGGTTTAGTTAGCGTTTCTATTATTGTTAAGAGACACCATGACTGCTACAACTCTTACAAAGGAAAACATTTACTTAGGGCTGGCTTACAGTTTCAGAGGTTTAGTCCATTAGAGTCATGGTGGAGTGCAGACAGAGAAGGAATGGAGAGTCCTACATCTTGATCCACGGGCAGTAGAAGTGACTGTGAGTTACACTGGACATAGCTTGAGCACATGAGACTCAAAACTCACTTCCACAGTAACACACTTCCTCCAGCAAGGCCATACCTACTCCAACAAGGCCACATCTCCTAGTAATGCCACTCCCTATGGGCTTGTGGGGGCCATGTTCATTCAAACCACCACACCATGTTTAACCATGGTCATAAAATATTAATAGAATATTCCAGAAATAAACAATTCATAAGTTTTAAATAACTTTTATTGTGGTATATTGTTTTAATTACCAGTAACTATCTCTTACTATGCCTAAATTATAAATTTAATTTTGTCATAGGTGTGCTTGTGCAGAGAAACTGATTTTACTTGGGGTTTGGTGGTCTCTGTGGTTTCATGTATCCAATAAAAGTCTTGTAAAGTATACAAATACACATTCATTGCTACCAACAATCTCCACAAAGGCCTGTGTTTTCTGTCAGCACAGAAAACCAAGTGTTTTTCCCAGGACCATGCCCAGAATGGGATGTAATGGATCTTGGATCTGAATCTGTGCCCATTGAATCCACAGACCCTTCTGTCACTCAGGACTCCCACAGGAGCCATTGCAGAGAACATCAGTGTGGGTGTGCAGCTGGTTTACAGCCCCTGTCATTCCCCCAAATCCACTTTCCGATTTGGCAACTGCTTACTTATGTAAGCCCCTTTGAATCAGCACCTAGTCTCCACCAACATGCAGTGAGTAACTCCATAAATCAACCATGTCTGGAGCCTCTGCCCTGTGTGCATCATGTTCTGTGTGTGGCAGGGAGAGTGAGCTGGTGGCCCCAGAACAGACATGGAAGCACCCATTGTGCCTAGGCTCTGAGCACATCATCCTGCTGAGGCAAATATCCTCTGTAGGAGGTCGGATTGTTAAAACTACAAAAGGAAGATGATGTCTTTGTGAGAGCATGGTGGTCTCCCCTTAGCCATGGTTTTGGTGTTGGCGGCTTCCCTCCCCCATGGTCAACAGCAGTCTGAAAATGTAACAAGGAAAATTCCAGAGATAAATAATTCATATGTTTATAAATTACTTTCATTGCCTTACGTCATCATAATTGTTCTATTTTATTGTTAGTTCTGGTTAATTTTTCCAGTACCTAATCTGCAAATTAAACTTTATCATAGATATGTCTATATCAGAAACATTACAGTATGTATAGAATTTGTGATTGCAGACATCCACAGGGGTCTAGGAATTCCTTCTCCACAGACAAGTGCAACTACTGCAAAAACAAATGCAGAGAAAATTAACTAGGGGAGAAAGTTTGTAGCACTGAAAAGACAAAATAGCACAGCAGCAAAATTAAATGTCAGTAGGAGAATTAAACAGGGCATGGGAAGTGGGTGGCCACTCCCTAGTATGAGGGCTCTCTCTCCTTCAGCCCCATTTTTCTTCCTTCATAACCAGGCTTCTAACCTGCAATGCTGTTTACACAGTATTCTCTAACAGCTTGCAGCTCCTCTTTGGGACAGGCAGGACCTGGTTAAAGCACAGGTAGGCTGACTGTGTGTAAATGTTCGTTCCTTGTTGCAGCACCTCCTGTCTTTGTGGGAAAGTAGGAAAAGGAGGAGTGCAGGAAGAAGGCCAGATATGATGCCAATCCCCAGGTGGCACATATCTGCATCCATAGTCACATGAAGGACTCAAACGCCCTGGCCTCTCTTGGCACATGCTTTGCCCAGCTTCTTTCTTTGGGTAACGTCACACTGACCAGTATGCATCTTCCATCAGCCTGTCTCCATCAGAATGCAAGCACACCAAGACCAGGGACTGTCACCATTCTTATTCTGTATCACATTTTGAGCTCTTAATAAAATACACCAAGATCCCTGGACCTCGCAGTGGTGGTCATTTGATTGGAGAAAATCCTCTTGTTTCATGTCACAGAATATCATCATTTTTGTGTGCGCACCCAAAATATCTTCCTGAGGAAGTCGGACAGTTTCCATCGTGTGACTAGCTCATCATCCAAGCTGCACTGGTAGATGTGTGAGGGCTGTAGGAGTTGGTAGCAGCAACTTAGGAAGGTTTTGTTTTGGCTCACAGTTTGGGAGATTACAGTCTGTTCAAGAGGGGAGGGGGAGGCATCAGGAGCACCGGGCAGCTAGTCACATAGTGTCCTCAGTCAGGACTGAGAGAGATGAACACTGGTGTTCAGCCCACTTCTCTGCTTTATTCATTCTGAGACCCTAGGCCATGGATGCTGCTACATACATTATGAGTGGGTCTTCCTTGTTCAGTTTCTCAAAACACTCTCCTTGACATAAAGTTGTATTACTATGGTGATTGCAAATGCAGTCAAATTTAACCATGAAGAATTCTCATCCTGGGAACAATGTTAGTGTCTAAAGGAACTCAGTAGGTCTTTTTCACCATATCTACTCGGTTTACAAGCACAGATACATGTCATTTCTCATGAATTAACTGGCACAATAAATTTATAAGGTTAGATTTCAGAGTCCAACTCAGGGTAGAAATGAAAATACCATAGAGGTATAAAATGCCAATAGTCCACTTTTGATGTTCTAACAAAGCGCCTGAGGGTGGGAACTCATACAGAAGAAACGAATACCTAGTTTACAGTTTTGAAAGATAGATGTCTAAGCCTGGGTGGCCCCAGCTATCAGTCTCTGGTGAGGGCCTGCTTGTCTGCATTGTAACATGGTGGTAGAATCATGACAGCAGCTACAGAGAGAGGGGGAAGGGGAGGGGAAGGGGGGGAGGGGAGATGGAGAAGGAGTGGGAGAGGGGGAGGGGGAGGGGGAGGAGGAGGGGGAGGAGGAGGGGGAGAGAGAGAGAGAGAGAGAGAGAGAGAGAGAGAGAGAGAGAGAGAGAGATCACCTTGATGGTCCTGCTTCCTTTTGCCCTGAGGCCAAAGAGCCTGAAGTCCAGAGTCTCCTTTGGCATGTTAATAGATACCTCAGTTAGCCTTTTGCCACAGGTTTGAGACCTAAAGAGACCTTCCTAGCACCACTCCAGCCTGATGTGGGCCAGAAGGGGCCAGGCATGAACATGGCTGGAAGCTGAGAGAACTCATCTCTCATGATGGGTTGCAGGGCTCAAAACACAAGTGATCCCACTTTGGAGCTGAGACAACAAAGTGGATTTCTCCACTCCTGCCTGCCTATGGCCTCAGGCAGTACCTCCCATTGTCAGGGAACCTTTCTCATCCCTTAAACAGTCACTGTGGTGGAAAAGGCTGGAGTCTCCCACATCTGTCAGGGCCATAGACTCTGCAGCTGAATCTTGAGGATTTCCTGAGAGCCTTTGTAAGGCAATGGTAAAGGCCATCAGCTTGGGGAGAATTTATACTTTTACAGCAAAAATATACAAGCAGTAGAAAGTGAAGCCATTTCCTTTTTTCTTGTCTTTGAAGAACTAGTTCGTCATCACACCACTTCATAAGATATGCTTGCTCTTGATATATACTGTGAATTCATACGGACTATGGACAAAGTTTGGTGAGTAGGAAAACACAGAGGATAATAGAACAACCTAGGTGCTAGTCAGACTGGGGTAGAGGATGAGGGAAGGAACATGTGCTAAGCCCAGAATCAGCAGGAGGCACTTCCTGAGAAGGGATACCTTCTTCCTCAGGGGGATCTCACCCTTCTGGGACCCTTCTCTCTCTCACCTCATCCCTGGGTTAGCTGACCTGAGTCTTCTCTCTCAGTCAGTCATTTGATCCTAGTAGCTGGATGTAACTGGTAGACAGGTAGCAACTTCTCCTGAGGCCACTGTGATCAGCTTCCAGTGCTGAGACACTGCTGGGGTGTTGTGCAGGTGTGCAGGGCATGTACATCTAAGAGCCAGACTCCCCTGTGAGCCTTTGCAGCATGAACACCTAGGAACGGGGAGGATCAAAGAGTCTGAGCACATGGAGAATCTGCAACCCTCAGAGACAGGAGTAAAGGCTCAAAGCTCTGCAAGCTTGCATATCAATATTGAAGTTGTTCCTTTGTAGCCCCTGGCAGGTAAGAGCTGAGGAAACATAAGTTACATAGCCAGGCTTTCACTGATACCTGCAGAATATGTTGAAACATTCCAGGTTATTTCTCCATAATAAAGACCAGGCTGACAAAGATCCTAGGACCAAGGGCTCCTATCATTTTTAGATTATGGCATATACCACATGCCCTTTTCAATATATTTATGCCAATGTGTTCCCTCAGCATGGATGTGAGATAGGCCAATGCCATACAACTTAAACATGACAGTGGACTCATGTTGTGTGTAATGTGCAGTCCATGAAGGCAGGAGGTAAGGCCATTGCATAAGAGGACCGTGAGCATCTTCAGAATGAGCCATCAGTGGGGTCCTGGAGTTAACCCTCCATAGATACTGAAGCATGACTCTCCTTGGCATTATTGAGTTTAGAAAATGGCAGCTATTTCATGCCAGGCTTAACTTGCTTCCCTTAAGCAACGGGCACTCATCCTTCATCTGCGTATTAGTAGAGAAATGTTTCATTTGTCCCCAGATTTCCTTTCTTCAGAGTCAAAGAAAGAAAGCCCTGAAGATAGTCTCCTCATCCCCTGCCACCCAGCAGGCCATTCTATAGTCATTCATTATCAATGAATGATATGAATTCATTCATATCATTGAATACTGATGGGTGGGTCCCTTGGGTGGGTCCTTCAGGAATACTGAGGCTGACAGTTTTCTCTATGGGTAGTGCTTGCATTCAAAGCTAACAGGTGCATGTTTCAGGGAATTTGGTAAAGACAGAACAGAAAGAAGAATATAAATATTAATCAAGGTCCAATCAGGGAAACTCTTGTCAATATCAGTGGGGCATGCTCTAAAGATACAAAGCCCTTCTAGATACAAGTTTAGGAGTCTAAAATAGACTGCAAAATTGTAAATGTGGCCTTGGTTTCAATAGAGACATGTTCCCATTCATGCAATGCTATCTTACCAAACAGCATTTTGTGCTTCTAGAAAAGTCCATCTTCTTTGAGTGCCTACAGTATCATTATTTTCCTCTAACAAGATATTTTCACTATTGTCAGAGGTTGACTGTTGTAAACTACTCTTCAGTGACACTCTTTGGTTGTCCAGATATCATTTTGATCATTTCTCTCCAATTTATTCCTAACAGGAGGGACTGGGATTATCAAAGAATATTGGTTTCTAAAAGGGTTCTGCTGCTTGTCTTTCTTCTGTATATATGGGATTCAATAAAAGATGCATACTTTGCTCTACTAGTGACCTAACAGCCCAAAAAGGATGGACTGGTTCAAAGCCACACAGCTTTGAAGTATGGCTTGGAACTCAAGCCTAACTCTGCAGCCTCCTGGAGTCTGAGAAGCCAGGCAGGACTTCCGGCCTCCTTACTCCTAGACTGTGTTCTCACCTCTCTTCCGCTCCAAGCACTGACATGTGTGTGCCAAACACTGCTCCAAATACCCAGGCTGAGGCATAGCACTCACTTCATCCCCATAAAGTCAGTTCTTTGACGATCCTCCCTTTAGAGATGGGAACATTGAGGCAGAGCCAAAAACTTGTCTGAGGCTACAGTGGCTTG
Source organism: Rhynchomys soricoides (assembly GCA_019843965.1). Classification (NCBI taxonomy): domain Eukaryota; kingdom Metazoa; phylum Chordata; class Mammalia; order Rodentia; family Muridae; genus Rhynchomys; species Rhynchomys soricoides. The sequence goes on from JADRCH010000008.1 coordinate 11,473,996, forward strand.
TGATATGCAGAGACCATCTATCCCTTGCTGTCTGAGAACTCCAGTAGAACATTCTTTGACCATGGGACTTCACTGTGGACAGGAGATTTCCAACACAGTAGCCACAGGATGCTACTAAGCCTTGAAATATATTCAATTTCAATTCATCTCTATAGAAACAGGCACATGCGGCTAGTGACCTAGGAGACAGACTCTCCTGAAGCAAGTCCTTGGGGTCCCTCTGGACCTCTGTCTGAGGGAGGATTCAGCTGGCCTGAGTCTTCTCACGATGCTTTGAACCAGGCTCTGTGCCCTAGGGCCACCTCCAGGGTGGGTGGTGCTGATCTGCTTGCCCAGGATGATCAAAAGAGACACTCCAGGGAGAGACTTTTTAATTCCTTTTGTTACACATTAATGAAAACTTCTGTCTGTGATCTATAAATCATAAAAATCACTCAGCAAGCGCCAGCCTTTGCCCCCTTCCACTCATTCTAAGTACTATTTGATTTGCTAGAAGCTTCCCTATGAGTTAACAAAGGAGACTCAAGTCCTGCCCTCCCTCTGGGACCTTGTCTCTAAAGAGGCCAGTAGACAAGTATTGGAAGCAGATTTCTAAAAGTTGTCGTTTCTTGAGTGCTTTCCTCATGCCAGGCCCTGAGCCAAGCTCAGCACACTCCTCACTGAAGCACTGGAACACATGACCACACACCAAGAGGCTTAAACCACAGAAGAGACTTCTCTCAGGTCTACAGGCCTGAAAGGCAAGAAAATCAAGAACTGAGTGGTCCTGAGTTCCTCAGAAGGCGCTAGGCTCCCTCCTGCCTCATCCTTCTTCTGGTGATTCCTATGTCTCCTTTGCTTGTGTCTACACCGTCTCAGCATGCATATCTTCTCATAGCTTTCTTCTCAGAATCTCTTGTAACCCCTACATGGTGTGGCCTTGAGGTCACTCTGGAGCTATCTAGCAGTAGTCAGTATCATCTACTCGATAGTTGATTACACAGACACTAAGAATGAGACTAAGCATTCATCTAGGTAACCCATGATGATCTCAAAGAACTAAGTGTGTGGCTCAGTGCACAATGCTTGCCTAGCATACAAAGGCCAGGGTTCAGTCCTCTTTACAGAAATAAAAGAAAACCTTCCACATCCCTAATTATATCTGATGAGATGATATCTAACAGTCTCGTGGCTTTGGACATGACATACCTTTGGAGGCCACCATTTAAGTCACTATATTCACCTTATTTAATCCAGGTACCGGGCTAGAGGTGATTTAACAGAATCAAGAAACCACTGCTACCACTTTCTAACTTCATGGCTTTGCCCAGTGTCCCTGAATATCTCACTCCTGCAAAGTTCAAGATAGAGAGTCCTGCCTAAGGATCTCCCCTCCAGAAGAACACTGGACTCCTTCTGCCTTGTAGCTCCTGCATGCTGTGGCCTTGAGGTCACTCTGAAGCTATGTAGCCATTGATTAGAGTCAAGAGTCTGAGAAAGAATGTGGTGATTTAGCTTGACATACACATTGGCCTGCAGGTAGCATATAATATTTCTCTTCATCTACCATTGCCAGGCAACGGTCACCTGATCCCATCCAGATGCAAGGGGAACTGGGGAATGTAGGCCCTGGATCTGACAGTTGTTTCTCAGCATGAGTGGCCCTTTTTTTTTTTTTTTTTTGAGACAGTGTTTCGAGAAAAAAGCATCAGCTTTTGTTGGCTGGCCAGCTACAGCTGACTCTGCTGTATTCATCCACTTCTTCCTTATGCCTGGAATTCATTCTTGCATTCCTTTCCTGCCAGAAGAGGAGCTGTAGGCCCACAAGAGTTAAACAATTTGACTAAGGCCACTGAGCTTAACCCATGCACTGCAATCCCAGACTGAACAAAAGGAGAAAAAGAGAAGCCAGCTGTGCGCTCTTACTGTGCGCACACATCCTCGTCAGCACCAAGGACCTCTTGGCTGCTGCTGATTTGGTGGACGGAGACTGTGTCTTTCTTCCTTTGAACTGTGAGCTAAAATAACCCTTTCCTCTTTTAGTTGTCTTTTGTCACTTATCTGGTCAGAGCAACAGGAAGAGTGAGTAGGGACTGGTGAATTGGCTACACTGTAAAGAGAATTTGCTATTCTCACAGAAGACCCAGGTTCTGTTCCCACCACCCACGTGAGGTGGCTCATCTAGCCCGAAACGCCAACCAGGAGATCTGGCATAGTCTCTGAGGGCATCCAAAATCACATGGGTGTGCGCATACACAAACATGTAAGCATACACACATATAAAAAAATAAATATTTTAATGTTTTATTTATCTTGGAGAATTTTACACAACGTGCCTTGACAATAATTTCCTTCCTCTCCCTAACTCCTCTCAGGTCCATGCTAACCTTCCCCTTTCCCCATCTTCATGGTTTTTGTTTATTTGTTTGTTTTGTTTGTTTACTGGTTTAAATAAACCATCAAATCTTCTTTGTGTTGCCTGTATGCTCTCAGATGCATTATATTACCTCCTTCCTTGAAGATCTCTCTCCCTTGCACCCCATCAATGGTAAATACTTTTTATAGAAAGGCAGCTAATACAGTCACATATACAATCAATAAATTCATTGACTTGAGGGGCTAGGGGAAATGCTCAGCCAGACAAGAGAACATACTGCTCTCGCAGAGGAGCTGAGCTCACTTCCATCATTCCCAGCGCTCACTTCCGGTGAATCACGATCACCTGTGACTACAGCTCCAGACCATTTGATGCTTTCTTTGGGGCTCCACAGACATCGCACGCGCAACCACACATCCATACACAGGCACTTGTGCACACATATAGAATTTAAAAATAAATCTAAAAAAGAGAAATGTAATGACATGGACCGCTCTGCTCCTTCCTGTTCCAAAAATACTGCTTGGTCTCTGACTCCAGCTTCTCCTCCACACTCTCAGCGGTCCCTCTGGGAATGAATGGGGAACTGGGATTGACGAGGCAAGAGGCAGAAAGGTCCAAGACAGGGCAGTGAAAGGAGAACAGGAAATCCATGTGGGCCTGATGTCCTAGAAAATTTTCTCCATTTTGACACTTGAAGATTTTGGAGCAGTTTCCATTAGGAAAAACTAGCAGAGGAGAAATATGAGGTGCATAATAGTGAATTATGATATGATCTTCCTTTTGTGTGTCTGTGGAAAACGGGTCCTTTATCTCTCCTTTGTTTAAATTCCTCTGGCAGGCTGAACCGTGCTTCTTGGCTGAGAATCCAAACAAATAAACTGGGCTATGGGGAGAGTGACCACAGGTTCCCATCATTTCTTCTGAGTCCAGCCATATCTTCGTAGAGTGCTGTATCAGTCACTTCATAGCCACGTGACAATGAACTCCAAAACTTAGCAACATAAATGGTTCATGATTTGTTTCTGTAGATCATCAGGCTGGGCTCATCTTAGCCAGCCTTCACCTTCAAAACTGTCTCACTTTAAATCCAAAGAAAATGATATACAAGGAATATATTCTAGTGCTTTGCAGTACAGCAGGAAGACTTGAAGTTTTAATGGTATGTTATATATTTCATGAAAAACTAGCAGGAGGAGTCTGATAGCTCCCAACACACACACACACACACACACACACACACACACACATACACACATGCACACACGTGCACTTATAAACATATACATAATCATACACACACATATACACATATGCACACACATGCACTCACGTGCACTCATAAGCATATACATACCATACACACACATAAACATTCTCACACACACTTATACACACATAAACAATGTACTCACACACACACATATGCACTCATACACACTCACACACACATATATACTCACATACACTCACACGCATGCATACACACATACTCACACACACACACACTCACACACACATACACACTCACAGAGATGCCTGTCACCCTGAACTTCTCATTGTACACTGTATTCCCAGGGAACACATAAATATATACAATCACTCTAACTTTGTGGGGCTCTGTTTTACTGTGGGTCTCACACTCGGTCAGGGGTGAAGAGATAGTAGCTAGCTCTTCTCCAAATGTCTAGGGGCAAGAAGGACGGAGAAGTAGGCTGAGGTATAACCTTCACACTCTAAATGCCAGGCACATGCTGCTTCGCTGGCTGTGTTTTGGAGCCCTCAAACACAGAGAATAAATGAGAGGATGTCAGTAGGAGTGGGCTTCCTCCACGGCTCAGACTGTGAGTGACATAGGATGTGGGAGGAGGTAAAGGGACTATAGAAACAGCCCTGAGCTTGTGGTCCTACCCTGAGCAGAAGGCATGGCTCCGTTCCCTCTGCCGAGTGTCTGCTGTAGCCAGGAATTGATGATGAGGTCCTGATCCTGAGCACAAACATGCCAGGGAGGTTTGAATTAAAGCTCTCCCGAAAAGAAAACTCAGCCTCCATTTGTACTTTTTAGAACCTGCATTTATTTTCCATTACAAATAGTTAAGTGTAGTCTTAAACTTCGACACAAATTAAAAATCATCTATAATGCCACCATTTAGTAAGTGTACTGCGTGCATTTTAGAATCTTTCCTTCTGGAGTCCTTCCTCTTATAAATGGCCTTGGTTTACATGGTTACCGTAGCAGAGTATATCTGTCGTCTATGGCTGCATGACAGAGCACCCCCACAACTCAGCGGCAACAACAGATCATCAATCCGCTGGGATTAACCAGGCCGAGATGAACTGCCACCAACCATGCATGCTATCTTCCTCTCTACACACTATTCTTCTTTTCCTGCTCATAACACCAGTGTTGTGTTATCTGCTCCTCCTTGAAGGTCTTTTCCCCTGCTCCCCACCAAGTGTGAATATTTATTTATTTGGGTATAATAGGTAGAGGCGTAGATGGCTTGGTAGGGCAGCTCATCTGGGCTAGGCAGGTCCCAGCAGGCTCACTCACACGCCTACAGTCATCTCAGTTGGACCAGCCTCCTTAAGACTGTGGGTTGGCTGCTTTCAGCTGGGCTGTCAGCTGGGCTATGCCATGGGTTTCTTTTTGGACTAGACAAGCCTGCTCTCATGTTGATAGGATCCAGAAGCATAGGAGAGGCTAGATGTCCCCATGAGGCCAAGTTTGGAACTTGGTTATGTCACTTATGCTGCAATCTATTGGCTCAAGAAAATCATAAAGCCAAACCAGGTCTCCTGCAGGAGGAAAGATCACCTGCTGGGGAAACACTCACAACGCAACTGACAACCATTTTACCACTTCCTGTGTCTGCCGGAAGTTCTGTGTTTGTCTGCTTTTAGGGTTGTTATTCCTTATCAATGCAAAGCCTTGGTGTCCTTATTTTTTAATATTACATAACACTTGGAAAGCAAGAAGATTACTGCTCATTTGAACGTCTCCTTATGCATTCAGAGAAAAGGAGAAATCCCCCCCCCAGTTCTCCCACACATGAACAGCACTGCAGAGAACATCTTGCCATCATTATCTCTGTATTTCTGATTTCTTTCTTAGAACCAACCCTAAAAACGCAGAGAAAGAGCAAGTGGCATTATTGATGCTGCTGTTTGTTGAAATTTACTTATGCCTGATGCATAAAAAATAGATCTGTGGCATCAACGGGTTTTCCATATTCTCCATGCATTTTTGCTGAACTGTACTAGGACACTTTACCTAGCCTCCTGGGTGCAATCACTGCTGCAGGGCTTCAAGGATTCGCTGCTTCCTCCTGCTGTCCTCATGTCTCCAGCCAGGAAGCCAAAATGAAGCAGACTTCTGTGTCCTTCCTTGGTCAAAAAGCATCTGTTTTGCTTCTCTCTGAAGTTCAGAGTTGCACCCTGAGCTGGGAAGCAAGGGATACTCAAAGAAGGGCTATCTCAGGCTGGCTTCAGCACTCCTCCCTGATGTACACTGAGCTCCTACCCAGTCATGATTCCAAGTGAGCTCATGGAAATCCCACACAATTGACAACAGGGAGGTGGAGCCCACCTTCAGATGTTTACTTGGGTCGCAAACACAGCTTTCTCCTCATGTCCCATCATGAGGGGCATCAACTACCTACCTAACAGCCAAAGACACTTCCTCAAAGATATCTGTCTCATACTTTCTTCACTTCTGTATTTGTTTAACATGCCAGCTAACTCATCAGAAGACTGCCCTATTGCTTCCATGATTAGTATGTCTTTCTCTCAGCTTTGAGGGTTTTGGATGTTGGCTAGAAGATGGGGCAGGTTGGGCTATCACAATCTGTAGAACATAGATTTAAGCATGTTTTAGAGATCATTGGTTCAAAGTCTCCATGTTGGAGGATTCTCTACGTTGGGTTCATGACACCTATGTCACCACCTGTCACTGATGCTGAGCCTCTCTGCCTTACTTTTCTCTAAATAGTCATTGTAGCCACAACGGGCTCTTGTGAGGGCTTTGGCAACATAGGACAGACAGCTACAATTGCAAATCTTACATTTTAAAAAGTAACTTGGGCACAAAGATCAAGTGGCCTGTCCAAGGTAGAATGGCTAGAAAGTGTACAGTAAGAGCCAGAGCCAGCCACCCAGTGGTATCCAGAGAAACTACACCCTCCACTTCCCAGGTCCATTATTCATGCTTAGCTTCAGAGAGTGCAATCTGTTTCATAGGGGTCTCCTTCCTCATTCTGAAGGCCGTGCATCATCAGGAGGATCCTGGCCCAAAGTGGATGTTGCTGCTGCCTATGTGTGGAGAAATCCAGGTCCTCCATATCAATGAAGTCCAAGGCCAGAAAGGAAACAAATGTACATGCCTAAGTCTGTGTAGTGATTCTCTTTAGGATCCAGCTGCAGAGGCTTCCAGAGCTGGAGACCCCAGATGCAAAATCCAGTGAGCAGAGGACCAGCTTAGCTTAGTGAGCCTGTACTTGAGCCTGACGCCCTCTGAAAGCATCCCTCACTTGGCCTTGTAGACTGAACAACCTGTGTTGCTTCCTACCTCATGGCAAACTCAACCTGTGACAAAATCCAGTGAGGAAATCCTCAGGGCAGTTCAGCTCTGAGGGGAGGCAAGAAAAACTGCCTGGGGACAGAGGGCCGCCTAGTGGGCAGCAAACAGCTAGGGGAGGAATTCAAAGGCACTACAGGGCCCAGATGAAAACCCTATACCTGCCAGTGACAGACCGCATTTGTGGTATAGGTGGGAACATTCACCAACTTCACAAGGGACTTAGAATAAGGACAGAATCCACGTTAACTGATACCTTTACTTTCCTTTTGTTGAGAAATATAAAACTGTCATCATTTTTAAAAATACCACAGAAGGGCTGAGAGACAAAGCAATCACCTATGACCTACTCCTTGGACATAGCAACTGCACTGGTTTTTGTTTTGTTTTGTTTGTTTGTTTGTTTTTTTAGCACTCCTCTAGCCCCGCCCCTGTATTTGGAGTTCTCCTCTAGCCCCGCC
>JADRCH010000008.1:11481398-11509007 GCA_019843965.1 Rhynchomys soricoides
TCTCCTCTAGCCCCGCCCCTGTATTTGGAGTTCTCCTCTAGCCCCGCTCCTTCTTTTGCAGTGCCGTTGTTTTCAGTGATCCTTTTTGGTTTTCTTAATTAAAAGAAGGCACAGGTGCCATCACCTTTGACCATCTAGCAAATGGAGGCCAGATGAGCTCCAGGGAGATGTCTCAGATGATGTGTAACAGAGCCAAGTTGCACAACTCTAAGGCCAGCGCCTTCAGTAATGACCCTTAGCTATAAGACAGACATTTTGCATATACAGGCCAAGACTCTTTCTGGAAAGTAACTTATCCAGAGTCTTGCAATAGGAAGGCAGGAAACTGGACACCGGCTGGACTGACTGCAGAGCACATGGTCTTAATCTCCATTAATCTGCATGTCTCCATGGACCCTCATGGTCTTCTAGCCTTGATGACCCTTTCCCTCAATGATCTCAACTTCCCAGCAGGCCCCTCCACTCTCTCTAAACTAAACTTCTATCCTTTCTTCCAGCACCCCATTCTCTGTTTGATATCAAGATGACTTTTTTCTTTCTTTCTTTCTTTTTTTCTGTCTTCCTGCTGTTCAGACTTTCACTTAAAGGCACCTTCTTCTGGGAAGCCAACCTAGAGGGGCGCCCTCTTGTGGGCTATTGTGGTACCTTCTGGCCCCAGGCTGAAATTGCCTTTTGCTTTGTCTCAATAAAAGACTGGGGACAGGGACAGGGAGTGGCCAGGATGCTTGTTTTCTGTTCTATCTCCAACCCCCTGCACAGTGCCTACCTAGTACATATCGGATGCTTCAGTTTTTGTAGAAATGATAACTCTGGCCAGAAGGCATTAAGAGAGCAGGTCTTGAGAGTAACCCTTTCACTTCCCTGCTGTTTTGCATGAGGCTTCAGTGGCTTGCTTCCTGCTCACCATATCCTCTCACCCACTTCAGCCTTTCCAGCCCTGTTTGAAGACCCAGTCCAGGCTCCCACTATGTCTCTGAGGGAGCCTGCTCCTCCAGCCCATGATTCCCAAAGACTTTCCTGAGGTCTCCATTAATGAAATAGAAGGTTCTCTGGACACAGTCTCGGGGTGATAGTGCCTAGTAACAAATTTATTTGCTTCTGCATGTTGATGATTTGGGAATCAGCACATGGCAATACATTTTGCTTATCCAGACCCATGATTGCTTCATGATAAGAAATGCTCTGAGGAACTTGTTAGTTTTGTTGTGGTGAGCTCACCAGAGATGACCACTTAGACACAGTTTACAGCCAGTTGGAAGTCTTTATTGCAGCAGACTGTGACTACACACAACTATTTGGATCACAGGAGTCTTTAATGCCAAAAAGCTTGTCTGCCATCTCACTTGGAGGCTGGGGGAGGGTGGGAGGCAGTGGTCTATAGAGTAAGCACTTCAAAGCAAGCAGTGGTAACAGAAGCTAGGATAAAAAGTGGGGTTATCTATACAAGCAGGAATTTTAACAAAAGTTGATAAGTTAGCTGTAGTTAGTTCCTACAATGGAGTTGAGTAGTTTTCCGTGGGATTCTCCAATAAGGAAATGAGATTGTAGTTAAAACTGGAATGGCCTCAGCAAAAATACAAGATGGAGGCACCTCTGCCTTATCTTGCCTGAACACATGATCCACTGGCTCTAGGGCTATGAGTCAAATCGCTGACTCATCCTAGTCTAGCAAACCATCGGTGGTCAGAATGCCCTGAGCATCAACAGTTTATTCTCTGACTGATGTAGTTGCCCATGCAGGTGAAGATGCACAGTCCCACTGTTAGCCTGATCAGAATAAGAATCAATGGCCCAGCTAATGCTAACAGGAAGATGATCAGGCATGAGGACCAGGAAAACAGAGACTGATACCAATTATCTGATCTATGCCTTCCTGTCTCTGACCATGGCAAAATTTCCCCTCAATTTACTTGATTGGTTGGCACAGAAACAACAGGTTTCTCTTAAAGCCATACCTAATCACCCTTGTTTCATCAAGAGAGGATCTGTGACTCTTTGGTTTTACAGTCATTCCGACTAAGGAGTGTACTTGCTTGTCTAGCCTGGAGATATAGAGGCCTCTCATAGCCCTTAGTCCTGATCCACTTGTTTGCTTAATTCTCTAAAGTTTTTATCACTGTCTATCAGGAACAATATTCCTATGACTGTTGCCCCAGCAATCCTGGCTCCAAGCAGGAGTGGGACAGGGATGTCTACTGCTCGCTTTTCCCATTGCGGCCTTGAATCCATGGTACTGTGGGGTCTTCTGCTCCATTGTATAAATACATCGGTGGTAGGATGCGCACTAGGACACATAAAAACCTTTGGCTTTGGGAATGCCTCTGAGGAGACACATTTAGTTAAACCACTTGAGCATGCCATCAAATGGTCTCAGAGGCCTCACTGTATTGTTGCTAATGAGAAGAATTGACCTGGAGAAAGGAATAGAAAGAACAAGAGTAAAGTGAAGCTTCTAGGTCAAAAGTCCTGGATACCAGGCAGGTCCCATCTCCCTGTAGTTCCCCCAGTGTTAGCTGAAGCTGTTTCCAGTTACAGTTGGTTTTACTTGCTGCTAGACCAACAGTCTGCCTGGTCCTTAGCTCTATGAAGTAAGGGGGTCAAAGGTTCAGGCACAGCCAGCTGTCCCAACCCATTCCCAGCTGTGAGTGGCCAAGCCTTATCAAGGGTAGAGAATATAGAAGAAGGATTTCTGGCCCTAGTGCCAGTGGGGCCTAAGGTGGCAATGCTTTCTGGTGCTGGCTAGGCCAATCTCATGGGAGGGAGTTGGACAGGTTTGAGTCTTTCCCCTTGGAATGGGTAGGAGGTCTCTCTTTGGACTCATAGGTCTGGGAGTCTGGAGAGGTAGCCTCCCCTGAATAGTAACTTATTTCCTGGGTCTCTTTTGGTAGCACAATAGAATCTTAGTTCCCAGGTTCTTCTAGGATCCCGTGAAACATAGTCATGTCCATGTTGTCTCTAATCTTTCAGTCTTGTGGTTATGTGATTAGAGTTCCCTACTGTACAATATTTAGGATGCACCCCTCTCTCTCTCTCTCTGTCTCTCTCTGTCTCTCTCTCTCTCTCTGTGTTTGTATGAATGTTCATATTTTTCAAAACTTTCTTTAATAAGTGTACTTAAATGCTTTAACCTCCCTTCTAGCCCACAACCAACCAGAGATAGTGGAAAGGAAAGGTTGATAGGGCAAAGGAAGATGTAGGCCTGCTTGGGAATAGTTCTTTGGAGTGAATCCAACCTGTGTTATCAGGATATCAGCAGTTCAGTTCACATGACTCTTCAATGGCAGCTCAATCTAGAAGATACTGTGTGGCTCTGCCAATCAGCCTGAGTCCACAGACACATCAAAAAGCCACCAAAATACTACCAGAAGTTCTGGTGTGTTTCTCTCTATAAAGTCATGATAAACAATGACAAACGAAGCGTGACAAGGGGAACCAATACCACACAGCATCGTTAGTGAAGAACAGCATCAGCAAAGCCCAAGATGACCAGCAAAGAGTGGCAAGGTGTACTAATACCACACAACGCCATCCACTGTCTGTTGGGTTATGTTTATATATCCTCCCCAAATATCCAAACATATTCTCTCAAGCTTCTGCTCTAGTTAAACATCACATGCCCCCTTTTCAGGCTGCTTCCAGAAAAACACCACATGTCTGTTCTTACCAAAACATCCTCCCACGTGTCTGCTTTGGTAAAAATATCCTCTCATAAGTCAGTTTCCAGAAAAGCACCACAAGACACAACTGAGTCTCAAAACCCCAGAAATTTCCACTTTATACATAGCTGTCATCATGTTTTCAGTAAGCCTCTGTTTTACAATCCCACTTAATACAATAAAAATGTCCACATTACCTGGTCCTGAAAGGTGTAGGAGCTCAATCACAGGACATGCATAGAACTGGATTTCATGTATTTCTTTCTCAAGATATAGGTCTCCACAGAGAGCTTCCAACAGGGCTAAGATTTCTTCTCTGTTTTTGATCTCTTCTCCTGCTGAAGTTAGTAGTCCTTTTTCCCTATAGAAAACCCCATGGACATGCTCATGGTAAAAGCATATTGGTTTTCAGTGTCTATGACAATAGCCTTGTCTTCCTTAAAGGAGTGCTTGAGCCAGAACCAAAAGCTCAGCTAGTTGAGCTGACATCCTCATGCTCAGAGGCTTTGCCTAGATAGTCCTATCTTGACTCACCACCACTTCCCTAAATACTGGGCTTGATGTACTGGATTAAGTCAGTTGCCTCCTGACATGCAGGAGTTCCTCAGGATCACTGGCCAGCAGAAGACTGGGCCAGGGTTGAGAGCTAATGTCTATGGAAGCAAATATGGGATTGGTCCAGAAGCAGGGCTTGATATTGAGTCACCTGGAAGTTGACATCCATCTCTCCAATATCCACCTTAAGAGGACCTCAACAGGAACACTTTCTTCCCAAAAGTTAACTTGTCAGATTATTTTACTAACATGTCAGTGGTGACTATGGTTCTTAAACATGCTGGCCATCCAGCTATGACTGGGTCAAGTCTCTTTAATAGACATGCCACTGATCTTTTCCTGAGTTCCAGGGTTTGCATGAGGACCCCCTTAGCAATGCCTCTGGCCTCCTCCAAATACAAGTGGAATTGTTTAGTAATGTCTGCGTTGGCCAGAACCAGGGCAGACACTAAGCCATTTTTAAGGTTTGAAGGCCTTCTGCTCAGCCTCAACCCATTCCAAAGGCTATATTCTGTCATATAGGGGCATTATCCATATCCATTATCCATAGCCAGCAATATCCAACTGCCTCCAGGAATTCATGTACCTGTCTTTTCAATGTGGTGGGTGAGAATTCACAGGATGGCTAAAATACAGTCAGGGGAAAGCATCTGCTTCCTTCCTCTAAGTTACAGCCTAGGTATGTAATCCAAGGGATACACAGTTGAGCCTTTTCGTCTGGGACTTTGTACTGCAGGGCTTGGAAGATCTTTTTTTAAGGCCTCCTGTTGCTTGTTTACATTCCTCCTCAGAGTTCAGTTAGGAGGAAGTCATCTATGTACTGGAGCAAAGTGCTTTGAGTTCTTGCAGGTAGCCTGAGGTTAGCTCTTCCTTCCTGGTGGCTGAGTCCTAATGTAAGAGGTAGTCCTTGAAGAGTGGACAGATGTTCAGAATGTTGGCAGGTGCTTTGCCTGAGTCCATAGTTATACTGGCCAAGTTCCTCCAAAAAGAGATGGTGGCTCTGAATTTTTGTAATAAGTCTCTTCCAATCAATGTGTATGAACAGACCAGCATAACCAGAAAAGAATAAATGTCTGTTCCTTGTATCTATGGTCTAGGAGTGTCTTAGTTAGGGCTTTATTGCTATGAAGAAATACCATGACCATGGAAACTCTTATAAAGGAAAACATTTCATTGGAGCTGGCTTACAGTTTCAGAGGTTCAGTCAAAATAATCATGGTAGGAAACATGGCATCATGCAGGCAGACTTAGAGCTGGAGAAGGAGCTAAGAGTTCTACATCTTGATTGAAGGTGGCCAGGAAGAAACTAGATTCATTTCACACTGGGCATAGCTTGAACATTTAAGACCTCAAAGCCCTACCTCCACAGTGACTATCTTCCTCTGATAAGGCCACATCTCCTAATAGTGCTACTTCTTATAAACCAAGCATTCAAACACATGGGTCAATGGGGGCTGAACCTACTCAAACTAACATAGGGAGGCTGTCCATGTTAAGTAGGTTGCTTGGCCTGTTGCTTCTTGGACTGATGCTGTCTTTCTGGAGATGAGAGGTCAAAGGGGTTCTTTCAAGACAAAGTGGGCTGTTCTAGTATTTATTAGAAAGTTAATGGGTTTGTCCCTTGCTCTCGTTATCATCCTAGGCTCCTGGGGACAGAGCCACATGGAGCCCAGGTCCTGTCAATGTTCAGCTAGGTGGAAGACTGATGTCTCTCCTCTTCTTCTTTTCTGCTTGGACATTCATTCATCAGGTGCCCCTTCTGCTTACATAGGCACATTGGTCCTTTTCTGGATGCTTTCTTTTTCCTTTATCCTATTTTCTCTCTTGTCCATTTCCAATTCCTACAGGAAAGCGTTTCTTTTTGTCTGTCTTGGGCTGAATCCAGGCTATCATAAACCTTCTGAACAATATTTAAAAGTTGAGACCTATTCATCCCTTCAAATCCCTCTAATTTCTGGAACTTTCCCCTTATGTCTGGGGCTGACTGCATGACAAAGACAATATTAATGGCTCACTGGTTTGGGGGGACAATCTGAATCTATGTGAGTAAATACCTGATGTGCCTCACAGAGCCTTTCCAGAAACCTGAATTGACTGGCTAACCTTTGACAATCTGGTAGGTTTTCTGGTACTCTGTACTGCAGAGCTTAGGGGGAATTTTAAAGGTCTCCAGTTGCCTGACTGCATTCCTCCTCAGTGGTCAAAGATATGAGACAGTCATCTTCATACTGGAGCATGAAGTTCCAGTATGAGTTCTTGCAGGTAGCCTGAGGTTAGCTCTTCCTTCCTGGTAGCTGAGTCCTAGTAAAAGAAGTAGTTCTTGAGTAGTGGAATCTTTGTAGGTGCTTTGCCTGAGTCCAGAGTTATTCTGGCTGAGTCCTCCCAACAATGTCTGGTGAAAAGTGTTCAATGACTTCTTAACTTCATCTGTACTAGGACCCCAATCAGGGTGGATAGATGGGAAAGTTTGCTCTACCAAGGCCTTTGCATCAGGCAGTGTCCTGCTGCCTGGCCCTAGAGACAACTTTCCAGCTGGATTTGGTCACACACTTTGGTCATAAACAGGGTGTCCAAGGATGACAACCATTCCAAGTCAGATGGTGTGTATAAAAAACAGTTTCCAACAGGCTGATAAGGGCCAGATGCTTCTCTTTAAAAATGAAGGTTTAGAGTCTTCCTATTATATAAATCACTGGTGGTGATGGAAACATAAAACATAAATGGGGGTATAGAAGCTCCTCCCTCCCCCTCTTTCCCTTGTCTGTAACAGGGTCCCTGTGCCTCCTTCAAAGAGAGAACAGACAATGGTCTCATAGCCTCAGACAAAGTCTGTCTGGCCTCCCTATAGGCAAAGCCACTCTGCATGCATAGAGGAGAGAAGGCACCAGGTGGTAGTGCTGTGCCTCTTGGCTTCCACTCTGGAGAGAACCATTTCTTATGATTCCTTTTAGCATTTTCCATTGGTCCAGTCAGAATGCCTATCTCTTCAAATAGAGCAAGGAGAATCTCCAGTACTCTAGCCCTTTCTGAGTGTTCTGGTCAGATCAAGAACACCCTGGCTCCCAAAGAAAGAGCACAATTTTCAACCATGGGGATAGATGAAGGGCAAGGGTAAACCAGTGACTGGCATAAGGGAACTGATTGGGATGGCCAGGAAAGCCTGTCACAAAGTTCCAGACTGCACTGATTGCCTAGGGATCCAAAAATCCTTCAGGTGGCCATCCTACCTTAAAATAGAGTCACTCATATTTACAGACTGCAGGGTTTTCCTGGGAAGAAACAAATGCCATAATCACCCTTATCAGGAAGCCCTTCTGAAAGTCGGAAGTCCTACTGAAAGTGTCTAACACACACTTTTGAGGGATTCCCCTGGAGCTCACCTTACCTCCCATCACAAGAGCAAGTAACAGACTGACTTCAAGAGACAAAGGCAATGCAGACATAGTCAACAGCAAACAGGCAAATCACAGGTGGACACCAAGCATTCATCCACCCAACAAACCAGGGGTACTCTGGTGACTCTCACACAGAGCCTGGACACTGGATCTACAGTCCCGAGCCTGACCACTCCTTTTGAGTCCTATTCAAATGTTGAGTTCGGCAGACCAAACTTACCTCCAGAGGTGTTCAGAACAAATGACATCATCCAATTTGCTCTTTTTGGAGGCTGCATCCAGGTGCCACTGGAACAATCAGCAGCATTTGGTCAGAAAATATTTTCTTGGGGTCCTGGAATGTCTCAGGAGGGGTGTTCTCTAAGAGTCGTCACTGCCTGTGCACTCTTCCCCACTCAAGGGGGTCTCAAGGCCTCTACATGTCTGGATTCAGTCTCTGGGATCTCAGTGGGACCTCTAAACTGTTAAGGGGAGCTAACAAGGGATGACTACTCAGACACAATGTATAGCCAATTAAGTTTATTCCAGCTGACTGGGACCACACCCAAGTGTTCAGGGACCAAGGTATGGCCTGAGAGCATCCAGAACACAGAGTTTTTAAAGGCAAAAACTTCACCCTGGCATCTTGTTCAGCAGCTGCAGGGTGCAGACAGAGGCAGAACTCGGGTGGGTGGGGTTAGGCAGAGTGTGGGGTGAAGGGACTTCACGGAGGAAGAGTTCAAAGCAAGCAGTTTTGACAGATGCTAAGATAAGTGGTTAGCTGAAGGAGGTTCTCCAAAAACAGGCAGTTTTTCACAAAAGTTTAGATAAGCTAGCTAGGAACTCAGTTCCTAGAACAGAGTTGGGTAGCTTTCCATGGGATTCTTCATCAAGGAGATCAGATTCCAGTTAAAATGGGAATGCACTCAGCAAGAATACAAGATGGAGAAACTTCTGTACTATCTTGCCTGGCCAGTTTCTTCCTCACACAAACACCACAGCAGTTGGCCAGTAGAAGATGTGATCTATCAGACCATCAAATAACCTCGTGAGAGCATGACTCTACGGTGAGCATGACTATGTACCAAGTGTGACATGTCTATTTCCTGAGGAAGTAGTCATTAGATAAATGGCTCTTCTCAATGGCTTCTCATGACTAAAGAAAGGTATCCACAAGAGTCTCGAGGAGATCAGGCGACTCAAGACCCTGGCAAATCTTGTAGTAAGAAAGCAAAACGAACCACTTAGCTGAGTGTTACACCAGGACATGACCAACGAATTTTTTAAAAAGACGTCAACACACTAGGGAGCCAAGCTTCTTTAAAATGCAGTCTGGAAAGCTCTGCCTGATAATATTGGTAACTTACAGAACATGATCAGAATCCACCTGTGCATCCTGGCTTTACAATGGCCTGTCTCAAATCCCCACCAGACCACAGACTTCCTGAAGGCAGAGCAAACCTCACAGAGTCTCTGAGTGATTGGGCCTACTCTGTAACTGCATCCTGCTCCTTCAGAGAGGCTCCTGACATGCTACTGCAGACTTATGGGTGTAGATTACACTATTGCTCAAAATACAGCCTCATCCTCAGCCAGGAGGTGACAGTGACCTTCACAGTGATGTCTAATTAACAAGCTGGCCCTCCACAGCAAGAGCATGCTTGAATTGCTAGGTGGCTCAGCTGTGTGGCTTTGGGCAAGCTGCCTAGTGTGCTGAGCTGCTGAGCCACAGCTTTTATCCTCTGTGGTACAGGAAGAGCAAGCATTTCTGACTGCAGATAAATGGAGGGAGAGACTATGGACAGAGCATACACACCAAGGAACTAAAGGGTACCAGCAGCCACTGATGTCATCTGGTTGAAGTCAACTTGAAATCTCAGCAGAGAGTGTCAGCCAGAGGAAGAGTGGAGAGGGGAAAGCCACAGAGTGTGGAGGAAGTGTGAGGCCTTGAGAGACAAAAGGCGGACGATGAGCCAGACTGGGGAACATTCCAGACAGTCGAAAGGGCCAAAGATAACCGTTCTAAAATGAAAAAGCGGGGCCAGGAACAGATATGCCTCAGGTCCCACATAATGGACAGAATTCTCTGTTGTCAAGAATAGGCTAAAGCCACAGGTGGTTGGTAACAGGCTGACATTACCATCGCGGGCCTTCAATCATGTAAAAAGTCAAAATTAACCACCAATGTGGGCCTACCATTTCATGCCATTGCCAAGCTCTGCCCCAAAAAAGTGTATAAAAAATGTGTACCTTACTAACCCGGGGTCTCCATTGCCCTGCTGGTAGGGCGGCCCCAGTGCACTGGATTCAATAGACCTCATGCTTATTGCATCGTTCTCAGTCTCTGTGTCTTTGTGGGGTGGGCCACCTACGCGTTTGGATTTTCGAGCCCAGCAAAAGGACTGAGTGGCTTAGAGAGTTCCCTACCCCTGAGACCTGGCTTAGAGCAGGGCTTTGTGGTGCAGGAGCTGCTTCCTGTGAGCCCATTAACCTTTAGGGAATCTCCACAATTCAGCCAGACCCTGGCCTGTAATCCGCTTCCCCCAGCCCCATCCCACCCTCCAAACACCTACTGAATTGCTCTTTGTCAAATAATTCCTCAGGAGTCAAGTAGCCTGGATTTTTGACAGTAAAAACAGACTTATTCAGCACCCCGCACAGAACAGGTAGGAAACACCTCATCTGAACCACATCAATGTTCTGAAGTCACCCTCCATCCCTGCAGAGTGGCCGGATAAAAAGCACGTGGATGCCCTCCCAATGAAGGCCTTCTCTCCCTCTCGGCTTGCAGGGAACATGATGGGGATAATTTTGCAGATAGTTTTTGTTTCATCCTATTTGGTTGGCTTTTTTGGAAACAAAAATTATTTTAAATGCTTTCTGGTTTTTCATAATGCCTTCCTGTCCCTGCAGCTCTTGTCGAAAGGTCTCTACTGAAAATCGCAAAAGAACGCGCAAGATAAAAGAGGTGGAAAGATTCTGTGGGTTCTGGGTCTCTGTGTGGGTGAAGGTGAGGGGCAATCCAGATGGGTGGCAGTGTAAATACCCTGTAAACGGTTCACTACCGAACCCCTAAGTTCAGGGGGCCACCCTGGGCATTTGCAGTCAGGGATGCTTTCATTCAAGGAGCTAAGTCATCTCCTCTGGTCGGTCACAGGCCTTGTGAGTGGAAGGGGAGATAACTGGGGTGGGTGGACCTTCCAAGCTGCATAAACAGAAGAAACATGGCGGAAGACCATGTTCGAGGCACGCAGCAATCCTGACCCATTCAGTCTCAGCCCGGTTACTGCGGTAGTCAAGGTCACGTGGGCATTAAGAGGAGGATCTGTAACCAGAGGCACCCTTGCCACCACTGCATCTCCTAGACTGGCACTATCACACTTGGGTGCACCAGCACTCACACCTTGGTTGGCCAGAATTTGGTTGTAGATACACTCAGATGCATACAGAAACTCCCTAGGACCTGCCCTCTGGGACCTTGAGACCTCACAACGCTCATCTCGGACCTCGGGCCCCGGGTGTTTGTTTGGAGCCTCAGCCCTGTCACTTAGGAGAGAGAGAGCCTGTGAGCAAACTGGCAAGGGACAAGTTACAGGCATGAGCTCAGATTACAGGACCAGTTCTCATTCCCTTCTCATCTGTGCCACAGAGCAGCCTGCTAGGCTGGGCGGTTACTGCTCTATGTGATGGCTCTGTGCCAAGTGGGGGAAGGGCTGACATCCATGCTGGGTTCCTTTCACTTTTCCCTTTGGCGTCTTCGCTTTTAAAAGAGTGTTAGTTATGGAGCTGGTGACTGGTTAAGTTACACTTTTTAATATACCCTTCTCTGGACTGCAGTGAGTCTTCAGGGCACTGACACCCAGAAAGCACGTTGAGCAGTAACCGCAGCATCAGACACACTCCAGCGGAAGGAGTACACAGACAAGACTTTGCTAGCCCTGTGTGCCCGACTTCTTTCTTTCCTTCCTCCCTTTGGTCCCTTCCTTCTCTCCTCTTCTCCTCCCTGCCCCCACCTCTGCTGTGCACATGTGCTGGGGATGGAGACGAGGGCCTCGTGCATCACTTTAAAAAGCCAGTTTTGCCGATATCTGTATTTAACTATCTGCTGGTTGCAAAGGATTTGCCCTACGCTCCTGAGTAGCCACAGAGAGTTCAAACACATGAGAGGGTCACAAGCTCCCACCAATCACCCTGCCTTGCCAACCTACTCTGTGCACGGAGACCTGGGTCCTTCTCAAGGGGCACTTGTGTGTCCCTCTTACACCCTGAAATGTGGTGAGAAAGCTGGCTATATTTTTTTCTTTCGCTTTTAGCTCCTCTTCTCTTTGGACCAATTAAAAGCCCGGCATTTTAATAGACCCTGTGGAGAGACACTGCAGCCGGCTCCCCAGGCTGAGCTCGAAGCTCAGGGGTCAGGGCAGGATTAATAAAGCTGCTATAAATGCCAACAGTGGCCCACATCTCATGGGCAAAGTGTTCTGGTTTGGGAGGAAGGGAAAATTCAATTATAATGGGAAGATACAGCATATTCAGTCCACAATGAGAAGGGAGAGGCTAATGGTGCCAGGGGGCATGTGCCAGTGGGTTTGGGGTTGGCTGAGTGTGGTACAGTACAAAAGTGAAACAGGCCCCACTGTTATGCCTTCAGATTCCCTCTTTCTCTCTCTGTCTCTCTCTGTCTCTCTGTCTCTCTGTCTCTCTCTCCCTCTCTCTCTCTCTCTCTCTCTCTCTCTCTCTCTCTCTGTGTGTGTGTATGTGTGTATTGTGCCCATGTGTTCTCATATGCACGGGTATAGAGGCCGTAAGTTGGCTTTGAAGGGCTCTTCCTCAGTCACTCTCCACCTTATTTGCTGAGGCAGGGTCTCTAGCTGAACCCTGAGTCCACCAACTAAGCTAGCCAGGCAGCTCGCCTGTCCCAAGGATTCCCCAGTTCTACTTCTCAAGTGCTGCAAGTATAGGCAAGCCATGTTGACCCAGTTTTATGAGGGTGACAGGGATCCACACTCTGGTCCCCATGCTTGCTTGGCAAGTGCATTATCCACTGTGCTACCTCCCCTGACTGGATTCATACACTTGTTGTCCCACCGGGAACGCCTAAGTGCAGCTCAGGGTGCCACATCACTGGGTCTGCCAGGTTTTCCCTCAGAGCCAATGTGACAGTCACAGCCCTCAAACGAGACCCATGCCTTTGGCCACAGACAGTGGAGGAGCCTATTGAGTCTGTGAGAGGCAAGGGCAACTCCAGAGTCCTGGGGACGCACCCGGATGTGACGTGTGGCCAAGAAGAAGGTGGCAGTGAGCCCTCTCTGCTCCCCACAAGCCTGGTGCCTCCCTACCTTCTCAACTCTTCCCTGTGGCAAATACAACCATGCTGCTGACCACTTCACATGTCAGGAAAGTGAGGTACAAGGCGGGAAGGGAAACGACCACACAACATCCATTCAAGCCCAAGGTTTGTGACTTCAGAGACCAGGTTCTCAGTCACAGGGCAGACTGCCTAGGAGGAGTCAGTGTCTGGTCTCTCCCTCCCCATCTCTCCCTCCCTTTCTCCTTCCTCCTTCCTCCTTCTCCCTCCCCATCCCCCTCTGGGTCAGTGAGGGGTGGTGGTTCTGGGTCAGCTTGAGATCAACACTCCCGGAAGGCTTCCAGGTGGAGGTGCTCTAGAGGAGGCCTCAAGGAAAGCCCCATGTACTGGATTAAGGAATTCAGACTCTATCAAACTTGAGCTGGATCATAAAAGACAACTGTCCCCATCTGCAGTGTGGCAAGGGATCAGGTGCGCTCCATCTCCACCTTCAGCCTCAAGCGTTTCACTTTGATCTTAGAAACCTGCTTCAACCTCCCACAGAGAAGCTGTGTTGTGGGGAGACAGGACAGCAGGAAGGGGCAGGGAACAGATTTGAGAACATTTATGGGGACTCTGGAAGCTTGTGTCCCTGTAAGAATAATGCCTTCCCCCTCACTTTGGCCTTCCAAGCTTCTTGATCAACGTTCATTGGCTCATGGCCCTTCTTCTTTTGTCATCTGGCCACACACAGAGCAGCCTCTCACAAGCTGAAGCCCTTCTGGCTCTTAAGCATCATAGAGGATGCTCACCTGTCTGGAGAGTTCTTCCTAAACTTTCCTTGCTGTCGGCCTCCTGATACAGAGCAGCCATCACCTCCACAGGAAAGTTCCCCTGCTTCTATTCAATTTTCATGTAGAATGTACACAATATTAGCCTTGAGGACAGAGGAACACTCAGGATAGCGACGGCCCTTCATGGGAGTAAAGGACACTCCATCAGGGAGAGGCTGATAGCAAACATCTAAGCAGGTGTACCACAGAGAAATGACACTGGGGACCTGGACAGAGGGCCTCAAGCTGGATTCACACAGAGTGGTAGGAGGGCCCTTTACAGAGACAACTTAAGCCTGGAATCACCAAACAGAAGGATACAGCTTTGCCTTCAGGGAGGCCATAGCAGGGTTACACTCTGGGTAGTTTGTCTGAGGATGTTGACAGTTGTGTCAACGGGGCATAGTAGGTGGTAAGCCGAGCTACTTTTAGCATTCCAAAGGACCACTGTCAAATGTCGCCATAGATAAGTTAGTCTCCATGACTGGGAACTATCCTCCAACAATCAATGGTTTTGTGTCTGAGACTCAAGGATGGAACTTAGTTAAGAAAACACAGAAAATACAAAAATAGGAACACATTAGTGAATGAGCCTTCCTCCCAGCTTTCCTGCAGCTGGCTCATTTGGCATGCAGAAGGACAACAGAAAACCCACACAGCTTGTCCATAACAACCAGGATCTGCTCAAGAAGAAAGGGCAAAGATGACAGCAGGTGGAAGATAACATCACGTTATCCTAAAGAAAGAATATTTACAAACTGTAAACGTAGGCAGAGATGCAGTGTGTCACTCAAAAGTGTTTGCTGAGCACCTGCTATGTGCCAGAAGATTCACCTCATTTCTACACCCTTCCTCCCTGCTACACACACACAGAAGTCAGAGACACAAAAGTGATTTCTATTCCAAGGGCACATACCACACTCTCAGTTCAAGGACTAAAGTATAATGTGATAGGAAATTATAAATAATGATTTCTCTGTCTCTCTTTCTTTCTCTCTGTGTGTGTGTCTCTCTCTCTCTGTCTCTCTCTCTTTCTCTCTCTTTGCTCTCCCTGCTTCTCCCTTTTCTTCTCCCATCCCTCTTCTCTCTGTTTCTTAAACAAATACACACACACACACATACACATGTGCACACACACATGCATGCTCACACATGCACACACATTCTCTCTGTCTATCTCTCTGTCTCTCTGTCTCTCCCCTGTCTGTCTCTCTCTGTCTCTGTCTCTCTGTGTCTCTATCTCTGTCTCTGTCTCTGTCTCTCTCTCTTTCTCTCCTTTTCTCTCTCCTTAACAGGTTTTCTTCTTCTAGGAAAGTCCAAGAAAGTTCAGATTCTGTTTGGATTTCAATCCTGCAGGCAAAAAAATGGAGGCCAAAGTAACAGCAGCAGTTCTGAATGGGGGCGGAGCTGAGAGGGGTGGAGAGATTGCAGAGCTGCTCCGGCTGTGTTTTCTTGCAAGCATCACCCCTGATTTACCGGTGCCTTCATCTATGTGATTACAGCAGGAATAACTAAGCAATGTTTTCTGGCTTTTAAACATCTCTTAGGCCAGGCAGTGGTGGTGCACACCTTTAATTCCAGCACTTGGGAGGCAGAGGCAGGCAGATTTCTGAGTTCAAGGCCAGCCTAGTCTACAGAGTGAGTTCCAGGACAGCCAGGGCTACACAGAGAAAGCCTGTCTCGAAAAAAACCAAAAACCAAAAACCAAACAAACAAAACCCAACCATCTCTTAGGTTAACGTGCGTCTTCCACGAGCACTTACAACATTGCCAGAGTCATTATTAACCCCATCTTACAGATTCTGAAGCCAAGGGCCACATGCCTGAACAGAGACATGAACAGGCAGTCAGGAGTTGAAGCCGTCTCTCCTGACTTTAGGATCTGAGTCCTGTCTATAACGGCACAGCTGCTTTGTAAGCGCTGTGACATTTTAATTGCACATAGCTATGTTTAGAAAGGTTTCATAATGAGAGGAAATGACCCCATTGAGAGACAGGGAAAGGCATGATAATCTGAAGTGGTCGTTGTAGCCCTGCCTCCTGTTCCCAGTCCAGGCAGGTGCAGGTCTGCAAGGGAGTAGGGAGCCATGGCCTTTGCTGAGCAATCTGGGGCTCTAGAAACATTAGTATTAAGCCACGTCTCGTTCTGAGGAATGGGATGAGGTTTTTGTGCTTTTCTACTCCAAAATGAGTCATTTCTTTGTCAAGTGTATCCACACAGTATATTGCCAACTGTATAAAACACCACAGCTGGTGAAGAAACTTGCTTAGGAAGGAACATGCCCCATCATAGTCCATCACCGAGAGAAGCCAAGGCAGGGACTCAACAGGGCAGGAACCTGGCTGTGGGAAATGACTCACAGGCCATGGAGGAGTGCTGCTTACTGGCTTGCTTTCCATGGCTTGCTCGATTTTATTTCTTATATGACCCAGGACCATCTGCCCAAGGTGGCCCCAACCCTCAATGGGAGGGCTTTATCCCACCTCAGTCATTAGTCATGAAAATGCCCCCACAGACTTGCCCAGATGACCAGAGCTTACATCAAGTTGATCCAAACTAACCAGCACACTGGCCTACTAGTTATCTGTCTGCCTCTTGCATTCAGATCTCTTGTTCTGGTATTGCTTGTGGCTAGGTAACCCTTACTCAGCTAATGAATGGCCTCAGAGAGAACACTAGTAATTCAGGCGTGATGTAGCATCTTCTCTTTATGTGCAGAGGTGAAAATTCTTAATAAAAAGGAAAAATAACAATGAGTTTGCTGAGGTCTCCTATGTTATGTCAATGTTGGTAATCTCTCATTTAAGTTGAGATGTGTCACAGGCATGCATACACAGGGCAGTGCAAAGGTGCATATCATGCGTGCTTTCCGGCATCTCCTGGGAATCTTATGACGCATCCCTCAAGAACAATGGAACATTAGAGTCAGAAAATTGAGAGTGTGTTTAATGCTGCTCAGGAAAGGAAGGTAAAGCTGTGTGGGCATGTGGGGCTGGGGTGTGTATGGGAACAGCGTGGGGCGCTAGGACTGCAGGTGCCATTTGAAGTGTTCAAGGGTATGGTGGTGTGCAGATCTGTGTGGGTGTTGTGTAGACTGTGTGGCGGTGTGGTTGTGTGAATGTGGGGTCCATGTGTGTGGTTGTGTGGGTGCTGTGTGGACTGTGGGAACTGTGGAGGTACTGTGTGGACTGTGTAGAGTGTGCAAGCATTATGGGGTGTGGAGGGCTGTGTGGGTACTGAATGGCAGTGTGGGGTGCTGTATGGGGTGTGTGGAGGTGCAGGGCTCATAAAGGTGTGGAAGGATGTGTGGGTGCCTGCTGTGTATGGAGCTGAGGGGTGTGTGGGGCCGTGGGAGTGCACTGTAAGTCGGGGTGAAGGAATATTTACCTAGTGTGATTAGGAGATCTCACCTGGAAGGGAGCGGTTGGGAAGCACTGAGCCACGTGCCTGTGACTGGATGAGCAAAAAGCATTACAGAGGAAACAGCTCTGTAGACCCTAAGGTGAGAGCCAAGGGAGAAAGGACTTGAGGGCAGGCTGGGGTAGGCTGGGGCAGGCTAGCCCGGCTGCGCTGTGCCACTAGAGGGTGCTGTATTCCGGTTCTCTCTGTTCTGGGCAGCCGCCTTGCTGCTGAGAAGTACTTCAATTTGTTCTTTCTTTTCTCACACTAGATCTGTGATGTACCCGGAACAATAGTTCAGAAATCGAATTTCTAAATCAAAGGGTTTGAACATCCGAGCAGCAGGTATGTCTCCCCAGCGGCTCCCACCACAGCGCTGGCCTTTGCTCTTCAAACTCTCGCTAGATCTATCTTGCCCAAACTGCCCGCCGCAAACTGGCGTGGCATTCAAGACCTCCTTTATTTTCCCTCAGGCTGTCTCCCATCTTTTTACTTCTGCCACCCCCTTGGATAGAGTCTCCTTGTTTAACCAACTCATGTGTAACTCCAGAAAGTTAACAACGGAAAGACGCAAATCTGACTGGCGGAACTCGAGTCCTGTAAACTGCACATGTTGGTTGGTTAGAGGCTGGCCATTCCTAAGCCTCAGTTTCCTCACTTTTTAGCCATTTGTCCTTTCCTTCACATCCCTCCTGTGCTCATCCAATACGCACAACCCAGTGTCTTCCGTGGACCGGCACTCTGCTAAGGACAAGGTCCCACGGGGTGAGAGATGGGTTCTGGCGCTCAGACACTCTCCCGTTCCCCTTAAGACTCCACCTGCCATGGGAACCTTTCCTGGCTATCCAGAGACCCTGTATGTCCCTCCAATACCTGGTGTTTGACTCTTGGTGTTTGTTAACTGACACCACCATCAAGTATTATTTATTTTTAATAATCCATATTTATCCTATCTCCCTTGACTGAAGTAGGGCGAGAACAGGGATTGATTACATGTTAGGTCAGTTTTTGGAAGCCTCTATGCTCTAGAAATTATCTGGAACACAGTAATGGCTTATTGGGTAGTACTGAGTGTTGGCTTCTTAAGAACCTGATCTCAGTAACAGGGTTCCCTTTTTAACTTGAGCAGGCTGGCCTGTAGTGAGCTACATGAGAAACCATAAGCCCAGGACCAGGCAAGAGGCCTGAATTTGCTACATCCTCCTCCTAAAACTCAGCTGAAAGAATCCATGTTTAGGAAGATCCTGGAAGAAATGTGTTCTTCCCAACCAAGCCACCCTGGAAACCTAGGGACAGATGCAGCTCCTAGGTTCCTTCAGTTCCGTGAAGTACCAGGAAGAAGAGAAGGAAGTGGGAGTGTGGGGAAGAAGAAAGAGAGGGGAGGGAGGAGAAAGAAGGATGGAGAGGAAGGGAGGAGGAGATGTGTCTCAGGAGGTATAAAATTTTAGTCACAAGCTGGCAGGGCTGTTTCAGATGTAGACCATAAGGAATTCCACTAATGGGGATTATTTTAAATTACATATATTCATATATACCAGCAGAAAACAAATTCTGAATTATGTTTGTCAGGGGAAAGTCCAGGAAAATGGTACATTCTTAAGCAGCCATTTTCTCTGAAGAGTAAGACAGCTCCCCACTTTTAATTTCTGCTCTCTGCTCATCCGTGGCCTCTCATTTCTCTACAATGAGCATGTTCTACATTTGTAATAAAAAACAAACCCAATAAAAGTTATTGGATAAGAGACTAGGCTGCCAGTAACTATGATCTCCTGAGGCATCAGTGGGCCTGCTCTTCTGCTTGACAGAGGAGCTCTGCTGTGCCCAGGATCCACACCCAGGCAGGGCGAGACACCTCGGATCCATGGCTCAGCTTTACAGAGAGAGAGGGTCCCTGCTCCACCCAGCCCTCTATTCTCTGCCTTCTGGTAGCCCTGCCCCCCTCTCCTCTCCTCACTGTGGTAGAAAGACAGACAGAGTTCTGAGTGCAGGCCCTGACCTCAACCCCTTCCTTTAACAA
The DNA here is from genome assembly GCA_019843965.1 of Rhynchomys soricoides. NCBI lineage: Eukaryota > Metazoa > Chordata > Mammalia > Rodentia > Muridae > Rhynchomys > Rhynchomys soricoides. The sequence goes on from JADRCH010000008.1 coordinate 11,500,518, forward strand.
AGCCTCCTGGAGCATAGCATGGGCTCCGCTTCCTGGGGAGCAGTGATGAGCAGCTCTTTGCTTTTACCCACCTCCCAGATCCTTCCAGTTCGAATCCCCTAGAGTAATGCACCTCTTTACCACTGGACTGTCCTGCCTGGCCTCCTCTTCTAGTGTCTACAAACGCCTTCTTTGGGGTGACTAGGCCACTCACTTATCACTGCTGGACTTCTCATCTTCTTGGTCAACCTAAATTCTCTCTTTTATGCCCTTTCTCACCTACCCCAAGCCTCAAGGATGGTATTATCTGCCCTTCTGCCTTGACTTTCTCAAGTGCTATCGGTGTGTCAAAGCGAGTTCTGATCCCAGCTATCCTACTATTAAAAAACATTACCAATCACAAATTCTGCAGTCTCCCATCTAGTGGCTTCTATAAGACTGAAAATGACCAGGTTGAACTTTTTGCTTCGTGCTGAAATGGGACTGAAGTTAGCTGTCACTTGGCATAAACAAAGTTAGGTCCCTGTCTTGAACATGGAGTTGTATGATCTTTCCCCAGGGTTGTGTGCTTGCTGTTGGCAGGTGCTTAGTGTGTGTGAGCTCATTGAACATGAGGGATCATATAATTTACTGCTTTCCCTGGAAAGTTCTCCACAAAGGGGTGCTGTTCAGAGTCACATTGGAAAGGAGGTGTGAGCACACAGGATTTGGGCTTGTCTCTCTTCATAGCATCTGGATGTAGCATATGGTACATTTTTATGTTCATTGACAGATGGGGACACTTTACACAGTTGAGTCAAAACTGCAAAATAAACTAAAGCACCATAGCTTAAGCCAGGAGGATTTTCAAGGCTTCATTTTCCATGTCCCGAGGGACTGGGACCACTGGTTCCAGCAGCTTGGCCTCTGACACCCTCCCCTACTCACAGTATCTCTTCTCAAGCCAACAGGGAACTGTGAAGCCACATTCATCAAAGTAGACTTTCTAATAGTGTGTTATGCAGGGAAAGACAAGGAAGTCATTCTTTTAAAACCAATTACCTAGCCCAGTATATTCAAAATATTACCATCTAATCTGTATTCCATGTGTAATGATTATCCGTGAGGTGTTATGCTGCCACTGACCACCACCTCTCCTTCACCCCTCTTCCAGTCCTGCAGGTCTGTCATCCGTACAGGGTATCTCAATTCAGTCTAGCTGCATTTCAGGCCCTACTAGCCTGTTGCAACAGAATTTACCACGTGTAGAAGGCTATTCTAGCCTGTAGCACTGTGATTCTCAACCTGTGGGTTGTGATCCCTTTGGGGGTTAAATGACACTTTCACATGGGTTGTCTAAGACTAATGAAAACACAGATATTTATATTAGGATTAGCAAAATTACAGTTACAAAGTAGCAATGAAGCTAATTTTATGACTAGAAGTCACCACCATGTGAAGAACTGTATGAAAGGTCACAGCAGTAGAAAGGGTGAGAACCACTGCATCAGTGGGTCAAAATGATACTGTGTATGATATCATAGGCACACTGCCATCTGGTGGACAGATGTTCCTCACCTGAAAAACCATGAATAAACTGCATCTCTGAGCAACCTAAAACCCTGCCCCCTAGAAAAGAGACCATGGGGTGTGGAGCACTGGTTCTGAAGGGGTCCCCAGAGCAGGCACAAAGCCAGGGCAACTCATGTCTCTGCCTCTGCTAGTAAACATGGCCATGGGGTATTTTTGTTTGCTGGTCGCAAAGGATCTGAGAGAAAATGATGTTTTCAGAGGCGTTTTGTGTGTGTGTGGTGGATGAAAATGATGTTTTCAGAGGCGTTTTGTTTCGTTGTAAAGATGAAGCATTTTTAATGTCCTTGAAGTACAGCCAGCCCAGGCACCAGTCATTTTAAAAGTGAGAGTCCTGTACCTTGGCCCCTCCTTCACTGCTCAGTTGTAGGAAAGTCTTGTAAATGACAGAACCTCTTCATTTTGGTGAAAGTTATCTCCCGTCTGTTTGGGTCCATTTAGCAGCTGCCATGGGCATCCTAAAATGGGGGACTTGTGGATAATTCAGCTTTACTTCTTAAAATTCTAGAAGCTGGAATCTGCTTTCTAGCCAGGGCATGCTCTGGTTCATGGATAGGGCCATCCTGCTGCACCCTGGCCTGGTACAGGCATGCCTGGGGCTCTTTGATAAGGTGTTAACACCTCCCCAGAAGACAAAGGAGAGCACAGCTCCCATACTATTGTATCTGCCAGGTTACCTCACTGTCACTCATGGGAAAATGAGCCAGTCACCCAAGGGTCAAGTTCACCAAGGCCCTTTCCAAGTGTAGATGATTAATTGACAGAGAACCCTTGTTAGAGATGGCTTGATTCTAGATCTCTGACTCACCCCACACTGAGGGGAGTTTAAACATGGATGACTGACTAAGCCACTCCAGAGAGTGTGGTGATTGGCTTCGAGAGCTGGCAGAGGGAACAGGAAGTAGCTGGGCATTCGCTGGCATGGCAGCGAGAGTGTTTTCAGTACCATGCTGTCCTCTGTCAGAGCTGGGACTTGTACAGGCAAACAGATACTCTTTAAGGAGAATATCACCTTTCTGGGCATCATGAAAAATCATACATAGTAAGAAAGGAGCTCCAGAATGGTATATGAGAACCCAGGGTTAAGCTGTAGCACAGGGTAGAATGTAAATCAGACTTATACATAGGACAGCATTGCTATCCTCAAATCTACATTGCTCGGTGGTTGTGTCTTAGTCACACACCTTCTCTGATCCTTGGTTTCAGCATTTCAAGCAGAGCAAGGAATAGTCTGCAGTTTCTACGACTTGGATGGGAAGCCAAGGAGAAAGGAAAAGTGAGCCTCTGGGTATTCTAGCAGCTGGGTCAGGAGGATGAGCCCAGGCACAGGAAGAGGAAGAGGAGTAACCGGAAGGGGGCTAGCTGAGCTACTAAGCCGGAGGGAACTGAGCAGCTGGGCTTGATTCCAAAGATAGTCAGTGAGCCTCGAGGCAGGAAGCTGGCCTAAACTGACTCAAAGGATTGAAAAGAAAGGGACCTTGGAGATAATCCAGCCTGAAAGCTCTCTGAATCAATATTGGTAGAAACTTGCGACATTGATGATATCCAACAAAATAGGCTTCTTGGCTACAGATTTCTCAACCTCTTTAATGTTCTATTTCTTTCTCAGATGGTAGTAGAGTAAACAGCATTTCCCAAACTTAGTTAACCATGGGACTTTTTCTGTCTTCCTTCCTTCCTTCCTTCCTTCCTTCCTTCCTTCCTTCCTTTTTTCTCTTCTTTCTTTCTGTGTATGTGCTTGCATGTATCTCTGTGTAGCTCACCCACGTGTGTTCACCCATGTGTACCACGCAGAGGCTCGAGTTTGACACGGGTCACTTTCCACTTTATTTTTCAATTTTATTTATTAAAGTTGAGCACACGTATGTGGTGACCAGGCTGGTTCCTGCACCCTGGGACATGTGGAAGTCACAGGACACCTTGTGGAGTTCATTCGATCCTCCTGCCTGTACATGGGTTCCAGGAACTGAACTCAGGTTGTCAGGCATGTGCAGCCAGCCATGTCTCCGCCTCTACAAGTTTTCTTTTGAGACAAGGTTTCTTTCTGAACCTGAAGAATTTTGCCTCAGTTGGCTGTCCACCAAGCCCACAAGATCCACTCTTCTCTGCCTCCCCAGCAAGGGAGTTACAGGTCGTACCACCTTGTGTTTGCACACAGGTGCTGGGGATCTGAACTCAGGTCAGACATGTGACTCTCTCAGCCACCTACCCTGCCCTTTACTTTGGGGAGACCTCAGTTGCAGGGAGCCCATTTTAAGACATATTCTGTGCCCCTGGCTTCTTATAGCTAGAGAGACTGAGGCCCAGAAAGGAGCAGAGATGAGTTGGAAGTTTGCAAAAGCCATAGCAGAGTAAAAATGAAACTTTGGCTGCAATATTTCCATACTCAGTAAGTTTAAGTCACACATCTTTGGAGGCTCCTGTGAGCATTGCCCATGGGTTCTAAGTTGTGACAGATTAGAATTCTAATTGAAATCACAAAATCTCACTTGGCACAGAATAGGGAAAATGAAAAGCAGGAAGAAGCAGCTTCTCTCGGCTGCCTCCAGCTTCAGCATCAGAGAAGTGCGGGGACCAGTGGACCGCTTCCTTCTCTGGCATGCCCCTCAGATGGTGTGCTCATTCTAGTAGGCATCAGCTTTCTTCTTCAGGAGCCTTCTCTAACATGAGTTTGCTTCATCTCCCCTCTCATCCGCAGGCCAGATGGGGAGCCGGGTGCTATATAAATGTTTAATTGTGGCACAGTAAAAATATTTGCTTTCAGTAGCTGTAAGCTGCTGAGCAGAGGTAGGGCTGTGGACCAGAGCTGTCAGGCTTCATTCTAATAAGAGCAGAAGTGCAGGCTGATTAAATCAAATTCCCAGGAGTGTGGGGCCACTTGAATAAATGTTTCATATTGTTTGCATGATGCCATCAACTGTAACAGCTGCTTATGTAACCATTACCAGGACAGCACACCACGCCTTCCCCGGCATGGCAGAGATTTTTCATGACTCTGTAACTTCTCAGACATGCTGCTTGGGTCCCTACTGTGCTGGCATCCTGGGCAGCAGGCATAGGAGTGAGGGGCAGAAGAGAAGAAGACAGGCAGAAGCCTGTTTTATTAGCATCTCTGTCTTAGTCAGGGTTTCTATTCCTGCACAAACATCATGACCAAGAAGCAAGTTGGGGAGGAAAGGGTTTATTCAGCTTACATGTCTACATTGCTGTTCAACACCAAAGGAAGTCAGGACTGGAACTCAAGCAGGTCAGGAAGCAGGAGCTGATACAGAAACCATGGAGGGATGTTACTTACTGGCTTGCTTCCCCTGGCTTGCTCAGCTGGCTTTCTTATAGAACTCAAGACTACCAGCCCAGAGATGGCATCACCCACAAGGGGCCCTCCCACTCTTGATCACTAATTAAGAAAATGCCTTACCGCTGGATCTCATGGAGGCATTTCCTCAAGAGGGTCTCCTTTCTCTGCAATAACTCCAGCTTGTGTCAAATTGGCACATAAAACCAGCCTTTACAAGCCCCTTTGCAAATGTCCTGCTGAACTGGTTGCTTCTCCCCATCTTACCACCAGAAGAGAGAGGAGTTATCATTCCGATTTTACAGATGTGGAGACTGAGGCCAATTTTGGAAATGAAGTAAACCTATCGGAAGCCCCCAAGTGTGTGTCTGTCCCTGAGAACAAAGTGTCCATACCTCTCCTACCTGCTGGCAATGTCGGGACCAAAGCAGACCAAAGATCCAGAGGGTAGGCAAGTCCTTGTGGCTGGGTGAGGATGGTTGATAGTGAGCAAGACTCTAGTCCTGGATCGGCTGCTCTTCCTCTTCACAGAGCAGTCAGCCTCTAGTGACTTCTCACCACTCTGGACACATGGCAGCACCCAACATGATCACAATACGAACATGCCTGAGGACCTCTGGGCCACTTCTCACTCTGGGAGTTTTAAGTTGCTGCTTCCTAGGCCGAAGTCAGTTCCTTCCTTCTTAAAGGTATCATGGCGCCTCTGTGTTGAATGGAACCCTGATACAGAGCTTCAGGGGGCAGGTCACTCTGCTGAGTCTCTGTCCTCAGAGCCCGGTGTGCCTGAAGCTGCCTGTTAGTGCTGTAATTGTTAGGACTTTGGAACTGAAAAGAAGTTACTTATCGTGCACACACACATACACACATGCGCATTCGCATGGGGGCAGGGAGATGGACACATAGACAGACAGATAGACAGACACAGAGTAGGGGAGACAGACACACACAGACATACACTCAGACAGATACAGGGGCAGGGGAGGCAGACAGACAGACACGGGGGTAGGGGAGACATACACATACATACACACACGGGGATGGGCAGACAGACAGACAGAGGCAGAGAGACGGGCAGAGCTTTAATAGCATCAGCTGCATCAGCCCAGTAAACGGCTGCCCCTTCCCTACCCTTAATAACACTGTTCTCCATGTCATTTTCGAGCTCAATTTGAAAGCATGACCTTCTCCTCATTCTTTCACTTTGCCTCTACAGAAGTCAGTATCAGGACAAAATAAAGGACACCAATTGAGTCACAAAGTCACATGCACTAATCCAAGATCGGAAAGTCACTGCATGCTTGACTTGAGTGGTCAGGGACCACTGAGACTCGGTATTATCAGTTTGTGAAATGGAACAATTGCCAGCATCTAACACTCGGGAGTCTATGTGCCTGGACCTCAGTCTTCAGTGTCTGGTACACTCGGGGGTCTGGACTTCCGGTGCTGATGTCTATTGGTGCCTGACTTCCTAGAAGGAAATGTTTCTCTATCCAGATGTCCAGTGCAGCAGCAGGGAGCACTCCTACAAGGCACATGCTTACCCTGGCTCCAAGGAAGCTGAAACTAAAAGCCATCCCTCTGCCTCAGCTTGCTTAAAGTAATGGTCCTTTTGGCCTCAAGGGTGGGGGCCAGGGACCCAAGTAGTAATAAAACCACTTGCAGCTTTTGCAGCCCTAAAACTATCTCTAGGAGAAGGAGAAAGAGGCCTACTTTGACTCAGTAGGGCCAATAAGTGCCCTAGAGGCTCCATGCTCTCTGGGGACAATGCAGAAAGCACACCCCCATAGCTCTAGTGAACTGGTGCAAAAGACCACTGCAGCAGCAGCACCTGTGATAGTCATGGCCTCACTGAGGTGCTGAGAAGCAGCTCCAGGGCCTAGTGCATTGGGATTGAGCTGAACTCCTGCATCCCTAGCCCTTCCTGTGGCCTCTGAGGACCAGGACAGGAAATCATCAGCTGCAGGACTTTGGGCCGGGTACAATTTGCTTAGTTAACCTCTTTTTGTGTCTCTAGCTAAACTACCTCATTTAATCCCCATGGCTGCCCTATGGAGTAACTATCTGCTGTCCTAACTAGGAGATGGCCACGTAGTTGAGTGTGCCGGTTAGGTTTTTGTCAGTTTGATATAAAGTAGGGTCATCCAGGAAGACCTCAACTGAGAAAATGCATCTATCACATTGGCCTTCAGGGAAGTCTGTGGGGACATTTTCTTGACTAATAAGAGATTCAAGAGGACCCTGTCCAATGTGGGTGGTGCCACCCTTGGGCAGTTGGCCCTGAATTGTGTAAGAAAGCAGACTAAGCAAGCCATGGAGAACAGACAATAAGCACCATTCTTCCATGGCCTTTGCTTCAGTTCCTGCCTTGAGTTCCTGTCCTGATTTCCCTCCATGCTGGACTGTAAGGTATAAGATGAACTAACCCCTTTCTTCCCTAAGCTGCTTTTAGTCATGCTGTTTATCACAGCAAGAGAAAGCAACCTAGAGGGCTGGAGAGATGGCTCAGCAGTTAAGAACATTGACTGTTCTTCCAGAGGTTCTGAGTTCAAGTCTCAGCAACCACATGGAGGCTCACAACCATCTGTAGGGGGATTTGATGCCCTCTTCTGGTGTCTGAAGACAGTGACAGTGTACTCACATATAAAATAAATAAATTTAAAAAAAAAAGAAAGAAAGAAACCTAGGACTGTTTAAGAGTGGACTCCCAAGTATAGCTTATAGAGACTAGAGACTATAGGGTCAGCAAGAGAATCAGCTCCTCCCAGCTCAGAAAGCTCACACCCAAGCCTGTGAGTTTCCAGTAGGGATACAGGGACATGCAGCTCTCCCTGTACCAGGTCTTCCTTCACCCGTCTAGCTGCTAGTGGGCACTGTGGCTATGCTCAGACCACAACCATGGTGTCCACAGCTCTTCCCATCCTCCTAGAAGATGATCCCCACCCCTTACCACAAAGCAAGCTCAGATGGACTCCTACCACCCCGCATATCTGGATCTAATCCCTAAACCTGGAGTTGCAGGAGCCTCCCAGATGAGGCCAACAGCTTGACTTGGAATTCGATATTTTCAGGACACGGTAAAAAGAAAATATATTATTAGGGCTTATAAATGTTCCTCCTTTTGGCAGTTTGAATGAAAATGGCCCCACAGGCTCATGGGAGGTAGCACAATCCGGAGGTGTGGCCTTGTTGAAGTAGGTGTGGCTTTGATGGAGAAAGTGTGTCACTGGGGACTGGTTTTGAGGATTCAGATGCTCACGTTGGGTCCAGGGTCACTCTCATTTCTGCTGCCTGTGGATCTAGATGTAGAACTCTCAGCTACCTCTCCTGCACATGTCTGCCTGCGCACTGCCAAACATCCCACCTTAATGACAATGGACTAAACCTCTGAAACTCTAAGCCAGCCCCAATGAAATGTTTTCCTTTATAAGAGTTGCCGTGGTCATGGCATCTCTTCGCAGCAATAAAAATTCTAAGACATCAGGAGTGACAGATACCCTGCTTTACCTTCCTCATGAAACCTCACAGTCCACCTCACCTAGTAATGCTTTCTGCATGCATGGCTCTCCACTGTGACAAAATTACCTGAGATATCACAGAAGAAAAAAAAGGTTGAATTCCAGACATTGTTTCAGAGGGTTTTATAAACC
>JADRCH010000008.1:11509017-11635935 GCA_019843965.1 Rhynchomys soricoides
AAAAAAAGGTTGAATTCCAGACATTGTTTCAGAGGGTTTTATAAACCACGATTAACTGGATTTTTATCATCCTTGTGGCTTGTGGCCAGTAGAGCAAGTGGAGGAGAACAAGGAAGGCAGACAAGCGGGGGCTTGGGTCAAAGCCATGTCTCCAATGACCCACATTCCCACCACCAAGCCCCATCCTCCAAAAGCCACCTCTCAACAGCATCAATTATCCTGCACATGGGCCTTTGGGGACCATTCCAGGTCCAAACCATAGCATGTATGGAACCGGACTTGTGTATAATGTGGTCTTTAGGAATTTTCAATTTTTCTCCCACAGTTCTGAGTATAGATCTATAGGCCTGAGACATCCTAAGCCATCAGCCTACCAAGCTGCATCCCTAACTCTGACTTTGATTGTTATGAAAACAACATTCCATACTGACTGAGTTCAGCACTGAGGAACACACTACCTGATTCAAGCCCAGCAACAGCTCTACCAGCTCAAGACTCTGTGGGTCTGACTACTGTCACATCAGCAGTCACAGGCTGGTGTGTCAGCTGTAGACATCACAGCCTCATAAATCCAAGAGGAAAACAAGTGGATTTCTCCTTCAGTGCTCCCTGACAATGCTTAAGTAGATAGAACCCAGGGCCTGGAACATCCTGAACAAAGATTCACCTTAGGAAGCCTGGGTCCCTGTTGAGTGGATCCCAGTGGAGGAAGAAGCTGTTTTTAAAAAGTGACCAAAGGGGTTTTGTGAGAAAATGTGCAAATCTCAGTTCATAGGAGGTGACTTGGAAATAGCAGCCATGGTGATTTTATGCATTTCAAGCTGGGTCATGGTCTCACAGGATCTTGGTCAGCCCTTCCTTTAACAATCTGTCCACTGTCCTAGAATGTCTGAACTTACTCAGTCTCTGCGTCTTCCACCCAGGCTGGCTGAGCAGGCCGGTTTTCCTCCACTCCTGTCCATGCCAGAGTCAAATCAGAGAAATGGATTCTAATTCTGGTACTTGAGGAAGGCAGCCTCCTTTCACAGGCAGTTGGGCTGGGAAGTGAAGCATCACGCTTCCAAGCTCACTGCAAGCCAGGAGGCTTCGCTGAAGCTGTCTCAGCACCTAGTGCTCCCACACTTGCTCCCAGTGCTCCACACACTTGCGGGTGGTAGACACACACTCAAGCCCCTTCAGAACCCTAGCAGGGACTCCAGAAGGTTCAGCACACCCAGCACATGCCCTGCCCTTCCTTTTCTTTCTGGTGGTGTGGTACAGGAGTCCCAGGAAGGAGGTGGTGGAGCAAGCTGGCAAAGTCTTTCCTGTCCTCTGCCTGCCAGTTTAACTCTCCCTCAGAGGCAGAGTTAGACTCTAGCAAGTCACCTCAGGCCAGGAAGGAAGAGCTCACCCTCACCCTATCCATGTTAAGGACAGGCTGTGGACACAAATGATGAGTCCTCCCTCAGGGAGTGCTCCAAGCATCCTCTTCTCATCAAGTTCTCAGGGTAGCTCCTCCCCCTCTGGAAGTCTGAGGCTCTCTGCTTGAGTTCCCCATGCCACCAAGTGTCAACCAAAGCTGGGCTCCTGGACCCCGAGGCATTTGAACCAGGCATTGCTGCCTGGTTCTGCCATCTGACTGCAGAACACACAGCTCGGTATATTTCTCCTCTCTGTGACAGTTTCTTCTCCCTCCTTTCTCTCTGTGCTTTTTCCGCCTCTGCCCTGTGCCACCCTGTCAATCCCTCCTCCCATCCCCCTAGGACAGCTGTCCACTCTCTACCCTGAGGCTCCTGTCGGGCAGGTTGTGTGAACATATTTCAGCACAGTTTTTGTATATACTGTTTTCTTTCTTTAAAAGATTTAAACCTATTCTAAATAGGTGAGGATTTGTCTGCCGAAAACACAGGCTTCTCTCTGCATGTTGGGCAGGCAAGCAATTCTGTAAAAACTGTAATGGAGCTGGAGATCTGGATCTTTCCTGAACCCGAGTCCTAGCAGCAGAGAGATCTCATCCTTCCCTTCCAAAAAGCAGAGTCCTCTCTGCTCTCATGTATGTCCCATCTGTCCCAGCAAACATTACTGACAGGTTTTACTGAGAAACAGACCAGTTACAGCAAAACCACTCAGCGGAGATGATGCACCCAAAGCATTCGGAAGTATTCTTGGCATCCAGCTGTTTTTAATAAGTATTTGGTAAATCATCTGGCTATTCAAAAAGAAAAATCAGTGGATACACTCAGTGCAGATCTAGCAGGACATGAGAAGCTGTGGTTTCAGAGAATATCATGAGTCCATATTTTGGGGGGAGGTTCCGGTGATGTAAGAACCAGCCCAAATCAGAGGGAACAAATCTAAAGCAGTGATTTGATGCTAACTAGGAAGTGTGCTGCTTTATCCTAGGGACCTTCTAGGGCAAGATGTAAGGAGTCACGTTCAAAAGCATGGCCCTGAGCCAGGATCTCCATGTGTGTTGTTGTTGTTGTTGATATTATTTCAATCCTGTGATGCCAGAGCCAATCCTACCCTTTTACAGAAGGGAAACCTATTTTATTAAGGAGCTAGACATTGTTCATATAGCCACCCAAATAAATACCAGATAAATTCTCCCTGGAGAAACAGAATGGGGATGTACAATGTTGTAAAAACCAAGTGGTAAACCCAGGTTTCAGGAGACTGAGGCAGGAGGATTTTGAGTTTAAGGTCAGCTTCAGTGAGAGTCTTTTTTAAAAGAGACAATTGATCTGAGATCTCAGTGATAAGTCTGAAACAAGGGTCGGTGGAGGGAAATGCTCTCAGTGGCTCCATCTTAGATGGAGTATATCAACCCCCAGGAATTCATGACCTGGGTTTGTGCCAGTCCTGCTAAATGATAGGACCTGGACATCCATGTCTGTGAAGTAACTATTTGGACTGGTACACAGAGTGGAGATTTTCACCAGAGCATCTTCATTCACAAAAATGTGTTTTGACACTTTATGGATGAACTGTTGAGATGGAACAACCTGGAGGTCCAAAGCTCATACGTTCTCTGACAATCCAGAGCCACTAAGAGTTACTGTGAAAACCCTCAGCATCACTGCTGCTGTTACCATCTCTGTCCAGATGGCCACCTGGGTCCAACTTCAAAGGAAGGAAGGAAGCTTTGGTGAGGCTTCCTGCTGCCACACACTATGCTAAACCCTGTGGTTGGTTCCACTTCATGTTTAAGAACTCAGAGAAAAGGTATGATCCTAATACTTTACAGATGAAGAATCTGAGGCTCAGGACAAAGTTCCAGCTTTCCTGGGGTCTTATGGCTCACGGGGACAGCTGAAGGACTCCTTCCGCTCCCATCTGACTCCAGAGTCCACACTTGAGACCTCTGCACCCCTACCCAGACAAGCCTCCCACTGGCCTCAACTCTCATCCCCTTCCTGGATGACTGCTGGTGGGTTCTGAGGCATTGGTCTGTAAGTTGTCTTCTTTATCAGAGTAGTTGGGTGAAGGAGCCACGAAGAAGGCACACTGTCTGAATTCAAACCCTGCTTGTGTGCTGTGTGATCTCAAACTGCGGTATTTGGATTTGGTTTTGTTTTTTTCCTACAGCATGAAGATAATATTAGTACAACACCAGAGCCTGTGAAGGTTTTCTGAAATGAGCTAACGGTGGATAGGCTCAAGAAAGGAAAGGGCATGCAAATGTACCTCATCCTCATAGTGTAACAGGAGAACAATTAGCAAATGCCCCAGTGGAGCTCAGACGATGCACTACTTAACCTTTGCTTCACCATAACCATGGCAACGGACAGAACGGACACAACAACTGAAAAGAGGCAAGTTTACTTTGGCTCCTGGTTTCAGGGGACTCCAGTCCATAGTGACGGAGAAGGCATCTGAACGAGGAACGTTCACAGGGGCAGGAGATTACAGCAGAGGCTATGCACGCCACAGTGGACCAGGAAGCAGAGAATACTCCAGGAAACAGGGCCAGCATAACCCCCCAGTGACTCACCTTTACCAGCTCAGCCCCTCTAGAACCTCGTGAAGATTCCAGAGCCTCCAGCACTACCCGCTGGGGAACATTCAGAGTCAAACCACAGAGTCAAACCACAGCAAATGTTTATATATAGCATCCTGTATGGATGAGAGCATCAGAGGACAGCAACAGCTAATGGACCAGACAGTGCTGTATGAATGATTGGGCTGAGGCAGACTGGTTTGTAAATACACTAGGGAAGGCAGGAGGTAGTACTGCCCTATGAATTAAAATTGACTTCTGTCATTGTGCTTTATTCTTTGACAATTTCATAACTTCATATAATGAATTTTATTAATGTATACTCCCACCATCCTTTTATCCCTCCCCATTGAAGCTCGTTTTCCTTCTAAGAAGTCATCTCCTGCTTTTATGTCTCCTTGTATGTGTGGTCCACTGAGTTTAATTAGGGTTGCTTCCAGGAGCAGGGGTGTGTGTGCTGAGGAGGAGGTGTTTACTGCATCATGCATGATTTGTCAGTGGCTACATAACTGAAGAAAATCGTCCCTCCACACCAACCATTAACTGCCAGTAGTTCCTCTACAGTGGTAGGGCCTCGTGACTCCCCCAATCTATGACATAAAAGAAAGGTTGGCATCTTGCCTAGATGGAGGGTTTGCACTCAGAGTTAATCTTGAACTAAAAATGAAATGTCTTCCCCGGGTGTAGAGGACAACTTCTAGTTCTCTGGAATCTTCCCTGTGTTTAATAAGATTCTTAGGAAGAGTTTCAGTTAACTGCATTTCTTTTCTAGGGCATTGCATGAGTCACACAAGAAAGTCCATTTCCATGTCTGTCAAGAGAAAGAGAACTGAGAGATGGAAGATGGTAGGAGACCTTCCTCAGTTCCAAGACTCCCTCTCTGCAGCTCAGCATGTCAAAGTGCTGAACTTTGGGTATTATTTTTCAGGCTCCAAACCTACTAAGTTTATAAACACACTCGCATGCACACACATGTGCATGCACACACATGCGTTTTGAAAGGTGGCATGAGTGTATCGTCAATGTTCAGTTAATGCTAGACTCTGTTAGTGTTTCTCTGGGGTCTGAAATCAACTCATAAATTATGTGGCAACTCACACAGAGGACATTATGTCTCTCCTCAGAAATCAGGGGTGGAAATTTGAAGAAGTAATGCTCAGGCATTCCGGCACAGGTGGCAAATGTACCTGTGTCCTCCTGCATGAACTGACCTATGGGCAGAAAGCTCTGCCATGCATGGCCCCTGCAGGTAGAAAGAATGGCAGGCAGAAACATGGGGTGACCAGAAGGGTGAAATGGCAAACCTCCTCCAAGAACAGACTGGAAGAGAGTGCCCAGCTCCTAGCCAGCTGCCCTTGCAGCTCCTAAGGTACATACCACTGTCAGAAAGGGCCAGCAACAGCCAGTTCCAGTAATGACCAGCAGAGGGAGGCACAGGCCAACTTCTACACTCCAGCCTAGTGTTCTTTTCCCAGTGAAATTTGACTAAGTCTACAATCCTGTTTTGTGTGCCTCCTTGCTGACCCCTACAGGAGAAGAGTCTTGGATTAATCACAGATAGACATCTTTTTCCGTCACAACGTGTTATTCCAGAGCAATGCTATCAGAGTCTAGCATTAATTGTTCTCAAGGCTCCTTCGGCCCAAAATAATCTTCATCCCCAGGTGGATATATTTCACGATATCTTTCAGCCTGCTTCAAAATTTTACTTCAAACAAGAGTGAAGCCTTGAATTCTTGTTCAAAGAATAAACAACCCCCCACTCCCATGTCCGGGAATCTTCATCTGTGAGGTAGACTGGAAGGGGTAGCCATTAGCCATTCTCGTTGGCAAATTTGGAAGGTCAGTATTTGAGCTTGGTGCACCAAGCTGTCTCCCAGGAGGAAGTACAAGGTTTACAAAAGGCTCCAGTTCTGACTTGTTATGCCGAGATAACCTCTGCAAACTCAGAGATGAGACGTCTTCTCCATCAGTCCTACCTGGGGAGTTCCAGGAGTCCTAAGCAAGGACCCCTGTGCAGAAGCAGGGTCTAGGGATCAGAGGGCTATGGTCTCAGATTATGGCACACAGAGAACACAGGAAAGATGCATGTTCTTTCGAGAATCAGGGGCATCCTTGCCTGAGCTGGACTGCTCCCATACCCACACCCACATTCTGAAACAGACACTGGGGCTGTGGTTGCTCCTCCACCTCAGTCTAGCACCTGCCCCGACCCTCGTTCCCCACAGGCAGTCACTGATGGACCCTACAATGAACCAGTTCTAGGTAAAGCAAGAATTTTTTTTCTCGCTTCCAGCTGTACTGCAGAACTCTGAAGTAAGCAAAGGGGCAGGAGAATCCCTGCATTTTCCCAAGCTCCCCCTGGCAGATATAGAGGCCCATGAAGTTAGTGAGTGGCTGCTATAGGCAAAGAGAAGAGAAAATAGAATTCTACAACAGTTCATTAATGCAAGCGAAAGGGAAGAGAGCTATTGTGAACATATGCCAGGCCACTCGAGACCTACCTGACAAGAGGTGACATCAGAAGCAGATGAAGAACATTCCAATATTAGACAGAGGCCTTAGCTTCGAAGGTCAGCAGCCTCCTGCTGGGTCACAGGAGCACACACTAGGCTTGTGGCCAGAACTGTAGAGTCCACCTGTCCTACTCAGTGATTCTCAATCCTCATGGGACTGGGAGGCTCTGGAAACTCGGGTGACTGCATTGCACCTCAGCACTGATTCAGAACATCTAGTGGGGAGGCAGAGAGTTCCGTGTCAACATGCATGAGTGTGAGCATACAGGTGAGTTCACACATGTGAGTATGAGCATACATGTGTACTGGAAGAGTTTCAGACCAGGAATTTGCTTACAAGCCTCATTTCTAGCTAGAGGGTAAGACTAGACCAAAAAAGAATATTGCCACCTGACTATCTCCTTAAAACACCCACATACTACACACATATACAGCACACATACATACACACATAGACAAACATACATATACCACACATGTGCACACTCAGACACACACATGGACACACATATCCACAGATACATACATACACACCTATATACAGACACACAGACACACATACTATACAAATACACACATACAAATACCACACACATATACACATACATATACATGCACACACATATACATACACATACACACATATAGACACATAGAAACACATACACCCAGAGACACATACGCACATGGATACTCACACAGACACACATAAACATACACACACTATACATACATACATACACACACCTCTACACACACACACACACACATACATACATACACATACCTACACACACATACATACATAAACATACATATATACACAGACACTCATACATGCATGCAGACACAAACATACATTCACACACAGACACGCACATACCCCACACACATACACTGCTTTCAAAATGCATCTGAGGGAGAGAAAAGATGCTTTCTCACCCTTAGTGAGGTTCACAGCTGAGGCTTCAGCATAAGAGGAGAAAATCACAGTTTCTTGGTATTATGTTTCAAGAGCTTCCCGAAATGAAGAGCCAAAGCAACAGGGAAACAGGTGTGTCCTTATGTCAATCATGATGTGAGAACTTGTGACTGAACAAAGGGGCTGTGATTTGATGATCACAAACAGGGGACTCATCAAGGCTGTTTGTCCTGGCGCTTCTGGGTCCCTGCATCTTCTATGATAACGACCCTCTTCTGGAGGCTTCATAAAGAGGTGACTCTTCAGAGACAATATCTACTCACCTCACAGTGAGAGCCAAGGATCCTTTTATGGCTGGCTTCCAAGGAAGAGGAGGAAGGGAGAGGGCTGCATCGTGACTTTGCTTCTGCAGTTCTCTCAGATGCCAAGGCATGTTTGGGCAGAAGCATCCTGCATGCTGTCCCATGTATGGGCTTCCCACATGCCAACCCTTCATGGCCTTAAGAGCATGTTTAATAAGATTGTCCTCAAAATAGATGTACAGACCTGTTCAGGAGCTCAGAAACTTAGAAAGTTAGGGAGAGAGAGAGAGAGAGAGAGAGAGAGAGAGAGAGAGAGAGAGAGAGATATCCCGGGATATACAGGCCAGGCCAGAGGTGGGCTGGAAAGGCTTTGAAAGACCTCAATAAGCTAAGAGAGAAAGAGGGAATGCTGGGAAGACCACAGCATCCCCTTCAGCACTGGCTCTGGTATGAGCCCTAAGTGGCCCTCTGGACAGGGTCTGTGGCAGGAAGGCAGAACTCCTGCCCTTGTTCACTCTTGTCAGTCGCTCACTCCTGCACCTGGTCTTTTCTCAGTCTTAACAGGCTTAGGTGCAGTGAGGCAGCAGAGCATACTAGAGAGTGAGCAGTACTCTGGTCAGGTTGGACTATATGATACCCCCTCTCCCCAGCCCACTGCTACTCTGCCAGCTCCTTTGATCTATGAGAGAACCTCACTTGTTTTTCAGTGTTCCTTAGCAAGGCTGCCTTGACCCACATATGAGCCCCAGCCTCTCCTCCACCCTGTGGTGACAGGCAACATTCCAATCCCACTGGCCTCAGCATGCTCTCTCATCCCCTTTCCTCGAGAGAAGATTCATAACATCCCAAAGCCACCCACACTCTTCCCCACCCCAAGTCTTTGCACAGCACCCTTCACTTCCATGCGCTTCTCTGATGCCTCAACTGTAGAAGTACTGCCACCCGGTACCTCTGCTGCCTACTCCCATCAGCACCTTGCACTGAGCAGGGGCCTCATGTGTCTGCAGTGTATTTCCCCACACACTTGGGACACAGTCCATGCTGCACTAACTCCTTGGATCCCTCTCACCACGCCCAGCACTCCCACTTGGACATCTGCATGCTTCTAACATTCTGTGCGAAGGGAACTTTCTGCCAGCCAGGTTCTAATGATGGGATGAGCCGCTGTGAATTAATTGACCAGGGGTAGATGAACACTAGGGGAACTTGTTTCGTTCACAGGCATTATGGAGATTAAAGAACTGGGACAGGAGCTTGTATATCATCAACTAGTTGGAAAGGAGGTAGGGTTAGGATTTCAGTGGGATAACTTAAGGCTTGGTGACCCAAGTTTCTTGGAAGATCAAGGCTTTAGAATAATCTTTTCTGCTTGAAGATGCCCTGGCAGAGGGATTGTGGCATTACTAAGCCAAAATGCTTGAAACTGCTGGCTTTTATATGAAGAAAAAATTTTACCTAGCTAACAGTTTTAGAAATATACAGTCCAGTAAGTCATTGGCTGTGATGAGGGTGTTCATGGGGGGTTCTCATGTCATCTCATGGTTATGGGAGAAGAGCATGAAAAAGAGAGAGAGGGACCGACAGATACAAAGACACAGAGATAGAGAGACAGAGACATAGACAGACAGACAAATAAACCAACAGACACAGGGAAACAGAAAGACAGAGAGACAGAGATCATAAGGCAAAACAGACAGACAGAGGGATTGGTCTCGCTCCCTTTAAACCAAATCACCATAAATTATAAACTCAGGGTCCTGTGAGGACTACCTAA
Source organism: Rhynchomys soricoides (assembly GCA_019843965.1). Taxonomy (NCBI): domain Eukaryota; kingdom Metazoa; phylum Chordata; class Mammalia; order Rodentia; family Muridae; genus Rhynchomys; species Rhynchomys soricoides. Next base: position 11,518,511 of record JADRCH010000008.1, read on the forward strand.
TCCTTTCAAGAGCAGCACACTGAATAACCCAACCAACACACCTTAATGGTCCCACTGGGTCTCCCATGGTCACATGGTGACCAAGCCTCCACCACACGAAGTCAATGGAGAAAAGCCACATCCAAAGAACAGCAGCAACTGAGGTCCAAGTGTGCTGCCCTGGGCAGAAAGGAGAACCTTGGGGGAGAGGCTCACCCTGCAGCTGCTCTAACTATGTATTCACAGCTTAAAATAACCTTCCTGCCAAATCAGTGACTTCCCACTGTCATTGTCACACTCTGGAATCCTGTCCCAGGAGAGGGAGCTGCCTTTTCAGTGCTTAGCACCTGGAGCCTTGGGAGAGCATAGTCAATCCTCCCGGGGATCACAGCCACCATGCAAGAGTGGGAGAGCATGCATCCCTTGCCTTGAGGTGGGCCAAACCCTGGGGTGTCATTGAGCCTTGTGGGGTCTCTGCAGTGTCAGACTCAAGCCTCAGCCTGGCCAGCATCACACAACTCATGTCCCTGTGTGCATCTCAGTGCCTTCCACTAGAAGTGCTATGTCAGTGAATCACTGCCCAGTGTCTGGACTCAAGGTCTGTAACTAGGGCTCTGGTGTGATTTGTATCCTCCAAATGCACATGAAACCTAGTCCCCATTCCGACATATCAAGAGGCAGGATCAGGTGAGGCTATTAGGTATGATTAGGAAAAGTCCTCACTCAAGGACTAATCATTCTTGTGATGGATGGACCGTATGAGGCTTCTGTGACAATCTGGCTAGTTCATTCCATCGCTCTGTTTCTCACCATGTGGTGCTCAGTCCCAGGACTCTATATCAGCAATAAGGCCACCACTATATACGGTCCTTTGGCCTTTAAATTATGAGATGAAATAAGCCTCTTGTCTTTATAACTTAGTCTGTGGTGCTGTGCTATCAGCAACAGAGAACAAACTCAGAGTTTTTCTGTGTTTTCCCTCATACCCCAAGATGTGAAGACTGGAGAGCCGCAGCCTTGAAGCAACACTAGACAATCATAGTGATTTCTGGAACACTGGGTGCCTTCCATTGCCACCCACTACTGCCTGTGATTTTTCCCCCCCTCCCCCGTGGCTCTCCCTCCACTGCTTCTGTGCTTTCAGGGGCCAGAGAATTGGGAAGGAGTGGTTTGGCATCTCCAGGGTAAACCCAAGAACCAATCAGAAACCCTGGACTCCCCTCCCCTTCCTCTGCTCCCTGGTCCCAAGCTGCCAAAGCAAGTAGGAATGGATTTTAATCTTGCAAATTGCAGCTTTGTAAAGCTAAGAAAGCAAGTGGTTGCAGGTGAGGGAGGAGGCTACAGCCTTGGCCATATGCCCAGACCCTGTGCTGCCTTCAAAGAAGGTCCCCTTGCCACCTGCCACTACAGCTCATTCTCAGACCATGTCAGGAAGCCTGGTGTGATATGGGGGTGGTACTCAGGGGACACTTGGCTTCTGTCCATCTATCACTTCTGGCTGATTGTCAGTAAGAGGCTTGCTGCTTGCTGGTGTGAGAGGCAGGGAGTCAAGTTTGACTATGTTCAAGGGCCAGCCTGAGCTAAGCTTACAATGGGATCAATGAATGCTGCTCAGAGGAATTCTAGGTCTGGGGAAGCACCCCCTCAGTATTTCAGGGCTGGGGACAACTGGAATGGAATGACAAGCCCTGGAGGCTTGAAGCCACTCTCCCCTTTCACCTTATCAGCAGCAATCCATGGTTCTATCATGGAAGGGCACCCACCTGGGGCAGGCTACTCAGTGACCTGCTCACCAGGTAATCTGCCAGTCTTTAGGTAAGCTTGCAAAATCTGAAGAGCTTATAACAGTAAGGGGTTTCTCTCTTCTTTCACAGGGCCAGGGTTTGTCTGACTGCCCAAAGAGGGCAATCAGGTTGTCACAAGCCACAATGTATCACTGCCTACAAAAATCCCAGTTCTGACAGTTCAGAAAGTTACTATGTAAACAGTGTTGATACAGAGATAGTTAGGCGTGGGGCAGATAGCTCAGTTGATAGCTCGGACTCAAATTCAATCCTCAGAAGCCATGGAGAGAAAAGCTGAGTGTTGTAAAATGCACTTATGAGTCCATCTTTGGGGAGATAAAGCAGGGTGGATCCCTGGGCCTCACTAGCCAGCCAACTTAGCCTACTCAGAGTGTTCTGGGTTAGTGAGGGACTGTTTCAAAGTGAATGGCACCTGAGTTAGAATATATTGGGTGGACCGATAACTTCCACACGTACACACATGTGCACCTGCAATGTGCTTGCACACACACACACACACACACACACACACACACACACACACGGTAGTCAAGTTAAAATGTCGTCATTAGGGTGGATAGGATGGGACTAGTACTGGTGTGATTCTCAAACAGATTAGAAGGCAATGAAGCCTTAAGACTCAAGGAAAGCATCATCTGTATGCTGAAAAAGAGGCCTTAGAAAGGATTCACCCTCGAAAAACCAAAAAAAAAAAAAAAAAAAAAGATTCACCCACACACTAAGCTGCCATCTACCTCAGATCTTTGAGGCAATGCCTGACTGTTAAGCCACCCTGCACTGGTATCTGTGATGTCAGCCTGAACAACCTGTTACAAGGGGTCAGATAAGAGAAAACAAAGAGAACAGATCCCCAGCAGGGCTCAGCTGTTTCACAGATTAGGGCACTGGGGGTCTGGCTTGGAGGCTGGGGGCCCACCAAAGTCACAGAGCCACTTAGAGGAAAAGAGAAACCAACACAAACTGGGTCTTGGTACCCTCCTAGGAGACCTGTGGGGGTCCTGTGGGCATCTGGATGCTGAGCAGACAGGTGGGCATAGCTTCAAAGAGAGTCTGGTTTTGTTCAGCTGACAGAGCTGCAGTGTGCATAACATAAAACAAGACAGTTGGTTTCCATCAACAACAAAATTACCCACTCACTTTAAAAAAAAACCCACTCCCACGGCACTGTTGAAACGTGGTAAAGAGAGTATCTCTGTAACAGGACTGCGTGTCCCAAGACCTTACTGGATTTCTATACTACATGTGCTACAGGATCCTAGGTGTGCTCTGTTTTTTTCCTGTACACACATATGTACACCTCACAAAGTTTAATTCATACATTAGGCACTGTAGGAGATTATCAAACTACTAACAAGAAAAACAATGATAACAATATATGGTTATTTACTATTTTATATAATTATATATTATTTATTATATAAGTTATATATACAGTCTCTCTCAAAATATCTTATTATAGTTTAACCATTTAGCTTAAAGCACCTTCAGGTTTCTTTGTGTATCTGGACTGCAGGAATCGCCACTCTTGTTCTTTGAATTATTAAGTCAGAGCACTGCATAAGCAGTGTAATACCATGTCAGAAAATCTGATAGCCAAAAATACTTCTAGGTGACCGATGGGCAGGTAGCATATACTCCATGGAGACTATGGAAAAGTGGATGACTTGTGAGACAGAGCAAGCAACAAGAGATTTCACACTATGCTTTTGAGAATGTCATGAAATGCTAGACTTATACCTTATTTCTGAAATTTTCTATTTAACAGTCTTAGGCTATGGCATAACCACAAAAGCAGAAGTGCAGATAAAGAGATATGGCTGCATTCAAGGGTCATACTGGTTTGAATGAGAATGCCCCTCCCATTGGGTCCTGTGCTTGAATACATGTTCTTCAGTCCATGGAACTGTTTGGGAAGGATTAGAAGGCGTGGTCTTGTTGGAGGAGGTTTGTCAACAGGGGTTAGCTTTAAGGCTTCAAAATCCCCCTGCCATTCCCACTGTCATCTCTGTGTCCTGTTTGTTGATCTAAATGTGAGCTTTGGACTCTCAGTTCCAGTGCTATGGTCTGCCTGTTGCCATGTTCCCCATCCATAATAAGCTGGGCTCCTGAACCTCTGGAACCATAAGCCCTAACTAAATGCTTCCTTCTGTAAGTTGTCTTATGCATGCTATGACAACTTATCACAGCAATAGAAATGTAACCAATGCAAGCAGGGGGAGCTGAGACAGCTACAGATGCAACCACAGTGGACCCTGAATACCACGTGGACAAGGAGGGGTTTGTAGCCAAAGTAAGGGTAGAAAATGACCAAGAGGAACCTGTGACCATGGAAAGGGTTTATTTGATGAACAATGGACAACAGTGCAGTGTGTTTAGTGTTCAAATTCCTCTGCTGCACCTTGGATTTGTGGCAGAACTTGGGCCTCATCTTGCCTAGTACCTTTAATTGGGGAAATCATAGATGACTCAAGGGTTGAACCAAATTAAATCAGCTTGAAGATGATGGGAAGTGACAGGTCTTGTCCTGGGATCAGACTCCACCCAGGATGGTAAAGATGGCCCCATGAGTCAGTTCGTTGGGAATTCCATATTTAGTATAGAACCTAGGTTCCTCTGTCCCAAGCTCCATCCCACCTCTCCAGCTATGATGCCGGTGCCCAGTCTCCAACCAGCCTTCCCCAGCCTGGGCCCCTCCTTCCCATGCCTGTCCAGGGCTCCTTCCATTCCACTGCCTTCCTTCCCCATCAGAGATGGCACACCTGCCTAGGGCATGGATTTCAGTCTGCAGCCTCCATTGCACAGGAAAGGTGAGCTCCTTTATTTCATACACCTAAACATTATTTTCCATAACTGCTTCTCCAGGTGTCATTCCAGGCTAGTGGTGGCCTGAGGACACTGTCAGTGATGCCATCGGATCTCCTAGCTCCTCTGTGTCTGACTTCTTACAGACTGTGAGAAGTCTGTAAGAGGCAGAGAGAACAGGGCACCTCTGCAGGGAAGCTTTGTAATTCAGACAACAGGCTGGCTCCAGGAAGAGAGAACAAAGGGACGTCTGAGGGGGAAGAGACAGCTCTGTGCACACCCCTGCTGAGAGCCACGTGGCTGCTTTGAGCCTCAGAGATGGTGAACCCACCATGCACAGAATTTGTGTCTGAATTCACTTTGGTACCTCTGTGTGGCAGGCCTTCAGTGATTTTTCTCTTCTGGTCTAAGGACTCAGATAGCAGAGCCAAAAATCATAGGAGACAAGAAGCATCTGCAGCCCTTGGAGCCCTGTCTGGACCCTCCCTGAGGGTTGGTTGCTTGGAGCTGATCACAGGCTTGTTTCAAGAGAGAATGAGATTGTCAAATGAACAAGACCGTGTGAGCTACTGTGTACTTCAGCAAACCTCACTGCCACAGAACCTCAGCTGACTCGGGAGCTTTATTGAGCACTGTCACCAATGGGCATGCATAATAAGGTGGTTAAGTCCACCCTAATTTGGCTACTTACAAGCTATATGACTTCCCCACAAGCCTCTCTGTTTCTGGGAGTTTCTTGTAAAGCAAACAGCATGGGAAGACCTTAGGGAAGGAGCTGCAGCATCTGGTTAGGAAGGAGTCTATGCCCTGTCAACCTTAAAGAAGATGGAGAAGTCATCAGGGCCATATCCCCAGGGTCCAGGAGCCTGGTGGCCATTATTTCTGCTAGAAGGGATACACTAACATTGGCAACGAGGGCATTAATCAGGTCCCTGTCCTACTCTGAGCTGTATTCTCTCTCCTGCAAAGGATTCTGGGGATGCCCTTCCAGGAGTCAGCCTAAAACTAGGTCTGCATGTTGAGTTAACAAAAGGCCTTCCTCGTGTGCAAGAAGACTGGCTCCAAGGAGCATCTTGTCTAGCCCAATTGGGTTGTAGACCCTTAGGAACCTAGCAGCTTCTCATTTCTGCCAAGATCATCTAGAGATGATGTTACTCACTGAGTCCTGTGATGCCTTCAATATCATCTCTTAGGGTAGAGGTCTCTGTGTTGGGAGAAAGAAGAGCAGATTTCAAACAAGATCTTGAGCCCAAGCATGGATCAGGAGAACTCAGAGCAGAGTACAAGTCTGGACAGCGACTAGTGTGTGAGAGCAAGCTTTCTGATGTGGTCTAGGGAACATAGACTACTTTGTGTGCAGGAATCATTTCTCAAACCCCCTGAGAAACAGCCATTTGTCTTGTCCTTGAATTACGCTTCCCAGAGGAGATTCAACTGCGTTATATAGTCATGTGTTTAATGGTGAAAATCTCCAGGCCAATCCCACTTTTTTTCATTGGTCCCTTGGCTGTAGGCTTACATATTTTAAAACCTACTTTAATAAGGGTTCTTAACTGCTTTAACCTCCCTTCTAGCCCACCACCCACCAGAGGTAGTGGGAAGGAAAGGTTAATAGGGCAAAGGGGGTGTGGCCCTGTTTAGAAATAGTTCTTTGGGGCAATTCCAATATTCATTGCCAGGATATCAGCAATTCAATTCACACAAATCAACAAGGATAGCTCAATACATTTACAAACACTATTCACAAATCAGCAAGGCCATTTTGATCCAAAAGAAACCACAAGGCTCTGTCAATTGCTCCAAGACAGTGGAAGTGGCAAGAAGCCACCAAAGTATCACAAGAAGTTCTATGGTGTATTTCTCTCTATGAAGTCACAACAAATGATGATCAGTAGGAAAAGACAAGGCAAACCAATACCACGGTGTCATCAGTGAAGAACAGCATCAGCAAAGCCCAAGGAAGACCAACAAAGAGTGGCAAGGCAAACCAATGTCACACAACATGGTCCACTGTCTGTTGGGTTATGCTTATACACTTTCCAAACACCACGCGTTCTCTCAAGCATCTGTTCTAGCAAAGCATCACATGCCCCTTTTCCAGGCAACTTCCAGAAAAACACCACATGTCTTTTCAGCAAAATGTCCTCTCATAAGACAGTTCCCGGAAAAACACCACATGACACAACTGTGTCTCCAAAGAAACCAGAAATTTCCACTTCACTTGGCCTTTGCAATGCCTTTTTCTATGATCCATTTGGTTTCCAAGCCCTCACCCTGGCTTGAACTATGGACTTGTTTCAACTCATTTTTTGTTGCCGTAACAATATCAGGTGCTTGGTAACTTCTAAGGAATCTTTTTTTGGCTTGTGTTTCTGGATGCCAAGACACCCCAGAGTGACTTATATCTGTTCAGAGTCTAGTGTGGCCTTTTAAATGCAGAAGAACAAATGAACGTGTACAGAAGAGACAGAAGAGGAAGGGTGTACTTGCTATGGAATGACTGACAAGGACTAAGTAGAACACTTGCTCACTGCTATGAGAATTAACCAAGTCTTGAGAGAAAGGTGTTGGTTTCTCCTAGGAGCTAATGACTTCCAGCAGGCTCACCGTCTCTCAGCATCATCACATTGGGGGCAGAGAGGTCAACACAGGGCTTTGTGGAGACTCACTCACAGTACAAGGCTCTCTACTTGATGTGAAATAGCAGGCAGGCTTAAGCTCACTGGAAGTTTCCCTAGAGGTAAAAGAAATACTAATTGAGAGGCATTCAGAAAAGTCAGGTATTTTTATGTGGCAACAAAACTCTCTGTCTTCAATACTCCCTGGGTGGTGATCATGTCATCCTTTAGTAATGGACAGAGTTGCTCCTTCTTATTACCACATTGACCATCTGCCGGCTCCTTTTGAACAGGAGGAAGAGTTAGAAGGGCTAAGGGGTATTTTGCCCACATAGAAGCCACATACCCCTTCTATTTAGGACAGTGGTTCTCAACTTTCCTATGGCTGTGACCCTTTAATACAGTTCCTCATGTGCTGACCCCCCCAGGCAATTTCATTACTACTTAACAATTGTAAATTTGCTACTGTTATAGATCTCAACGTAAATAGATGTATTTCTGGATGGTCTTGGGTGACTCCTGTGAAAGGGTAGTTTGACCCCCAAGGAAGGAGCTGTGCCCCACAGGTTGAGAACCACTGAACATACTCTGGGCACCAAGATACCAGGCCCTACACAGGCTGCGTTTCTGGATGTGTCTGTGCCTGTCTTTCCTGAGGCCATGGAGAGGAGTTAACAGCAAGCTGGAATGCTATAACCATATGCAGAAGGTGCCTCTGGGTATGAGGGAAAGTGGAAAGAGTAGACAGGTATCCAGCCAAGGCAGAGATGGAAGGGGAGAAGCAGAGAGAGGGGAGAGAGGGAGGGAGGAGGGAGAGAGAGAGAACATGCAATCCAGACAACTCTCTGTACAACTGTGATGTTCCAGTTGAGAAAATGCCCAGGAATAAGAAAATTCATAAACCCCAAATTTTTATTAGTGTAGTGTCACAGTTTATTCTCATCGTCACCTTCACTGGGTTGTGGATTGGCCAACAGATCAGCCAGATACATCTCTGGCTATGCCCATGAGGATGTTTCTAGAGGATTAACTAGGAGAGGGAGACCCACCCTGAATGTTGACAGCACCATCCTCTAGACTGAGGACCTGGACGGAATAAAAAAGGAAGAAGGAGGAAATTCAATAACTCAGACTTTTATCTAAATAGACTTCCTGGCGACCATGATGTGAGCTACCCTTCCCACAGATAGACTGAGATCTCTGGAACCATGGGTTTCCTAGATAAATCCTTCTCTCTTAAGTTGTTTGTGTCAGATATTTGTCACAGTGACAAGAAGTCTGACTTAGACACACATAACTTGTCCTGTTTAACGAGCATTATAATTGACTCCATTTATAACTTGAAACATTTAAACACGTGAGGAGGGAGGGAGCCTTGGGATTCCTCTCTGCTGCTGTAAGAATTTATCAAAAACGTATTGGCTTGTGACAACACAGATTTACTCTTTGACAGAGGTCGGCAGGGTAACCTTTCTTCTGGAGGCTCTGAGGGAGAATCTGTCTCCTGCCTTTTCTTGTTTTGGGAGGCTACCCACCCAACATGAGGGGAACAGCCTCGGTCTTGGCTTCTCCACCTCCATGGCTGAAGCTTTCATATTGCCTTTCCTGTGGTTCTCTCTCCTGTCTTCTTTTTCCACATCCTAGGATCCCTGAATTAACATTGGACTCAGACACAGCACTTTGAACAATTGTTCTAAAGCCTTATCAGCCTTAGCTTCTCTTACGCCCACAAGACCCTTTGCCAAGCCACCTAACATATTCACAGGATTGGGGAACTGGGATGCAGACATCTTTGGAAGGCTATTGTGCCTACCATGACTTTCATATGTATTCTTCTAAGATGCCATGATGAGACTAGGGAAATGTTAGGATTTAGATGTTAAATGTCCCTCAAAATCTTGAGTGCTAAAAGGTTTGGGGACCAGCCAGTAGCCCTAACAGGAAGTAATTTAGCTTTTACTGGTGGTAGGAAGTTAGGCCAATGGGGACTTGCCTTTGAAGGAGCTACTGATACCTTTTCCCTTTTTCTCTTTTCTTCTCAGTTGCCATGAGGTGCAGCCTCCTTAACATGTGTCCCTGTCTGATGCATTTCCTAACCAAAGGTCTTTGAAAATATGAGGCAAAGTGATTCAACACACACACACACACACACACACACACACACACACCACCACCACCACCACCACCACCACCAACGACAACAACAATAACCACAAAAACAAATATATGAACAAACCACAGATCTCACCTCAAGGAGGATAAAAGATCGTTTACTCTGAAGCAAATATTAATAACCATGTATCCTGAGGATATAGGATTAGATTATCCCAAATTCCATATTTCAACATGGAAGCAGTTTGAAGAGGTTTTTATGGTAACAGAAGAAGAAGAAGAAGAAGAAGAAGAAGAAGAAGAAGAAGAAGAAGAAGAAGAAGAAGAAGAAGAAGAAGAAGAAGAAGCCATAAAATCAAGTCACTTTTCAACTACAGTTGAGGGACATAAGTAGGTGGGTTACAGCAAAGAATCAGAATCTCAGCCATAGGCCCCAATGCTATCTGATGACAGCCTACCCTTTGGGTTGGCAGAACCTAGGGTTTTGTTAAGCTAATGTATTCCAAAAGGTTTGCCCTGTTGGTTACAGGATATTAGGTCAAACACAGAAGTTGGCAGGGAATGGCTATTTAAGTGACTAATGACATCTAAGATCATTGTAATTAGGCTCAGACCTGCAACATATCCCAACCTCTCCAAAATAAATCATTGAAGTTTTAAGCAGTTACTCAGCCTGGTAGAAGGTTCAGCTTCCTCCTGGGAGTTTTCTTTCACAGGGGTTGTTTGTGGAAGCAATTTTGTGATAATAAAAGAAAGTTTGGGGCTAGGCAAATACATCAGTTGGTAAAATGCTTGCATTAGGGCCCTCCAGAACCCACATGAAGGAGCTGGTCATGGCTGTAAACACTCATCATCTCAGCTCTGGGGAAATGGAGATGGATAGACCCCTGAGGCTCTCCTGCCAGCCAGCCTCTTCTAATCAAGTGAAACCCAAGCCAGTGAGAGGCATATACACACACACATATATGTATATGTGAGTGTATACACTAATATACATGTATCTATATACATAAGTCATATAGAGAGAGAGTTATATATATATGACTTATGTATATAGGTATACATGTGGCATACATATAAACTTATAATTGAGAAAAATTGAAGGCTGATTAACGAAACATGGTTGGTTGAACTCTTTAAGGAATATTGCTAGAGTCTGAGGATTGCTTTTGCTTAAGAAGAAATAAAACAGCAACTTTCTCTTCAGAGTCTGCCCCCCTTATGCTTCAGGCTCTCTGTGTGAGACGACAGCAAGCCTGGGAACAGGCAATTGCATTTCTGATTGACGTCGTTATGTTGCCTTTAGCTCCAGATGTAATATTCTAGGAGAAGAAATGAAGCCCATTTCAACTCCTTCAACCCATCCTTTGCAGAGGGAAAATTGAATTGGGGTCATACAGTGGACAGTCTGACCTTGTCTCTCCCAGATCCTTTCTTCTCGATTGTTCTCCTGAAGGCCATAGCTAGAATGATACGCTGCTGGGCATCTTTAATTCACTTGCTCATCCATTGAACAAATACTAGTGTAGCCTCTATCCTGTGTCAGGAATAATACCCGAGGTTGGAGACAGAGTTGGTGAGCAAGACACAACATGTTTGTCTGTGGGAGCATGTCCCAGGATCCCTAGTGGATTCCTGAACCAATGGATTATACTGACCCTGAATATGCTTCTTTCCCTAGCTATAGCTGTTACGTTTTAATTTATGATTAAGGAATAGTAGCAAATTATTAGCCACCACTATGATAAAACAGAGCAATTCTAACAATCTAAGATAGTTCTGTAGCTGGGCTGTCCCTTCTTTGTCTAAATGTATTTAATTGTATGACAATCATCCTTTTCCTGATGGTGTGAGGTAATACAATGCCTGGTAATGAGGTGAAGTGAGGTGAATGATGTTGACAGACTGACAGCAGCAGCTCTTACCTCCGGCTTCCTTGAAGACAAGTACTCTGATACCGCAACAGCCAAACTGATAGCGGAGAGGTGATAACCAATTACCGATCAACAGGAAGCATGCATAACCATGGATGCTTAGCAAGAGGATGGCTCCTTCCTGGTGAAATGGAACGGAGAGAATTTTCATTATGCCACTCATAAATGACACGTACCTTACAACATGAGGATTCCCCATTTGTGGAATTTTACATCTTATGTTTTCAGAGCTTGGTTGACTGTAGTAACTGAAACTAGAAAACACAGTTTGGGATAACGACCGTATGCCAACTGTCATTAGCTAGCTCTGCCACTGTCCGTAGAGGCCTCCAGTTTGATTTTCTTGATAACCACAAGAGCAATGGTCAGGAAATAGCTCCATTTCAAGAATAAGGCCCTAGCAGAGCTTGTTACCTTCTGTGTTTCTTAGTGTTCCACTCCTTGTGACAGCCAAGAAGCAGACAGGGAGAGGAAAGGGCTAAGGCAGTGGTTCTCAATCTTCCTAAAGCTCCGACCCTTTAATATAGTTCCTAATGTTGTGGTAACCCCCAACCACCAAAGTATTTCATTGATACTTTGTAATTTTCCTGTTGTTAGGAATCGTAATATAAACATCTGATATGTAGGATATCTGACACACAACTCCCAAGGGGGTTGCAGCACACAGGTTGAGAACTGCTGGTCTGGGAACAGCACGAAGCAGAGGTGTCCACATTGAGCTGCTTCCTCCAACTAGACCTGCCTCCTGCAGTTTCTAATAGCACCATCAGCCCAGGACCAAGCCTTTGAAACAAGACCCTAAGGGAGGCTTGTTATATTCAGACCTGACACATGGAAAGACACAAGGATTACTGGCTGAATGGCGTCTGCTGCTGCTGTTGGTACTACTCCCTAAACCCTATGTTGGCATTTATTGCCCACCCAAATCTTCCCTGCTCTATCCATCCTGAGACCACTAAGATAGGCTCTCACCATCATCTTCACTTTACAAATGAATAAACATAGTTACACACTGGAATGGAATCTGTGTGAGACCACATAGGTGGTAAGTGCTAGAACTTGGATTTGAACTTGAACTCATGGAGGAAAGTCAATCACTGACTTCCTTATTCATGAGTATATTGAGCTCTCCCGGGCCCCCATCCCTGACATTAAGTCCTCTATTCCCCCCTTCCCCCCCCCCCCCCCCCCATGCCAGTTTTCTTGAGCCTAATTTGCAACGGCCTCAAGGCAGGCTATGCTAGAAAGAACTGGGTTGAGGGACAATGTCCAAAGTCTGATGCTCCTAAGTCAGTTGCTTTGCTACACACTCCCACCTTCCCTAGACAAGGAAAGAAGTGTTTGATTTACTCAGCATCTGGGAAGGTAATGCCAAGACCAGAGATGCCAGCCATTTGTTCTCTTCTGATCTGCATAAGCATGCAGCATGATGCAGAGAGACTGACAGTTAATGGTACTGCAGCGCGCGCGCACACACACACACACACACACACACACACACACACACTTTATTTTCCTTAAACAGTCATCACAGTAAAGTCAAGTGAATCACCCTTCAGCTTGGCCATTGTTCACTGATGCAAAGGGAGAGAAAGTGTCGACATTTTTCTCCCTGTTTCTTTTGTTTGGTGAGGCCTAGAGACCTCTGGCTGTCATAAGTCATTTCTGAAGCTCATGCTGTTGAGGGGTGGGAGGGACACTGGGTGGAGAAGACCCTGCAGGCTGTGGGAGATTGGCCATATGTCACACTCTTTCTATGATTCCTGAACCCAAGCCTTTCGTGCATTACCTGCATCCTAGCCTTTGATCCTTGTGCTGAGGAGTCTCTGTCATTCAGGTCTTAGCTCTTGAACTTGAACTCACGGAGGAAAGTCAATCACCGGCTTTTTATTCATGCCAAATTGATGCTCTATCTTCTAATGCTATTGAATATTCAGCTATGGCTGGCATCATACGTCCTCACAGAATAGGAATTCAAAATACGTGGAATGTCTCTGTGGGCTCCAACACCTATGCAGAGAGAGATGAACCCACCCAAAAGTGAACAACAAACAAGAATGGATTGCGGGGGGCATTTATGACCCCCACATGACTGACTAGGTGAGGCCTAGGGTATAGCCTTGAATAGATGTTCAAGAATAAACCTGTTTTCTATTGCTGCTATCTACATGGTGGCCTTGCTGTCCTGAAGGCTGATAACAACATCATCAGTAGCCCTCAGATTAGCTTCAGTGCTTTTTGCCATCCTAGTCCCAGAGGATAGGGAATGTCTCTTAAAGGAGGGCTGGGGAAGTAATTTTTAGCTAAAAGAAAAAATAATGCAAACATACATATAAAAAGTAAGGTATCAGGGCTGGAGAGATGGCTCAGCCATTAAAGGCTAGGCTCACAACCAAAAAGTAAGGTATCTGTTTCTATCCATTGATTTGGTTAAAACCAGCTCATTACACATAATCCAGTTCTCATCAAATGCCCAAGGATGGCTCCTTTACTTCAACTTTTTCTGCAGTTTTGATTAGGATCTATTTTAATCTGCATATCCCAGTCTTCTGTTCTCACCCTCTAAGATCGAGTTTAGAGAGTCCCTTTAGCAACAGGAGCTACCACACTGACGACACGCCGCAGATAGAATCTGAGTTCCCAAAGAGAAGCTATTCTTCTCAATTCACTTACCTCTAGTTTCTATGATCATCAGTCCTGTTACCAGGAGCAGCAGATGCGACCCTTGGAGATCAGAAATCAGAAACCCAATCCCAGGGACCTTTGAGTTTGCGATGATGTATAACACAGCATCACAGGACCCAATCAAAGGAACATGCGGTTTAAGATTTGGCCTCCTGAACTATAAAAAGGATCTTTCTTTCATTCAGACCAACTCCATCCTATCACCATAGCAATGTAACCCATGGCTAGACCCTGGGATCATTCAGCAGGAGGAACATTCACCAATGTGGTGGTGTTCTTCATTCAGACCTCTATGTTCTCAGGGGCATGGTCCTTGCTCTTTCTTGGTTTCTTGTTCAGTAAATGCCCTGGCAATTCAGAAGATAACTTTTACCTGCTGTTGCTGTCACAAACCATGACCCGGTGCCTGGCTTAAAATAACATGGCTTTATCATCTTAGTGGTCTCAAGGTCGGAAATCTCGACTCACTGAATTAAAGTCAAGGTTTCAGTGGGGCTGAACTCCCTTAGAATGCCTTGTAGAAGCTACTTTCTTTCTGTGTGGAAAAATGCCTGGCAAAAGGCACCTTAAGAACAGAGGATTTATTCTGGTTTATGGTCTGTGGGTACCACCATGGTAAGGAATGAGTATCAGTAGAGGGTAAGACATCAGTCACACAGCAGTCAGTGGGAAGCAGAATGAAATGAATGCTGGTTGATCTCTTTCTTTTCCTGCTAATTTACTCTTGGACCAGTCCATGGGTGGAGCTACCCACTATGAGGGGAACATCTTCATAAACACACCCAGAGGCGTGTCTTCTAGGTGACTCTAAATACCATTAAGTTGAAATCAGGATATACCATCGTGAATCTGCCATTTGTTGATCTGACCCCCAGGCAGATCACCTTTTAATCATGACATTCCCACACACAGTCCTCAATGTCTAATGAGTGTCTTCTATGAGCAAATGTATTTCATTCATATCTAAGAGTCCTTAAAATCTTAACAGTTCTAACACTGCTAAAAAGTCCAAGGTGTCTTTGGAGACTCAAGGCAAACTCTTCACTGTGAGCCCCGATAAGATCAAATCACAAGATGCATACATCCAATGTATAGTGGCACAGAGTAAACAAACTCATTGCAATGGGGGGGGGGGGGGGGGGAGAAAAGACTGGAGAGTAAAGCCAGACTGAAACCTAGAAAGGCAAACACCAAATGCTAAATCTTTATGTTCAGCCCCTGGGTCTTTAGATGGTCTTATCTACGTTCCGCAGGTCTTAGATAGCTTCACCTCTCCAGTTCTGCTACCTGTAGCACTCACAGCCTCTCTCTTGGGTTGGCTTCTCTCGGTGCCTGCAGCTTTCCTCAGTAGATGCCCATGAGTCTGGTGTCTTCAGCACCCTGGAGTAGCCATGGCAAATCAGACTTTACCTTCACAGCTCCATATTATGGCCTCTCTGGACCTCCTTGCAAAGAAACTGGCCCTGCGACAAATTTCCTGAACTAAAGAGCTTTCTGGAACCAGCTTTCTGGAACCTGTTTGAAGCCTCTATGACCCCTCACCCTTGGATTTTTGCATGTCTGCACAACCATGTGGATGATGCTGCCAAGTTCTGCTACCAACCTGAGCTATATAGCTGTCTCTCTTTCTACCATAGCTATAGTGGCCTCTGTGTGCTTTGGCTATTGAACCTGGGCAAATACTCCCGGGGTGACTGTTCATGATCACAGTATGTCTCCTGTGGCATTCGAAGATGAGGAATGTGTGCATCTTCACAGTTGGAGCACTTAAAGGATGGATTCTTGTCTTCGGGGCATCTTTCTTATTATTCCAATATAGAATGAGAGGTCTGTGTTTAGTGGGGCCAATACATTTAACAATTAGTTTCATTCTTCACAGCAGCCTAGTTTACAACTGAAAAGTCCTCACTCACTTCTTCTCTCCAAACTGTATATCCTATTCTGTTTCTCTATAGCTCTGATTAACAGCAGTAAACACTAACCATGCCACAGCCCACATTAACATACATGCTGTCTTGAAATTCCCTCCACCAAACAACTTAGTCTGTTACTTTGGAATGGAACCTCATTCAGGAGAGAATGAAGAACATTTTCAGGAGAGAATGAAGACTTTCCAGGCAGAATGTAGCTAGAATTTATTTGTTTACTTATTTATTTATTTTTGTTTGTTGCAGAATATAACATAGATATTTTTAATGGAGTTTTTTATTCCTCTCTGAAACCTCATGAGCCTGTCCTCCACCATTTGTGTTTGCTTCAGCATTCTGATCTTCCAGTTTCCCATGAGAGTGGTCCATTCAGCTCTGCTTATAGCCGTCTGGGGTTCCTGTACCCTGCTCCTCCAGACTACTCCATATTCCTCGCACAAAACAGTCCCAAAGACCTATGACCACATGGCCTGAGTTACCATAACAGTCTATTCCTTGACACCAATTTTCTATTAGTTGCTTTTATTATTGCTGTGATGATGTGCACCACAAAAGGCAACTTAGGGAAAGGTTTGTGCTAGTGAATAATGTAAAGGTGTGGAATCGAAAGCATGAAGCAGCTGGTCACATTGTCACCCAGACAGAAAGAAAGAGGAGGAAATGGATGCTGGTGCTTTGCTGACTTCCTCCTTCCCACTCTTTTATTTACCTAGGACCCAGTCCGTGTGATGATAATGACTGCTTTGAGGGAAGGCTTCCTTCTTCAGTTAAACCTCCCTGGTGTTAACTCTTACAGACACACAGAGGAATGTATCCTAAGTCTTGTTAAGTTGCCAAGCAAGAGTAACCACACTTTAATAATTTAATTTAATTTGCCTGTTACAGCTTGTCGGGATCACCTATGGTTCATGAACTCTTTCCTCCAGCTTCAAAACCAACAAAGAATCTTGAAATTTCTGAGTCTCACTATTTTGTTTTCCTTTCCACGTGTAAAGGGTACTTGGGAGGGCAGGGGGCAACCTGGATAACCCACAATGATCTCCTTGGGTTAAAGTCAACTAGTCTGCATCTTTAATCATTCTAAAGGCCTATTTCCCCCTAGTTTTTCCATGATGGCTATGGTTTCTGAGAACAATGACGCTGGAATCATACAAAAGCTGTGATTCTGCACACCATACACCCTGAGGGAATTTTAGAGGAAGGTGAACTTTCTCAAAAACCTATACTTACATCTACAAAGCAGAATGTCAGAATTACATAAATAAGTTAAGGTAAAGCAAAAGGACTTTAGGGGAAAAAACCAAATACAGTATTTGCTGGAGGTCCGTGTGACAGATGAAGAGTTTAACGAGACTTGTGTGTTAGGTCCTTAGAAAAAGAGATTTAGAGAAACTGTGATCTAAATGATCCATCCTTTAAATGAGGCCTCCAGTCCTGTGCTTGTTCTACTGAGGGGTTAAATTCTCCTCTTCCAGTCCCCTCAGCAGTCTCTTAGATGCAGATCATTGAAAACCCCCAAATCTATCAGGATTTAAGCAATTGTGTTATATTATTACTCCAGAGCCTGAAATATTAGAAGGGATGTCAGGGACTTTGGGGAAATTAATTGAGAAATTTCAGCTCTGTATGTATGGAGCTGACATGTCATTAAAATGAAACAGAAATTGTTCCTGGAAGCGCAAGACTAATGGCCGATGAAGGGAACTTGGTTGTTGGAGGACACCCCTGTCAGAAGGAGGCTATTCTATTCTTGTAGTTATATTGCCTCAGGGAGACAATGGGGTGTCAGAGTTAGCATTAATCACACAGGGTAACAGTGCAGCTCCTTCCACATCATAACCTAATGCTCACTCATCCTATTTCTTGTCTATCTTCTGTGCTGCTGAAGTCCTGCATTTCCTGTACTGTCTCATATAATTTTCAGTTAACACTGTGGCTTGTGTAAGGCTTCAAATACTTTTGAAAGTAATTACCATGTCTTACTTCGTGGGCAGAAAGATTTTTCCATGATTGTGTTTTTCTAGTGTTTTACCACCATGATTTATGAGATGGGGCCCATTCTCACCATAAAGCTAGAAATGTCAAATTTTCTCCATGTCAGCCTCTCTTGCAGCTATAGCAAACATTAACAAACTAGGGCAGTTGGTCAAACTTTTGCACCCTATGGTTTGAAATGGAAGCTAAGACCCAAAGGATTAGACGCCACACAGAGCCTGTGTTTGTGAAGGGGATAGAAAAGGATCTCCCACATGCACTTCTCAGAAACAACATCCAGCATCAGCCTCAGTAATGTTGGCCACACAGCCACAACAAGCAGTGCCAACTGTTAGGAATGTCTTCACAGGACCAGTTCTGTGACATTACTTCATGGGCCTCACCTAGCTCACAGCCTTGTTGATTACACTGTGTCTGAGAGATCAGTGAGCTGAGTCAGCTTTCCTAATCAATCCCCTTCCTGCTTAGATGAGTCAGCATTTGTCTTTGTTGCTTAAAATGAAGACCCTGACGGAGACAGATGGTCTTGGGTTTCCCTTTGGAAATATATATATACTATATATATATATATATAGTATATATATATTCATCTCACTTTGAAACTTTTAATTTGCCATTTATTCAACCTGGAACAATCATTTTCCTTCCTTTTTCTCTTGTGCAATATCTGTGTATCCATCCAAATATCAAACTTGACCTCTCTTCCCCAGAGAAATTCTCCCAGACTACCTCAAATCCATATGAACCTCACAGTAACACTTGACCCAGGATTCTAGGACCAAATTGAGGACAGAAACTACATTTATGTTATGTCTTACCTATTAATTTTGATGAGTGAATGGATAGATGGGTGGGTAGGGATGAGTATGTGGATGGGTTGGTGGGTGGAACTGTTTCAGGACAAAACACTCTCCAAAGAAATCTCCACTATTAATTCCTGATTACAATAGAATGTCTTACATTTTTGTGCTCAGGAAAATTACTCTGTTCCAGAACCCATGGCATCTTGCTAACTTGTTGTAGTTTATTTCCATCTTTTGTGCATCTCCCAAATGCCAGGTCTTACATCTTAAACCCACATTTTATACCTTCAGGAAGGAGAGCTTACTTCACTGATTCTCCCCTATCACTGTTAAGTCACTGAGACCCCCAGCACTGGGAGGAATGGCTGCCTGTATCTTAGGATAAGAGTGGGCTACCTGCAAGCCCCTTGAAAGGGCAGGTTGCCATGACAACTCTCTAATAGAAAGAGTTGCCTGTGGAACAGACCACCATGGGGAATAATTCCCAAAGCAACAACCATTTCTTTGATAGTTTCTTGAGAGAAGGAAAAATGTAAAGCTGCAAGTGAATAGGCACTGCACAGAAATCATAGTGTGTGAGCTACTTGGTAGCCAATACAAGGCCTGCTCCCACTCCTCTCCCCACGTTAAGGAAATGAAGCTGAGCCATGCAGGGATTCATAATACTATACTAATATGCCTGGTTTTAATACAAACTGACCTTTACCCAGCATCCATTATCCACCATGTACCTTAACAGAAATTGTCAATGGACTTTCTAAGGATTCAGATGCAATTTAGTTGGTGGAGTGTCCTGTGTTTGATCTCAAGCTTGGTGTCACCTGCCTATAATTACAGTATTTGAATAGTGTAGGGAGGAGGATCAAAAGTCCATGCTCAGCTACAGCTACATTATGAGTCCTGGTTTAAACGAACAAAACAGTGGCTAGAGAGATGGCTCAGTGTTTAAGAGCAATTGTGGCTCTTGTAGAAGATATGGATTTGGTTTCCAGCACCCATATGGTGGCTCATAACCTTCTGTAACTCTAGTTCCTAAGGATCTAATGCCCTTTTCTGACCCCTCTGGACTGAACATGTGGGTAATAGACACACATTCAGGAAAAACACCGACACACATAACAATGAAAATAACTAAATCTTTAAAACACATGCAGTCACACACACACACTTTATGAAATAAGCATTATTGTTTCCATCTCACAGAGGGAAAATCTGAAGTCCATAATATTTAAGTGACCTAGCAAGACACTTTTCCACCTACTTGTGCACAGGTCCATGCTTAGGTCAAGGCAGCAACTTCTCGCTGTACTGCTGACAAAACAGTTGACAGTCATGGCACTCCATCAGAAAACTTCCTCAGAAGCAAGACTCCAGCCTTTTTCTGTCTTGGCTCCACAATGTTCCTATTGCTGTCTGTTTCGAAGGGAGATGGTTGGTTGGCCAAATCATTCATTTATAACAATTACAAACAAATTATTGCAAATTCCATACTTTGGACCCAGATTGAGTGTGGTTTGTTCCCAGCAAATAATACATGGAGGTTCAAGTCCCCAGCACAACAGTGTTGAGAGGTGGACCACAGGACTAGGTCTATGAATCATGGTGTGCGGCTCTCAGGGATGGATGAGTGCTTTTCTCACTGGATTCAGGTGCCTAACACAAGAGCTGAATCTCCTTTATTTTCACATGTACTCATTTGCTATCCATGTTTTCTACCACGAGTTGAAGTAACACGTGGCCCTCATCAGTTGCAGACACCTGATCTGGGACTCCCTAATCCCCAGGACTGTGAATACAAAGAATCTTGTTTGGTTTTTGTTTTTTTTTGTTTGTTTGTTTGTTTTTTTTTTGTTTTTTTTTTGTCTATTTGCTTGCTTGCTTAAAAAAACAAACCAAACCAAAACAACACTATCCAGACTCAGGTATTCTGTGGTTGCAGCAGAAAACAAACTAAGTCACCATCCTTTCAGACTTCTTTTCCTACCCAGCACTTGGGCCTGCTTTGCCACCCTGGGCTGTAGACGTCCTTGAACCACACATAGTTGAGACCTGGATGAACCACAAAGATCAAAGTATTTAGAGCAGAACTGAGTTCTTCGGGCTCTCGGGCATGCCCAGAGAGAGATAGCAAGTTTCAGTTCCAGCTCCCACAGTGATTAGCTGGATCACAGGGAGAAGACTGTTTAACCCTTTGTGCTCCAGTTTTTCTTAACTATAAATTAGAAGCAAAGACACACGGATTCTATCGTAATAGAATTATCCACTAAAGAGTTAGTGCTGGGTGCATGTCAAGTGCCAAGGGAGTAGCCGCCAATGTTGGAAATGGCAGTGTGCCAGGAGCTCTGGCATGAGACAGCTTTCTCAGATTCCATGCACTTTGTTCTCAGATCCCAGAACCAGAAACAGTTGTGTGTCTTGGCATCTCTGCCCACAGCTCAAAATATATCCAGTTAGGCCACCAATGTCAGTCTTCCTTTCTCTTAATCACCCTGTAAGCATATCTTCACATGACTGATTATGACACCTTAGATAGATCATGAATCTCCCTAGCTGCAAACTTTCCTTGGATTCCTATGACTTCCTGTCAGGTCAAAATCAGTCAAGACTCCTCCAAAGAGTTGACTGAGATCCCTGCAGGTCTAATCCTTTCTCACCTTCTTTCTTGTGATTGGGTGTGCTTGTATGTGTGTATGTGCATTCTAGTGCACACACAGGAATGAATACCACAGTAGGTGCTCTTCACCTCTGAGCCCTCTCTCCACCCCATCCCTCACCTATTTTCTATCTCAACCTCACTCCTGCTCCAATTAAACCACTTGCAGCTTTCTCTACAGCGTGTGTGTTCTGAGGAAAACACCTTCCCCCTCTTTCCTCTGAGCCACTCTGAATTGTTTCTTAGGCTGTGTGAGGCTAGCTCTTGTGGTAATGCTCCCCTGGCTATGCTGAGTCATATCCAATTGTAGTTGAGAACATCTCATGACTCTCTAAGCATCCACCGTAGTGACCGTAGTTGTCTCCCTTGAAGGTCAAGGGACAATAGAGCTAGAGGGACATCATCTTGTCACTATTGTGTCCTCACCAGGCACTTGACATAGACCTGGTGCTTAATCATTTTGAGAAGAGAATAAAATTACTGAGAACATGGGAAGGGACATGGTTTTATAGCCTTGAAAATGCCCATTATTGAGAGAGGGGCTTATGGCCCCTATAGATAGGAGCCAGCCTGGTCTCCACAGCTGAGCCCTGTGCTCTCCTTTTGAACATGAATGGTTTCACAGAATGTAACTTCGGATAAGGTCAAGACTGTGATGGAATAAGAGAAAAACAAGAGCATTATAAAGTCACATTTGAGAGCAGACAACAGCACATATGTGTGGTCCAAAGCACTAGAGGTCAATATCATGCCCTGTGTGGGTGATGAAACCTGCATATCTTCCCACAGCTATGTTCATGCTGAGGAACTCCTTCTGCAGTATCACTAGCTTCCTGGAGATATATGGCTGTTGACACCCCCCTTACCTAATAGAATCCATTCAAACCCTCCCCAAAATCACCTACCACAGCACAATTGGCCTGTCTTACAGATTCTTCCTACAGAGACTTCTTACAGAGTCACCTCACTACTCCCATGATGCACGTGGCCCTCACTGCATCAGGCCAATACACTTCTGTTTTTCTGTTACAGGAGTATTCCCAGAGGTCTTCAGCTAATGAAAATTGACAACTGCCTGGTTTTGGAAACTCTGAATTTCTATTAAAAATGTCTTTAAAAACTGATGATGATGATAATATATTTCTGATGGAAAACACCTGGCTGGAGTAAATAAAATTGTATATAGATACTCTGCCCATGTTAACAGACTCACATTTACAGATTCAATCAACCACACATCAAAAATATGTCAATAAGGCTGGCTGTGGTTACACACACCTTAAATAGAAGGGTTCTCTGTAAGCTCAAGGCCAGCCTGGTCTATATAGTGAGTTCTAGTTCAGGCAAGACTAGGATGGTCTCTAACACTAACACCAACACCAACACCAACTCAATAAAACTGTGTCCGAACTGAATATACACCCACCATTTTCTTGTCTTTTTTTCCTGAAAAATACATTGTAGCATCTATTTGTGGGACCATTTACACTGTATTGACTGTTAAAAGCCTCGTGGGGATGACTTAAAAGTATGATTGCATATGGAAGTCATATGCAAACACAACTACATTTATATGAAAGATTTGAACATCTGCAGATTGTGGTACCCACAGGGGCTTCTGAAGTCAATCCTCTTATTCATAATAAGATGATGTGAGTGCTTTCTGGGGAAATGTCTCATCCTATGCCTATGCATGCTTCTATTTGTGTCCACAATAAGGGCTTGGATAGACAAAGCCAGCTCTTCAGTCTTGAGTGTCTGTGGCTAAGTTTTATCTAAAGGGAGATCAGCTAAAAGGCAATGAAAAAGATGATGCTCTAGTGGGTCGTGATACACATTTCCAAGGGGACACAAAGCAAATGCCATCTTCCCTGCACAGACTCCGAGAGGTAGCTGTAAATATGGATCAGCAACGGTGCTCACAGCCATCTCTCCCACCCAATGGTACCAATGAGGTGCCAGAGGTACAATTTCCCTTGGGTTTCCCATGGAAAGATCCAGAGGTCCCTAGTTGATAGCACTCAGAGCTGAGAACTGCACAGATCAGGGGTCTGTGCATGTGGGTCAGAGGCTCTGTGGCAACTGGTTCTGCTCTGATAGTTGGCTAACGGGCCGAATTGTTCTGACAGAATGCCAACAGATGTTAGCTGTGAAGAGAGATAATTTTTTCCTCCTCTCTGAGAATCTTTATTGACAAGATTAAAGTCAAGGTAAGGCCGCTTCAGCCACCAGAAGTCCCTGATGTGTGGCAGCAGACACTCAATAGGAATCACAGGTGATAGAGGAGAAAGTAAGAATTTCCAATATCCCATCATTAGTTTCTTCCTGGACTGAAGTCCAGGGCAGCACAGATACAGTTGAAGTCAGCTGATAGCTCTGGGGAGGGTCTTTAGGCCAGGTCTGATCAGCGATGATCCTGTCATATCCTCTGCACAGGCTGAGCTGACTCGACAGGCTCTAAAATTGTAAACTCTTCCCCTTTGCTTCTCAGACCATCAGGACTTCATTATGACACTTTTGATCAAATATATCCTCTCCCACTTCTTCTTGCCCCTTCCCTGGCCCTCCTCCACAAACCTCCAAGTAAGTGAACTGTCAGTCCTATATCTGCTTACTTTCTTGATGACGTTGTAAATATAATTGAATTTTCTGAAATCCGTGAATTCGAATGAGGCACCAATCAGGGACATGGGGTGATTAAGGCATATTGCTGCCACCTAGAATCTATCACAGTGTCGCTCACAGATGGAGACACTGAACCCTGAGTATTTTTTAGGAAATGAAAGGTGACAGTTCTAAAATGGCATTAAAACAAATTAGGAGCCTTCTTGAGGGACAGGATTATTACTGATTAAATATATTTGGCATCAAAAATGTGTGAGCACTTTGGCAGCTTAAATTACACATTCACTTGGTTGACTTCTTGCTGGTCTGAAAACGCTTTGTTATTTTGGTCTCCTAATCACATTTCCTTCCCCCTCCAAATTGATAATTTGAAAGAGCATTAGAAATGATCTTTTCTGAAAGAGCATGTTCTTTCAAAAGACTTTTACACTCCACTACCATTAAAAGGATATCACACAGTCACTTTGTTTTTCAATTTAGCTTTAAAGCAAAGTTACTGTATTAGGAGAAATGGCCTCTATTTCCATGTAATAGTCTTTGTCGCTTCTTTCTACATGTTTCTTAATGCTGAGAGGTGAAGGAGGGCAGTGTGCAGTTATCTACACCCTCCAAACCACACAGGTGACAGGTCGGCCTCTGAGTATTGGGTGAGAAGGGACCATACGCTGGATCCAGTTTGTTTTATAAAGGACCTTAAGGTAACTTTGGGACATTTTGACCATTCTAGTCCAGCAAGTAGACAGGTTGCAGATTAGCTGCCTGCAACCTCTGGCATCCAACATTCACTTCTCCATTAAGATACTCTCCCCCTGAAGGTAGCTTTGAGCTGTGACTTGTTTTTAACCAACACACTGTGAATGAAGTGATAGTATGTCACTCCCACGAGTGTGCTAACTTTACATGACTCCTATGCTAGATGATGCATACTAGAGTGTCTCCCTGTTGACCTGACAAGGTATGCAAGTCTGATGATAAAGGTCATGGCAAGGAGCTGTGGGCAGCTACCAGGTACTCATGGTGGCTTCCAATGAACAGACAGCAAGCAGAAGAAAAAGGAGGAGGAGGAGGAGGAGGAGGAGGAGGAGGAGGAGGAGGAGGAGGAGGAGGAGGAGAGGAAGAGGAGGAGGAAGCGGAAGCGGAAGCGGAAGCGGAAGCGGAAGCGGAAGCGGAAGCGGAAGCAGAAGCAGAAGCAGAAGCAGAAGCCGCCTTTGGTGTACAGCCACCTGAGCAAGCTTAACACCACCTTTTCCCAAAATAGAGCCTATGAGATAGAATATAGGTAGAATATAGGCAGACAAGTTAGTATTTTGATAATGATCCTGAGACCTAAGAAAGCGTGTCTAAAGCATACGGATACTCTGAACACGCAGAAACTGAGAAATGACTTAGATTCAGCCAGACATGGTGACTGGGCATCCCTTTAATCTCAGCACTTGAGAGGTAGAAACAGGCAGATCTGTGTGAGTTTGTGGCCAGCCCGGTCTACATAGTGGATTCCAGGTCAACCAGGGCTATATAGTAAGACCATGTCTTGCTCAGTAGTAGCTGGCCAACACAAATTGGACTCCATGTTTTATTGTGGAATTTCCTTGTAAGAGAGAGAAGGAACCATGAAGTTGGAAAGGTGATCTTGTGAAGAACTGGTGGCAGGAAGAATATGATAAAAACAAATATGGCGTCACAGGAAGGATGGCTGGTTCTAGAATTCAGTCAAGTTCTAGGGAAGCAATCTCTAGTCTTAGAAGAGTAATTCATGCTGTTTTGTTCTGTTTTGTTTTGTTTGAGAAGAGGACAGCATATCTTTCTCACCACACTTGGGGGTTTTGTTAGGTTGGTTTTTTACTCAAGGCTCAGGGAACTGAATTTAATTAACTCAGAAAATAGGAAGAAGAAAAAATTAAATTTGTATACGTATAGATGAGACTTCTCCAAGTTACACGGAGCTCATCAGTCTGTTTTTGCTGCTGATAACTTAATACCCCAGACCAATTACAAAGAAATGTATTTGGGTCACCGTTCAGGTCGAAGGTCAAGGGTCTACATCTGAGGATAGCTTCCCTGTTAGTAGAATCTTGAGGTGGTACAGGGTGTTACAGAGTGGGAGGCAAAGAGCACACATGTGTCCCCGCTCTCTCTTATGTAAACACCAGGATTCAATCAGAGGCCCCAGCCCTGTGACCCTGTCTTATTTTTGTCACTTCCTAAAAGTTTGACCTCTGAATACACAGTGTGATTAAGTTCCTCTCCCTGACACGAGGAATTAAAGCCCAGTGTGAGTTTCGGAAAGTACAAATTGTACCCACACTACAGAGATGAGTCATCTCAGAAGGCCATCAACAAGGGAAGGAAAGAACAAGGATTGTGCCCTATCCTGAGCACAATCCAAGTGGCTTTGAGTGGAGATTACTGAACTT
The DNA here is from genome assembly GCA_019843965.1 of Rhynchomys soricoides. NCBI lineage: Eukaryota > Metazoa > Chordata > Mammalia > Rodentia > Muridae > Rhynchomys > Rhynchomys soricoides. The sequence continues at coordinate 11,544,864 of JADRCH010000008.1, forward strand.
TATAAGAGAGCTTTACCTATGAGTCAGGGAAGCCTGGGACACATTTGAACTATTTTCTGGGTGCTGCCTTACCCAAACTAAGAACTAAGAATTCAAGTCAGAAGTTTAGAAACCCTCCTGGTGGCTGTTAGGGAAAGATAGTATACTTTTCCTGATAAACGTCCTGAAGTCTCGACTGTGGATTTCTTTTAAAAAGAAAAAAGGAGAGTAGGCAGAAGCATTTCATAACTGTGAATGTGCCAATAGATTCAGAACTCCTTAAGATACACAATCCTAGAAACTGCACAACATACTTTCTAGGAAGCATTAGGAATTGGTTATTCTCATAGAGCCTCTAATCTTTGTATTCCACTGACATTTCCGTTACCTTTCTTCTCTCTGTAGACTTCAGTGACAGCACACATGGCTACATCAGTGTTGACAAACGAGACGACCAGATGAAACTGCTCCCCCACACCAAAGAGAAGGAAAAAGCTGTCAAAATGCCAGAAAGCTACGCTCATTACAAATATACATGACTCTTTAATAATGCAACCCCTCAAATATATAACAAACACCGAACACTGAAGAGATGAATGGAAAGCTCAATGATGTTTTTGGAACATTAGTGCCCTAGTCCCAATAATTGGCATAACAACAGGCAAGAAAAATAGGTTATTTAGATAACACTAAAAATATCTAGACCTCGTGCTGATCTGTAGAATAATATACGCAACAATGGAAGCCTTCACATTGTTCCCAAGCACATATCAAACACTTTGCTTGTTATGTCTAAACTGACCAAGAAAAAAAAACCTAAAGGTCAAGAGCAAAGGAAGGGACATGATTTCCAACCTTGTGGGAAAGTGAGTGTGGTGCACATCTGTGTGACAAGAATTAACCAACAGACGAGTAAGGACATTTTCAAAAATGGACTCATGGAGAAATGCAAAAATCTAAATAGACACTTAAAAGTATTAATAATCTCAAGCCTTCCCAAAGAAAAACTTCAAGCACAGCTGGCTTCACTATAGAATTCTACCAACCATTTAGGAAGAAATTAGCATGCATTCTTCACAGACCTTCTTTACTCCCTCGTAAAAACAGAAAAAATATTATTTCTCAGCTGTTAGGAGGTCAGTAATTCATACTATCAAAGGAGCACACACACAAAAAATCCCACTACAGCCAGTATTGCTTATGAACATTTAGGGCCTAAAAAATCCTCAGCAAAAGACTACCAAATTGAGTCCAATAGTAATCATGACAAAATGAGATTTATACCAAAATGCAAAGTTGGCTTAACATTTAACCATTTAAGTGGGGTTGGGGGAGACCAACAAAACTTCCCACCTGGTCATCTCAATAGATACAGAAAAACCACTGAATAGGTCAAATCCAACCCTCCTCTTTATGACAACAATCTCGACAAACAAGAAATAAAGGGAACTTAATCACAAAAATGAGAGGCTGTCTGCTCAAAACTTGCCTTATCTTAGAAGCCCTAGCCAGAGCAACTGGACAAGAAAATGAAACAAAACCCACTCAACTTGGAAAAGAATCAGTAAAATTATTTTTGATGCAGATGATGTGATCTTGTTTCAACCAGTTTCACATTACCAGACTGAAAGGCCTGCGATGTGTCGAGGGGGATAAATCAGGAAGTAATGTGCTTGCCGCAGAAACATGAGGTCTTCAGTGTGATTCCCCAAATCTGCATTTAATAATAATAATAATAATAATAATAATAACAACAACAACAACAATAAAAAGCACTGCTCGTAATCCCAGCACTGGAGGTGTGGGTGTTGGGTGGGGGGGAGAAGCAGGAGGAACCTTGAGGCTCACTGGTCAGCTAGCCAAACCTAATTGGTTGGGACAAGGATGAATGAGTGTTACTGTCTAAAAGTGAGTGTCACTTTCTCAAAGACACTGATGGGAGGACATCCAAGGAACAACAAACGAGGCTGATTTCTGACCTCCACAGAAAGAAAACAGGAAGCGCATTGTTAATATGGTGATAGCTAATATAACAAAAGGATTTATAGAGTCAATGCTATCTCCATCAAAGCCCTAGGACATGCGTCTTTTTCTTCTGTAACAGACATGGAGAAGCCATTGCTGGGTGCATGTGAGTTCCATGAGACCTTGCTATGGTCTGAATATGGTTTGTTGACCCATATTGTATTAAAGGCCTGGTCTCAAATGTAACATTGAAAGGTGTTGGGACCTTTCAGATATAATTAGGTAATGGGATCTCCACCCTCATGAGGGGATTTGTGCTTTTCCCTAAGAGCTGGTCTATGTCAAGTGCATCTGGACGCTGCTCTTGCCCTCACCCACACAGGCTCTCCTGGCTCTTCCCCCTTTCAACAAGAGGTTCTTAGCAGAAATGGAGCAGATGTGGCCATCATGCTCTCAGCTCTTCAAAACTGCAAGTCGAATAACCCTTTACCTTTATATACTAGATAGTTTGTGATAGCAGCTGCACATGGATGAAGAAAGACTTCAAAGAGCCAAAATAATCTCAACAAGAAGCAAAACTGTACCAACTCCATTGTAAGGAAGCCAAGAAGCTGGTACTCTGGAATCCTAACCTCAGAGGGAGATAGTAGAGCCTTCCTATACTCTCACCTCCTGCACAAATCCCACTTAGGGGCCTATACACTGTAGTCATGTTTCTGGAGGTATCCACTCCATGGACAGTATCCATTTCTGCTTAACTGATGTTAAACTGAGTGTGTAGATACATGTGTACAGTCGAGCCCCAGCGCTCCGTATTTGAAAGCTTCTACAACAGTCAGTGTGGCATTGGTGCCTGTACATATCTTCTGTCCTCATAATCTTCTCTGCAGCCTTTCAGAGTGGCCAGTGTGAGACCCAAGTCCTGGGAGGTGCTGGGCAGGGAGAACAAAGCAGCTGGCAGAATTGTCTGAGCCCGTGTGTTAAAGCCTGTCAGGGTGCTCGTGGGAGGGGGAGAAAGGATGAAAATGTTCGGCACAACAATCCCTCAGGAGATATCTAGCAGCACAGCCATTAGTTCTCATTAGTATGTGGACATAACTCTACATATTCCTCAGGGAAAAATTTGAAACACAGCTAGCTTCTGATTTAAGGCTATAAACCACCCCTGGCTATTGCTCTTCCCCTCCTCCTTTCCCTCTTTCTTCCATAAGCCTTTCTCATCACGTGCCATTTAATTTATTGAACACCTACTATAGACCGAGCACTGCTGGCATCTGCAGAGGCTGAAGAGGCAAGAAATGCATGTTCTCCAACCTCAAGAGGATTACAGTTCACTGAAGGAAACACACACAAACACAAGCATACACACACACACACACACACACACACACACACACAGAGTATCAGCAATGGGGATAATCTTCTGAGTCATTGTCATACCAGGAAAGCAGAATGGTGTTCTAAACTTGGATCTGAGAAAAAAGTAAAATTTACTAGCCATCCAGGCATGAGACGCTCAAGAGAACATTCTAGGTTATAGAAAAGAGCACATTCAAAGTTCCAGAAACTGGTCCCTGCTTGCAACTGAAAGGCCAATACCTCTAGACTATGAGGTGCAGAGCTTAGAATGGAAATTCAAACATAGGTGTCACCTCAAAGAGATGTTGGTTGAATTTAAAGAACTGGTGAGCTTACCAGCAAGAGGGGGGGGGGTGGAAATGTATGACATAGGAGAAAGATCTGAAGAAACCCAAACTTTGACGTATAGAAGATGTCTCTATCCACAAGGGGCAAGCTAGTAAACATTATAGACTGGTCACTTGTAACAGAAGGTTATTTCTCATTGTTCTGGAAGCAGAAGGTCAAGGTCAAAGTGCCAGTATTTTTGGTGCCTGATCGGTATTCTGGTCCATTGGTGATTACTTCTGGATATGTCCTCATGTTGTGTAATGAACAAGGCAACTGTGTGGGTCGTCATTTAGAGGGACACTGATCTCATTCATGAGACTCCACTCTAATCACTTCCCAAAGACTAGCCTCCAGGTGCCATCACCTTAAGGGGTAGCTTTTCAATTGTGGAGGTGGGAGGTGGAGGCACAAACTTTTATGCTATAGCCAGGAAGAAAGGATGAGAATCAGCGAAAGGTGATTCCACAGTAAGCAAGAGAGTTCATTGTTCCAAATAGAGTCATGAGTCCAATGCTATTGAGGGGTTGATAGCCTCAAAAATGGCTGGTTGATGCCACTACACGAATGTCGTCAGTAACATTAGAGTCATTTTCTGTGGTGTGTTAAATGACCAGAGGTTAAGAAATGAAGATTCCAATATCCAGCACTCCTTAAACAGCCAATCTTGACAGGAAGTCAATATTCTTAACTTTCTTTGAATAAAGAGATAGACAAAATGCTGGTGTGAGATTTTCAAGTTGAGCAGAAACTATTAAACATAAGTTGAGAAAGAATAAAGCCCAGCAGATAGTTCAAAACACAAAGGGGTCGTAACTACACCCTTAACCAGGGCAGGGAAAGCTCAGAGGCCAGATGGAGAGAAAGTAGAGACAGGTATATAGGGAGAGGTGGCAGGTGTGATACAAAGCACACAGAATAAGATCCTGCCCATGGAACATCTCAGGAGAAGGGAGGTGTGTGGTGAGGGCATGGGTGATCATCTTTCAGAATTAAACATAGAAATGTGAAAAGAATCAAGCTTTCCTGCTAAGATATTCGTGCTCTGAAAGAAGCTATGTTTATGTCCTTGCAATTTATGAAGATGTGGTCCTTCTGAGTTGTAAAGTAACCTTTCCATTCTAGAGGGAAGTGCTAGAGAAATTGATTTTGGCATTGTGATTTTAAGTTAAAACCTTACTACACTTAAGCATTGGAACCTAGAGAAGAATTTAAGATTTTTGTAAGTATTTGTAAGTCCAACAGATTAAATTTAAAGCAGTCACTTAAACACTTGAAGAGGTTTGAATTAAAGTATTTTAAAAAAATAATCCAAATATATTAAGTGTGTACAAATGCACTTTACAACGTTTACCACAATTAAATTAAGGACATTTGTAAATGAGCTACAACATTTCTCAAAGGTCCCTTTAAAAGTGGCTGTTAAAATTTGCTACACTTATAAATAAATAATAAGATTTGTAAGCTGAATTTCAAAGCTTATGGAAGAACTTAGGTCTGAATAAATTTGTAACTTTAATAAATTGAAGATTAATTTTAAAAGCCAGAGAAACCTTTGATCAGTTCATTTGGTGTCTAAGAAATGCCCTTGAGGGCATCAAATTAATAGTTTTCATTATTTAAAAAACATATGCTTATGTTGAAAAAAACCCAGGGAAGAAATACAGTGAACCCTTTGACCCTCTTCTTAGAGAGGGCATTGTTATAAGCTTCTTGTGTATCTTCCCAGAGTTCTTTTTGCATGCACACATAACCCTTGCTCTACTTTTCAGAGGCTTATTCTGTGTCTAATATTCTACAGCTTTTCTGCTTAATAAGATACTTACCAACATGGTCATGTCTCTTACAAAAATAACTATTAAAATCAATCCCTCTCTCTATCCTTTACATTCCAGTGGAGCTCACAGCCTCATCCCTGCCATCAGTCATGATCAATCTCTCAAGTTGCTCACACTGCCATTTTCCTACTTCCCATAAGCTCTCTCAGCACATGTACACACACACACACACACACACACACACTGGTGACACATGCATTCATCAATGTCCTAGTGTCCTTTGTGTTGCTGTGATTAAAATACCTTGACAAAAAGCAACTTGGGGGAGAAAGAGGTTTTTTCAGCTCATTATTCCAGGTTACAGCCCATCATAGAGGGTGAGTTAAGGTGCTACAGCAGGAACTTAAAAAGAACTGATTACATCATATCCTCAGTCAAGTGCTGAGAGAAAGAGTGCATATGTACTTAGTGCTCAGTTCACTTTCTCAATTCTCATACAGTCCAGGACCCAGACTTAGGGAATGATGCTACCCACAGTAGGCAGGTCTTCTCATCCCAACTACTGTAATGAAGACAATTCCCAGGGACATGCTCATGGGCCAACTTGATTTAGAGGATATTTTATTGAGACTCTCTTCTCAGGTGATTCTACATTGTGTCAAGCTGCAATGAAAATTAACCATTAGCCATGCTTACTAGGCTTCACAGGTTGCATCTTTCTTGATTTCTGGATTTAGATGATGTCTTAGTCACTGTTCTATTGCTGCAAAGAGAAACCATGACCAAGGAAGCCCTCATGGATGAAAGCATTTAATTGGGGATTCTTTACAGTTTTAAGGGTTTAGTCCATTATCATCATGGCAAGGAGCATGGCCACAATCATGGAACTGGAGTAGTAGCTGAGAGTTACTTCCTGGTCTTCAGGCCAAGAGACAGAGAGAGAGAGAGAGAGAGAGAGAGAGAGAGAGAGAGAGAGAGAGAGAGAGAAGCTGAGCCTGATTTGGTTTTGAAACCCCAAAACTCACCCTCTGTGACACACTTCCTCCAACAAGACAGTACCTACTCTAACAGGGCCACACTTTCTAATCCTTCTAATCTTTTCAAATGGAGACACTCGTTGGTGACTAAGCATTTAAACACATGAGCCTATGGAAACCATTCTTATCAAATCACTACAGATGTTGACTTCTTTCCCTATCCACTACCTTTCCCAGACTTCCTGCATTATCCTGGCACTTTACCAACTCTCAGATCCTCAGAGACATCTACAAGGATGCACAAACTTCATCATTTGCTATCCTCTTGTCATCTGAGGCACTTCTGGAAGTGATCACTTCCATCCCAGGAAGGTTCTTTGAGCTCCTACAAGATCCAGACCACTGTTTAGCAATATCTTCTCAAAAATATCTCAAAGGACAGACTGCAAAGTTAGCTGAGCTTAGTACACAATGAAAACACAAGTCACTTTGCTTTAAAGCTAGAACGGATTTTAAGATGGTGACAGAGGAGACTAAACCAAGTATGGGGCCCTGTGGACAGCTCAATTTGCTGGCCCATGAGGCTTAACTTGTTCAGGGACATCTCAAACTCTTCAGATTAAAAAAAATACATACTTGCTAAATCTCTTTTCTTCTTTTGTGTCCTTATGGATGATTCCACCATTAGCCAGCTGTGTGACCCTGGAAGCTGGGAGGAATCTGTGTTTCTCTGGACCCTTGATCCTGTGTACCACTAAGTCCCCATGTATATATCTGCCCCCAAATATCACTCACTCATAGCCATTCTAGTGATCACATACCTGGTCTCTAGTGGCTACTGTCTCCTATCTGACCTTTGATCAAAAGCCTTTCTCTGATTCCCACCAGCCCTACCTTCCTCCCCACTTCCAATAGGATTCTCTTAATTCCACAACCCCTAATATGTCCAGAGAGGTTTATATTTTGAGACAAGTTCTTGCTATACCCCGAGAAGCTGGAACTACAGGCATGCACCACCAAGTTCAGAGTTTTCTTTTCAAAACATAAAACTATGACAATTATTCACTCCATGTAAACTCCCTCTGTTTACAGCCTCGGCTTAAAACATACTCACAAACTCACAAAGTCTTTGTTGCTTTTCATTCACTGTGATAAGATACCATGGCCAACACAACTTAGAGAAGGGAGGGTTCATTTGGGGATTACAGTTCCAGAGGGATAAGAATCAAGTCACACTATCATGCTGGGAAGCATGGCAGTACGCAGGTAGCCATGGTGCTAGAGCAGCTGAGAGTTTATATCTCAAGCTACAAACAGGAAGCAGAGGGAGTCTTTTGAAACCTCAAAGCCTGGCCCCAATGACACACCTGCTCCAACAAGGCCACATCTCCTAATCCTCCCCAAACAGCCTCCAAGTGGGGACCAAGTATTCAAATGCCCCCAGACTTATGGGAGGCATCTCATTCAAGCCACTACACAGTCACTTGTAGTGAGAATTCTAGAATTTTGGTTTCTTTAAAAATTACAGAAATACTGTAAGAATATGTATTTTGTTTTAATCCCAGGTGTGGGATATAGGGCTGCTTTGGACCATCCACAGCAGCTGGATATGATTTGCTGCATGCTCTAGCACGGGTATGGTTTTGCCAGCTGCAGATAGTTTCTTCGATGGTGTGGCTCTTAGAATTCTGGGAATTTTTCAGAGGATATATAAAGGCTAGAGCTCCAGTAGGTGGTGTGGGTGGTTGTTAGTTGTACAGGGGGATAGGTTGCAGTTCATAAGTAGTCCTGCTCAAAGAAGAAATAAAACAAAAAGCAATTAGATTCAAGGATCTCTCTCTGTGTCTCTGTTTCTCTCTGTGTGTCTCTGTGTGTGTCTCTCCCTCCTCTCTCCTCTCTCTCTCTCTCTCTTTCTCTCTCTCTCTCTCTCTCTCATATGCTTCTTTTTCTCCTATCTAGCGAAAGGGGATGGAACCAGAGGGTTGGGGTAGAGAGAAAAAGGGTAGGAAAAAGAAGAACTCACGAAGTAGCAAATACCAGCGACAGTGGCTACTTTTCCATGGTATACTTCCTCTCTCCTCCCACCCCAGCCTTTAGCTTTTAACTTTGCCGTGGTTGTTCCTGGCAAACAGGAACTTCTCTGTTTTTATCATTCTATTTGCCACTGCTTCTTTTTGTGGCTTTTGTGATTGCTCTTTTTAGACGATTTCCCCCTACTCCATTAAAAAAAAAAAATTCCTACTGTTTTCTTTCTATAGTTTGAAGTCTTATTCTCCTCTCCTCCCACCCCTCCCATGTGAATGCTCGCTCAGTCATGGTCATGTGTGAGGTACAAGGCTTCAGTTTTATTTTGTTCCAAACAGCTAGTGAGCTCCCCTATGGTGGCCCTGGCTGATTCTCATTCCTGTTTCTGTCTGTCCACTTGGTTTCATTGATTGCCCTGAGTACAAGTTTTATGACTTGATTCAAGGGTAAAATGCAGAGTCCTGGGAAATAGTATCCTTCAGTCAATCTTTCACAAACAATAATTCCTTCCAGAGAGATTTTCTTTCTTTCCTAATGGGAGAAGGGGATGACAGAGGTTCTCAGCTACATTCTGGCAAGAATGTTATTATTCTCGGCTATTGATTGAGGACAGTGTTATCAGTCAAGCAGCTTAAAATCTTCAGTCTTCGAGTGTGGAAACTGAAGAGCCAATTAGAGAGTGCCCATCCCCACAAAATTTGCTGAGAGACTGCATTTCTGGTGCTTAGACAGGCCTGTGGGTTCAGTTGTCCTCCAGTCCTGCCTTTCTCATGCTAAACAGTCCCACATCAGCAACACTCAACTCAGATGTCCACTTGACCATTGATCCCTTTGCCAACCACCCCAGAGCTCACCTCTGCTGCAGCCCTTGCACATAGGCAAACCCCTATTGCACAATGACTCCTAGCCCCTTCGGCCCCCAGACAGCCATGTGCTGGGATCCCACTGGTTCAAATCACCTCTCAATAGACTTATCTCCTCTACCTTGGGATGATCCTCACTCAAGGTCTCTAGAGCACATGAGTAGAAATGTTCTCTCCTTTGCCATAGAAAAGCAACCAAGACTGTGGAATATCCAGATGATGGAGTTGCTCTAGCTAGCCTCATCTCCATTCACAGGGCCTTTTCAGGAGAAAACGCAGCCAATTCTGTGTCTCATCAGTGTCTACAGAAGAGAGAGCCAACTTTCCCAACAAGCTCCTGACTACCTCTAATAGAGAGATTGAGGGGGGCAGGGCCGATGCATGAGTAGTGGTTGGCCAGGCTCTAAAGCTTAGCTGATTAGCAAGCTACAGTCAACAGCTACTCTGCAAGGCTGCCTGTCTTGGCTGTAATCCAGAGGAGAACCAGGAAGCACAGGGGTTGGTGAGAACTCTCTGTCTCTCTGCTCAAAGCTCCAGAGTCTCCACCTTTCTCCTGTCTGCTGTCCCACAGAGGTCTCTTTCCCTGACCCTACTCCCAACTCTGGATCCACTCTATCTCCAGAACCTCATTTATAAGCTTTTGATGAGCTCCGCCAGGCAGGCCATGTCAGGAAATTTCTTGGTGTTCATTTTAATAAAACTTAATTATTAAGACAGGCTCACGAGTCATAATACATTTAGTGGCTCATTTTTCACTTCTCTGTTGGAGGCCTCCTGGCAGCCAGGTGCAAAAGCAGAGGCTGAGGGGGAGAGGGAGTGTCAGAGCCCTTTCTGGGCCCTGAAGGAGTTAGACTGGGGAAGCAGCCCCATCCAGCTTTTTCCCTGACTGTCCTGGTCCTCCTCGCCTATCTTCTCGAGAACTGGAACACAAACTGCACAGAACACGGGTCAGGAGACCTGGTGCTGAGCTCCCTTCTTTAGCAGACAGCTTCACAGAGTTTAAGGGAAAGATGCAGCTCCCTTAGGCTCCAGCTCAAGGCTGCAAAATGGAACTAGTTTCAATCTAAACCTGACAGGAGCATGGAGAGGTGGAAGAAAGCTCTAGGAAGGAAGACTGCCTGGCAGGCTGGGAGCCAGCTAACTGAAGAATAGAAATATCGGCCCCAGGGCCTGAGGGACTGCTCTTTTGGATAAGAAAGGGGTAAAACTTTCTTATTCCTTACCAGGAATCCCTGGTAATCATAATAATTAATAACTAATATTTCTTAAATTCTTTGTAATCTCAGGCTCTGCGCCAAAGGCTTGATGTGCACAGATGGTTTTGGTAAACATCCGGGCTTCCCCGATCATTACTAGTATCGTGAAATCAGTTCTCCCTTATAAATAAAAACATGAAGGCACAGGAACCGGAGAGGAATGTGTCTGAAGTTACAGAACTGGGCTAACTGGAGGCTATGCTTTCTTACTGGAAAAACCAGGGGGAAGTCAGGAATCTTCCCATTGTAAGCAGTCTTTCTATGAAGTCAAATGAATGCAGGAGTTCAGCTGAGCACGCCCCGCCCCCCCCGCCCCCTCCCCCCGCCCCGCCCCCTCACCCTCAATCCCTCCCTGCTCGCCTAACTTGGTGCTTGGGAGAGACACTTACTCCAGACACAGAGCACTTGCTATCACCCACATGAGGTGAATTTCATCATTGCTGCTTTACCCACGAATCCTCAACTGGCATTGTGGCCCTGGAGCCTCACCAATGTCAGCCCTTAGCCCTGCACCAAGAGGTACGGAAGGAGCCAGGGTGGTGTGTGGGGGTATCTGGCACAGAGCTGAGCAGGCCACATTCAGTTTTAAAATACTTGGAATGCACAGACCCAAGAGAGAAAGGGAAGCTTCTGCCCACTGAGCTTCCGTTAAATGCCAGGCCCCATACTGTCTGTGTCACCCTCTTAGCCGCTGACTCCCACTGCAGTCAGACCTCCATCTTGCTGATGAGAAAACTCAAGCTTCAAAGATTCGTCTAAGGTTACGCCAAATAGGAGACAGCAGTGTTGGGAGAACAGCCCCAGCTGACCCACCCCCAAACCTTTTCACTTCTCCCCTGGCTTCTCTAAGATATTCAACCTACAACCAACCACACACTGACCACCATGCCAGGTACTGGCTAGAGCTGCTTGACCAGGTCAGTAAGAGTTTGCGTGCTTGCTCTGTCCGAGGAGGGTCCCTTCTACACGGAGCCTCTGACTTTCGGCTGGAGTCGTAGGGAAATGATCTCCCACATCCTGTCCCAGGATCAAGCACAGCTTTTCTTTCTTTCTTGTATTTTTCTTTTTTTAAGTTAAGGGTTCTCAATGTTAGTAAGACAAGGACACAGAGGAGATAAAAATAACAAAAAAGGAAAGTCACAAAATTGCAAGAAGTCCCAAAATATTCTCTCCTTTGGTTATTTCTCCCATACAGTTGGAGCGAAGACTTCTTTGAGGGGCTCTTATCTGCACATCTTCGATGGCTCCCCAAATGTCAGCTGTGGCTGTCTAACCCATTTCCATTTGCTTCCCTCCCCCTCTTCCTATTGGAAGACTTGGATTTATTCAGGAATCAACTCCCCATGGAAGTAGACCTGACTCCTACCTCAGGACCAAATCTTGAGTGATCCAGTCAACGCCAGGTTAAGGGGTAGCAATTGGTCCATGCTTTGAGGACCAGGGGAAAATGCAGAAAACTAGAATGTTACTAATGTAAGCCTGCTTCTGATAGAAAAGTTCAGATTGACAGACACTCTTATCTTGGTATTACACTAGTAGGTGGTGAAGGGTTGGTATCATGTTCCCTGTTGATTCCAACATTCAGACTTAAGATCTTAGAGTCCATCTTACATTAGATAGAGACTTGTCTTCCAAGCTGAGGCCCAGCCCCTCAGTTAAGACTAATTCAGATGCAAACACATTGTTGACAATCACAATGTAAATAAAATACAATCCTGGGAAGCTTTTTAGGAACAGGCATGCTATACAGCTTGTTTTGTTTGTTTGCTTGGCTTTTGGGTTTGTTTGTTCATTTGAGGTTTTTGTTTGTTTAACCTTTGGTCACTGTGTGTGTTAAAGTTCTGATCTTGGGTGGTAAAGTGGTTTGCTAATATGGTTCCTAGTCTGGAATTCTGACTGCTAAGCCGAAGTCTGGTAAGTGAGATAAACTATTTCTGCTGACTTTGACTCTGGAGATCAGGATTTGGTTTTTTCTCAAGGAAAAGCACTGCTACTTCACAAGTTAGCACAGAGCACCCCACCACAAGGCAAAAGCACTCAATGTTCTCAGAAAAATGAAAATATTCTCTCCCAGCTGTGATGACCAATGTAAATATACCTCACAGAGAGACTTCTAAAATGTGAACTATTTAATTAGAAGTGACCTCTCTACAACACCCTAAATTCTAAAGTAATCCTCAAACACTGAGCCATAATGATGTATGGATGGAAATCATAGATGGTATAAATACGCTGCTGTGGTGGAGAGTTGGGATCCGTGTGGGGACTCAGTGTGTTCAAAAGTCATGTTTATTCTCCATTCTATTTCCTACAAACTGAACACTGCTTAGTAAAATAATTCAGTAGCGCTGTATCACATGATCCAGAGATGAAGTCATTTCCTGTTAAGTCCTAAGGAACGGAAAATTCACTCTAAGGTTTACACCTCTCAAAAAGTAAGCATTTCCTGCTAAAAGTCAGAGTGATAACTGCCTTCCCAGGATGTTTGTTCCGTAGTTTGGCTCTCAATCTTCTCCTTGATAGCATAGATTAGAATCAATCTTTCTCACCTATTAACTCACTTATTCATTGACCAATTTTGAGTGCTGGCATCTACAGGCCACTAAGAGATTCAGCCATGGATCTGACAGCCCAGTCCTCAGCATTGACATCTTCAACTTCACAACTTTGTAAAATAATACTTGGAACAGCACACATACACACACACACACAAAAGTCAAGTGCACAGTTGAAGGATTGTGGAGGTGATGTGATTGGGGACCTCCTGTGGGGACAGCTATGGAAGTCGAGGCTGCTGAGGCCTTCAAGCTTCCTGGAAGGTTGAGTCTTTAGTGCAGACGGCACATCAGGAGAGCTGTTCAAGAATGGAGAGACAGGCAGCAAAGGCTAGATGACAGACATCCTGGAGGGCCAGGCAACAATAGGGCCTTTGTCCGAGTACATCTTTGGAAGCTCTAGTCTTTAGATACTTTTTGTTAAGTTCTTTGCTACTCACTGTGCAACCTTATGAAACTTTGGTGCCTTTTGGGTCAGAGAGACATCACAGCAAGATGCAAGGGATATATATGATTTTCTTTAATTTGACTCCTTTTGGTGGACTAGAAGACCCAGCAACACTCAGCTTTTCTGGTCCAGGTCCCATAAGAGTAACCATTCAGTGCTGTTCTGAGGCCAGTTTAGACCCCTCAGGCATGTGTAGCCTCCATTGGCCAGTCGCACCAGGGAGTCTCAGATGGCCCCGGACACTGAACACAGCCTGAGCCTTTCTGTCTCTTTCAAAGCTGTGGGACTCTCGGGTCTCCTCTTGTAGTCAGATTCCCAGAGACAACATCCCTCTATTTGTTTCCCATTATAAGACACATTACCAGTGTGTCTGAGTGTCCAGGAAAGAATGCTGGCATCTTGGGTTTCTTTTAACCAGGGCACAGTTGTGAGCGCTGAAATCCAGAGGAAAAGGTTTCCTGCTGAGTGTTAGCCTTCAAGATTACAGCACAGTGGGGCAGTAAAGCAGTGGAGGTGCTTAAGATGAACAGCAGTGGTACGGGCAGCTGAACACCCTGCAAAGGAAGCTCCAGTGTGGAGGTGAGAGTCTGACCTTTATGCACGACTCTCCGTGCAGTTCATGAAAATGAAGAGAAGAAAGGTTGACGATATTTTAGGGCATTTGCTCCCAATTCATTCAATCCTAATTTCTTTGGACTTTGAAACATGAGAGTGCAAGTCACCTGTGAGGAAGATGGCAATGCAGAGAAGGCACCTTTGTGGCCAGTGTCCCATGAGGGGGCGAGCTCTGAGAGAACCCTTTGCTTGGATTTGCTCCCTGGGGGAAGACGCCATTAGCAGGAGGTACTGAGAAAGTGACTTCAGATTGCTTCCTAGATAGTGCTTTTTAAGCTGGAAAGAAAACCCACACATGTCATGACTGGAATGTGAAATGTTTTCTTACAGCAGCAGTTCTCAACCTGTGGGTCACGCCCGTCCTTCGGGGTCAAAAGACCCCTTCACAGGGGTCGCCTAAGACCATCAGAAAGAGCAGGTATTTACATTACATATCATTCATAACAGCAGGAAAATTACAGTTATGAAGTAACAACGAAAATAATTTTATGGTTGGGGGGGTCACCACACCATAAGGAACTGTATTAAAGGGTCCCAGTGTTAGGTGGTTGAGAACCACTGCCTTAAAGGATCATGCGCTGGGAGTCTGATCTTCAGCTGGTGATATTATTCTGGAAGGTTCTGAAATTTTTGGTAGGTTAGATCTAAGTGAGAGAAGTAGCTCATGAGGGGAGGTTCTTGGGGTTATCTTGCCCTTGTGGCCTTTACTTCTGCTCTGCCATGAACTGAACAGCTCTCCTCGGTCACTGATTCCCACCATCACTATGCTCCACACAACCCTGTGGGGCCGAGCAGCCGTGAACTGAATACTCTAAAACCCTGAGCCAAAATAAACCTTTCTTCTTTTGAGTTGTTTGTGTGAGGAATTTCCTTGTGGTGATACAAAATTAACTGATACAAAGGATGTCAGAGTTTGGGTGGGGAGTGGGTTTTAGGTCTGGGTAGACTCACAGAAAGCACTGGAGTCAGCTGGGTGGAAAAGTAAGTTGTCCACCTCTTCTCCATCACTCTTATGGTTTGCATAGGATACAGATAAATCCCCCGGATCAATTTCTTTGAGATATGAATACTTTTTTCATTTACACCTTCAGGTTAATAGGCATGAAAAATAATCCACCATACAGAAAGTCTAAAACTAGCATCCTTCTGGTCTGCTCTTAGTATGGACCCATGAATAATATCTCATCTTTTATCTGCTCAGTGGCCCACTCTGGAGCTTGGGTTGTAATACATTGGTGTATCCTTTAAACTTCCAGAATATTTATTGCGAGGGAAACTCTTAATGTTCAACTTTCCAACCTCGTGAAGCGATTAAACAACATTCCTCTTGACATTCAAACACTATGTGCATAATTGATAAGTCAAGACATTAAAAATTGAACTAACTAAAATCTCACAAACTTACGAGCATTACTTACAAAATTATTTAACCACACTCTCCAACACTTTTAATTAAAATAATAAATTTAGTGTGTCAGCCTCTCTTAAATGTTTCCAACACTTAAAAACCATTCAAGTGCACACAAAACATGGTACTGATTAAAAAATACATGCTTCTACTTAAAGCCGAGATTGCTCAGGCAAGTACGATGGTCCTGGGTATGTATTAGTGCTGGGTTAGTTTCGAGTTGCTATTTTACATTTCATGGGATTGTTTCCCAGAAATAGGCTATCAAATCACCTAGTCCTGTAAATATAGATTCCTCCTTGAAAAGGTCAAGTGATATCATCGGCAGACTGGGGGGTTACTTACTCTTATTTGGGATCCTGTAAAGTCTACCAGCATTACTGTATTTAAGCTGCAATGTGGTCTGACTAAGAATGCAGATGTCTCTTGCACATGGGCCTTCTTTTTCATGAACAGAGGTTTTCTCTGAACTCATTTCATCTCCTAGGAAACCAGCAGTTTGCTGTACTCACGAGGACATTTGACTACCTCTCCTGCTGTGTTATTGGTTCCTTTGTGTGTCATTGGCAGAATTACTCTTTTCTATCTCTTCCCAAACTATTAGATATATTCAAAATGCACTCTTCTTGCAAGGCTGAGCATAGAACCTTCCCAGGCATTCCAAGCTAACACGTGTTTAACAGAAGGACTAGTACCATCCTCATATACGGATATGGTATCCCAGTGGTAGAAAACGAAACCTTATCATCTTCATCATTCGTCCAGTTGCCCTCTTGAGAGCTGCTTGGGAATGTATGGTCCCTCACACGTGTTTTAATTAAGTGATCAGTTGTATTTGATACTCTAGGTATCAGATTGGTCTGGAAAAACCTCCTCAGTCCAGTTTCTTTGCCTTTCCATAGCTTCTCTGTGTACTCCTGAGATCACTTTTGCTTTCTGGTTATAGAAGAGTCTACCAGGTCTCAAATGATTTGACCCTATGTAACCCTTCCCTGTTTCTTTTGGTAGAGAAAAGTGTTGGGTACAAAATCTGGGTAATAGAGGCATTACATGTGGGGATTGGTGGTGGACATCAATACCGCTGTCGCTGCCACTGCACTCGGTAACAGAGAAAAGAAATGGCTAACTTAAAGAGTTGATATTCCTAGCTATACTTCGACCTCAATGTTCCTTAATTACACTTCTCTACTTTAAACATTTCCAGTCGGTGTTACCAACCATCTGCTCAGATAGCCTCTCAAACCCTCATTCAAAACTACCCTTTATGTCTTGCTTTTCTTGTATTCCATATTCATGAAATAAATATGCTTAAGATGCTTAATATTTCTCATTACTCCTCGGGCCTTTGGAGTATGTGAGAGTGAGGGCAGGTCTGTCTTGGCAAAGGCAAGCTCCATTTATCATTATTAATAACCCCCCCCCACCTTCTAAGACGGTAGACAATTATTTCCTATGATGACAGAGAGACTTAACCCATAGTGGATACGTTCCTGAATAAGCTAGGCAGGCATATCGGGATTGAAATAGCTACTCTTGTCTCTGAGCTCTTATAGATAAGTTTATTCTTTGCTTCTGTATAGAGTGAATTCCTTGAATCCATGTCCTTTATTAACTGATAATTCATTTTGCTTCCCTCTGATATGATTACCAGAATGTTTCTGCAGTGATGGGGGATGTTATACAATCTCTGTTTTATGCTAAATGTGCTGTGTTAGCAATCCCTATAGCGTGGTGTATCAGGCCAGTTGAGAATCTAGGAGAGAGAACCCCCCCTCCCAAAAAAAGAGCTGTTTGAAAAACAACAACAACATCATCATCATCATCATCATCATCATCACCACCATCACCACCACCACCACCACCCCTGTCGTCGTCGTCGTCGTCGTCGTCGTCATCATCATCATCATCATCATCATCATCACCATCATCACCACCACCACCACCACCACCACCATCATCACCACCATCATCATCACCACCACCACCACCACCACCACCACCACCACCACCACCATCACCATCACCATCACCATCATCATCATCATCATCTTGAACTGACCAGGAAGCTTCTCCTGGATAGCTGACTTCCACAGTAAATGTGAGGTGTTATGCAAGCTGCTGGGAGAGAAAGGACATCAGTGGTGTTATCTTGTGACAGACCCTTCACACCATGATACTTGCCTCCCAGGCAAGATGTGCCCACTGGTGTGACACTGCCAACACCATTCAGGGAGTGGGAGTAAGTGATATCTCTCCTGATTAGTTTTAAGATAATTTCTCATTACCTCGTAGCAGTTTAGTGGCAAAACCCAGAACTAGGTATGTCTGCTGTCGGTGTTTTAACGCACCATTACCACAAAGCTACAGCCTTCAGATGTTCCTATGCAATTTTTCTTTGGTGGAACTCGGGCACTGACTTTGGAAAGAGAATAAGCCCTTCGAGAACCTGTATAATACGTCATCTTTTACCCCCTCCCAACTCTTCCCAGACCCACCCCCTTCTCTACACACCCAACTTTGAGTCTTTTTTAAAAGTACTTCAAAAACTGATGTGTGCACTCAAATGTTCTTAGATCTGTGTTCTTCCCCTGGAGAGTGGTAGCTTACATGCTGCTACACTCTTAGAGAAAACTGTCTCTCCCTCTCTCAGAAGCCAAGAATTCCCAGTGGCTCCAGAGTTAAGGGTGGGACTGTGTGCCAAATTCCCTTCTCCATGGTGAGATTTGGTCTGGCTTTGACTTGCCCAGGGTTTGTACGTTTTGTTGTAACCACTGTGAATTCATATGTGCATAGCCTGCTGTGCCCAGATGTTTCCTTGTAACTATCCACTGCCTCTAGCTCTTACACTCTTTCTTCTTCCTCTTCTGCAATGATTCTTGGGGCTTGGGAGTTCAGGCATGACATATGAGCATTGATAGTTGAGTCTCCAGTGTCCATATTTCATCTAGTACCCTGCAATGCTCAAGCAAGGTACAAGGTCAGGTTCAGGGTCAGTGATTTTTTTATATGTTATAGTAACACCTGAAGGCTTTTTAAAAAGATCTTATTTTTATTTTTTAAATCAAGTGTCTATGTGTGTATGAGAATGGGTGTGTGCACATGAGTTCAGATGCCTATAGAGGCCAGAAGAGGGCATCAGATCCCCCATTGCTGGAGTCCGATGTGCGTGCTGGGAAGGGAACTGTGGTCCTCATCAAGAGCAACCCCTGCTGAGCCATCTCGCCATTTCCTTCTTTCAAAGTCTTTTTATACCAGTTCCATCCTGCATGGACTAGCTCTGACGACATCTGTAGCAGTGGGCTTGGAGCACTCAGCACTTGGTGCTTCCACCCTGCAGGGCTTTTCCTGAAGGCTTGAGGTTTTGTTTTTTGTTTTTTGTTTTTTGTTTTCTTATTAAGAAAAAACAAATAAATTTCAGGGGGATCCAGTGTGCTCAGGTAAACATAACCTAAATTCTAAATTTTAAGCATGGATTAGGGAAACTAACCCGTCTTCCCTTTCAGTTACTAGCCTTGCTTCCAAGGACAAATCAGAGTAGTTTTGCTACAGACTGCCCATAGGAGAGTAGCTGAGCTGGGACTTTATGGATGCACCTTGTCATTTTCACTGGGACCCAAACTGCAGTGACTCTGGAGTACTTGGAGGACTCTAAGCTGCAGTGGGAGCAGCCTTCAGAGGTCCAAGACTAGGCATCTTTGGATTGAAGATTAAAAGACAAAATGCCAGCCCCATACCTACAGGAGGCAATGCAACTCTTGCACACTCTGATAACCATCCCTAGGCTTCTGCACGAACTTGCATGCAACAGCCTTCCATGTCTTTCAGATGGACATATCTAGCTTCCGAAGTTTAGAATACTTCTCCTGTCTTCTACAGCCTGTGTGTGTGTGTGTGTGTGTGTGTGTGTGTTGTTTATATATGTGTATGGTGAGTGTATATGTGTGAGAGCACGTGTGTGTGGTTTGTGTTTGTGTGTGGTGTGTGTATGTGTAAGTGGTATATGTGTGTGTGTGGTGTGCATGTGAATGTGTGTGTGTAGTGTGTGTGTGTATGTGTGCATATGAGTGTATGTGTATTTGTGTGTGTATGTGTGTGTGGTTTGTGTGTATGTGGTGTGTGTTTATATGTATGTGGTGCTTGTGTATGTATATGGTTTGTGTGTGTGTATGTGTATATATGCTGTATGTATGTGTGTATATGTGGGTGGGTGTGTGTGTGTAGGGGGGCAGAGAAAGCCTCAGATATCATTCATCAATTACTTTTTAATTTTAATTTTTTTTTACAGACTAATCCTACACTGGTCTAGAACTGACCAACTAAACTAGGCTAGCTGGCTAGAAATCTCCATGAGTCTGCCTCCCAGTGCTAGAATCAAGACCATTCCACCCTACTCTGGTATTCTTATTAAATTTATAGGTTCTGTGGATCAGACCCAATCTTCATGCTTGCAAAGCAATCACTTCATGGACTGAGCTACTTCCCTCAGGCCTTGCCTCTCTCTCTCTCTCTCTCTCTCTAGAATTCTCTCTCTGGAGCTCTAGCTTATTTTATTAAGTCAACATGTCGAAGAAGAGTACAAATCTTTATGACTTTATAACAAATTTAGAACTTAAGCGAATGTCTATCAATGAACTATGTTCACTTCCAGATTCCTTGATGTTACCTCTCTAACTGTGTCCCTCAGACCAATTACCGAGTGTCTCCCAGATTCACTTGCCTCATATGCTGGTAGCCACTTTTGTCTTTGCTGTCACCAAATATTTAACAAGAAGCAACTGAAGAGAGGAAGATTTGGTTTGGCTCACAGTTGAAAAGGAGACAGTCCAACATGAAGGAGAAGAGAGATTACTATTGGTCCTCAGTTCACTTCACCATTTTCCCCTTTTATTTGGTCTGAGACCCAAGCCCATAAGATGGGGCCACTCGTGTGTGTGTGTGTGTGTGTGTGTGTGTATGCTGTATGTTTGTGTGTGTGAGTCTGTATGTGTATGTGGTGCGTGTGTGTATATTTGGTGTGTGTAGGCAGAGAACAACCTCCAATATCATTCATCAATTACTCTTTTATTTTAATTTTATTTTAGATTAATTCTTCCCTTGTAATCAAACCTCTCTGGTGATGTCCTTATAGGCATGTCTGAAGTATGTCATCTAGAAGATTCTAAATCCAGTCAACTTGGTAATCAAAAACACCCATCCATTGCAAGAGGGTATTTAGAAAGTCCTTCATGGGATAAACACACAGTGTCACCAGATTACAAACAGACATGTTTGTTTATATGTTGGTGTAGTGTGTGTGTGTGTGTGTGTGTGTGTGTGTGTGTCGTACTAGTTTGTTAAGCAATGGATTCAGGTAGACAGTTGGCAGCAAGATATCTCTCAGTCATGTCTCCATCTTCTTTTTTGAGGTGGGTTATCTTCATTGAATCTGATGCTCCATGTTATGAAGAAAGTCACTGGACAAGGAGGCCCTGGGATTCATCTGTCTCTGTCTCTGTCTCTGTCTCTCAGCACAGGGTTATAGGTGTGTGCCACTGAACCTGCCTTTCCTGTTGGTACAGGAGAAACTGGTCTCATCATTTGTGTAAATTACATTATCTACTGGGCCATCTCCCCAGTCCCCATCTTATAGCCTTCTTGAGAGGTGTGGTGGTTGACTGTGTCAACTTGATTAGCTTGAGGGCTGCCTAGGGGATTAGCCAGGCACGTGTATAGATGTGTCCATTAGTTAAGATGTTAGTTAAGGTGTGAGGAGTTGTGAATGGGCAGCCATATCCCACAGCTTGGGGTCCAGATGGAAAGAAGAGGAAAGAGGAAGCTGTCCAGCATGTCCAAGCTCCATTCTCTCGGAGACAATGCTGCTGCCATTCCCCATGGATGTCGGGCCCCAGTTTCTTTAGTCCTTCAACATGAGTCATGGCAGCTTCCTTCAACGTTGGGCAGGATCTATGTCAACT
Organism: Rhynchomys soricoides; assembly: GCA_019843965.1. Classification (NCBI taxonomy): domain Eukaryota; kingdom Metazoa; phylum Chordata; class Mammalia; order Rodentia; family Muridae; genus Rhynchomys; species Rhynchomys soricoides. The sequence continues at coordinate 11,566,373 of JADRCH010000008.1, forward strand.
GTGCTCCTCATTCTGAATCTACCAGCCTCTTGGGCTAAGTAGTTCCTCTGTTCTCTTCTCCTGTGTCTGCTCTGTAATCATGTAAGCTAAATTAATAAACCTGCCTTTAAAATTCTATTTACTTGTTTGGTTCTACTTCTCTGCTCCTTGCTCATATACAGGATGAGCTGGGATGCTGAGCATACAAACGGTGAGCCAGACCAATAACCACTTTTAACAAACAGAGCTTTTGGTCTCCTGGCACAAAAGATGCTAATGATAATGAGAACACGTCACACTGCCTGGGATTGCAGCAATGTTCAGGAAGGAAGTACAGTGACATCGTGGAATGAGCATTGAATGAAGGAAGAGCAACCATTTCCAGCTCATCCATTTGCTTCCAAATTAAACAGGAAGTTGTTACGGTCTCTGGTCATTCCAGTGGGATTTGCTTCAAGAAGGCAAGAGAGAAAGGCATGCCTGTCCAGACAAACTGACATGTTGGCAACATCTTGCCATCACTCCATCGTGCCTCTGGCCATTTGTAATAGCAACAACCCCAACGTGATTAACAAGCTCACTCACCCAGTGTGCTTTGCCCATGCCCTCCCACCCCTCTTGGCTCATCCCTGCTGTCTTGTGGTCTTTTGAAGGTGAACTCATGAGAAGCATTCTGCCTCAGATCTCCAGGGGTTGCGACAGTCAAGATGAGTCACTTCACAAATATAGTGTATTTTCCCCAGGGAGTGGTGGTGGGTGGAGGCATTTGTAGAATTCACTCTGCTTTAATAGATCATTTAGAACATGTCACACATCAGAGAGTCAAAAGACACTAACGAGGCACTGGCTTCCCTCCTTGAGTCTGCCTCACATATCGGCTGGCAGGGCCTGCTCACTGGTCCTTCTGCTCTGCTCTGTGGTCCCTGCATGCCTATCCAGCCCATCTCCTTCCTGTCTCTAGTTTCCCTTTCTCCCTCTCCTTTCTCCAAATTCCTTCCCTCCTCCTCCTCCTCCTCCTCCTCCTCCTCCTCCTCCTCTTCTTCTTCTAAATCTCCCTCCACCAGGATTCTTCTTCCTACAATCCTTACACCCTCACCTGCCCCTCTCTCCTTCTCTCTGTCTCTTTTGTGCACCATTATTCTGGCTTGGACTCTCTTAACTTCCTGGTCCACATCTCCCGTTGTCATTTCCCTCCTCCTTTGAAGTCACACCAGTGTGGGCAAGGGATACACTAGAGCTGACTCTTCACACCCCTATGTGACTATGCGTATGTAGCCTGCTGGCTCTTGGTCAGGGCCTTAAAGAATCCTGCTATCCTCCCTTCCTTCACCATGGTGGCCTTGCTCTTTCTCACAGCCTCCAACTCCTGCATTCCAAACTGCAGCCTACAGAATCCAGCTTAGGGCCCAGCGTATGGACAATCCTGGCAGTTGATGTTTTAGGAGTTCAGGTCTGCCAGTTCTCACACACACACACACACATACACACACACACACACGCACGCACACACACACGCACACACTTACACTCACAGACACACAGAGAGCACCCACCTTCAGGGTGGTATGGATTTATGAGGACTATTCTGGAAACCACCTCCAGGAAACCACAAAAGAGCTAGGGCAAGTCTGCCTCTCCGTGGGACCCACCCTCCGCCTCTCAGGGGCTGAGCTTCTGTTCCCTTCTCATGGGTCTGGGAGGGGGCAGCTAAGAACACAGTTCTCAGGGGATGGAGAACAGCTTGGGCTGTTCTGCTTCTGTGGCCTGCTATGTGTAGGAAGAGGGGAAAGTATAGAACCCAAAAGAAGGAGTAACTCAGTTCAATCCAAGGACCCACACTCTGGGTCACAGGCCCAGCCGCAGCTCTCAGATCACACACATATATTGCTTAATGCTAGAGTGGCTCACGAGGACTATGTCACTAGGTAAGTCCATCATTGAGTGAGCATAACAGCATGCACTTACACAAACCTGGATGGGATAGACCAATCATCTGACATGGCCTCTTGATGCCATCAAAGGATGTGATAAAGGAAATGAATTAGGCCACTGCCACCATAACTCAGAACACTGATTTCCATAAACTGTTTCATAAATAGAGGGAGAACCTGGAAACATCACGATTCAAGTGATGTACAGTAAATATGCAAGGCAGACATGGTCATTTATTATGATTATCAAGTGTTGTGCACTGTGCATTACTGGGAACTAAGCTCGTACATGACAGTATTACTGGGTTGTTCACACTGTTGTCACCACATGCATGTGAGCAATAGGCTTCACTATGATGCCAGCTCCAACTCTCAATTGGTCTTACTTTATGCATAGTCCACATGTAGTGGAGATCATCCCCATGTAGCTCATGACTGTGAGAGCAGGCTGGAAAAGATTCTCAGACCCTTCTTCCAGATCCAGCATTATTGTCAAGACTGGAGACCTTCCTTAGAAGAAAAGAGCAGAATGCTTGGTTGGAATGCAGAAGACCCTGAGTGGGGCACCTTCCTGGTGTTGTTTTATATCATTCTTCCAGAAATATGTAGGCATCAAGTTAGATGCTCTGCTCTGAAGCAGGTGAGGGTGGTGAAGTTAAGAGAAGCTCCGGGATTAGCCAAGACCACACAGCATAAATTGTGAGAGGCCTGTCTAGCTTGCTTTAGTCCTCCTGGGACTTTGTGTACTAGCAACAGGTAGCCTATGGCCCTGACACACTAGAGGCAGAGCCAACATCCGTACTGCGATACAAATACAGTCATCCAACCTGTTGGTCCTCAGACCTGCACACACTCACTGGCTATCTAAACTCTCAATGTTGTTCCAAGGTATGAGTTTCTATGGCTCCCCCTGCCAACTTTCACCACCATTTGCTCGGCAAAGCCCCTGAGCATGCTTCCAGGATATCATATCTTGTAAGAAGGTTGAAGGGCTGGTTACCACCTTTTACTCCTGCTCAAAAGTTGAGCAGCACACAGACTTACTCTCTTTGTGGCACGTGTGTGCTTTGAGTAGAGTAACTGAGAACGAGGTGATGGCAGCTGATCTGCCCTGCAGAAAGGCAGCTGGCAAGCTCCGGCTGCCGAGACGTCTTAACCGTCCCGGCAGCTTGTGGATTTGGTTGCTGTGCATTTTCTGATCGTGTGCAACCCCCCTCACAATTCCTCCCATTATTTCTTGACTCGATTTCTGTTGCTTGCAATTAAAAACAATTAAATAAGCCCAACTCAGCTACTACAGTGCTGCAGCTGCATCCAATTGTCTTGCTGAGGTCTGAGTGGGCCACACTGGGTCACCCTGTGCACTTGGAGTAGATGGTTTACTGACATATCTAAACCTCCACTGATGAGCATTTTAAAATGGCCATACGAACTGTAGTTTAGAAGAAAAATAAGCAGTCACTGTGACCGTGCATCTCTGGCTGGAGAGGAAGATGTCATAGAACTCAGGAAAGGCTTTCAGGAAGAGGTGTGCCAGAATGTGCAGAATCCAGGGCCCCAAAAGCATTTGGTTCAGGGCATGGAAAGGTGTGCTGAGTGTGAGTTGGGAGTAAGAGAGCATCCGTGTGGGCAGGCAAAGCCTTTAAAAACATATCGTCAGGCCCCACGGACCACTGGGGACTTTCCATTTCCTTTCTGTGGACAATATATGGAGGAGACGAGCCAGCATGGCTGTGGCAAGGTCCACTCTCACAATAGCTTAGCAGGAGACTTTCACTAGCAATGGAGAGGAGGCCTGTGTCTGCTCTCCTGAGCCTGGAGGGCACTGGTAGAGCAGATGGAAGACTGATCTCAAAGCTCCACCATAGTGATCGGGCAGTCGGGAGTTCAGAAACATAAGAAGGGGGTGAGGCAGCTCCATCCATCACCTCAGCAGTGCCCTCGACAGATGAGAATGTCTGCCAGAAACAGCAGGGATGCCCTGTGAGACAGAGGAGGGCAGGACCGTGTGTCTATGAGCAGAAAAAACATTTGGCAGTTGTTAGAAACCTCTAAATTGATATCGCTGGGAAGCCATGAGTAAGCAGTACTCGGAAGCTATGGTTGAGTTGATGAGCCTCTCTGTTTATGATCTTTAACTTCAACATGAAGACTTCTAAACAACGTCCCACTCATGCAGAGGGTATTTGTCCAAAGGCCTTGTAGGGATCCAAAGTCAGGCCATGGTCTTGACCCAGGGGATTCTCCCAGACAATTATTTTCTGAGCATTCTCCCTTTGTGAAGGGCAAGGGGAGAGTAACCAAGCAGCACAGGGATCCTTTTGTGTACACAAAGACATACACACCTCTTAACTGATGTTGGTTAGACAAATCCACAGGGAGACCCAGTTCAGAAATATATGAACAGCCAAGTAGGAACCAGCAACATTGGTGAGAGCTGAGCAGGCATGTGGATGGTGCCAATGGCAGGGCCTGGTGTGAGTATTTAACCACAGTATGTAAGATGCCACCAGTTACCAGCATTGCCTTTGGGTCTGTAATTCTTTCTAAATAAAAATGCTATTTAGAAAATTCCATCTGGAAAGGGGGAAACATTTGAAATGTAAATAAAGTATGAAATAAATAAATAAATGAAAAAAAAGAAAATTCCTCAGAAGTTCTCATTGCCCCCAAGAATGAGATCCCAACCTTGCCCTGAGGACCTCAGACTCTGTGCCTTCTGGCTTCTCTGCCTCCTCTGGACATTGTGGCCCTGGCCATTACAGTTCTGAGTACTTTCTGCGCCAAGCTCACTTCTTCACACTGGCTGGATCTCTGTTGCCCCAACACACTGCTAAGTTCATGCACCCCAAATACTGTACTTGAAGGAAAGTCTTACCCTCTTCAAAATTCAGACTCCTAGGCTCCAAGAAGCGGGGGAAAAAATGTCAGGGCTGGTCATGGGTATCCCTGCCACACATAAAGGTACAAGCAGGTGTGTAGGTGTGTGTATTGTGGATAGGAATCAATAGTGAGTGAATGAATGCCTGAGGAAATGAATGAATGAATGCATTGCACAATGAAAGATGACATTTCCACAGAGGTCAAGAGAAAGTTGCCTGGTGCAAATCCTCAGACAGGATTTATGCTCCTGGTTACATGAAGAAACCTCCCTCATCAATAATGCCCCTTGGGGTCTGTCATGATCTGTGTCTTTCACCTTGAAGTACCCTTTTTCTCTCGCTTATCCTAGGAAAACACTTCCCTAGCAAAACGTTTTTGCTAACCACTACTCTGGGCAATCTGGCTCATGATTAAGCTATTTATGTTCCAGCCTAAATTCCGAATCAGTGCCAACTTTCTCACTAATACCAAAGTCATTCAGGGAAAGGAGGAACATTTTGGGACAAAAGCCTTTTCTGTTTCTTTCATGTTGTTTTGCCTCATGGGACATGAAGAGTACATTTAGTCCAGATCTAGAGGGAAAGCCATGGAAGTGAAAATGTCTCTATGCCCCAAATCATACCACAGTCGTCCCAGATCCTCAAGTGCAGTCCCAGGTCTTTTTCTCTTTCTGCTGATTCCAGAGTATCTGTAAAACGTGTGACAGACAAAGTCCCGCTTAGAGTGTGGTAGCTCCATGAGAGAATTTGTTTTCCAGAGAGGAAAAATAGTCAGTCTGTCTCTCTCTCTCTCTCTCTCTCTCTCTCTCTCTCTCTCTCTCTCTCTCACGTTGCTTTGCACTGGCCATTTCATCGTACAGAAAACAGTATGGGGCAGTGGGACCATTGCTGTGATAAACCTGACTGTGTAATCCTTGAGAAATATTTTGTGGCTGAAATGTGGAAGTATTTGTTACTTTAGGCTGGTGTGTTGGAAGCAGAGCTTAATGAGCCTTCTCTTGGGGGTTGGAATATGGAAACGCTGAGAGAAACATGGAAAATAGAGGTGTGGATCATGAAGTTGGAGATGGGAGCAAGGGCTGCCTTGGGAAGAGAGTTAAGGACCACTTGTGTGATGTTTTTAAAAAATGCATGCGTTGGCTTCATTCTGTCCGTGTTCTGAGAGCTTGCACGAGGTTGAATCCAAATATAATGGACTAGTTCATTTGCTTGATGGAGGAAATTTCAAGGCAGGGGAATACTCAGACTGGGATATGGTTTCTGTTCACTGCACGTATTCAAGTCTACAGTGAAAAGAACATAAAGTCTGGCACATTAAAAATGTGCAGTTTATTGAGGATAAGAGTTTGAACACGTTAAAAATTACAGCCATGAGAGCTACAATGGAGGGTATAATGGTTAAAGAACAATATCCTGCCCTGACATGGGGATAGTAGGTGTGCGTGGGGGGGGGGTAAGATCCCACCGTGAAAGGCTCTGACTTTTAGAAATGCAAATTTATTTGAAAGGAGAGAGTTGGAACAGAGAATTCAGCAGAAGGGTTCTCTGCTCCTTGAAAGCAAATGTCTAGGGAAGTGTTTTCCTGGGAGCAGCACACAAAGCTACAAAGCTGTGCTTCACTGGGATCAGGCCCCATCACCTTCCCCTCTGTACCAATCCCTGTTCTTCACACTCCTGGGAACTTGGCAGAACTTGGCAGCATCATCCGTATGGTGTTTTACCAGCTGGGTTTTGGTGTTGCTTTGGTTTGACCATCCCTTGCTCTATTCTGATTTGGAGTGAGAATGTTTACTCTGTGTCACTGAATAGTTGAACTATGTAACTTGTTTTTGATCCTACAGGGGCTCAGAGTTAAGGGATTGCTTGCATCTCAGAAGAGACTCTACCTTTACACTTTTAAATAATGTTGAAACTGTTAAATACTATAAGTGGGTTTGAAGTTGGGCTGAAATTCGTTTTGCATTATGATATGGGCATGAACCTATGGAGACAAAGGATGAAGCATTATGATTTTAAAGTGATGTGCTTGGGCATCAATTTGACAAGGGCTAGACTTATGGTGTCTTCTATGATATCAGCTTGACAGGATCTACGAATCAACTAGGAAATAAAATATGGGCATGCTTATGCAGGATTTTCCTGCTTAGGTAAACTGAGGTAGGATGATCCAACCTAAATGTAGGAAGCAGCATTTCACAGGCTGGGTCCTGGACTGAATAAAAATGAATTAAAAATTGACAGCGTTTATCCCTCTGCTTCCTGACAGCAAGTGCAATGTGACCAGCTGCCTCACATCCCTACTACCATGGTGGGCTGGTACTAAGATGCCAAGTAAAACCTTCCACCCTTAAGTTGCTTTTGTTGTGATATTTCACAACAACAGTAAAAAGGAAAAGACTGTGTGCTACCACAGAACCAGAGTGCAGTAAACCTTTTGTCTCTATACATTGGTTTTCTCAGGTATGGTTGTAACAGTAAGCTGGCTAACACAGGTTGTCTACAGAAGCTAGGAAGCTGGTTGCTTCTGGCTGACTCAGCCCCTCATTTCAATCATGAACCACTGGCTTTGTGAAGCTGCTCATGATGTTTGTATCTGCTTTTTCCAGCTGTAAGTTTGGGAAATCCATAATGGGATTCATGGTGCACTATTGCCTGGCCCAGCAGGCTCCTTCTACGAGTTTGAAATAGGCAGACTCCTTTGGTGCTGAGGAAAGGGAGGTCCGTGCATGAAATCATCTGTTGACAAGAGCCTTTAGTTGGCAAATTATTCCTGCCTCTCAAGGCTCCCGTCACACATCTTTTTGAAAGAACCTTGTCTGGTCCATTAGCCCTCTCAGGTTTTTTTTTCCTAAATTAAATTTTATGTCTTCTCTATGCTGATGTGGCTCTTACCTATCTCTGTCTTCAAATGATCTCCTCAGGACTGGGAGCTTCCTGAGGGCAAGACTCATGATAACTTACCTCTCTCTGCATCTTTAGTGTCATTCAAAGGCACATGAGGTCATGCAGGACCCCAAGTAAACTAGATTGCTGGAAGAAAAGTAGCTAGGAGGCCATACATCACAGATGCCAGGTCCTGCAGGAATTGGAAGCCTGGGATGCTCCTTGTAGGGCTCTGGCCTTAGGTCGTTGGCCTTAGCATCCTCTCACTTGATATCATTGGTCCTTCACAAACTGTCTCTCTTCTACATTGTCCATTAGCCTGATTGTGAAGCTCATCTGCCTAGCACCCCCATCTGGAGCATCCCTGTGCTGTGAGTATGAATACTAATGCACCATGAAGATGCCAGCCCAGAAATGAGCTCAGGACTATCCATTAGCAACTCTAGCACCAGAATGAACCCAACACATTCAGTTGTTGTGGGTCAGCTCAGTGCAAGGCAGGACAATAGAAACCAGAATGAGCACAGTGAGCAACCACTGCCAAGGCTGTTTTTGCGGGAACAAGGAAGGGAAACTTTACATAAAATACACAGAAACAGCTTGAATTCCCATGCCTTTTACCCTCTCCCTCAGCTCCTGGGGGAGCGGGTGATCTCAGGAAGGCAGGTAGCAATTGTTCCAGGATTGTCACTGCTGCTGGAGCTGCTACCTCTCCTCCTCTTCTTCCTCCTCCTCCTCCTCCTCCTCCTCCTCCTCCTCCTCCTCTTCCTCCCATTCCCCCTGCCCTTGTATATGCTGAGCCATGTGCATGGGTTCTGTGTTGTCATCCAAGACAAAGGCTTTGCCTAGCTGCTCTTCTGTGATGCAGGGTAGCCATTTTGGAGTATGGGAGTGCATATCTTCAGTCATCTCACTTCATGATGTCACAGTTACCTCCCTCTTTCTCTCTGGCTCCTTGTTCCTCTCTGGCTTTCATCTGAGAGGAGAAGAATTTGGGCTTTGAAGGCAGACAGAGCTAAGCTCAGAGCCCTGTGCTATAGATCATATCAGGTTTGTGTCTGGGACCGATGCCATCGTCAACCTGTGCCTCGGTTTACCAATCTATGAAATGGAGAAGAGAGCATTACCTGCCACAGGGATGCTCCTGGAATCCCCGTATTCACAGCTTTCTATGATGTGCCAGCAATGTGGCTCTGCCTATTTCACAAATGGCTAAGCTTTAATTTGTGTCCCAAGTTCCCATTTCTCAGTGATAAGAGAAATAGTTCAAGATACCCAGTGCCCAACATCATCTGAACATTTGGAGTAGGTTTACAGTACATTACAGTAGAGGTAGACTTCACCTCAGGTATGCAGCACCAGATAGCCCTTCCTTATGCCCACAATGATTGCTGTGCCATTGGGTCACAGCTGGGGCCTCTCAGCCTAGACCAGACATTTGCTAGCTCCCCGTGACTTCTGAGCTAGCTACTCTCTGGCTTGGGAGCATGATAGTTCTCACCAGATTCACCCAAAAGGGACAGATCAGGACTCTTTTGCTTGGTGTAGGCATTTTGCCTGCAGCTTCATAACATCCCTACACAGAAAGGAGCTCTTTCTATCACTCTAGCCATGCCCAGTCTTTAGAGTTCTCTCAGCATACACACCCTCCTGGAGGCTGTGCTTCCAACGTGCAAGGCAGACACCAACCCCCAGGCTCTCCCTGCACAGTCAAGGATGAAATCTCCCTCAGTTGCTCTCATAGTAACTGATAATAGTAGACAGTTCCAAGCTTTTTATTGCATGCTAACCTCCCATGAGTCAAAACCCAAGAAAATAACCCACTGTTTCTACATCATGTAGCCCAGGCAAGAGAGTCCATGGGTCTCAAACGTGGAGCTGGGTATGTGGTCACAGGAAATAATAAATTCCGTGAAGATTCCCCCAGCTTTACACTCCCATGTTTCAGCAGACCTTGTCCTAGAGTCAACCCTCAGCACAATAGTGACAGGAGTCCTTCTATCCCTCACTCCACTGGGGCTGCCTTACTACCAGACAGCTGTGTGCACTGGGAACTGGATCATACTGACAGGTTGGGTGCTGTGGTGTGGTGCTGGGTGCATCCATCCACTTATAGCTGGCATTATTACTAATCATCAAGTCCTCCAGCTGCTGCCTTTCCCTCCTCCCTCCCTGATCTCTTTCTCCTGGGTCTTCTTTTGTAGAATGTGTGGAAGGAAAATAGATCCTGCGCATACCCTAGCAGGCTGTGGCTGCAGCCCCAGAGCACTGGGGGTACCCTGAGAGTTAGACTTGTCATTCAGAGGTTCCAGGACCCAGCACCCCTACTTGGCTTCTGTCATTCAGCTCTGAAAAAATGTAGCATATCTGCTGGTCCTCAGTGTGCTTCTGTCTCCTTGCCAGAGTGGCAGGAGGGGAGATTGGGAGCTCCAGAAGCAGAGGCCTTGCCACTCACGTTCTTTGTGACATGGGACAGGCTAACACTCTCTCTGCATTGTAGGTGCCTCATATACCAAATGAGAGCTAATGAAAGTGCTGGCTACACAAAGCTATTGAAATGATTAAGTGAGGCTTGGCATGTGACTGGAACATGGGAAGAACACTGAGGAGGATGGCTGCCCTCGTTAACGTAACAATTACATAACCAGAGAAGAGTGGTACCGGAAATGAACACACTTGCCCAAGGAGGTGAGAGGGAGCCATGTTCTGCACATACTGAACAAAGACAAGAAATTCTGAGTGAACGTCACAGTGCATGTCTGCCACAAAGCTCAATTCCTCAGGGAGACAAAGGATAGGGATGTACAGCCTCCCTCACCTTTGCCTCATCCCTGCCTCTCCGCATCCTCTGACTCTCATCCTTTGTGTGTGGTTCCTCTCCTATGACCTTCATCTTCCAACACTGACCTAGACCTCTGACTTTGGTGGTCTCAACTTTTACTTATCTTAGGATTTTGACTGAGGCTGGACAGTGGCCAGAGTCAAGCCTGTTATCCTGGATGGCACACACGGAGAAGGGATTCTGAGGGCTGGCATGTGACAGTTCTTTGTCAGATTTTCATCCCCTGAGACTGTGAGCAGAAGAGTAAGCACAGACCTGTCATCCCCAAGGCAGGCTCAGCTGTGACAAGCAAAAGGAGCTCACTCAACACCTTCACTTGGTGTGACTGCATAGAGGTTAGCATCAATGTGACAATGGCCTTGAGCCTCATAGACCTCCAACCCACCCACAGAAGCCCTCACATGCTGCCCTCGGTTGACCCCAGATGCTACCATGCCTATCTTATAGATGTGCAGACCAGGCCTTATAAAGTTGAAGACACACAGCTCAGAGGCAAACGGGCCCCTTCTTTCTTCCTTCCTTCACAGGTGGAGTTTCTTAACCAGATGTCCACAAATGTGCTTTGTGGAAGAGGCATGGGTTCTGCATAGTCTAAGTGCATGCTCATGTGCCTGCAGTTGCTCTAGGGGTAAAGGTCAACAGTGTCTCCTGATACTCTACTGTTTGAACAGGTGTGAATCCACCCATCTTCCTGAACCCACCCCGGGGAGAGCCCCTCGATCAAGGTGCACGGAGTGTCTACCCTGTTCCTAGTGTAGTGTGGGCACCAAGCCTCTGGGCTCCAGGAATCCCCCTCCTCCGCAGGATCTGGGCAACCTAACACTCTATTGGCAGCATCTCAGCTGTGTGGGTGGCTGCACTCTCTCTGAACTCACCCGGCCCTGGCGATGCCTGTGCCAGTGCTAGAGTAGGAAGAGGGATCCCTTGGGGCAGTGCAGCCACTCAGGGCACGTGTCAGAGCCTATGTGTTTGGGTGTCCCCAGCCCCCTCCTCCCATCCCCTGAAGCTCACATTAGTTCTGCTCCCAAGAGAACATGATCAGCTTTGACAGATGAAGCCATGCTTGATGCACAGGGACACGGCCTGAGAGGATGCTCCTCTTGAGTCCAAGTCCTGTTCAAAGTTCTCTTCTCTTCCCTGAGGAGACAGAGGAAAGGTAAGCAAAAGGGACCAAGCAGGGAAAACTGAGGCACAGAGTGAAGTTTTCTAAGTCAGAACAGCCATCCTGCTTTGGAGACCCCCACCAGGTGTTTTGATAATTATAATCACCTTCAGTTTCACCCTCTTCTGGCCATTGATGTTCTTGCCATTGATGTTCTCAGCAGGGGGGAGGGAGGTGGGGCAGGGGGGAGGCTTTCTCAACAGTCAGATACTTTACCCAAGGTCACATAGCCAGTCTGGAACTCACAACCTGATTTGAAAGTTGTTTTCACATCCCTGGCCTGTGAAGCTTCACGGTGCCTGTAACATCCGTCTGCACAGATGTGTGCTGTGAGCATCCTCCGAGTACCTGACGCCCCAATCTCTCCAGCATCCTTCTTTCCTTCCAGCATGAACCGAGACTGTGAGATGTTGGTCTCATGGCTGGACAATCTGCCGACACATACTAGCAGCTTCCTGAGCTCAGGAATTCTTGCTTTTTCTTACTCAGTGTGGACCTTTGTAATCAAGATATAGCCTAACTAAACAATATGATGCTTAGTGAATGAATCGGTGACTGTATCGCTAACTGAGCCCCGAGTAAATGACAGCACACTGGCTGTGTGCTTTGCTGAGGGTGCCTATGTCCTTTCTCTTTTTCGTTTTGCCCAGTCCTCATGCCAACCCATTAGGTGTCTACTTTCATGTATCAGATGAGGAAGTGGACAAAGACACATTCACTAGAAGGGACTTGACCTCGGGAGCTAAGTGATAAAGTTGTCCTTACATCTTGACTGGTATCAGGTTGACTATCTGTGGCCCCTGAGGGGGCTCTGGAGCTCCTTCATGGGTGGGGGACAGGCTGAGGTGGAGTGGGTGTGTATGCAAAGCAGGAACCTCTGCCTTTGCTTTCTAAAACTTCACATCTATTTGAGGAGGGCAACTTATGCATGCAGAACATTTGGGAAATGGCACAAGAAGCAGTGAGTGAGCGTAGCATCGAACTGCACATGATCAGGTGCCAACCGCATTCTCTGCTTTCACTAATCTCAGTCTTTTAATACCAGATGGGGACCCTGAGAATAGATTTCCTACCGACAGATGAAGAGCAAAGATGGAAGCCACAGGGACGGCTGAGGCTTACTGGGTTCTGTACCCATTAATGCAGAGCCATGCCTGGTCCACAGCAGCAGGCACAGCAGGTGGCCACCTCGATCACAGGCTTATTAATGTATTAGGTAGGTATTGAAGGCTTTCAAGACATGTTCTACCAACCTCACAGCAGCAGGGTGAGGGAAATGTCAATATAATGCACAAACGGAAAATAGGACTCAGAGAAATGGCTCATCATACCCAACGTCACACAGCAAGGGGGTGGGGTGGATCTGAACTCCCTTCTATCAGCTTCTGAATTCCTTGTTACTTCTGTTTGTGGTGGGAGGAACTGCCATTGACCTGATGGATGAGAAGATGTGAGATTGAGGGAGGATGAATAGGAAGGAAAAGATGAGGGGACTGAGAAAGGTGAAAGGTGAAAGGTGAAAGGTGGACAAGAAAAGAATGAAGTTAGGGGAGAAAGAAAGGGGAGAGAGCAGGAGAGTGGCCAGCGGAGGGGGCAAGGACAGGCTTTATGTTAAAAATTCTCAGATAAGTGCTGACATACTTTCCCAGGATCCCCATAGACCTCTGACCACCCCACCCCTTTCCCCTGAACAGCCTCAGAGGAATGCTCTAAAGGAGTACTATGTAGAAGCTCATGCCTTATTTCTTGTGCATTCTGAGGGTATGACTGAGCACTATACCCTATAGTCAAGGTGGCTCAGGCAATAGAGACCTGTCTCTTGCAGTCCCCTACTCAGGAAATCTACAACCAAGAACTGAAGTCATTGCTCACAAATGACCACAGAATCCCAGTATGCACACCCATCTTTGTGCATGGAGGGCACATGGAGTAGATCTGGTAATTCTTTTTCTTTAAGAGAGAGACGGAGTCCATAAAACCAGAGTGCTACCTTTAACCTTGAGGCCCAGTCTCCAAATGCAGCCAGGCTAGGGGTTACGGTTTTAATGTAACAAATTTGGGGCACACAAAAAATGATGAGAGAGGACTCAGAGCTAGAATGGGGTACACACAAGCTAGTTCACCTGCAGAGTATGACACAAAGCCCTGAAGAACAGGTAGGACCAGGTGGGATGAGTCTCTCCTGGTAGCCAGCACTTCCTGGCAGAGACTGCAGCACAAATAGGTCCTGAAGCCAGGGTGACTGATGGTGTGCTCCTTGAGCAGCCCCTGGGCATATCATGCCTGCCTGCCTGCCTGCCTGCCTGCATTCTTCCTCCTCACATAGTTGGCTGCTGTTGTACAAGTTCCCAAGAGACAGGAGAGGGGCTGTGTTTACCTCTCTTCCCTCTTCTTAGTGTTCTTCTCCATGAATTCCTCAGACTTTGTGAATGTGCCCCAGATGATGTCTGCTCTTTTGTTGTACACTGTGTGGTGTTTATTTGTGGATAATACCTTCCCCTTAGAGTAATATTGAGAATAAATGGGCTATCTTGAGAGTAACTATTTGATTGAGAGTGGGCAGACATGTCACAAACAGTTGTTGAATGACTGAGGGAGTGAGTGAAGCTTCACTTGAGAAAGTGTGGTTAAGAATAATCTAGCAGTCATCAATTTTTACTAATTAACTGATCACTGAGCCTGGCTATTTGAATGAGAAGGCCCCCAGAGGCTCATATATTTGAATTTTTGGTCTCTATTTGGTGGGACTGTAAAGGTTTAGGAGGTGTGGTCTTGTTGAAGGAGGTGTGTCACTGGGGTTGGGATTTGGAGTTGCAAAAGCCCACGGCGTTCCCATTTAGCTATCTGTCTGTGCTTGTGCATAAGACTGTAAGCTTTCAGCTAGTGCTCCAATACCAAATCTGCCTGCCTTCCTGCTGCCATGCTCTCTGCCGTAAAGGGCATGGACTCACCATGTGCAACTGTTAGCAAGTCCTCAGTAAATTCTTTCTTCTATTAGTTGTCTTGGACATGAGATCTCTTCACAGTTAAAAGAAAGTAACGAAGATCCTAGCGAAAAAACAAAACCAGCAACCAAAAGTTCTCATTTTCCTTCCTCCCAACCTCCCACATAGTGTGACTACATCTGTGTCAGATCAGCGGCTGAACAGATAGGGTAGCTATAGCAGCACATACGGAAAGCCAAATTGGGGGGTGGGGGGAGACAATGATATCTACGTTTGTAAGGTGTGAAAAGGAAGCCTCAGGTGCTTCATTTTGGAAACTCCAAAGGAGGCATTGGCTGGACACCAGGAGCGGTTCCTGGTGGACATGAGATGTGAAATAGATCAAAGCTGGGCAGTAGGTTACCAGAGAAAGAGATCTGGGATACAGAAGGGCCCAGAAACAGGGCCCTAGAGGGCACCTCTGGGCAGTAGAGAAGGCTTGTGTGGCTAAATCCCCCAAAGGCCGACCATAGACAGGAAAAATTGGTAGACAAAGCCAGGCTACGAAGGGGCAGCAGCTAGAACTTCATGTTGATAACTTCATGATAATCCCAGGACTCAGAGGCAACCAAGTCTACACCTCTAGAAGAACTTAGTTAACCATGTCTGGTCTGTAAAGTGGAGGGATTCCTCTGTAGGCTGCTTCTTCTGACGATTGAAGCAAGCAAACAAGGGAGTGGTATCCTGGCCTTTGGTAACCTCTCAAATACTGCCCTGCTTATGAGGATTCAAATCATGTGATCAGCAGAGCCACGGAGGAGCAGCTTGGTATGTCTCCACGTGACATGTTGAAGGAACTTGTAAGGACGTCTGGGGCAGCATTATGTTCTCTTCACCAAGGTCCTTCTCTGTTCCTGGAGTCACACTAGTCTAGTTACCTTCTGGGAACCCCAATTTCAGGCTTTCCTACCTTTCCCAGGGGACAAGAAAGAGACAGGAACCCCCTCCTATGTCCATCACCACCCAGCACTCCAGGGGAAAAGTCTCAGGCAAGCTTGAAACACATGGTAGAGAGTTGAAGCTTTGAATTGTATCAAACTCAGAGCAGGCCTTCTCAGCCCAGAGGCCCCCTAGTGCCCTCATTTGCCAACATGGACTCTAGGAGATTTATGACAGAGCCCTGGATAATAAACTCTAGTCTCAAGTTCTGGCTGGACAACTTCAGACAAGTTCCTAATGCTGGACAAGCTTTGGTTTCTCTCCATGGTGATGGCAGGCCTGAACCAACTAGCCTATGGGCTTTTGTGGGTGTCACATGGGTGATGTGATCCCACAACAGAGGGCAATGCAAATGCAAATGAAAGGTGCATGTAATACTGAGTGTGTCATCCCAGCTGCACAAAACAGGGATCTGAGCAAGGGCTAAGTGCTGCTGATGTGAAGCATGCTATTCCAAGTCCCTGAGCCAAGGTGCTGGCCACCTGTGCCCCTGAAGGGCAGCTAATGGGCTGGACGAAGAGAGGCAGCTCCTTACCAGTCCTATATGGAGTGAGACTGCACTCCTCTATGTACAAGTTTATGTGTGTGAGAGAGCTGATGGCTCTTGGCACCGTGAGCACATTTGAGGGTCTTGGCTGAGGTCTTACAGGTGCACACACACCCCTTGTGTGTATTATGGGTTTGGAGTCTGTGTGCAGCATCTCAGTGTCTGTGTGGGCTTGAGGGACCTGTGCCCATATGTTCGTGGTAGCATATATGTGTGCGTGTTTATGAAGCCATATGTTGAGGGATGCTGTGAGCTCCAAACACAGCATGTGTCTGTGTGCTGCAGAGGAAATGACTGGACAAGGGTCTGGAAAAAGTGGGAGTCGGGGATTCTCAGTGCAAATGCACACGAAATTCTCAGTGAAAGTCCAGGGCAGACAGGCAGCTAGGCTGGGGAAGAGGAAATTCCTGAGCTTTCTAGGGAGACACCTGTCATCAGCTGCTTCCAAGAGGTGAGGCCACAGGTCCCCAATCATTGGAAAGCTGAAGTGGGGCTTGAGGATCCTTGTCACCTGAAAGGAAGGTCATGGAAGGGAGATTGCTTTCTAAATTCAAGGGTTACCCCCTGGGTCCCTAACTCAAGTACTGTCCCCCACAGATGACTGATCTGCAGGTAAGAGAGCAAACACACACACACACACACACACACACACACACACACACACAGAGAGAGAGAGAGAGAGAGAGAGAGAGAGAGAGAGAGAGAGAAAACACAGAAGAGGGGGAGGGGCAGCAAGAGCCTAAAGGGACCACAGCAGCTATTTCCCTCTCCCCACTTCCTGTCACTAGAAATGAGCCCTGGCTCTGAGGGATTCTGCAGCTCCCCAACACCTCTTACAGAGTTCAGGGGAACCCTTCTTCTTGATTACAACTCTCTTTGGGTGGGGCAGACTTTCTCCCATCCCAGAAAGGCAGGCAGTGGTTAAATGATTTTCTCTAAAGTCAAATGAAATCTTAACGCCCTCCGTGTCACAAACACACACACACACACACACACACACACACACACACACAGAGGCACACACACGCACACACTCACGTTCATTCTGGGGGTCACCTGCTGCCTCTTTGCCAAGCTGCACCCACCAGCCAGGTGCTTGACCACATCTGTCTGCCCAGAAGGACATCCCGGGTGTCCCGCACAGCCAGGAGTAGAGCAGTGTAGACAACAGGGCCAGGTCCCCACCCCGCCCCTCCGTGGTCCCCGTGGCGGCTTCCACCACCTCCCCCACCTCCCCGCACCCGGTTCTCAGCCCCGCTCCACTCCGCACCAGTCCCCGGCGCTGTTCATTCATGATTGGTATTCGGCCCCCTGAGATCCAGCCCGAGCGCGGGGCGGAGCGGCCGAGTGGCAGCAGGGGCGGGCGGGCGGAGCGCGGCTCCCGCACCGCACGCGGCGCGGGCTCGGAAGCCTCGGCCGGGCGGGCACGCCGGCCCCGTGTCCAACATCAGGCAGGCTTTGGGGCTCCGGGCTTGGCTCTCGGAGAGGCCAGTGGCCCGTCTGGGTGCCCGCACCGGGGGGCGTCTGTGAAGGCTCCCGCGAGCCTCTGGCCCTGGGAGTCAGTGCATGTGCCTGGCTGAAGAAGGCAGCAGCCACAAGCTCCAGGCGCCCCGGCCCCACGCTTTCTGAATACCAAGCTGCAGGCGAGCTGCCCGGGGCTTTTTTGCTTTCTTGCTTGTCCTCTCCTCCAATTCAAAGTGGGCAGTCCACACCGATTTCTTTTCAGGGGAGGGAAGAGACAGGGCCTGGGGTCCCAAGTCGCACACAAGTCTTCGCTGCCATGGGGGCCGTCATGGGCACCTTCTCGTCCCTGCAGACCAAACAAAGGCGACCCTCTAAAGGTAAGCACTTTGTCCTCCATTTGCTCCCCTGGATAGGTTTGGGGGCACTGAGTGTTGTGTTGGGATGAAACGTCTCTCTCAGTTCCAAATCCACTGTCTATGGGGGTTTTGGACAGCCTCATGTATCCAAGGAATTAAGAACCTCGTGGGAGGGTTGGTGTGAACACTCAGGGGCAGCAGCCAAAGTGGGTGCTGGCCCCCGGCAGGGGTATGTATTCCCTTCTAGGGAATATATGGGAGCAAAATGAGGCAGACTCACAGGTGGAGAAAACTGCGTTCTCTGGGGTGGGCAGAAATGTTGGGAGGCTTTTCCCGCTCCTGTGAGGGCTGACGTTGGTGCAACCTCGAGCATCCAGCAAGGGTGCATACACTCATGCATGCCTCCTTGGGAATAGCCATGCCTTGACAGGTGTTGACCTGGGAGCCTAACCATGAGGGAGACAGTGATTTACTGGTCCATCCTTAAAACCTCTGCAAGCCAAAAGGAATCAGCTACGTCTGGGTGGTAGAACCCCCAGGCAGGTCCTGGGACACAAGGAGTCTGTAGGGCTGAACTTATAACAAGGCTCTGTTGCTACGGTGGTCTGAGGACTTCAGAGGAATGGGAAAACTGTAACAAGGTGGATGGGGTGCCAAGCTCACATATTCTGGGATGCCCCTGTCAGGAGCCTGCTCCACAGCTTCCATTCTCCAGCGGTGGCATGTCCAATATCGGTGGGACAGTTATTAAATGTCTGTGTGGAGTCAGATGACCTTGTTGGGCCAAAAGCATACAATGCAGGCCTCCTTTTCAACAGGCAGAAACTTGCTTATCGGAACAAGGAGACTAGAAACAATCAGGAAAAAGATGACAGGCTTGGTTTGCTTAATGCTAAAAAGCCATTGCAGATAGCAGAAGGGTTCTAAATAGTTTCACACTTAAATATCCAAGTTCTGATATTTAACATATTCTGACTACAGATGGGGGTACAACACACACCTTATGCTGGCTAGTGACCAGAGCTGTGTGAGGGTGATAGTGGGACCTGATTCATCTCACTTTGGTTGGGATCATACACAGAGATACCCAGGAAGAAAAGAGTTAGGCTTCTGGTCCAGTCCTCAGAGACAAACTGGATGAGGACCATAGAAAGACAGATCCCAGGTGGTGAGAAACAGGCTTGCAGGACAGACTGGAAGCGGAAGGGCCTTCTACTCATCTGTTAGGTTCTTTGCCCTGCAGGGAAGGCACTGGTACCTTTCAGTAACCCAGTGAAAGGCAGGTCTGCAAACCTTGTCACTGGGTCTTGGTACTCTGAGCTCTGCCTCTCCTGGATCCCGAGCTGCAGCTTAACTAAAAGTATCCAGCACCAAGTCCAAGCCAGATCCCTGATCATCCTTCTTAACAACATGAGGTCCCACGGGCCACGGAGGGGACTTGGCTTTCTTTAAAATCACCTACAATGTCTGTATCTCCTTGAGAGGCAGTAAGGCATCACAGAGAGGTTGGTGTCTCTAATCCAGCGGAGTGTAGGTGGGAATCTCAGCCCTACTCAGTTTCCATCTACATCGAATGGATGAGGATGCCACCTTTTATGATATGGAGGGAGGGATACCTCGTCTCATTCACTGTGCTTTCTGAAGCCACTAGAATCGGTTGTATGAGAAAATGGAGGGATGACTGATGGCCATGGAGATGTACAGAGCTGTAGGGCTCAGGGGTCACCATCTACCATTCCAGTTTCTCACTCCTAAATCCGGATCACCTGGGGACAGTTCCTGCAGGATTCCAGAGGCCACAGAGCTGTTTTCTCTCTCCTAGGAACTTAAGAAAGAGAAGAGTGTGTCACCACTCATTGTGTGTGCCACCACGGAGTGCCTGGCATGGTGTTTTATCTACATATTCTCATTTGATCTCTATAAGAGTGTTCAGAGTCACTGGCTGGGTCCCCAGGCTAACTCCTAGTCAGAACAGTAGACTTTAGCCTGAACTGTCCACGAGTGTAGCTGTATATTTCCCCTAAGCGTTTGCCCCTAGAGCAGAGTCCAACCCATCAGGATGCTAAGCAGTAAGACTCTCCTAAGGGAAGACGCTTAGGGATATGGACAGGGCTCCACTAGGCTCACACTCAGGAATCCTATCCTTCGGTCACGTTCCCCCTTAGTGCTTTAGTCTCTGTAGAGGGAGGCATCTCACTGGACATTTTTTCAGATTCCATTTGTTTCTCAGATTCTAAAGGTTTTACTGTTGATGCTGTCACAGAAACCACTGCTCTCAGCTCTGAGAAGTCAGATTCAGACCTAATTAGATGCAGTCAGGAGAAGGTGGTAGGGATTTTCAGCAGAAGAATCTGTCTCCCTGCTGGGTTCAAATCCAGGCTCTACCACACTAGCTGTATGACTAAGCCTTCTTTTCTTCCACTGTGAATCAGGGACAATAGTAGTTACCATCTTAAAATAGCTTTTGTGGTGTGTGTGTGTGTGTGTGTGTGTGTGCTCACGAGCGCGTGTGTGTGTGTGTGTGTGTGTGTGTGTTTCAGGGATGATGGAAGGCAAGCACTCTGCACAGACCCTGTATGTGATCAGTGGTCTGCAACTTTTAGGTCCTATTCAGTGTATGGCTACACTGCTTAGGCCGTCTGAATGTCCAGAATCGGGCTATCCTGCAAGTAGGCAATACTGTTGAGAGTCATACAGCTCATTCCTAGAATGCCATCCAAGTCCTGTATAGGCAATCAGGACCCAAAGCCAGGCACTGGGATGCTGAGCCTTTGCACTGACCCTCTGCACTGTGGCAGATCCTGGAAACATCACAGCTGACTCAGCTACAGCTCCAAGCGCTTTAAAAACGCAACTTGGAAATACAGGCACATCTTTAAAGCAGGGCAGCAATCCCGTGTGATTAGTGCTGGGGAAAGAATGCACCTAACCCAACTTTGAGCTCAGGAAGCACTCCCTAAAGGCAGCAGAAATCCAAAGTAATTTAAGAGCTTTGCCACAGAACAAAAGCACAGAGTTCACTTTCTGTCCTCTGTTTAGAATCTTGGTGTGTCTTTAATTGGAAATAGGAAAAACTTTGCCTGGGGGTTTCAGGCCCTGTCCCCAATCGTAGGCAGAGTTTCTTTTGCAGGCATTTTCATGTGTACTTTTTCTTCCAAAGACTCTGCTCTCAGGTTTGAATGTGGGAGTGAGGATGGCTTATAGCTAAGCAGAGAAGGAACATGCAGGTACAGTTGCAGCCTCTATGGGAATCAGGAGACTTCAGGAAAACACTAGCCCAGCTCCATCTAACAGAGAGTTTGCCTGTAAGCAAATAGCCGCGTTGCTTGGGTGGCTGAGTTTCAATTCCTCCATGATCAAGGGCAGCATTCGGAACTTTGAGAGGCTGAGCTTTAGACATCCATGGTGCCCACTGAGTCACTGGGAAAAAACCCATGGCTATTGGAGGATTTTCATCAGGTCACATGGCAAGACAGAGTCAAAAATGTGGCTGGTCTTGTGGGTCCTAAATCTGAGAGCAATTTGGAGAATTGTAGAGACGTAGAATGCCTGATGAGTCTGGTCTTGAGACTGATGGATGGGATGGTATGTTAGTCCTTCAGAGCCTTGGGGGGCAGTGATGGGCAGACAGTAATGAAGAAGTGCAGTCCCAAATTATACCGGCCTGGGTAGAGAGGCCACTCTGCCTTAGAAATGCCCTTCTCTTCATCTGTGAAGGGAGAGTATCAAGCAATAGACTTGTGTGTGCTGTGGGATTTTCCCACCCCAGCATCTCCATCCATCATTTAAGCTCTGTAAGTCTCTCACTCCTCCCCCCAAGTCCCCATCTCATCAACTAATTCAAATTCTACCCACATTCCGAGAACTCACTCAGCTGTTTCTGTATTCAAGAAGCCTTCTCCAAGCCCCAGAGAGAAGTGACTTTTCCCGTCGGAATTCATAACATTTTTAAGGCATACGCTCTCCTGACTCACAACTCATGCTTGGAATCAGACAGTCAATGGAAGTGTTAACCCTCTCCCCATAGTATAGTATGGGGTTCTCGGGGCCAAAATGTGTCTGAGTCATTCTTCACAGTCCCTGGCTTGGTTCTATGCACATAGTAGATACTCAGTGACTACTTTAAACTATCAACAATGAGATGGTTGGTCTCTCGTCATTGTTCCTAAGAAATGCAGACCCCACAGGAAAAGTTAGCTCACCACTGAAATTTAAGTTACCAACCCCTCTGCCAGAATGAATTCTCACATCTGAACTGTTGGCTTTGAATTGGCTTGGTCTGTGAAGTGTACTGAGTCTGTTTACCATTTAGAAGGAAGTGCTGAGAACTGTGTTTCTACTCGCCAGCTCCTGATCTTCACAGGATCGGGGTAAAGGGATGTGCTGCCTAAAGTCAGAAGTGCTTTCAGTCTGGTTCCAGGAATGGGACCAAAAGACCCCTTTGTCTACCTAGAAGGGTTTTGCTCAGTCAATTCTCTAAAACTGTGTATGTGGGTGGGGGGAGTGAGTATGTGCATTCCTTAGCAGACAAGCGAGTGATGGATGATTGCACAAATAAGAGAATCAATAAACAAGAAAAATGAACGAAGGAACAAGTGAATAATCAAATGAATGGCAGAGGATGATTGAGTAAGTATGTGATTAAATGACTGTGTCCATGGATGAATGAATGCATGCATGAATGAATGAAGGATGAAGTCCTGGCAAAACTGTAGAGAAGGGCTATTTTTTATGAAAAATAATAGCAATGATTGTGTTCCTGGTTCCTGCACCTAAGCATTTGTCTCAGTTCATGGCTGCTAGTAGCACAAGACCACAGATGAGTAAGTTAAAGGGAAAAAGCCCACTGATTTTGGCCTACAGCTCTGAAGCTCTAGTGGTCACAGGTGAAAGTAGCCCATGTGGTGACTGGTAGCCTTCTTGCTGGCAGAGTCCTGAGGCACACAGGACATCCCAGGGTGAGAGGTACCCTAGGGGTTTCCTCTCTTCTTTAAAGCCTCCAGCACTCGATCATAATGATTCCACTTTGAAGATCTTATCAAATCTAACCCTCCACAGACTCTAAACTCAATAGTTCAAGTTCCTACCCTCTTTTATTCATACTTTTATTGGTTATTTTATTCATTTACATTTCAAATGTTGTCCCCCTTCCTGGTTTCCCCTCCACAAACCTCCATCCCCTCCCCCTCCCCTGTGTGCTACCCCACCCACTCCCCTAACCCCCTGCTTTAGCCTCCCTCTACGATGGGGCATCGAGCCTCCACAGGACCAAGGGTCTCCCCTCCTATTGATGCCAGATAAGGCAGTCCTCTGCTACATAAGCAGCTGGAGGCATGGGTCCCTCCATGTGTACTCTTTGGTTGGTGGTTTAGTCCCTGGGAGCTTGGGGGGGGGGATGTGGTTTGTTGATATTGTTGTTCGTCCCGTGGGGTTGCAAACCCCTTCAGTTCCTTCAGTCCTTCCCCTAACTCCTCCATTGAAGTTCCCATGCTCAGTCTGATAGTTGACTGTGAACATCTGCATCTGTATTGGTCAGGCTCTGGCAGAGCCTCTCAGGAGACAGCTATATCAGGCTCCTGCCAGCAAGCACTTCTTGGCATCAGGGATAGTGTCTGGGTTTGATGACTGTATACGGGATGGATCCCTAGGTGGGGCTGTCTCTTGATGAAGTTTCCACCCTCTTAATTCCCCATGATGGAAATCAAGTCCTAACATGAGCTTCAGAGAGGACACTTCGTAACAATACTCACAGGGAAATGTGAGAAGTCAAAGACACAGGAAACTTTACTGCAAAAAGTTAATAGCAAAACTTATAGGAAGGACCTTCTGGAACACAGTTTAGAAGGTCCTGGGAAGTTTTGGCAACCAATAGGCACGTAGTGTCTGTATGGAAAGCAGAAAGAAGGTAGCCAATCTCTTGGCCTCACACGTTGGTTGGGACAAAGGCCGGGATTGCTCTCCAACATCACTTCTTGTTTTCCAGGTTCACAGTTACCTGGTCTACATGTCCACCCCTTCATTTGTTCACTTGGCCAACCCTATAATTACGATCTAACATTGCTCCCCAGTTATCTTTTCTGCCCCAGATCAACTCCAGCTCCTGATCCCCCTTCCATCTCTACTCCTTACCCCACCCCAGTCACCTGGTGAGCTCCTACAAAGCCCCACCCAACATCATCTCATGCTCTTGCAGACAAAGCACAACTTCCCTTCTCTGGTCCCCCACGACTGTTGATACCACACAGCATGAACACACATTGAGATTTTTGTCAACACGAGGCTATCATTATGGGTTTACACAATTATCCCTGTGCCTGGCTCTTGACGGCTGATTCTTATTCCAGAGCCCCCGTCAAGCCTGACACCTGGTCTTGATGGATGTTGGCTGTGTGGAGGAAGGAATGGATGGGTTGGGGGAGGGGAAGCGCACTTTGGTGCAGGGGAGAAATCCAAGATCCGAGTCTGCACCTGGGAAGAAGTCTGCAACATTCTGCATAATGGCCCTGGAGCAGGTGCTCCCATTCATCAGGCAGGGAAGTAACATAATTAGAAAGGAAAGAGAGGGAGGAAGAAAGGTCCTGGGGCTCTCAGAGAATCTAGTTTCAGTTCTTCAACTCCCTCCAGGTGCTATTTTAAGTAGGTCACCTTCTAGACGTAGCCGTAGTCAGGTGGGATATTGCTCTTTTCCCATGTGCTAGCCATGATGGGAAGACGTTGGATTAATTCTTATTATTCCAGGCCTTATTAATAATAGCCTGCTCCAGAGCAAGAACGAGACCTCATTAAAAATCAGGATTCTGAGAGAAGGGTGCATAATAGTTAAGACCACTGGGTCAAGGTTACAAAGACTTACCTCCTGCGTCACACTATTTGTAGGGATGTTTTACCTCTTTTAGCTGTGGCATTTGATTCTGTGCCTTCGAGACCCAGAGCTATTGTAGCCACAGGCTCTCATATTCTGAGCCATTTCATAGTCATTTCCACCTATGGGAAGTTGTCAGGTTTAGTTGATAACAGAAATTCCCAACCATGAGATATGCAAGCATAGATCAGCTTCTAATACTAATACTACCAATGCTACCTAAAATTGACCAAGCCTCTACAAGAAACCAGGCCCTTTGCTCTTCTGATTCCTGGATTGCTTTACCTCAACTCTGCAGGACAAGATACTGTGCTAGTTCTCATTTTGTAGTTAATGAAACTGAGGCTCTAAGAAGGGAAGTGCTTTGCTGGGGCCCTAAGGCCAGAAGACAGCAGAGTCGGCTTCTGGCCGATGGCAGAGGACCAACTTTGAAGCCTCGTGCCAGCCTCCTTCCTCCTGGCCTCATGCAAGTAGCTTTGGGGACTCGGGGACCAGTCAAAATGGGGGTGTGGATGTCAAAAGTCAAATTCAAGGAGAGACTGGAGTGTTTCATTAGCCATACTGAGCAGTGAGCTGCCTGCAAGCCCCAAGAAAAAACACTCTTAGTTTGTCTAAAAACCAGACCTGGATCTGCTTTCATTTCATCTGACACTGTGAAAGCCAGCATTTGAAATGATTGGGGGCAGAAGGCCAATTAGCAAATTCATTAATAGGATTAAACCTCTCTCCTCTCCTGTAATCATTTATGTGAACTAGATTTCTCTCCCTTTGTTGCAGCCATCACGGCCTGTCAGGGAAGGATCGAGCAACTATTTAAGCATCTTCAAGTCTGTTAGACTCTCAGATCTCCAGCGGTAGGCAGCCAGCTCAGGGGTTCACATGGTCTAGATGGGCAGAAGGGCTCAAGCAGTTTATGAGTGGTATCCATGCAAAGCAGCCAGATGCAAGAGACTGCTATACATCTGCAATACACAGCAACCTTCCCTTTACTTCTATCCTGTCCTTTGTCAGGCATCCTTAGCTCAAGTCATGTGTATGTGGCACATACTCATGGCTAAACAGACCCATTTCTCTGCAATGTACTAGCTTCATGAACTCGGCTGGGTCACCTTGTCTATATAAGCTCTAACCTCCACATAATCTAGAAAACTGCGACACTGATAGTAATGCCTTCAATATTGCTATGAGAAGTGAGTGCAGCAATGCGTTCAAGGTGTGGTCAGCACACAGAAAGAATGCAATCAAAGTCAGCCATGCAATCAAAGTCAGCCATTGCTCTCTCTGTTTGTGCTGGTCCAAAGCATGGCCTCAGAGCAAGCAGCCTGGTCTTAGCTTGGAGCTTTTTAGGAATGCAGAGTCTCAGGCCCCAGCTCAGCCCTAGAAAATCCTAAGCTGGGTGTTAAGAAGATTTCCAGATGGTTAGCACGCCCACTTAGCTTTGAGAAGCAGTGGACCAGAACACGTATTCTAGAAATGTATAGGTTACATGACCTAAGGTGGGGTATCAAGTTTATAGGGACCTCTGGAATGCTCTGGCTCAAGCCTGTTATTATGGATGATAAAGATGGGCAAGGAAAGTGCATTGCCCATAGTCACGTGGTTTGAAGGTCAGCCTGGCTGACTGCCCTGGCTCTGCTTGTCCTTGTATGAATTATTTCATTCCAGAGTCCCAAGGTTAGCATTTCTGCAGTTGAGATTTTCTTTCTTTTTAATGAAACAGAAGCACGGGAGTAGACATACCCATTAAGTTTTAGAAATTTATCTGTGCATATATGTGTAAAGCCTACATGAATTTATGTCCTCCATGTACATGGAGGAGGCTGGGGAGGTGAGAAGAAGAACTGGAGTTACCGTATGTCATAAGCTACCATGTGGGTTCTGGGAACTCAACCTGTTAGTCCAGCCAACCGAGAGACTCAGTATTGATTCTACCAGCCATGTTCTCTGCTACCTGCAGATATGATGAGCAGAGATTATGGGCTTCCATCCTTGTTTCTAAGACAGAGATCACAGAGCCTGGTGGCTTGTAACTAGACACTTTCCAGCACAGGAGTTAGTGTTGAAAATACCCAGATCCTCCAAGCAGGCTGGCAGCCTAGATGTATAGGCAAAGCCTTTGAGTTGTGATGTGAAGCCAGAAAACTTAATAGAAGTTAGTGGAGTCTGAGCAGATAAAGAAATCCCTGAAACATGAAAGTCAGGTCCCCTTTGTGGGGCTTTGAACAGGCACTCTGTGGGGTAGATGCTATCCCGCATTCCACATTTATGCTAACTTCTACGGCCATACTGTTATTCTTCATAGAGTGGGAACTAAGGGGTTTGGTGAGAGGTTTGTCCTGATTGGCTACTGATTAGACAGTGAGTCACCTTGCACCAGGTCTGATACCAAGGCAACGCCATCTAGCCTCTGATCCCAAAGGAGAGGCTAAGTGCTGCCAGGTTTGGGTTCCTAGGAACCAAAAATGGCAGCCATTAGCCTCCTCTTGGCCCATCAGCTCCTCATTGTGCTGACCTTGACTTGCTAAGAGGAAGGTTCTAAGAGAGACCATGCGGTTTCAGCCTCCACAGGGAGGCCAGTGCACCTACATTCATACACACAAGGCTCAAAGTTAGCCTCACAGGACTCTCCATGAAGGCCATGTGGCATGCGCAGCAAACATCTCTTAGAGTGGTTTTTCGGGGCTCCTTGTCTTCCTTCTCTCCTTGTACATGATAAGAACTGCACTGAATTAGGCCTCCAAACCCCCATAGACCCTAATGCTAAAATAATCTCATCTCTTAACTTTCCATTGACGGCTATTTAGACAATTCAAGACAAAACAGCTAAGAAAACAAAAACTCAAGAATCTTCGAATTTCTTCCCATGATGACTATGTTGGCAACAAATTTTGAATACAATATGTTGTCAAAACACATTTATTCAGTGTCTGGTTGCCCTGCTTTGCTGGTGCTGTAGGAACATCTTCATTGAATGAGATTTTTGATGTCTGAGCATTGGAATCAGAGCAGAAAACAAGAAGAAAGGTGCTTTGGAGACCCACTGTGTGCCAGAGGCTGTGCACAGTGTCAACAAAATAACAACAAAATAAATGGATGATAGTTAAATGGATAGAGGAGAAAGCAGAGGAATCAGGCAAAATGTTTACATGGCTCATTGTGCCCAGTACTCTACTGAGTACTTCTGATGCTGTAGCTGCTTTAACTCTTACAGCAACCCAAGGAGAGGAGTGCTTTGTTCAGGTGCAGTCTCAGATGGCAGGAAGTAGGTGCTAATTGAGCCTCTGGAAGAAGCGAGTTCCTCCAGGTGCTGGTAGGAGGACTAGGAATTGGCCCCATGTCAGAATGACTCTGAAGCCTTTATCCTTGAGGTCCTTCATTCTGGCAATGACTAAGAGGGCAGGAAATCTGTAGATTACCCACCTAACACCCCAGCAGTTTGTTTCTCTTTCGTCCTTGAAGTACGCAAGGACATAAACACTATTTCCAGCCAAGGAGAGGGGAGGATAAAGGGCATGGGGATAAATTACCCCTCCATATCTGTGAGCTCCGTGTCTTCAAATTCAACCAATTCATACAGAAAATATTCAGAAATAAAAGTTCTAGAACATCTGAAAGGTAACACTTGAGGGCTGGAGAGATGGTTCAGTGAGAAAGTGCTCTCCTCGCAAACAGGAGGACATGTGTTCAAGCCCCAGAACCCACACCAAGCAACAGGCCAAAGTACCAAGTACATACACATAGTGGTGTGTTGACATTTTCTGCGGTAGTAGAAGTTACTGAGAAATGATTTTAGGTATATGAGAGAATGTGCAAAGGCTACATAAAATACTGCATATTTTATTAAAGGGATGTAAGCATTCTCAGTTTTTTTTATCAGTGGGTCCTGGAACCATTCCTCCAAAATATGAAGAAACAAGGGTATTTGATTCACTCATTTCTCATGGATGGGAGTTAGAATTTGGACCCAGTGGTTGCACTCACGTACCTGTATGCTGAATCACAGGGCTGGGCTGTATCTGGCATCTCACTCTGCTGCATTCCAGAATGCTCAACACTATGCAGAAGGTCCAGCATGTTGAGCAAGGCGACACTGAAGGCCCATCCTTGTAAGCTGTGGCTTGAGTTGTTTGATTCTTCCTCGAACATCAATCTCTTCATCTGTTAAATCACAGTCATCATGGGACTAACTCACTAGCCTGTTACAAGGTCTGAGATAACCGAAGTGTCTATGAAGCTGTAAGACAATGTCTGAGTGGTGGTTGTTGATATCAGATGAACTGTCATAGTGGTCGGATTCATTTTTTTATGATGGTCATGATGTTTGTGGTTGATGGTCATTGCAATGTTGGTAAAAAAAAAAATGGTAGCAATGGAGGTAATGTTGGTGGCGGTGAGAGAGGTGGGTGTTATCAGAGACGGTGATGAGCACTGTAGGGGTAATGTTATCGACGATGGTAGAAGTGTTGGTGACAACAATAATAGCAGTGATATTAATGGAACTAGTGTTGAGATGGGTGCTGCTTGCCCTGATGCAGGATAACAATGTTTAGTAATGGTGGTAATAGTAGGGCCAATGCTGTTGATAACAGAGGTGGTGGTAGCGATGGTAATGATGGTGGTTACACAGACAGGTGATGTGGGCAGTAAGCATTTATAAGCAGTAATGTTGTTGAGTGGGGGATATTAGTGGTTATAGTGGCCCTGGTGGATTTGGGACAATCACTACCTTTGTATTAACTAACTACATTAGGCCTCACAGGACTTCCAGCTCCCACTATTTGAGCCTCCCCCTCTTGTATTTGTCAGAAGGAGAAAAGAGTAAGACAAATGCCCAGTGCCTTCTGATTTCTTTCCTTACATAGTTGGGACTTTCAGGATAACTCTAATGTAAGATGTCTTCTTGACACTTGCATTCCAACACATAGCAGTGTTGGGCCCAGGAGGCAATCATGTCTGCAATAAATATCTGTTCAGTGGCAGAAGACACTTGCAGAAGAACATCTTGGATGTCCTCATCAGAGTGAAGTGTCCCGTGTCTGAGGACCACACCGGGGTTATTTGGTATCAGTTCTCCATGACCTTCCAATACACTTACGTTAACACCGTGCAGGATGGACTCTGCAACCACTCTTTTCTGGCAAGTTTGGAAGGCTCTTCCCTGAGAACCCCTAGGTGTTGGCCTAGCCTGACTGGACCACCATCACCACCATCACCACCACTGCCACTCTGCCCCCAGGGCTATGTCTTCCAGGTTCTAATTCTGTGCTGACTTATTACAAGAACCCATAGAGAGATGGCAACCCATATCAGCCACTTCTGCGGTACCCTGGGTTCCCTTTTTGTACCCCTGCTGAACAGCGGGAACAAGATGTATGCACTGGCTGGAGATGGTCTTCTTGGCATTTGGTCTATACCCATCCTAAAAGACACTGCGGAAATGACTTCAAGTGCCAGTGGCTCCACAGCCTACCCTTTCAACGTGTTAGAGACCCCTGTAAACCCTCCACTGTGTGTAGAAAAGAAAACAGGTCCTTCAGCTCATAGTAAAGCTTTGCCCTGACAACCTGTCTTAAACTGACAATGTTATATACATCAAAAATATATTTAATCTACCCAGCCCACCAAACATCTGTGCTCAGCCACACAGCTCATGGCAGAGAGCTGGTGGGATTCCCCCATGATCTGGGGCTGGCTGGGAACATCTTTTGAGAATGTGATTCTATATCTCACTGGCTCAGGAAAGACCCAAACTCAAAATATGATTCTGACTGAATGTGTATCACGTTCATCCCATAGGCAAGCCGGCAAATCACTGAGTCAAACTGTTGTAATCTGGGGTCTGTCTGTATCACATGCTCATAGGATAGCATTTGCATAGCCTTTTGACACATAATAAGTGTAGCCCTTACTAATACTGAGATTCACTATTGCTGTTAGAGAGATGAGGCACCAACTGGTCAGTCAAACTAGATGTTTGTGTCTCTGGAGCAATAGTCGTGGCTGTCTTGAATCCCAGACCCCATAATTCTGAACCTAAGGGACCCTTTGAATTGAACACATGTTATTGAGAAAGATAAGAATAAACCTAGATCTTTGGTCAAGAGCTATCTTGCCCAATAAGGAATAGAATTTGGACGCTAACTAGTCTTAAGAGTTAAACACTGCCATATTCTTCTCTGCCTGCATGACCTCGGCTCACTCTTTCTGTTGGACCTTGGATTCTTCATGAGTCCCATGAGGTTGGCAATACTGACCACATGGGCTCCTTGGGAAGAGTCCGGAAAATGAAGTATAAATGGAATGAGGGTGAGAATTCATCTCTCAGGCAGCTCAGAACGGGAAAAAATGGAAAGACCAAAGTGGTTTTGGGATTACAGCTGCCTGCAGCCTTTATGTGTCTCTGGAATTGATTTATTGTTCCCCTAAAATCCTGGAACAAAATCAAGAGAAGAAGAAAAGGAGGGTGCAGGGAGGGTGGGAATCTGGAAGGAATTGTAAACACGGGGAAGCATAAGGAGCTGATGCCCACCCAAGGAAGTGGTCCACACTGGGAGAATCGCTTGCTTGCTGTTTTTGTATGTTGTGAATGTCCATGTTAAAAGAGATAGAAGAAGGGGGCTGGGTAGGAAGGACTCTGTTATAGGAGAACAGAAGACACTCGGACAGGTCACAAGATGCGTTCTGCAAAGGATGGGAACTGAGGCAAGGTAAACACCCCCACTTTCAATACCGTATAGGGGCTCCGTGTGTCAAACAGTAGGTGTTCCTTAAGGGGCATTTGGGGTGCATACATGTGTGGAAAGAGAACACGCATCGCTGCGCATGTGATATCAGACAGTGTGCTGGGCTCTTACGCTACATTATTTTGTCTAGTTACCCTGTGAGGCAGAGTACCATCTGATCTGCATCTCGGAAGTAAGAAAATAGAATCTCTGAGTAGAGATAGGAAGAGCAAGCTGAGGTCACTTGTCTGGGAAGGGGAGGAGCTGTGTCGGTCCCCTTAGGTCTGAGGTTCTGTGCCTACCTACCACCAAATATTTGAGAGTTGGGGAAGTTGAGACTCGTGAATGGTGTTTTCCTACAGTTGCACAGCCAACCTGTAGGACCAGGAGGTCAAATCCCAGCTTTGACTGCCCAATCTCCCATTCCTTCCCATTTCCTGGGACCCTCACCCATCTCCTCCTCCTCCTCCTCCTCCTCCTCCTCCTCCTCCTCCTCCTCCTCTTCCTCCTCCTCCTCCTCCTCCTCTTCCTCCTCTTCCTCCTCCTCCTCCTCCTCTTCCTCCTCTCTTCCTCTCCCTCCTCCTCTTCCCCTTCCCCCCCTTTTTTTTGGCTGACTTTCAAAACTTTGGGGGAGCACTAAACCAGTTCCAAAGATAAAAGCTTCACAGATCTCTCTCCCTAAGCCTGGCGTCTACATGCAGTCTCCATGGCTGTCCTTCTCCGCCATTGCTCTACTCTGTACACTGGGAGGCAGAAGCTGCATTCCGGGCTGCCACTACGATCCCTCTTCTCCTGATTCAGAAGACTGTCCGTGTAATGACACACATAGACTTAGAGGCCAGGACTGAATGCATGATCTTGGATAAATGCCTCCTGTATTTGAGCCCCAGATTCATCATCTGTAAGATAAGGATCTCCCTCTGTAGAGTGCTGTGACAGAAAGTCAGATTCCTCCACAATCACAAGTCTAATGACTGTAGCAAATATGACAATGCCTGGCTTGTGTTGTCACCCCCTCATCCGTTACTCCTGGCAGATATCGATCACCCGTCACAGAACCCTTTCCTTCTGCATACAGTGTGACCTCAGGATCTTTCTCGACAGCACTCTAAGCAGAGGCTGCCAGGGCAAAGTTATCTGTGTTCCAGGTCTGACCAAATGCACATTTCCAATTCCTTCCGTGCTGTACAGGCGAGACTGTTGCTCTCTATATCCCGTGGTGTGTGTGTGTGTGTGTGTGTGTGTGTGTGTGTGAAATTATTCTTCCATACTGAAAGATCACTCTAGTCATTTGTGTATTGATTTATTTGTACAAATTCTTCAGCCTTTTAGAATTCCACCAGCCACATCTTATCTGTCAGACTCAGGATCTGCAAGTAACATCAGTTCACATCTGGAAGAGGAATCAGAGAGGGGAAGAAATTCCCACACCGCACACACCCTCCGCCACCTTTGGGAGGTGGTGTGTGAATGTGAATTTGAACTCTTTCAAAATATTTAATACTAAAATTGGCTGACAACTGTACTCTCAAGAGAAGGCTCAGAATAATTATACTTTAGACTAAGCAGCCCAGGCTGCCATAACAAATAAACGCCAATGTTTCAGGGGCTTAATTAACACTGACCATTCCATAGGACGAGTCAGTGTTTGTCTTTCCCATGCAGGCGGTACCCACATAGTACCCAGAAATTTAGCCTCCTTCTACCTTGTCGCTCCATCAGCCCAGGGCCTCTTTGTCTAGGAAAAGGTGGGGAAATGGCACCCCAATTTTTAGCCACTTTTGCCTAACAGTGGCAAACATGACTTAGGCTGGAGGGGCCACACTTTGAAGCCTTATCTAGTTGCAATGAAGAAGTCTGATCTCTGCCCAGCCCTGGAACTACCCGTCTTGGAGAAGCATACAATAGAAGACATAGAGAAGATCACACATCCAGGTCTGCCACAGACAATAGTTGAAAGATGGCACTAATTCAGCTGGGTGCCATTTGGGCTTCGGCAAATCTTAGTCCAGGTACCACTTGGTCACCCTGGCAAGCTGAAGAAGCAGAAGTCAACAGGAAAAGGTTCACACCAAACCTCTTGATGGAAAAGGCCTATGTGATCTTGCTGTTGAATGCTTTCCTCCCCCAGAAGGGAAGACTGCAGATGGCTAGAGCCCAATGCCATTAAGCACCCCGGTGGTTCACCCAGCCTCCCCATGAGTCTAAGACTGCACACTGCCTCAGAGAGAAGTGATGCTGATCCTGGCAGCTTTGGCATCCTGGTTCTTACGTTGTGTTTTCTAGCATGGTCTCATGATCTGAGTTAACAGGAGTATCTCCTAACAGATGGGACCCTGTTGGGTATGCCAGCAAAATCAAGCTTCCGAATCTCCCGGCTGTCTGCCAGAGGCTGGGGAATTCGCCAAGGTAAATGCCACCTTGCAAGGTCTCTGGGAAATAGCCAGCAACCTCTACTGTGCAATGCTCCTGTCCCTCATGGGGCTTTTCTGGTCCGATAGAAGCACTTGGGAGCCACATCCGTGGCTCAACTCTGCTTCCAGATGCAAGGGGAGCTTTCTGACAGCTTTGCAAGGAAGAAAACAGGAATGGGAGGAAGTGAGAGAAACATAACCTAGTCTTGGAGTTTCCCTCCAAAGCATATCTCCTGAGAGCCTCCCTCTGCAAGCCTTGGAACAAAGGAATGCTGGTCCTTTGATTATCATATCCACAGCAGTTGTTGAAATACCTCTGACATTCGCCAGCGTCTTAGTAAGAATTATAATTACATTGGAAGACCCCAGGCAACCAAGTAAACTGATTAGCTGCTTGTACGGTGTTGATGGATTTTCCCCCTCCCTCTGGGTCACAAATAGGGCCTTGGGAGACTGTGGGAGCCCTGTGAGTAGGAGTCATCCAGGATGGAGCTGTGTATATCCAGGAAGTCAAATTGAATGGTACTGACAGGTTCCCTTGGAGCCTCTGTCTGACAGGTGCCCACTTGCCCCCAGTACAGGCTACCTGGGCTCTCTCCCAGCCAGGTTGTTCGCTGATCCTGAGCAGATCAAGAGCCAGGCAGACCTGGCTGGTGGTGGCTGGAAAGCCCTCCCCCAAAAAAGCTGAAGCTTTCTTCCAGGCATAATTATCGTATGGATAATTACACAATTCGGAGCCTGCTGGAAAACCCTGGGCTGGAGCCAGAGCAGAGAAGCAGCGTTCTGGGACTATGGCTGCTTGCTGCTTCTCAGAGTTGAGTTTAAAAGAGGATAACCCCTCCCCCTCTTAGAACTCCAATGCCCTTGCTGATGGCTTGCAGAGTAGAAGAGAGGCAGAGTTGATGAGTTCCCTCTTTTTCTGCTCATATGTTTACCAGTGAAGGTCCTCAATCCCTTTTAAGGCACCCTCTCCCTAGGATGCTTCACCCTCCCAGCAGCTCCTGCCTGGATGCTAATGACACCAAGTGCTTGAGCACCAATCTCCACCTTTGGGCTTCAGCCGTGGACCATCTGATGCTGAAGGTCTCAAGATCATCAGGTTCATGTCTGCCCTCTCTCCATCTTCTCAGCCAGCAGCAGCCATCCTCCCAGAATCCCAGTTAGGACTCAAGAGTCTTTCTTACCTTCTCTTGCTTTGCTGCCATTTGCAGACTACCTGAAGCCAGGCCACTGTATCTGTTTCAAGATAGATAGATAGATAGATAGATAGATAGATAGATAGATAGATAGATAGATAGACGGACTGATGGATGGGTGGGTGGATGGATGGATAGATTGATAATATAATATGTTACTGTATATCACTAAACATTACATATTGTCATATTATATAGAATATTACTTATATATGTTCTATATTATATATAATATCTACATCACTCTGATCTGTATCTATATATCACACTCTGCCTCCTCCTTCTGCTCCACTGACAGGATTACATTCAGTTTTCTTGGGCATCCATGGCTTTCTAGAAGTTGCCTCTTCATTTTGTGCATACCTTCTTAGAAATCTGCCTCCAGATCTGTCTTGCTGAATCCAAACCTGCTTGTCTCTTCCTGTGCCTGGCTTCCTTTCTCACCTTCAGCACCTGCTTTACCCTTTAGGCTGTGCTCAAGTCCCTTCCCAATCTGCCTCTGCACCAGCCCAGCTGCTACATTCATTTTTCAGCTCCCTCTATCCGGTGCTACTTACCCCAGATTCTCATGAATGTTTTTGCTGTGCCTGAAAATTTAAAGGCGGAATAGAATACCCTAAGGGTAAACACTGTAGACTCTGGAGCCAGTCTAAAGGTGGTTGGATCTCGCTGCATACCATTGCATACCATTGCTGCCCTTGTTGACCTTGACCGCCTGTACTTCTTTCTTGTCTTCTGTCACATGGAAATTGCAGCAATGAGAAAACCTATGGGAAGCTTCAATAACATAACTCATGTTAAGCACTCAGAACATAATGAATGCATGGTAGCTACATTATCAAGTGTTTGCCTGAGTAGATACTGAAGAAACATCAAGCCCATCAGAAAACAGAAATTACATTACAGCTAGTCTGCTTTCCAGGGGAGACACAGAGGTGTGAGATATGAAGAGACCTTTCTTCATAGCCATCCTGGGATGGAATGCTCCATCCTAGTCCAATGCTAGCTTCCTGAGACCTGGTTGATCTGGTATAGTGGAAGACTGCTTCCTCAGGAGGGCCCCACTTTCTGAACTTGCCAAAAATGACAGAGATTCCTCTCCTACATAACCTCTGACTTGGAGAAGCAGGTCACAGAAAGAGGGGGAAAGTCTACACCTTAGCTTGGTTTATATTTTACTAATAAAAGGTCTTCTGGTGGCAAGAGTGATTGAGCAAGCTTCTGTCCATGCTTTTTGCTGGATACTGGGGACCTGTGCTGGGTCTGAGGTGCCCAACATACTGGGCCCCCACTGTGTGTACAAGGTTGGGTTGAGAATCCAAGCCCACCCACAAGCCAGGTTGTTGTGCTTTGGAAGTGGCTCTCAGTCTCTAAGGGCCTCAGACAAATGTTCTAAGAGCCTACAGTCTGGCAAATTGCCTGCTGCTAATCCCAATTTCATCACTAAACGGTGACTCTGAGCAAGAGCCTTAATCTTAACCTTGCTGAAGCTGTTTTCTCTTCTGTAAAATGGAGAGAATCGTAAGACCCTGCTCTAATGGTTGGCTGTAAAAAGGCCCTGGATTAGTGCCTACAGTTTAGCAAAGGTTTCATGAACTTCTGGGAAAGGCATGCATATGTTTGGGGCCCAGTCTCTGAGCATAATAGGTGTGTGCTCCCTCCCTCAAATGCAGAGAAAGGAAGAAGGACCTCCCTGCAAACTCCGAGTGTTTCTTTGCTGATTGGCAGTTTTTCCTCGAGTTAATTTGGGAGCCTGTGACCTTTCCTGTCGTGTGCGTCTCTGACTCAGACTGCAATATTGCAGTGCTAGCCAAACATGTGACAAGCCCCTTCTCCTCAGGCAACTGAGGGGAAGTAGTGTTCTGGAAGCTGGAGAGACAGCCATCTGACTCTAGGGGGTCTGCCATGGTAGTAATTCTAAAATGTACTGAATCTCTCTCAGCCAGAGGAAAGGGTGATAATTCAGGTCATATGGGCCAGGCCTCCTTCTTGTGTCCCTGGCTTAGAAACCACATCCCTGTACCCTGCTTCTGTGTCAGAGTCTCCAGGGAAACAGGATGGCTGAGAGGTCAGAGCCAACTGGGGTGATCCTCTGGGATGACCCATTTCACAGCCATGCTTGATCATGATCTCCCACGCACCAGGTCTGGGAGGCTCAATCTGCAGAGCCTCCAAGGAATGGTCCTATTACGGTGTTGATCTTAGCCACATCTGGGGGCAAAAAGCTGTCAGTGTCATGCAGGAGTTCTTGGGCAACTTTCTAGGGACTCCGTGTCCTCATTTGTTAGTCTTGGTGACTGGAAAGCATGGTAGAGGGAGACCTTCAGGACTGAGAACAAGGCCTAGCCATCCTCACGGTCACTGGAAACCTTCCTCACTTCCCATCCTTCCTGGGAGCACAAATAGGCAGGCACCAGGGCTGGGAAGGAATATGGACAGAGTGGGTTCTCACTAGTCTTGGTAGGTTTGGATCTGGCTTTTTGGTCTTTCCAGGCTCTAAGGAGCTGGCTGACATGGGAGGTTGAACATTTCCCTCCATGACACCTATGTGTCCCCTTCATGTTTTATAGATCTTAAATTAGAAATCTGTCATGCTGGGACTCAAAACTTTTCCAGATTTGGAAAATGTGTGATAAAACCTGGAGAAAGGCATCTGGGAGTAAAGACTAAGCTATCGTTAGCTGCTTATTATGCTTCTGACTTTCTTCACCTCTTCCCACTGTTTGGAAGACTTCTGCCCAGCCCAGCACTCATGCCTTCCATCTGCCTGGTGCCTTTTTGCGCTTCAGGACACAGCACAGGTGGGTCCCTCCTTCATCCCAAAGTCAGCTCAGGTGAGCTTTCTCCTTGTCCAAACTCCCTCACAAACAGTGAGCTCTAAGCTATGAAGCACAGAGATCAGAGGCCAAGTCTCTGCAACACAGTGTCTGGTGTACACCAAGAGCTGAAGTTATGCACATCTGCACTTGCAATTATTTTTGCTTTGTTATAAAAAGAGACACGAGGGAAGTAAGAAAGGTCAGCCAGCAAATGCACTCACTGACAAGCCTGCCGGCCTGAGTTCAATGCCCAGGACCCCTTTGGTAGAAGGAGAGAACCAACTCCTACAGATTGGACTCTCGCTGCCACATACATGCAGTAGCACACAACTTCATACCCTGCCTTCCCCAAATAAATAAATGTTTAAAAATTTTTTAAGTGGAGAAGACATGAGACAATTAAATGACTGAGGTAGTGTTTACAGAGCTGAGTCCACCCAGGCTGCCATGCCAGAGAAAACATGGACCCAAGCATCCGAAAGACACGGATAAGCAGTCTGGCACTGACCCTGTGCCTTTGTGAAGCTTTGGTAGAGTGTCTGCCATTGCAAAACCTATGTTAGCCCACGGCAAGGTGAGAGAGTAGGACAGTAGCAGCCATTGTGAGGACCATGTGTAAAATAGCCACAAGCCATTAGCTGCTCAGAGACCTGGCAGAAACAGGCAGCTATGTTGACTTTGGCATTTTAAACTATTCATGAATGATATGTAACCACAGCAGGTGGCCACTATTATCACACTGGGGTCCCTTTTCAGAGGGAGTTCCCTGGAGATCTGGTATGTGAGGGTCACTGAGCTGCACGTTTACATAACTCAGACACTCTTACAAGCTCACCCCAGCACACCCATCTCTGGGACATCTGTATTCCCCTCTATTGGTCCTTGGGCTCTTAGTAACCATAAAGGTATTTTTTAAAACAAAGCAAATGCTTTTATTTTAAGAGTCGTGATGTAATCTAATGGCAGGTGGCACTTATTTGGGGGGGGGGCACAAAGTTTATACTAATAGATTTTTAAATGAGAATCATCTTGCAATTATTTATGTGAACATTCTAAAAGGGTCATTTTATTTTTTAGTTACCCTTTATTGCACATGGGGGGGCAGGCCATGCTGCAGTGATCTTTGTGAGCTGGAAGATTTGGGATGGCTTGAGAGTCCTCTGGGAACTGCAGGGTTTGGCTGCCAGAGATATTTGATTTTGCCTAAGAACATCCCCAAAGGACACCGGCATCCCATTAGTCATCACCCTGAGCTAGTTCTGAAACCAAGGTTCAGGACCCCTAGGCTCTTTCCCCATCTGTTTTCCCAGCCTCCCATTGGTGTTCTCCAGGACTAAGCTACATGTGTCAGCAGCTCCTCCAGGGAGTTGGATGGTGTTTGGAAAGCCTGTAAGAGCTCATGGCATAGCCAGGACCAAGCAGATTGGAGCAAGGTGCTGCTGGCCGTACTGCAGCTCAGCTGAAACCTCCTTCATCTGGAGGAATGGAGCTATCTTTCATGTCTTGATTGAACAGTAAAAAAGACATGTGATCAGCGCTGGAGCACAAAGTAGGCTCAGGAAAACTAGTTCCTCCCAGAATGGCTCCAGAAGGCAACTCCAAAGAAATATTGAAGTGGCTGATGGAGCTTGTGCTGGGCTGTGGAGAGGCAGGGCCTCTTGCTAGAAGAATAGTGAATGCCATGGCAGCAGAAACTAAAAATGCTGCCTTCTTCAAAGACATGGGGTTTCCCCAACCAGAATAATAATCAGTAGCTGCCATTTCCATTCACATGGCACCTGCTTCTATCACCAGTGCACTCCTTGGGGAACCCCTGAGATTCACTCAGTTGCTATCCTCATTGTGCGGTGGCAAACATTAGACATACCTGGTAGATTAACGATGTTGCCCAATCACACAGCTTGTAAGTGGTTGTCATGAGATTTAAACATAACTTTAGGACTCTAGAATGGAAACTCTTGGTCACCAAGCCACACAATCTAGCACTTTTCCTGTTCGTTCCTTTGTTCATCTGGACTGTCAGCTTTAAGCATCCTTTGCTCCAACCATGGTCATTAGGCAAACTCTTCTTTGAATGGTTCTCCCAGGACTTCTGCTGAGTGAGACATATCTCTCTATCACCCATCTCACAGTTCATTATGCAGTGCTGTAGGTACATTGGAGTTTGGACATGGGTACCTTGCATTCCCATCAAAGCCCTGTCTCGTCTCACTCTGTGGTTTTCTGATGACAGTGGGATGAAGATCACATGAAGTGGTGAGGTTCCCAGGATGCTCAAGCCGCTGGCAAAACTTGGCAAGTTTCAGAAATGCCAGCTTCAATTTCATGACATAATGAGACCAAATTGTCCCCTGACAAGTCTGCCAGTGACAATTATTCCCGTCTTTGGAGAGCCAGTCCTAAGGCAATGAGAGCTTCAGAACTCACAATCAGCATACTTTGTGATGCTGGTGTCCTCCTCACAGGACATTTTAATCATTTGCTTTGTGATGAAGCAGGATCAGGTCCATTACCCTGTGGAGTAGAATGATAGAAATGCAGCTTGCTATCTGCGATCTCAGCTCAGCCCAAGAACCAACAAGCCATGTTGCCTTTGCTCCCCAACCCCAGTTCTCATGAGGGAAGCAGGCCCTTGAAGAAGATTCATCCTTCTGAACCCTCACCAGGTACAAACACCCCCCCTTAAGCCCTAGCTCTCTCTAAATCCAACTCCTATCATTGGCCACAGTCTTCTGGCCACAGTCTACTCTCCAGTGCCTCACTGCCAAGCCTACGCATAGGCCAGCCTGGACACCTGTGACACCTCCACCCTTTCTCATCTGCTCAGCTCTGCCATGGCTTCTGGACTGAGTTCCCCGGTCATCTGCTGTAGGAAGCATTCTTTGATCTTCCTTTTTCTGGTCTTTAAGTGGCCTATATCATGGAGACTAGGGCCTCATGTTTCTTTGCTTATAGCTTGGCACACACTCAGACCTGGGTATGTATGTAATTCTGTTTTCTTTCCTGTCCCACTGCTGAACTTAATTTCAACATCAAGTGCACGTTCTTGTCAAAACACAAATGGGATCCTAGTCAATTCAAGGACCCTTCTTTCTTCTCTGGGGCTATACTTCCAGAAGAGACAAAATTCTGCCATCTCAGACACAAACAAAACATGGCGCATGCATGTGTTGGCATCTCCAGAGATAACCTTGACCCATATCATCATGGGGCAGTCTTGTCATCTCACCTCAAGGCCCTGTCAATCAATCTCTTTATATCTCTCATATCATGACCCTCTTGGACTTAGGGAGACTCTGAGTTTCTGCAAGACAGCCAGTTGATAGCCCTCAGACCCACTGGCATGGATTCCTCTATAGACACTTCGATACTGTTTTGTGAGGCCTTTCTGTTCTCAGACCCACCCTCCTGTGTCACCATAGAGGTTGTTTGCATTGTCCTGTCATGAGGACATGGCTGGGGAGTGAAGTCACACTCACTCTTCCAGAGGCCCCCCAATAAACGCGTAGCCTTCCTTTCTCTCCTTTCTGCAGTGGCTCCTCTTCTCTTTTTCCTTTCTCCCTTTCCCTTCTCCTCTTTCTCCTCCCCCCACCCCCAACCCAGGCCCACTTTCACTGATGGGCAGGGCAGGGGAAGGTGTATTAGAAATTCCCCCACTACAATGCCATTTTTATACAAGTCCTTTAAATCCTGGCCTTTGGATGCAGAGAACCCTGGAAGTCAAAAACCTTTCTTTCCAGCTGTGATCTAGGCTTGCAGTTGTACAAGTCTGTTCAGAAGGCAATGGGCACCTTTCCTGCTCTCTACTTTCCGAAGGTAGACCATTTGGACCTTCCCTGTCACAGCCCAGGCATGGTGTGGGGCTGGGTGCCGGGTACCAAAAGAGAACAGTCAAGTTCAAGCAGGAGGGATTGCAGTGCTGATGGCAGACTGGTTCTACTTTATTACATTACACACTCAGAATAGTGCCTAGACATCGTAAGATGACAATGTATCATCTTGTGTGGCAGTGGATCAATTACAAACAAAACCAACCAAACAACAACAACAAAAACCCACTAAGCCCAGAGTTGCTCATCTCTAAAGTGGGAGTTCTCTAAAGTGAAGCCCTTTATAGAAGTCCATGACCTGGAGTCACTGAGTCTAAGCTCTTTGTCTGAAAGAGCTCAGAGTTTGAACCCGTACCCCAAGACTGTTATGAAGCAAGTTCACACTTTAGCTCTCGGACTCCTGTTTTGAGACACCACACAGCCCTCTCCAAAACCAGGCTCCTCACCTATAACACACACACACACACACACACACACACACCCCGAGCACTCTGATAAAGAGTAAGTAACTGTGGTTCCAGTAGAGAGTGAGGGTGGGAGTCATTCACTAGGCTGGATGGACTGAGTTCACACCCTCAAGGGTTTTCCTGTGTAGCTGCTTCTATGTTGGTTCAGAAGCATCAAGAGGAACCTAGCCCTGTCTCATATCATCAGTGTCTCATAGAGGCTATGGAGATGAGGTAGGACACACTTGAGCCTGCGGGGTGAGGTGGGACTTTCTGGGAGTCAGGTCTCAGGTGGCATCCTCCCACTAATCTGGGCTGGTACCCTGGAGCCCAGCAGCACCTGTGTAAGACAACGGATTGCCTCCATTTCTTTGCAGTCTGATAAATGTGTTTCTCCCCTCAAGCAGTAGCTGCTTCATTTGTTTGCTCTAGTTTCTTTTTCTCATTAGCTGCTAAATCATCCTGGTGGCTCCGCCAGCAGGGCCTGTAAAGACTGCAGTCTTAGTGCAGTCCCAGACACTTGGCAGGGGTCAGGAGCAAAGGTGCCTGTTCAGCTCTGTCTAGGAGGATGTCCCTACACAGCACCCCAGACTAGGCTTGCCTACCACATTAGACCATTTGGGATTCCTGTAATGGAATATTTAAGGCAAGGATACTTTATTACCAAAAGAAATTATTTAGCCCAGAGTTCTGGATATGGCCTCCTTACTGATAGAGTGCCAAGGTGTCACAGACAATCACATAGTGAGAGACAAGGAGTGTGTGTGTGTGTGTGTGTGTGTGTGTGTGTGAGTGTGCATGTGTGTGTGGATGAGTGTATGTGAGTGTCCTCTGATATGATATCTTTCTCCTTTTATTCACTCATGAGGCTCTATCTTGGTGACTTATCTAGTCTCAGTTTCCCACAAAGACCCCATCACTGAACACCACAAGCGGATTAATTGTCCACTCTCCTAATGTTTTATAATGGGGATCAAGCTCAAGTAGGAGTTTCAGAGGGAACAGACCACATAACAAACTTGACACCCGACTTCTCCAGGGGCCCCTAGAGCGGACACAGTGTGTTACTAGAGAAAGACCCAAACATCTACTTTTGAGGAGCAAACAGAGCCCTACTATTTCCTGCCCAGGCTATGACAACAGCCTTTCCTCTGCTCCTCAGGCTGGACACTTGGCATCTGGCCCTGCCCCCACTCGTTTTCCTCTATGACTGCCATCCTCCAAGAACCCACAGGGCACACTAGCACCCCACCCCTCCCTTGCCCCTTGCACTTGCAGAGGTCTTTCTCAAAGCAAATACCTGCTTTTCGTGTTTATTCATGCAGTGAGAATTAATACCATGCCACCTCTAACTCAAACATAATTAAGAAGGTAAATCTATTTTTTTGAGGGGGAAAAAAATCTCATCGCTCATCTGCAGACCAAATAAATAAGATTCCAACACTCCAAGATCTGCCATGGTGGTGTTGGGGTGGAGAAGGCTGAGCTGATGTTCATGCAGAAAATAGACCACCAGGGTAAGAGGGGACCCAAGGAATCATCTCATCCCCTCCCCTCCAATATCCTGTGTAGGCATGACACTCAGTCATGTCCCTTGTGAAATGACATTAGTAACAGAGACCTCATGTGTTGTCTCAGGCTTGCTCACAGCCCGAAATATAAACCATGCAAGGGCAGAATCTTACTTGTTTCCTGCTGCATCTCCATGCCTCACACATGCTAGACAGATTCGAAACTAAGGCTTTAGTGAGGATGTTGCAAGCCAGAGAGTGGCAGTGGCTTCTCTAGGGTCACACAGCAAGCCAGAGCCAAGCCTTGGCTGGAGCTGAGGATTCTTGGGTTCTAATCTGCATGCTCCTTC
Source organism: Rhynchomys soricoides (assembly GCA_019843965.1). Lineage (NCBI taxonomy): Eukaryota > Metazoa > Chordata > Mammalia > Rodentia > Muridae > Rhynchomys > Rhynchomys soricoides. Next base: position 11,610,492 of record JADRCH010000008.1, read on the forward strand.
TCCCAGCCACTGGCAGGGGGTGTGGGCTGATCATCTCATTCCACCATCATCCGTGGACTGCTTGGTTTTGTATACAGCCTTACTTTTCCCAGTTTTCCCAGCTGCAGGATGGGCATGTTATTAGAGAAAAGGCCAAAGCTCTACCCTTGGGAACAAGCAGAGCCCTATTCCATCTTCTCTCAGGAACTGACCACTTTTGGCCCGGGTTATGGCAATGGCCTTGTCTCTCCAGTCCTCAACATCTCCCTCTTCTTAGGGTCCTCCTCCCCAACCCCGGCTCTACCGGGGAATCAATGAAGGAATCAATGAAGATAAGCATGTCCCTGCCGCTAGCCCAGGTCCTCCAACCCCCAGCCAAGCTGAATTGAAGAGGGAGAGCAGGGTAAAGTGGCCTCTCCTGCCCTGCACACTTGCGGAGACCCCGAGGCATGCACTGCCCCTGCAGTCTGGTCTGTGGTTTAATTCTCCTTTCCTTCTTACCTGCAGTGCGCCGAGTTAAAAATGACCTTGGCAAGTAGCCTCGTGTATCATCTGTCTAGAGCGGAGAGCAGTCAGAGAAAACCCACTCTGAAGTCTGAACGGCTGCTGGGGTGGGGAGGGCAGCAAAGGAGGGGGCGGTAGCAGGGATGTGTCTCCAGGGTGATCAGCAGGATGGATTAAGGAAAGCCAGACCATGAAGCCCTGCTGTGGAAAAATCATTGCCGAAGGAGACTGTGCACAACGCGCTCTCCCTGGAAGGTGGCTTTGCAAATTGAGATGAGAGTTCATTCCTAGGCCAGTGCTACCAGGGAAGAGGCACCCCCAGGGCCACCTGTGTCCCACAAGCCACCTTACTTCAGTTCACTCAGAGCTGGCACCTCTAGGCATAATTTGCATGTGTTTCTGTCCTAACAAAGCAGAATAGTGCTGAGTGATAGAAACAGCTTGGTGTTGGGGGCACCTGGCCTGGTGCCTAGAGTCCTGGTTCTGACAGTCGTGTGTGTGTGTGTGTGTGTGTGTGTGTGTGTGTGTGTCCTTGAATGGGTCACTTTACCTTCCTGTGCACATGGTACATGGACTGTAAAATGAAGAAAATGACACCTAACTGAGGTGTAGCTCGGGGAGTGAATGTTGACTTGGGAGTCCTACCCTGAGCACTCAATGTGACTCTCTGAGCCTCAGTTTCTCTATGTGTCACATGGGCATGCTTTAAGCGGCTGCTTCCCTTCTCCTTCCCCCTCATACTGAGCATTCTCTGCTTGTCCTTGGCATCTGTTCTGTGATCACCTTTCTACTAGCTGAGCTTGGGAGACTGAGCTGGGAGGACCCTGGCAAGGAACCCTCTGCCTCCTGTATATGTTTACTAAACAAAAGCACCAGCAGGAGTCTGAAGCAGGGGTGGGCATTGTCAGCTCCTCGGAGGGCTCCACTGGGCTGCACATGTTGCCAGGCTCTTTCTGTCCATCATCCTCTCTTGCTGGTTCTTTTTGGATAGCCTCTCATTATTGCTCAGATTGGGGTACTCAAGCACCCCTCTTTTCATCCTGGGGCAAGTGCACTCTCTATGTGCTTGGTACACATGCCCCTTTCTACAGTCTCTTCATTAGACTACCCTCCGATTGTTCACTGTGAGTGGGCTGTTGTATCTTGCTGAGACGCTAACAGACGCAGCTGTTGCCTCTGGCACCATTTGAAGCAAGAATGACTAACAGTGTTGAGTCCAGCTCTGTGATCACCTCACCAATATGGACCTTCCAATTTTTCAGATGAAGAAGCCAAGGCTTTGAGAATAATTCTCAGTCAAAGGAGGATTGCTAAGCCTACAGGATGCACTGGCTATCCTCAGTCCCTCCCAAGGGGGAGTAGAGAAGCTACTAAGACTGAATGCTTGAACCCCCATGGCATGGACTTTCACTTCTAAGTGGTTGACCTTTCCACAATCATTCGGAGGCACTGGACAGTCTAGAGCTTGATATGATCATTAAACAAGGGTAATTGATCCTCACATAGCTTGGCATAGAAGTGGATGGTATATTGATCCCTTTTCTGTTACTGTGACACAATTCTTGAGGCTGAGAAACTTATATATAAAAAACAAATTAACAGCATAGTACTGACGCTGAGGGGGCCTCCCCAGCTGTGTCACCTCATGGTAAGTGGTATCATGGCAGGGAAGGAGGGAGGGAGGGAGGGAGGGAGGGAGGGAGAGAGAGAGAGAGAGAGAGAGAGAGAGAGAGAGAAGCTGACCGGGCCTCACCTCTTAAAGATGCAACCACTCTGGGGACAAAGCTTCGAACCCATAAATCCTAGGGACAAATGAGCAGATGGCGTCACTGGTTCTGAACTTGTAAAGGCCTCCCCAGCTTTTGCTCTTCCTGCTCCAGTTCAATGACACTTTAGAGTCTTCTGGGTTGAGAGTCATAGAAGCTCTTTCCATACAGCGGTTCCTCTCCCTTCATCTCCACCCCACCCTTACCCACACCCAACCTCTTTTCCAGAAACCCTCTTTGCACCGAACGATGACCTATGTGCTTCCCTGGGATTCTCCAAGTCCGCGGAGGCCGGCTTGAAGCAGCTGGCCACAGGATGCTCAGGACTCCCTGAGATGGGTATCGTCCTGCCTCCTTCCTCTTTCCTCTTCCCTCTTTCCTCCTTCCCCCTTCTAAAAAGAAAAAAAGACTTAGTTATATTCCTCCATAAGGAGGCCTCCATAAGGCCCACGCCCCTTTACTCATTCATTTATTTAGTCAGTGCTAATGAGCCAGTATTCAGCCACTTTTTCTCATTCTCCTTACTGAAATTCTCATCCACTGCTTCCTACTAAATGGTACCCAGCTCCTAGGCTCTGGGCTGCCTTCCTGTTCTCTCCCTCTGAGAATTTATCCTTTATCTCTGCCTGAAGTGTCACTTGTAGACTATTTACTGATCCTGTGGCCTGACCTCCAACCTGTCCCTTGTCCCCCCTCTTCTCTCTATTTCTCCCACCCCTCATCTCTGTTCTAGATGATGGGCAGTGGCTTCTTACGTATCTTCTTGCTACAAACTTTGCCTTCTGCAAGTCACATCAGGGGTAACACCTCAGCACAAAGCCTTTCAATAAGTATAATCCACACCCCAGCCTTCAAGGCCACTCCTGCTCAGGATTCTACTACCCTCTCTTAACCTACCTCCTCCCTGTGGTAGGAACTTCCTTGCCCTACTGCAGACAGCACGCTATTTCCTGACCTCAGCCTGCTGACCCCACCCCCCTACCCCATAGCCAGCCTTCCTTCTCACTAGTTAGGACTTAGAAAAATGCTCCTTCCTCCAAGAAGTCTTCTCTGATTACTCCATCTGAAGCATCCCCATGGTGTCCCTCTTAGCATCACCCTGATTTATTCCGTCCACAGCACTTACCCCACACTAAGCGTCCACTGGATCTGTTGGTTTGCTTATCTATTGCCTGACACCCCATCAGTCTTCAAGCCCTTCAAGCACTTTATCATCCTTGTTCCCCACTGTCTCTGGCACAGCTTGAGTTCCTAGCCAGTAACTTAATGGACGGTGAGGATATCTTGGTCCTGTTGCAATAACAATATACCCAAGACTTGGTATTTTATAAGCAATAGAAGTTTAGAAGTTTATGGAGCTCACAGGTCTGGGGGCTAAGAAGTCTAAGACCATAATGCCAATGTATATGGATGCCTCCTGCCCCTCCCCATGCTGGAGGATAACACAGGCCTGTTGGGATTCCCTTTTGTCTGACAAAGTGACTGATTGGCAGAGGAACTGCCTGCATGGCTTCATCTACTCTTAGTAAATCTTTGAAGACCCACCTTAAAATACCACCAGTCTGTGAACTGGGAGGTTACATTTCTAACACATGGATTCTGGGTGGATGCAGTCAGGCTATAGCAAGGCACAGGTCCTCAGCACTAGCAGGGTTAATTAGGTTCTTTGTTTAGTGGTCCAGTCTTTGCTAGAACTTTCTGGATGTCTTCCAAGCCTGGCTCAGTGTGCTCTTGGAGCGCTTGAGTGCTAGCAGGCTGGGTGAACAGAAACAATGCCCTTGTTGGTCCCTCATGCCCAAGCTGTAATGAGACTTAACAGAGAGGGATTGTCCACCAGCCTGGGTATTGGCCTCAAAGACACCATCTTCTGATGTGTAGGTTGGCTCTGTCCACTTTCAAATGCTTTCCTATTGTGTCTCAAGGAACTTCTTCCCCACATTCCCAAGGAAACAACTAAGATTTCCCAATGGCTACACTCTCTTCCTTTTGCTAAATAAGAATATGGAAGTCAGGGCCAGTTCTAAAGAGAGGAGGCTTACTTTGCTTCTGGAAGCTAGGATACATGGTACCAGCATCTAACCCATTTCTGGTGAAGGCCTAGAGCTGCTTCCCAGCATGATGGAGAAGCAGGAAAGATGGGAAGCCAAGTGTGTGTTCACGAAGAGAAAATTGTTAAAGTTCCCATTCCCACAAGAGAGGAACTAACTCACTAATGGGGATCCACCTTCAAAACCCAAATGCCTCTTACAGGAACCATGACTTGTAAATATTATCCTGCTGGGGCCAGCCTCAGCCTGGGTTCAACCATATCGAAATCAGAGGCCTTAGAAGCTTGATTGGCGATTGGCACGTGGTTCTCACAGCCTACACACTGCAAACAGACCACGTGCTGAGCTTCCTGGACAGCGTAGAGCCTGCTCCAAATGCCACTCTTCCTACGTCCTGAAAATTTTCAGAAAGGTTCTCTGAGGTACAATGGGAGGCTGACGGAGCTTGAGCATAGTCCCAACCCTGGGGCTGCCAAAGAGTAAAGGATCCCTCCTCACACTTCGTCCTGAAGCCACTCCCCAGCTCTTCTGTATACCTCTCAGGACTCTAATTTATCCACAATCACACTGCAACGGGGATGCTCTTCAGGTAATAACAGATGGAGAATTCAAAAATCATGAACAAACAACCTCTCCTTGGTCATTTATTATGAATGGGGCCTGCTCCTGGGCATCCAGATCAAAACCACCCCCTATTGTGTTCCAATCCTGTACTTCACAGTAGCTCTTTCTTCCAAACCAGACCCTCCCTCAACCAAAGAAGGCAATGGAGTCTCAGAAAAGCCCAACTGGACTAGCAGGCAAAAAGTATTAACTGTGTGGCCAATAAGATAAGAAGAGCCCAGCCCTTTGCATCCCAGTAAGGGAGGTGTCTTAGTCAACATTTTATTGCCATGACAAAACAGTATGACCAAAAAGCAAGTTGGCCTTTCAGTTGCAGAGAAAGACCCAAGATTCCCTTGCAATCTTGTTCTCATTGTGCTAGGAATGAAACATGGGGCCTTGCACCTCAAGACAAGAACTCAACTATGAAGCTACACCCAACAACAATTGAGGTACAAGGGAAATCTTTTACACTTCACCATCTACCACTGGAGGAAATCAGGACAGGAACTCAAGCAGGGCTGTAATCAGGAGGCAGGAGCTGAAGCAGAGGCCATGGAGGAGTGCTGCTTACTGGCTTGCTCCCTATGGCTTGCTCAGCCATATATTTTCTTATAGAACCCAGGACCTGCAGGCCAGGGATGGCACCACCTACAATGGGCTAGGCCATTCCCCATTGATCACTAACTGAAAAAAAATGTCTTACAGCTGGATCTCATGGAGGAATTTCCTCAACTGAAGTTCCTCTCTGATGACTCTAGCTTGTGTCAAGTTGACACACAAAACCAGCCAATACAGGAGGGCGTAGTGGTAACAACACAGAGGGGTTGTTGCGGGAAATAGAAAAAAGGGTACAGCAAGTTCCTACACTTGATCCAGTTACTCTCTGCCCAGCGGTCTCGCCACCTCTAGCTAGCCCCAGCAGCGACCAATCACTGTCTTCCCAACTCCAATTCGATTGTCTCTGGAGCCACTAGTTCCTTCTCAGCCATAAACCCCCTGTGGAATGTGGTCCTACATTCCAGTAATCCAGTAAAACAAAACTCTAGAAGCTTATAATTAATCAATCAAGATTTATATATCAATAAATCCTCAATTCACAGGATGCCCACACAATAAATTCAGGGCCAATTGATAATGGTACAAGCTGCCCACCTAGATCAGACAAGTTACCCCAATTATTCTATCCCTACATGATATTACATCTACCTGTGGCTATTTAAAACCACTTGGAATCTGAATCATCCTGTTTGTCGCCTTCCATCTTGCTTCTTTCCCTTATCTGTCTCCTCCGTCTCCATCTCTGCAACTCTCCGCTCCGCCTCCCTTTTCCCTGTCTGATCACAGGCTTCTTCTTGTATAAATACTTAAATTAATTGGACAGGGGAAATCCTGCTACAAGGGGTGGAAGCTGGCAGGTCTAATTCTGCTTGCTGAGCCATTTTTGTGTCTGCTTTGAAATGCTTCCTCTTTGGGCTTCTTCTGCCTCCGTGAGCCCATCTATAGAATGGTCTGTGGGCCTAGATAATATCACAGGTAACCATAGGTAAATTTCTTGTTTCTGACCTCCACCTTCTTCAGCATGGTTCTTTGGGCTATGTGACTTTGGATAAGTCCCTGTCCCTCTCAGAATCTGGGTTTCTCCATCTGTTCAATCAGCTCGTGGTAAACCCAGAAACAAACCACTTCTGAGTTCCTTTTCTATTGCTCTAAGTGATTCTAGCTTGCATGTGATCTAATGCTCCATGTGACCCATGTCCCCATCTGGTGTGCCCAGACTGAGGCTTTCTTTGAAGGCTGGTCACTTTGTGCCCTGTCCTCCTGGATGGACTCTGTTTCAATTATTCCTCCTGCATTCTGACTCTAAGGCTTCCATCTGCAGTCACAATAAGCTTTTAGCCAGCCCCAGACAGCCATTACTATCAGCTACTTCAATCCCCTGGGAGGGATTCATCATTCTCAGTTGGATGAGTGATGCTCAACCTTGCCAGGGAATGGAGGATGGGCTACTCTGAGTCTGTCACCAGAGAGTTCCCTGCCTGGGCTTTCACACCCCAACCAGGCATGTGATTGACTGACTCTGTCATCTTCTCAGAGCAGTGACAGTGTCCCCTGGTGAAGCCCCTCCCACACTTCCTGAGATCCTCTTTGTCACCACAGTGATGAAGTGACAGTGAGGCTAGGAAGAGGTTCACAGCTGGATACTCTGACAGGCCCTGCCATTTCAGGCTCATCGGCCTTGGGGTGACCTTCACCTCTCTGAGGTCCACTTTGTTTACCACCCCACAGTGAGAGGACAGTGCCTCTACAGAGTTCTAGGAGATGTAGCTGATGGGTTGGAAGTGCCTCAGAGGATGCCTGGCAGTGTGAGCAATCCAATGACCCCTTGATCCCTTCCAGTGCCCACCACTCCGCCCAAGGATATTGACTGCAGGGCAGGGTGTGAAGAACAATTGGAAGAGGTGTCACCATCACAGACTGATAGCACTCGAACTCCTTGCCACACACCCAAAGTTAGGCTGAACCATGATAACAATACTATCTAGCCATATCACACCGACGGAACCAAGGGCTGATTTTGAGCAACAGTTCAGTCCTGATGGTGATAATTAAACACCTACTATGCAGTAGGCTCTGCAGTGACCTTATAGAGAGAAGAATAAATTATGATGTGGGGCATCAAATTTTCAAGCTCCTTTGGAAATGCAGCCCATGTGGGTTGTAAAGCTGGGCTGAATCACAAACTCCCTGTGAGACACCAGAAAAATTCATCACGTGACCTTTCTAGACCTCCACTTCTCTGAATGTCTCATAGAGCTGCTGGGAGTGTAGCTTGAGATGTGTACTTAGCTAAGTGCCTAGCTCACGGCTGTCAAGTGTCAAGTATTAGTTTTGCAAAGGAAAGAAAATAGACACAAGCAATCTTAGTCCGCTCAGGTTGCTATATCAAAATACCTTCAGGCAGGTAATTTATAAAATGTAGGGATCTGATGCATGTGGTTCTGAGGCTGGAAAATCCAGAATCAAGGCACCGGCAATGTCTGGGGAGGACCTGGTCTCTAGAGCAATGGACTGTCTTGTACCTCCTCTCTAAAGAACACTAATCCCATTTGTGAGGGTCCCACCCTTACCACACGATCACCTTCCAGGTGTCCCACCTCACAACACTGCCTGAGTGTTGAGTTCAATGTATGCATGGCAGGATATAAACATCCAGACTACAATGTATTCTTATATTCCAAGTTAAGAAAAGAAAAAAGAAGACCAGCGGTATTCATGATTCTTAGGACAACTGATCCAGGGAGATATCATGTAGAGCTGAGGAGATGGTTCAGTGATAAGGCATTTGCCTCAAAAGCCTGAGGAACTGAGTTCAATTCCCAGAGCCCACCTAATAAGCCAGGCTTGGTTGCATGCACAGGTTATCCCCCGGGTAGAGTGATGGGAAGTGGGAACAGAAGGATCCATGAAGTTCACTGCACAGCCAGCCTAGCTTCCTTGGTGAAGATCTAGACCAATAAAAAGCCCTGTGGCAAACAAAAGAGTATAAGGTGCCTGAGGAACAACACCCAAAATTGCCCTCTGACACCCAATAGCACACATGTCCATGGACACATGTATACACATTCTAGACTGATAAGAACAAAACACCTCTTAAAGATTCGTCTCCAAACAAGAGCTAAACGTTCATTCTTAAGCAGCATGGGGGAAAGGTTTGCATCAAGCTGTCACTCATTTTGATTGACTTCCACATCATGATGGATGAGGCTACCAGGATGGGTGTTTCAGAGCTTTGCCAGTGCTCCCTGGGCATCCTCCTATCATTAATAGATAACATACGGTAATCTTTTGTAGCATTAGGGGTCCTTACCATTCTCCTCTTCTACACTTGATCTTTGCCAAAAAGGCCGAGAAGTGATTAATCTCCTCTTCTTTTGTTAACTATCTCACTTCTCTGTGCTTTCATGTGAGCGAAGAAGTCATCCAATAGCACTTGGCCGACAACGACATTGCAGGGCTGTAGCACAGTGGTTCTCAACCTGTGGGTCACGACCCCTGTATTATCAAACAACCTAAGACCACTGGAAAAGACAGCTATTTACATTACAATTCATAACAGTAGCAAGATTACGGTTATGAAGTAAGAAGGGAAATAATCTTATGACTGGAGCCCACACCATGAGGAACTGTATTAAAGGGTGGCGGCAGCAGGAAGATTGAGAACCACTGGTCTAGTGGGACACACAACTTCCTCTGTCAATTATTAATCCCCACTGTTTCCTCAGATGGTTCCAGCAACCAACAGGAGAAAGAAACAAACAAGAAATCTATAGGTGAGATGAATAGGGGTAGAAGTTGATGTCAGCAGAGGCTGAGTGCTTACCTGGCCAGCTCTTTAGTGATTCGTCCTAACTATCAGGAGTTTTTTTCTTTCCCTCCAAACCTTGTAGCTGCAGACATCAAAAAGTGATACTGTCAGGTTCAGGGTGCGAGGCCAGCCTTTCCGCATAGTTCAGAATAGAGATGCATGTACTAAAGATGCAAGCATTTGACATATAGACCTCATCAGTAACTTCGCCCTTCTCTTCAATGATAGGTGTATTTGAACAGTGATTACCTCCTTGCTGATGCTCACACTATTTATTGTTGGTTTGATTTTTATCTTAGTATTTTTAGTCCACTTAGATGTTTACTGGTGTTATTAGGTTTAATCCCACTACCTTGCTATTTTGTCTTCGTTGTGCTAGGAATAAAGCCCAGGGCCTTGCCCCTCTAGACAAGAGCTTAGCTGTGAAGCTACAGTCCAGCAACAACTGATTTGCGAGGGCGATCATTTGTAGTGCTGGGAATTGAACCCAGAGCCTTGAACATCTCGGCACCCCACTAACCCACGTCAGCACTTGCTGTTTGTTTCCTGTTTGTACTATCTTTCCTCTCAGTGTCTCTCCTTTCATATTTAAATTTAATTAACCAAATATTTTTTATGATTAAATTCCCCCCCCCCATTAACTTTGTTGCTCACATTGTTGAATTACTTTCTGGGGTGAGCCTGGGAGTTGGAATGAACGTCTTTAGCTCATTACAATCTTCTTTTATAAATTCTGAGACACAGACTTGCATGGTTCAGCCTCATATAGAACCCATGATCCCCCTGCCTCAGTTCCTGAGTGTTGGATATAGTCCATTGTTAATCTAGTATCGTTACTTCCTCCCGACAATGCAAGAACCTCCGATGGTTGAATGTCAACACTCCTCTTTTGATTTCTGTGCTATTGTTTTTGGTTGTTGTTGTTATTGTTGTTGTTGTTCATTTTTTGTTTTGTTTTGTTTTTTTTCGAGACAGGGTTTCTCTGTGTAGCCCTGGCTGTCCTGGAACTCACTCTGTAGACCAGGCTGGCCTCGAACTCAGAAATCCGCCTGCTTCTGCCTCCCGAGTGCTGGGATTAAAGGTGTGTACCACCACGGCCCGGCTTCTGTGCTACTGTGCTACTGTTACACGCTTAGCCTCTCCTGTGAATCGCATAAGTCACCAGCACTGTCATTTTGAATAATCAGTGTTCTTTTATGTGATCTTAGATATTTACCTTCTGACGCTCTCCCCTCTTATGGTCTTCCGCTCTGGCTAGAACCCCTTTCTTCCTCATCCTGGAGACTCCACACCAAATTATCCTTTACCGTTAGCATAATGACATTTGGGTTTTGCTGTTGTTGTTGTTTAAGATTTCAGCTTTCGTTGTCTGACGCTGTTATTCTGTAAATTATTTCATTGTATAAGTAATATGGAGAGGAACATTTCTTTCAGTTTAAGCATTTTAGACAGCTTTCTAGATCCCATCTAGGTTTGTTGGAAAGCCAGCCGATGGCCTTGGACCCTCTTTGAAATGCTTTGTCTTTTCTCCGTATGATTTTTTTTTTTTTTTTTACAAATTATTCTTTGTCTTTGTCTTTGGGCATTTTGGCTGGGGAGTGTTTGGTAGTGATCTTCTTTGTGCTTACCTTTGGGAAGGGTTCGCTAGGCTTTCCAAATTGGCAAGTTGGTGTCTTTTACTAGTTCAGAAACTCCTAATGGTGATTTTTTTTTTTCCAATGTCACTTGTGCCTGGCTTCTCTGTCTGCTCAGACCTGACCACATCGGTCCCTTGCTGTGTCCCACATGATGCTCACACCATGCATTTTAGCATTTCCTCCTCTTTCCTCTCTGGTTTAGTTTGCTGTCTGTTGCTCTGACTCTAAATCATTGCCGAGTCCAGTGAGCTCTCAAACCCATCCAGTAAGTCCGTGCTTTTCTCCTGATCAGGAATAACTGCTGAAGCTGAGTAGAAGGCTCTGTTTCCTTTTGCTTTGTCTATTTTTTTTTCTGTCGCTCTAACACAGTAATCATAGCGTGAAGTCCTTCTCCAGTGATTATAATTTGGAGATTATCCGTGCGTCCGTTTTTATTGTTCACTTCCTCTTCTCTTCCCCCTCCTGCCTTTTGGGGCCTAGGAATTGTGGTAGCAAGATTTAGATCTTGTGTTCAGATGAACTTTGTGTGCTAATCCCCCAGGGGATCTCGGGCTTTCCTCTGCTAGGGATGAAAGGGAAAGGCCAATTACTGCTGGCTAGACCACAAAGGGGTTGGGCCGAAGTTCTAGGGAGACAGAGGCTAGCCCCGAGAGTTTGTGGCAATTCTTGATCTTTCACTGAAAACCTGGCTAGGCTGTTTCCTTAGGTCTAACAAGACAAGGTTCAGTTCTGCCCTGTTGTCCGTCAGTCTTTCGTCTCTATAATGAAAGACCCGAGATAATTAAGTTATAAATAGTGAAGGTTTGCCGTGCCTTGGTTTTGGATGTTCCAGTGTTTGCTGGATTGGCCCTCTTGTTACGGTTGTAGTGAAGCAGCACATATGGCAAAAGCTTGTGGTAGAACAAAACTGCATCACCAGTCAGGGACTTAAGAAAGGCTGAATGGGCTAGGTTGCTCCTCCAGTGACCTCAAGACTTCCCATTTGGCTCCATTTCCCAAAAGCCCCACTACTTCCCACTAGTGCCAGGCTGGGAACCAACATAAGCTGCTAGAGAATGTTCAGGACCCAAACTACAAGGTGGATGTGTGACACTTTGAGTTTTGACTGTTTCAAGGTCTGTCAAATGCCTTAAGGGACAAACAGTCAAGTATATAAGTCTACTTCGGCTCTTTGTCCCATAAAATCAGAAGAGACCATCCCAGCCTCCCCCTCCAGCATCCCAGCGACCTGTGCTGCCTCATTGCCCAGCTCTGGCCTTGAGTTCCAACCACCATTGCCTGGCTTTCAGTGCTTGGCCTCCCTAGCTTCCAGTCCATTTGCCAGAGCTGCTCAGCTACCAAAAGTTCTATTCTCATCTCCCAGTAGGCAACCTCTGCCCTGGCCATCACCAGCCTTCAGAAAATATCTCTAGAGGAATATTTTTCTAGCTGTCAGAATCCTTGAGAGGATATGTCTGCTGCTATGGCCCTTCCACCGTCTCCCCAAACTTCTATTCTTTTTTTTTTTAAGTTTTATTTTTAATTTTTAAATTTTTTTCATACTTGCTTTACATTTCAAATGTTTCCCCCTTTCCAGATCTCCCCTTTGGAACCTCCTTATTCCTCCCCCTCCCCCTGCCACTATGGGGGTATTCCCCCACCCACCCACCCACCTACCCACGCTCGTCTTCCCTCTTTGGCATTCTCTTATACTGGGGGATCTAACACCCTCAGGCCCAAGGGCCTCTCCTCCCTTTGATGGCTAACAAGACCCTCCTCTGCCACATATGTGACCAGCACCATGGGTCCCTCCATGTGTATTCTGTGGTTGGTGATCCAGTCTCCGGGAGCATCGAGGGGTCAGGCCAGTTGCCACTGCTGCTCCCTCCCTGGGGCTGCAAACTCCCTCAGCTCCTTCAGTCCCTTCTCCAAGTCCTCCATCTGGGACCTCACACTCAGCCCTACAGTTGCTGTGATGTGACTCTTGGGTATTTCGAACTTTTGGGCTAATAACCACTTATCAGTGAGTACATACCATCTTCATTCTTTTGTGACTGCGTTACCTCACTCAGGATGATATTTTCAAGTTCCATCCTTTTGCCTGCGAATTTCATGAAGTCATTGTTTTTAATAGCTGAGTAGTATTCCATTGTGTAAATGTACAACAACAAGAATTGACAGATGGGACCTCATAAAATTACAAAGCTTCTGTAAGGCAAAGGACACTGTAAATAGGACAAAATGGCAACCTACAGATTAGGAAAAGATCTTTACCAATCCTACGTCCGATACAGGGATAATATCCAGTGTATACAAAGAAATCAATAAGCTAGACTCCAGAGATCCAAATTAACCCTATCAAAAACTGGAGAACAGAGCTAAACAGAGAATTCTCAACTGAGGAAAGTCGAATGGCTGAGAAGCACCTAAAGAAATGCTCAACATCCTTAGTCATCAGGGAAATGGAAATCAAAACAACCTTGAGATTCCACCTCACACCAGTCAGAATGGCTAAGATCAAAAACTCAGGCGACAGCAGATGTTGGCGAGGATGTGGAGAAAGAGGAACACTCCTCCATTGCTGGTGGGAATGATGCAAGCTGGTACAACCTCTCTGGAAATCAGTTTGGTGGCCCCTCAGAAAAATGAACATAATACTACCTGAGGATCCAGCTATACCACCCCTGGGCGTATACCCAGAAGATGCTCCAACATGTAATAAAGACATGTGTTCCACTATGTTCATAGCAGCCATATTTATAATAGCCAGAAGCTGGAAACAACCCAGATGTCCCTCCACAAAGGAATGGGTACAAACTTCTGTTCTTACAGATTTCCTTTTTACTTTATTTACAATAGTTGCTATGGGGGAGTTGGCCAGCCACCACCCACTGAATCATACGTGAGCTCAATATCTAATATTATTTTTAATTTCAAACTTTGGATTTTAGCGTCACTAATTTCTGCAGTGAGTTCAAGTTCCATCCACATGCATATTAACCATATATTTGACTCCTGAGTCACAAACCACCTGTCTGGGTTAATTTTCCTGCTGAGTAAGTTACATCTTCAAGAAGTTTCTTTGATGAAACCCTGTTGGTGGTCAACCTTCAGTTGTGTTCATTTTTGTATAAAAATGTTTTTAGTTTATTCTTAGTCTTGAGTTCTAACTTCACCAGTATACCTTTGCTGGTAGTCAACAATTTTCTCTTGACACATGGACAAACCTTCCCCTGTCTTCTGGCTTCCATTGTTCTTGTTCAGCTAACAGATGTTAGCATAATTGTTATTTCTTTTAGCTAGTTTGAAGTTCTGCTCAGTCACAGACTCTGGGGTTTCCTAGGCCTTCAAAACTGTTCTGTGTGCTGTCTGAGCAGCTGTGAGCCTGGCTGAGCATTAGGCTTCTCAACCTGCGTCCATGTCTTATGATCTTCTATGATTTCCTCTCTGCCTCTCCTGCCTGCTTTCTGGACAGTTTACTCAGAGCTCACTTATTCCTCATAAATTTACTCCTTGGTTATAACAAATTTGTTCTTTTGCCTCGATATCTATGGACTACAACTTAAAATGCTTAATTTTTTTTGTTTCTAGATACCGACTTTTTTGAAACCTGATAATTTTTCTAATATCATAATTGCTTGATCAAATTTCCATATCTCTTTCATTTCTTTGAACAAATAGATATTTTCTTGTCTGTGTCTCATGAGCTCCTAGCAACTGAAGCGTTGCAGATATGATTCTCAATCTGTTGTACCTGTCAGCTCACTCTCATGGTACGCCGTCCCCTTGTATATGAGAACTTTGGACAAAGAATGATCCCTGGATCCCTATCCTTAAGAATTACTTAAACACTGAGTCAAACTTTCATTTCTCCATAAAGGATTATGTATTTTTTTTTCAGAGACTTGACTTGGATTTGAGCTACCCACTCAAATTCATTTTCAATTATTTTTCATTTTTGATTCCTTCAAAAACAAACCCAAGCGAGCATTTGTTTCTAGTTACAAATTCTCAAGGAACACAAATCCCCTTCCTTCCCCATATACTTTATTTCCACTTATTTCAGGGTCAGAGCCTGAGCCCTGGCAGTCCGAAAGAACCAGGCCTGTCTACCCATTCTCAGTGAGCTAATGAAAGAGCCAAATGGGTGACAAAAAGCGGAAAAGATAGATTTACTAAATGTAGGAAGAGAGACCATGAGACCCAGCCAGCCCCTCCCCATGTTTATCTTCAGGGTCCTGAAGTAATGTTTGTGTTTAAGTAGGAAGCCAGAGGTATGCGTAGCTGAGCAGCCCAGGTCAAGATGTCACCTCAGCACCTCGGATACAGCATCATCTCTGCTTCAGTCTCTCCCTACAGTCTGACAAGTTGTCAGCGCAGTGTGAAACTTCTTGAAAAAACAAGATCTCTTCTTGGCTGGTACCAGACTTGAGCTGTATCCTTCCTGGGATATTCCTGGGAGGGAATTCCAGTTTCTTGAGGACCATTATCCCAATGGCCTGATAGCCAAAGGGAAGGGCATGCACTTCTCTTTAGAGAATCCTTGGTTCTACAGGATGTTATAGAATCAAAGTCAAGGCAGGCAGGTTTTTCTGTGATACTTCATGTCCCTTTCCTCTTCATACTGAAGGTATAATTGCTCATCCACCTTAAGCATAGCGATCTAGTACACTGAGATCTAGGTGGAACAAGGTAGGGGATCTACCTACCTTCGAGGCCATAGCTATCACCTCCAGGTTTCCAAGCAAGTATAATCTCAGGCAGGACTAGAGGTGACCTGTATGTGAGTCACTAATCTTTGACAGCTAAACATGTTCAGGCTATGAGTCTGCACTCACCAGAGTCACTGATCGGCCCTGTACCTGCAGAGGAAGAACCTTTGATGCTGGTGATTCTAGCATAACAGCTGGGTCTGGAGAAGCAAGCAGTGCACTGGGGGACTCACTCTCCAGGGAATGGGCCCTTCTGCCTACATTCGAATTCTGCTAGAACCAGTAATCCTGTTATCATCAGCTCTTTTCAGCCTAATGAAAAGAAATCTCACATGGGCTTTAAAAGCAGATGCCACATAGCAGCCTGATTCTCCCAAACTTTCATGCTCATTTCAAAGAATGGATTCCTTGGTTCTTTTTCGGTGAGGTGGTTTTAGACCTTGCATCAGACCATGGTAACGCTCAGAGAAAACCTCTAATGGACTATTTGTGAAGCCATTTGATAAAATCATTATCTACCTCCTAAGTACAGTAAGAATATATTCAAGGGTTAGGCCTGGTAACCCAGGCTTGTAATGCCAGCTAATCAGAAGGCCGATGAAGCAGAATTGCTCATTTAGAGACTGCCTGAATTGTGGAGCAAGATCAAGGGCAGCCTGGCCACTTAATGAGATCCTATAGAGAAGAAAAAAAGAAAGATTGTCTAGCATCGATGACGCCTTGGTACTGGGGAGGAGATGACAACCTGTCTACTATAGACAGAATCACTGAACATTCAATTAACTTTAGCACTCCTGGAAGGGTGCCTAAAACCACTGAGCTATGGAAAGGGTCTTTATGCTTAAATAAACTTAGGGAATGTTATTGTCTTGAAGTGTCTCTTGGAAGATAAGAACTTCACAGAGTATATTACATATCAATGGCTCAGAGGCATCTTGCAATAGAGAAAGTCTATTTACCTTCTGACATGATGTTTCCAGAACCATCTGTGGCCACAGAGACACAAGGCCACAGAACACCAATCACCCAATGTTGTTTTTATTGTCAGTGAATACCTAGAAGTGCTTTATAGCAAAAGTATCATTTATTCAGCAAATATCTGTGGAAAACCCAGTGTGTGTCCAACTGTGAGTGTCTATTGAGATGTATAGTAGGTGTGGGTTCTGTCTCATTAAGACTGTAGGAGCCCTGGGCTTTCATGGCAGGCCCTAAGAAGTAGTTAGAACCCAGCTGCTCCTCAAAGTTTGGGGCCACAGTCAAGAAACAGATCCGTGACCGGGGCACTGGCTATTTTGTCTCTCAGGGGAAATGTGTTGATGGGAGTATGCCCATTCTCAAGAAACATAAATTAGACTAAGCAGAAACACCCTTGGTTATGGAAATAGGAGAGAAGGTTTCTCTAGGAAAGGCGGTCTGAGAAAGATGCTTAGGTAAGCTGTGATGGTCAGAATGAGAGTGTTTCTCATAGCCTCATTTATTAGAATGCTTAGTGGAAATATTTGGGAAGGATTAGGAGGTGTGGCCTTGTTGGAGGAAGTGTGTCATGAGGGTGGGCTTTGAGGTTTCAAAAGCCCATGCTGTACCCAGTCTTACTCTCTTTGCCTCCATTTTGTGGATCAGATGTAAGCTCTCGGCTAGTTTTCCAACACCACGCATGCCTGCTGCCGTGCTCCTTGACATGCCTGCTTCCGTGCTCCCTGGTCTGCTGATCATGGACTAAATCTCTGAAACTGTAAGCCAGTTCTCAATTAAATGATTTATTTTATGAGTTTCCTTGGTCATTGTCTTAGTTAGGGTTTTATTGCTGTGAAGAGACGACATGACCATGGCAACTCTTATAAAGAAAAGCATTTAATTGGGGCTGGCTTACAGTTTTAGAGGTTCAGTCTATTATCATGATGGTGGGAAGCATGACAGCATACAGACAGACATGGTGCTGGAGAAGAAGCTGAGAGTTCTACATCTTGGTCCTCAGGCAGCAGAAGGATAGACTGTGTACCACATTGGGGTTAGCTTGAGTATATATGACCTTAAAGCCCACCCCACATTGACATACCTCCTCCAACAAGACCACACCTCTTAATAGTGCCACTCGCTTTGGGCCAAGCTTTCAAACACTTGAGACTATGGGATCTATACCTATTCAAACCACCACAGCCATGTTATTTCTTCACAGCAACAGAACAATAACTAAGACATAGCAAATAGGTGGTTTTTAAGGCTCACAGAATCTTTGTGGATCTGAGGATTCTTCCTCAAACAGTTTCTGATATGGTCCAAGTCTGATAAGCATCATCTGAAATGATGTAAATGATGACGTGATCATGGTGGTGGTGATGATGTTGAAGACAGTGATGGTGATCATGACAGTGATGATGGTGGTGCTGATGATGCTGATTGCAATGATAGTGATAATAATCTGTCATGCTTTCTTTTCCCTACTTAGCCCCACTTGCCTTTTCTCTTTGTTGGCTTTTAGCAAAATGTATACAAACTTACCCTAGAGAGCTCATTCATCTGAGCCTCCCTGGGACTTTGACTAGTTTCTTCCCTAGGATGGATTCTGCAATGCTTTCTGCATCCTTCTGTATAAACTTCACCATACTCAAGGTCATGGGATCATCTATGTCTACCTTGGGAGGTATTTCTGAAATGGACACACCACTCTGTTCCTAACCCCCTTCCAGAATAGAGACCACAGACCCTTGGGAACCATTGCAAACACACGGGGTAAACCTCCCTCTAAAATGACAGCCATGTGGTTCTCATGGCAGCATCCTCCTTGACCTTCATCTCCAACAGTCTCAGGTCAGGACACAGTTCACCAGCTCTGGAATCCAGCAGAGCCTGAGGTGAGATTCCAGTGTCTTTTCCTTCATCCCACACACTCTCTTGTGCTTGGAAAGGGAATGGTACATGCACATGTACGTGCGCTCATGACAGCCATGATGGGCTGGAGAGTAGCCCAGGCCTCTCTGTTGTATTGAGTAAGGACATTGCCTTTTCTCTGCCTTTAGGAAGTTAGTAAAATTAGAACCATTTGTCAAAAGAAGTCTCTGCAGCACTGGGCCTGGGCAGGACCAGGCTGCAGCTCTTGGCATCTGAAGGAAATGAATCCATTAATTCACATATTGATTCCTAAAATATTTATTGAGAGTTTGTTGGGTGCCAGGCATGGTGCTGGCAGCTGGGATTGAGATCTAAAAAGTAACTGAGGAAAATCAAGCTCTTGTTTCTATGGAAGTAATTCTCTACAGTGTTAATAGTTGAGAGCGGGCAGGCGACAGTTAAGTAAACAGTCAGATAATTCCAGGCAATGACATGCTATGCAAAGGAATTGAAAACAGAGGACACAGGAGGGGAATACAGGAGGAGCAAGGAGCTGCTTTGAATGTGGAAATCCTGGAGGACTTTCAGAGGAGGTGGAGTTTGTATTTCTGTGGTTGTACCACAGAAAATGAAGGGTGGGGTATAAGAAGAAACAGATCCTGTGAGGCCTTCTGGACTGAGAGGGTGGGAGTGCTGTGGGGTTCCCAAGTGCAACAGGAACCTGGTAGAAGATGCTGAGCACAGATTAAAAAGCTTTGATTGCTGTTTTTCACAGATCAGCTGTGTGGGAAGAGACAGCAGGGCCTGAGATGCTGTAGAAAGGCAATCAGGAGCTGCGCAGGTCGGGGCAATGCTGCCCAAAAAGAGTCTCAGCAGTGCTCAAACGTGCTGAGACTGTGGACACTCCATCCAGTTGGCCTTGGAGGACTCCCAAGAATGATGTCATCCTCAGATCTGGGATGCTTGACATGCAGGGGATTTCTCCCAAGGGTATGCAGAGGCCAAATGCTTCAGCATGGAGCTGTCTGCCTAGAGGGTAGAGGAGGAAGTTCAGATGAACCCTCCACCCCACCATAGTCCAGACACTAAACTCCACACAACTGTCCCATGAGGGACACCTCAGCTATCTGGAAATCCTGTGATCTGTGCCCAGCCCAGAGGCTGCACACTTCTGCTTAGCACCCTTAACTAGAATGCTCACTCACCTAAACAGATGTCAATGCTCTTTGTACAGTGGGAACAATCACTGAGGCCCAGAGCAGCTGAGTCACTTGTCCTAGGTCACAGTGAACCAGGGTTTAAACCCAGGCCAGACTAGAAGGACTGTCATTTCACATTGCTTCAGAACCTCTCCCGCTGTTGTCCAGGAGCCAGCAAGCTAGAATATTCTCTGTCTTCCAGGAGCATGGCGGGGCATATGCATGGACTTCATTGTGGGATATGCTAAGCACCACACACCTCCTTGGAGGATGGTGTAATCAGACATTCTCAGTAAGGAAGCCTGTGGGGAAGAATCAGGCCCAGGAAGTCTGCCTTGGCTAATCTTCTGATAGCAGCTGGAACAGAGGCCACCCTCTTGGTTCTTGTCAAGGGAACTCCTGGCCAGGTGGATGAAGGAGGATGAGCTCACTTGCTGATGAGAAAGTCCAGGGAAAGATTTGTCCATCAGATCCAACACCTACTTCAGTACAAGAGGGCAGCACAGGGGCCCCGAGCCATGGGCCTTGCTCTCACATTCTAGTGTCTGGACCTGTGGAACAATGTCAGATGCTAACAAGAGCATGTGTTGACTAAAGAAAGCGTCTCCGCTAATCATACCTGTGGGAATGTCACCTGCTGAGACCAGGTACTGATTGTCCATGAACACTCAGATATGCTGACATCATTCAGAGTTTCTCAATCTTTTTTAAGGCTGTATATCACCCAATATATATATATATATAGAACATGGGAAAAACCTACAGGCCAGGAGCTTGAGACCATCAGTCTAGCTAGATTGAGTAAGGAAGGGAATGTGGGCCAACACTGGCCCTGGGCTGGGAAACACTGAGAACCTGTGAGGGATATGATTGTCCCAGGAGCCACCAAAAGGAAATTGCATCTTGTGTTCCAGCTTATCTGGATTGGAGATGTGCTCACTGTGTATTTTGTGGTTGTCACCCCAGGATTTTAGTTAAGTCTTGTCTAATGTTGCAGCCAGGCTTGTCATTCTGTAATGGGATTAAAGAACGTGTCTTGTGTATAAAGCCAAACTGTGGCAGTGAAGAGGGAGCCCTGGGGGGGGGGGGGGGCTGGAGGCTCTCAAGCATCCAGGGAGCAAAGGCCACAGCTGCAAGGTCCAGCTTCCCTCCCCAGGTAGAGATTTGCCACCCATGGCCAATTGCAAGGACGTGAGTTTGGCTTTTCTTAATCAAGATGGAAATTTTCTTTGCAGGCAGGCTTCCCAGTTGGGAAATTCTTTTTATGTCCTGCTTAATTCCTTCTGCTGCAGACAGAGCCTCATTTGACTCTGTGTGTTTCTTCCCAGTGTTTATCCTCTTTCTCCCTCCCTCTCTCTCCTCTCCTCTCCCTCCACTCAGCTCTTCCTCCACCCCACCCACACAGAGCTCACGATCAGGGCTGGTTAGGATGGACTTTTAATCCAGGAGTGTTGTGTTGCCCACACCCAGCACTGAGCCTGCATTTGCACCAGGTATTTAATTAAAGCAGGAATTCCCAGGGGATCTGAGAAACTGGCTGGCAAGAAGGCTCCATCTCCACATCTCCAAGTCTTATTTGACAAGCCCTGTAATTATCCTTCAGCACTGGCAGGCAGAGGCAGAATCCCTTCCCTTTCCTTCCGGCACCACCTTCTGCGAACAAGAATCGTTGGGCTCCCTGTTGCTGTGCTTGTAAGTGACTTGTGCTTCTGGACTGACTGATCAGGTGGGACTGTGCCCCATGCAGGACTTAGGCCTGGTGACCAGCAGTCTCTCATTTAATACCCGAGCCAAGTAGCTTCCCAGCAGAATCTTCAGACCAGAGTGGAGTCAGGTTTGCCCAACCCCTAAAACTGTTCTTTCTCTTCCAAGAGCCAACATATATGTGGCACCTACTGTATGCCCGATGAGCATTGAACTTAACCTTCTCAATAACAGCCAGCTTGTCATTTTCAGCCCGTGTTATAAATAAGGAAATGGAAGTCCTGGCCGAGGAAGCCATGGGGTCATTTGGAGGGGTTTTGAGATTCTTAACCAAGGGGCAGCTGGCTGGCTCTGCAGCTAATGTCATCTTTACTCTGTAGCATCATTACCAGGGAAGTCCACACACCAGTTCTGCCACTGTCCTGAATGTCCTAAGTGGATTCTGGAAAGTTCTGGCCATATCAGAACACGTATTCTCGCTCTGTTGTGCCACCCATGTGACTGTGGTGAGGCTGTCCTCATCTGTCGCAGGCCCCCCGACTCTCTGACAACACCTCATTGAGGGAGTGAGTATGTCTGCAAGTCCGAGACAGCCAAGGCAGCTGCAGTACTGTGAAGTGTTGGGTCAGAGACTATCCCATCAGTCTGCAGGGAAATCATGGCCCCAGGGATATAGGCCAGGAGAGGAGGCAGCTGATGAGAGAAGCAGATGGCAGGGACCCCAGCTCCAGCCCAGCCTCTTTACAAGGTTTCTTCTCAGCAGCTTCCTGGTCCACCATGAGGCAGAACTGGTGTAAATACAACCTCGTGAGAAAAACAAACAGCTTGACTGTTGAATGCATACCAGACACAGCATAGTGCGTGCTGAGTAGTGTATCAGCACACGTAACTTTCAAGAGCCTGTGAAGATGGCAGTATTATCCTTATTTGACAGGAGAACAAAGTGGACCTCACCAGATCATGTTCTCTAGGCCAAGCAGCAAACACAGGGACCCTCAAACAGGTGGGCACAACGCTGTCTAAACCAATGGTTCTCAAACTTCCTAATGCTGTGACCCTTTAATAAAGTTCCTCGTGTTGTGGTGACCCAGCTATAGTCATTTTCTTTGCTACTGTAATTTTGCTACCGTTGTGAATTGTAATATATATATCTGATATGCAGATGGTCTTAGGTGACTGCTGTGAAAAGATCATTCCACCTCCAAAGGGGTTGAGAACCACTGACCTAAATCACCATTCAAAGCTTGCCTCTACACTGCTTCCGTTCACGGACCTCAACTCCAGTTTTCGAGATTTAAGGTAGTTATGCGGAGAATGGTTCATCTCTGCCTCCCATGCTTTCAGGCCCTGTACCTTCTAGGTGGAATGTCATATGCACAAGCAAGGGCAGAGGGATGGGACAAGGTTAGAAGTGTGAGGCCATGGCAGAAAGGTGCAGCAGACAGCCATCCCTAGCCAGCTCCCCAGTCTGTCAGTCTAAACCATGTCTTCATCTGTCTCCATTTAGTCCCATCTGTGGAAGATACACCTTGTGAAGGAAGCCTTGGGTGGTTTTTCATTTGGAGTTTTTTTGTTTGTTTGGTTGGTTGGTTGGTTGGTTTTATCTGAAATTCTTCTCCACCATTAGGAAAGGCAGGCATGCTTAAGGTGGCTCCTTCCTCAATGTCTAGACCATTTCCAGGTCCCAGTCTCACAGGGGATTGTAAAATATTCTTCCGAGTTTGGGGCCTAGATTCTAGATGCTGGTATTTCCCATTCAAATGTTCATCTGCATTTTTCAGCTGTTGTCTGTCTGACCTGGAACAGGACCTCTCAACTCCCTTGAGAAACAGCAGGTCCTAAAGTTTAGCAGCAAAGACCACAACCAGCTCCAGGCCAGCTCAGTGTCTGCTGGCTGTGTGACCTTGACCAAATAGATGTGGACCCCGGGGCCTCTCTCCCCTGCTGTAAAATCAGGCTGGTACAACAATCCACCTTGTAAGGCTGACAATAGAGCAAATTCATTCACTTAATGACCAGGCTCTCACGAAATTGCTCAGACACAATTGTCAGGGCACATGGGTGTTTTCAAGCAGGTAGACTCCAGTTAAACATTTTTCCAGCAAAAATGGATCCACTGTGAGGTTAGCTTGAGGAGGAAGTGGCCTTTCCCCTTTCCCAGTTCCTTTCTGACTCCCATTGGCATCTTTCCTGCGCCCCATGCTGTGAGCATTGAGTAAACTGCCTGTTGAAAGGCTTCAGGTTTGGAATTTAGGTGGGACACTGAGGCGGGTTGTCCTTTAGTTTAAGAGATTTATACAGAATTGATGCCATAAACAGACAAACAGCAGCACGGTGTGGGACCTTAGGAAGTTCAGGCCCACTTGGCTGATGGAAGATCCCTTTCGTAGGTTTTAGAAGCGAAAGGTTCTGTGGTTGATGAGGAACCCACAGTTCTCATCCCAAGCCACCCAGTAGTTCTCATCTGTGAATGTCCGAGCTGGTCTTTAAGGACCTTGTGAAAGGTCTGTGCAGTCTCTCCCACTTCCTGCTTCAAAACCCAGGCTAAACTTAGTGTTAAAGAAGTAGCTCACAGCAGAGTGTCGGCTTGACACACTCTGAGTCACAGCAGAGTTGGGGTTACACCTGTAACCCCAACACTTGGGTGGCAGGAAGATCCCTGTGAGTTTGAGGCTAACCTGGTCTATACAGTGAAACCTTGTCTTTCAAAAAAAAAAATGACAAACAGAAAGGCATCCTAGTCCATCATCACTGTCACTGATCCTGACGTCAGAGGAGAAGGAAGAAGTCTGTTAGTCTGGGGCTCGAATGCAGAATCAGCTATGAGGATCTAGGGAGATACACCTGCAGATGGGTATGACCTGGGCAGTGGCTGATCTAGGATCTAATGCCTGCTCTGTGCCAAGCCTTCAACTGTGGGTTAGGTACATAACACTGAATGAGAGCAACAAGAGCCCCACCTTCGCAGAGACAGGGCATGGGCCCCAGTTGTTCCTCAGAATCCACCAGGATGGTGACATACTGACACATGGGAATCAGAGAAGACTTCTTTGAGGACACAGTTTGAGGTTCAGTGGGAAGCACATTTCTAAGCAGAAGGGAAATTTGTGCAAAGACCCTGAGGTGAAAGCAAGGTTGAGAGATAGGAAGGAGGCCAGAATGGCTAGGTGGAGGGAGGGACAGTGTGGTAGAAAGAAAGTAGAGAAGTAGCCATTGATCTAGTCACTGAGAGCTTGTAGCCACCATGAGACCTTTGGGGTAAACTGAGTATTTACCATAGGGCTCTTAGGAAGATTGAGAGAAGAGAGATCTTCAACAGGACAGTGTTTAAAGCAGACCTTGTGTGTGGGTGAGCCTCAGAAGATGGCTAGCCTTTACCAGGGCCACCCATATTCCTCCACACTCAGTTCTGGGTCCTCTAGGAAGGTTGAAGACTTTCTGACGTAGGAGGGAGACATCTTCAAGTTAGAAAGACTTGGGTATCAAGCCTCAACTCCACCCCTCACTGGCTGTGTGACCTCTCGGGTTACCATCTTTCTCTCATTTCTACAGAGTAGCTGAAGCACACCCCAGATGAAGCTCAGTGGTTAGGTTCTTATCTAACCTGTTCTTGCCAATCAAGGCAGGATGGAGGCTTGGGAACTCTAGGAGAAAATCTCTTCCTGCCTGTCCACTGTACGAGTACATTGCCAGACGCACTTGTGAAGAGAGGCTTGGATGCAAAGCAACTCCAACTCCATCCAAGGTCTGGAGGACTCAAAGTAACCTCTCATGGCTGTTAAGAAAGCTGCACCCAGGGCCTGGAAAGATGCTACTGTGGTTAAGAGCACTGGCTGCTGTTTCAGGGGGCCTGAGTTCATTTCCCAGCAACCACATGGTGGCTCACAACCATCTGTAATGTGATCTGATGACCTCTTCTGGCATGCAGATATACACGCAGATAGAGCACTCATACATTAAATAAATAAATAAATAAATAAATCTGAAGAAGGGGGAGGAGGAGGAGAAGAGAAGGAGAAGAAGAGGAAGAGGAAGAGGAAGAGGAAGAAGAAGAAGAAGAAGAAGAAGAAGAAGAAGAAGAAGAAGAAGAAGAAGAAGAAGAAGAAGAAGAAGAA
>JADRCH010000008.1:11635945-11650540 GCA_019843965.1 Rhynchomys soricoides
AAGAAGAAGAAGAAGAAGAAGAAGAAGAAGAAGAAGAAGAAGAAGAAAGCTGTATGCAGCATCCTATGGTCTCTGGGCCAGCTGGGAGTGGCAGAGCTTCCAGCCCAGCCTACCTGCACATCTTTAAGAAGAGGCATCTGTGTGCTGACTCGGGGAGCTGAAACCCAAATGGTCCCAAGCCTATAGTTATGTTTTAATGAGCTGGAAAAGTACAAACAGAGATCCTTGGGGGTATCAGCCATGGCATGCAACTCTGATAAAATCAAACAAAATGTTTATAAACCTAAAAGTTGCTTAAAACTCAGAAAATGCAGATTGATATAAAAGGCTGCATCTCATTAGCCCCTAGAGACTATGGTCAAGAAAGACCTCCCATCTTCTCCCAGGCTTTGAGTTTCTCTATCTACAGAATAACTAGGTTTATATAAAATTTTCTTGGCTTGAGGAAATGGCTCAGTGGATAAGAGCACTGAGTTCAAATGCGCAGCACCCATGAAAAAGTCCAGCTTGGCTGTGTATGCTGTAACCCCAGCATATGGACAGGAGAGAAGATGGGTGGATCCAGAAAGCTTGCTGGCCATCCAGCCTGGTGAAATGGTGAGCTCTTGTTCAGTGAGAGACTCTGTACACAATAAGCAGAGAGTGATAGAGGAAGACACTCAGTGTCTTGTTCTGACCTCTGCATGCATGCGCCTGTCCATCCACACAGTCATATGCATGTAACACATTCAGGAAAGAAAGAAGGAAGAAAGGAAGGAGACAGAAGGAAAGAAGGGAGGAAGGAAGGAGGGAGGGAGAAAGGAAGAAAAATACCTTCCATTTTTATCTGTCCTGACAGGATTGACTCTCAGTTTTTCCTAGCTGACTCTGCCCTGGGCAGCGCTGTGTTACTTGGAATCTTAGACACCATATCTGCAAACCTTCTTCATGGGCCCAGTTTAAGAACTGCTTCCCATGGTAGCATCTATCTTCCCTCTAGACTGAATCAATTCCCCTCTTTCCCACCTCAGCTCTTTCTGTAAAATTGACAGTGGTGTTGGAAAAAAGCCTTCTATTCTGGACTTCCGCTTCTCTAGTTCTAGACTACTGTTTCAGACATCCTTATCCAAGAAATAATGGCATTCAAAAATAGATGCCACTCAGGTTTGTTCCTTTCCGAATCCTAGCACTGAGATTATTTATAAATATGCTCTAATTTCTTAAACCTAACACTTTTGCTCCTTCTCTACAGTTGCAGATGATTCCACTCTGCCCTTGGCCATTAGGTAGACTACTGTTTTGAAGTCCGACTCTAAAATTCCACCTTCCATTGCCTCTTCTGGTAATGAGGTATACTTTGTAGGCAGTATACTCAATGAGATATACTTTGTAGGCAGAGCTCTTCTCTCACATGCTTCAATCAGCTGCTGGGCTTCCAGTAAACACAAGAGAATGCTCTGCTCATCTACCACAGGCTAGCTCAGCAAGGTGCCCATTGCCCCAGAACTGCTACCTCCAGCCTGGAATGTAAGCACCCGCAGTCAGGCTGCAGACCAGCACAGGAAGATGAGCGGGGGTGGGGGTGGAGGGGTGGGGGTGGACAGTAACTGGTAAGCAGTGATCTGTAAAAGCATTTAAGTATGTTCATCCTCTGTCTCCTTCTGCCCTCCTCTATCAGCCATCTTGAGGTCTCTCCCCTGCATCCCTGTCCCCATCCCCTCTGCCTGTTGTTAGGGATTTATGTGCTTCTTCTCTAATTCCTCAGCCTCTTCCTTCTCTCTTTCTTTCTATCCTTTCTTCTATCTCTCCCTCCCCCAAGCCCTCCCTTCTTGTTATCCACCCTTCTCCCTTCTGGAGCCCAGTGGCCAGAGGGACAAAGCGCTGTGTGAGGCAGGACCCAGCCTCCTGGCTAGAGTGCAGTGCTGCAGTGGGTATATTTCCACTTACCAAAGGGCATCTGTAATGAATGTGGGCAGTGATTAAGGAGTGAGGGACGTGTTTATGCTCCTCAAGGGCTGAGATGAAACACCCATAACATTTAATGTGGCGTGTTGACATTTAAATGTCAATTAAAAAGTTCTGGTTCTGCTTGGTTGGCCCCTAGATCCTTAGATGAGTATTGTCCTCTGCCTGCCTTGCCAGCCCTACTGGGGGCTTTTGGCAAGCAGATGACACAATAGCCCATAGCGGCCGTGACAGAAATGGGCAAAGTCTGAGCTGGCTGAGGTGTTGTGAGAATCCAGGCAGGAACCAAATGGCACTAGGCAGCACCAGGGGAGTGTAGGGAGCTGGCTAGAGTCTGTGGGAGTGTAGAGGCAGTGGTGGCTTTGGAACCTTTGTGTAGCCCATCAGAGCTTTAGCTAAGGTTCGTTTGTAACCTTCTTGTGGTGTTTAAATGAGATTGGCAACTCAATAGAATTTAAAATTACCTTGGCAACAAACTTTCAGGTGTGTCCGTGTGTGTTTCCAAAAAGATTTAACTGAGAAGACTCACCCAGTGTGTGAGCAGCACCCATCTGTGGGCTGCAGTCCTGGACTGGATAAGGAGAACATAAGCAGAGCTGTCCCTGGGCCATGACTACAGAACAGTGACTGACTGCCTCACACTCTTGGCATATTGCTCCTCTGTGACAGACTGTACCCTCAAACCCTGGTCCCTTCAAAAACCCCTTCTTTCTATAAGCTGCTTTTTGTCAGTTCATCGTGACAAGGAGAATGGTATATACTTACTGTCGGTAGCCAGGACCAGTAAGTGTGTGTGTGGTGAGAGAGGGGGCTGTCTGGAGCCCATTGCAGGCGAGTTTAAAGGCAGCAATGACCTTCAAGCTCTCTTCCCACAGCCCAGACTGTCCCTGTCCATTCTCTGTTGCCAGGAACACAGTACAGAAGTTAAGCTACAGAGGGAAAAGGCTTATGTTGACTTATGGTCTGGGTCCAAGGTTGAAGGCGTGTATTTGGCAATGACCTTCTTGCTAACATAGTCTCAGACTGACTCCAGGACTTACATATTGTGTTGGCTACTTTCATGTCAACTTGTCACAAGCTAGAGTCATCTAAGAGAAGGGAACCTCAATTAAAAAAATGCCCCCACAAGGCCAAGCTATAGGTAAGCTTGTACATCATTTTCTTAATTAGTGATTGATGGGGGAGAGCCCAGCCCATTGTGGGTGGAGCCATCCCTGGTTTGGTGGTCTTCAGTTCTATAAGAAAGTAAGCCAAGCAAGCCAGTAAGCAGCATCCCTCCATGGCCTCTGCATCAGCTCTTGCCTCAGCTTCCTGCCTGTTTGAGTTTCTGTCCCGACTTCCTTCGATGATGAACAGCGATGTGGAAACGTAAACCCAATAAACCCTTTCCCCACCAAGTTGCTTT
This sequence comes from Rhynchomys soricoides, assembly GCA_019843965.1. Lineage (NCBI taxonomy): Eukaryota > Metazoa > Chordata > Mammalia > Rodentia > Muridae > Rhynchomys > Rhynchomys soricoides. Next base: position 11,639,295 of record JADRCH010000008.1, read on the forward strand.
GGTCATGGTGTTTCATCACAGTAATGATAATCCTAACTAAGACACATAGTGAATGACAGTACCATGACCTAGCACAAGTGGCTTCTACACTAAACTTTCCCTTGGAGTGATCCCATTATCCAGCAATATCTACTAATCATAGATGAATACACTTCTAAGGTCAGGAGCCTTAATCACCTTCAAAAGGCCATGCTTCTTTCTGCATCTCATAATGAAAATTAAATGCTCCTGTGGTGTGTGTGGAACAGATCACACTCGCCCTTGTAAGTGCTGTGCCTGTGCTGACCATTCTCCCCCTCCCCCCATAGACTGGAGGTTTCCTGAGGTTCCATTGACCTCTGCACCACCCATGTATCTGGTATCCTGCACACACCATAAACCCAGAAATGGTACACTATTCACTTGCATTCAATACATAGATAGGTATTAATAGGTCTGGGTGTGCCAGGATTATCCCAGAAACAGGCTGGAAAATAATGAAGATGCTCTGAGACAAAACGTAAAACAGATCCATTGGCTAAGCTAGATATAAGCAAAGAGGAGAAGCAGCAGATCCCACCCAGCTTCCAAGGCAGCAGCATCCTTGGGGGATGGAGGGGGAGGTTAAGTGAAGCTGAGATAGCCCCAGGATAAATATGCATTTTTTGAGACAGAAAGAAGGCTGAGGCATTTCTATACAGGCTCACCAGTGTGGAGGCAGGAGTAAGCCTTGGTGGACTAAGGGATAAGTGGAGTGAGTCCTGAGCACAGCAGCTCCATTGTGAAAGCTTTGCCCAAGCACCCCATGACCACACAAGGTTCTGCAGCCAGCTCATGAGCTCTATGCAGGTCAAGGCTTCCTCTGTCCTGTGTTGTTCCAAGGCTTAGATTTGCTTGATGTTTGGAAATCACTTGGTACACATTCATCTACCAATGAGTAGATGAATTATCTCTTATCTGGCTTCATTCTCTTTGCCAAAGCCCAGGATTCCCTGCAAGAGGTCCTTTTTAGCAAGCGTCTTCCCCAATGCCTGATGTCCTATGAGCGTCCTGCATCTCAATTCCAAGCACGCCATCTCCCAGTCCCTGTACCAGTCTCAGATCTGAACACTTGGCCCATTTCCTTATAAAAAGCTCTCCAGCCAGGGGTACATTTGCATTACAAGTTCCTGGAACTGTAGTGCAGAGAAATCTGTCTTCCAGAGCCCAGGGCTGTAAGCTGCAGCTGGAGAGCTAAACCCCAGCAAGTGGGATACTGCACTGGAATGGGGTTCAGGCTCTATAGGAGCACACAAGACCCAGATCTTTGGGGTTCCCTGCCATCCCAACCACAGCAGCAAAGAGATAGTCACTTCTTTTATCCATGAATGCCTGGGCAGTAGGTCGGATATCCAGAGTTTCTCTCTCTCTCTCTCTCTCTCTCTCTCTCTCTCTCTCTCTCTCTCTCTCTCTCTCTCTCACACACACACACACACACACACTTCCCTTTACACTCTACCTTTCCAGTCTTAGACCTGCCAGGATGACAGGAAAGCCAGATCTCCCCCACCCTCCCCCCTCCTTCTACCAGTCGATCAGGTCCTTATCCCTACTCCTGATAAGGAGCCTCCCTGAGGGCAATGTCTCACCGATTGATTTAGCAGATGCTTCTGTTCCTCACCTCAGTTGGGGCACAGTTTATACCACCCATCCCTAGCTCAGCAGGAAGTGGAGGAGGCTTGTGAGTATTCTGACTTTGGATCAATCCATTGCTCAGTTGGTCGGAATTACAGCCCAGAGACTGCCATTGATGGAACTACACAGCCTGGTACCCAGACCCTGCTGGACTCAAGCTCACCATGCTTATCTCAGCTTTATAGAAATGGCATCTTCTTCTGTACAGGGCTCTGCTTGCCCTGCTCCACACCTTGTGCTTGACTTGAGGCTTCACTTCTTCTGGGCATTTCCAATGAAAGGTGTATGGGAAGTTATCTTGGTTTCTTGTTTCTTTGTTTGTTTGCTGTGTTTTGGGTGCTGCGGATAATGCCAGGGGCTCAAACCTTCTGGGTTAGGACTCTCCCTCTGAGCAATGCTTGCCGCTTCTCTAGTCCTTTTTTCTTCTGTAGAAAAAGCAAAGGCAGATGCACACATCTTAGGAAGGGATATGTGTGCTGTTTCTGATGTCTCATGACTCAGGCACACTCATAAGAGTCCCATACCGTGTGCCTGCCATGCATATTTGTGTACATACAGAGAGCCCTGGCTACTTCTTTTACTTTTTCCCTTTCTATGTGGCATACACTCAGAAGACATTGGGAGCTAGTGTAAAAAGAGGCTTCTGCTGGACTTCACAGATTCAGGAAGACACCATTGGGCTTCTTAGTAACAAATTTTTATTTTATAATTTTAAATGTATAAAATTATGAATGTATCATAAGATCCAGCATACCTCATATGATATAGTATGCAGGAAGTATTCAAAAACTATAGCCCCCACACCCGATTATCTTACAAATGAACCTGAAATGTTTCCAGATGTCTAGGAAGGTAAACTTGGCCAAAACCCATTTGTTTGAACGGCATTCTTCCTGTGATGCCCCATTCAATCTTCATTTTAATCAGAGAAAAGTGTTGGCAGAGAAGATCATAACCGTGGTACTGACCGTGGTTCTGAACCAGCATTGTGTTTAGAATGGTTGCAGACTCAAAGAAAACCTCTGAACCTGAACCCTGCCTGGCCTCCAAACTGTTAAGCCACACTCTGATCAAAAATGTAGCCTGTGAATCTGGTTTCTTAAAAAGCATCCAGACCCCCGACCCAGGCATAGACATTAGTCTGCTGGTACAACACGCTGCTTCTTAAAGGAGGTGGGTCTTGTCCGACCCTGTCCAATAACCTGTGTGCAATTTGTCAGGATCTGCATTTTAGGACACTTTGATATCTGCTCATGCCCTTGCAGAACAGACAATTTTCATAACTATTGCTGTGTCCTTCTGAAAAATCTTTCCCCGAGTTATTCAACAAATATTTGTACTGGTTGCATTTCTTACAGTTTTAGTTTTACTTAACAGACACAAAACTTGGGCCAAGAAGACTAAGAGATTTGCTTCTGTTTTTAATGGTAAGAAAGAGATTTGGGAACTTGCTCTAAGTTACCAGCTTCTGAATACTATGTCCTTGAGTTTTACATTAAGAGGTCCTCATGGGATGACCTCAAGTGTGTGTGCAAGTCTATGTGGAAGGAGCATCAAATGGAGCTTCTAACTATGTACAAAGTGTAGAACATCTGTATGTGGTGTCTATTGTCCCTCAGCTGGCTCCCTCTGTTTCTCTCCCCAGCCCCCAAGTTCAGGCTGATAAAGAGATTAACATCCAAGGCACACTCAGCCCCCTTCTGATTCCCATAGAGAGAACACAGCCTCTGCCTGCCAATTAGTGACGTTCAGATCTCTATTAGAGATGGGGACAACTCGTTCCAGATACACAAATGCCCTTGTCTGAGAGCAGCCCTGGGCCAAAGCACCAGCCGCTTCTCCCCCCAGAGTCATTGTGGAGGTGTGTTGCTTTAACTAATATCGAATCAATAGCTATTTATTAAACGGTGTTCCTAGTCCTTCTTGAAGCTCATGGACAGACATTACTTCAGCTTAAAGGAAATTAGATCCCAGTAGAGAATGGCTGGAAAGACGGAAGAATTTCCCAAACATAGCTCTTTTCTAAACACTTTAAAATGTGTTTACCCCCCACCCCCATAGGAAAGGGACTCGTATCTGATAAGCACCTACTGTGTGCCAAGTGCTAGTGGGCCAGATCTGTCTCACTACATCCATTACTTTCTTTCTTTTTTTTTTTTTTTTTTGGTTTTTTGAGACAGGGTTTCTCTATGTAGCCCTGGCTGTCCTGGAACTCACTCTGTAGACCAGGCTGGCCTCGAACTCAGAAATTCACCTGCCTCTGCCTCCTGAGTGCTGGGATTAAAGGCGTGCGCCACCTATTTATTATTATATTCAAGTCTCTTAATTTCATATGAGGATCAATATGATATGCAAGGTAAGCATTTTAAGTAGAGATAATTAAAATCTAAAATCTGACTTTATGTCTTTCTCCTGGTGGGACTTTGTGACCATCTGGAAAATGGAAAGAAATCATATCTGTGATTGTGTCAGAAGTCATTAGATAATGTACTTAAACCCACTGTCTAGGGCACAGTGAAGTATGATAGTGTTTACTATAAAAGGAAATGAGAAAAATGAAACAAATGCAGAGTGCAGTAAGCATATAGGCAGGGCACAGAGGAGGACCGTTCAGGGGAAGATCTCCTCCTCCGCAAGCGTCCCAAAGACATTCAGTGGCTTCCCAAAGGTCACATAACGTGGAGCGGGCCACATACAGTGCTGAAGCTGCATGTTTGCAATGCCCTGGGAGACCTCCCATGATACAAACAACAGTGTTGATTTCTCTTGGAGACTGGACCATGAGAGAGGCTTAAATTGAAGCAGAAAACAAGGCAGAGGAGGGGAGGCAGAGGTTAACAGGTCCCTGATTGTCAAGGCCAAAACTCTTAATGAGAGTGGAGCACCGTGGAATTAATGACCCACCCAGAGCACCTAAGACATTGAGGTGGTCATTAAAATGCAAAAATCATAAGCTAGAAGAAAGCCAAAAACAAACAGGAAGAGTTGGAAAGAAGCGAGAAGCAGCGAGAAGTATCAAGGACAGAAAGCCAGCAGCTGTGTGCTGAGGGCTCACGGGTCAGGTCAGGGCTTTGTAGCTTAGGGACTGGGAATCTAGCTGATACCTAGATCTAGAAACAGAAGTGCCCACATCCCAGTTGCCCCTGAGAATGGGGTCTAGTCACGCTTCCTGCACATACAGTGTGGTCATATCTGGAGATGCATTCATTGTCATGGCTAGCATATCACTTGCCATTCACATCCACTACCTAGGTTCCTAACCACCTACTAGGAATGGCAAAAATAATAATAATACATAATTAATTAAAATGCTGGTGTAAAACTTTATTCTTAGCACCTGGGGGGCTGATACAGGAGAACCTTGAGTTTGAGCCAAACCTAGTTTACATGGTTCCAGGCTGGGCTGACTACAAAAACAAAAACAAAGCCCAACTAACAAAAAGAACATTTGAGAAGACGGATACGGGAAGTGAGAAGGTTGGGGTCAGGGCAAACATCCAATGGGAGTCAGGAGGGAAAAATGGTCAAAGGAAGTGTAGCAGTTTATCACTACATTAGACAGTCCTAATGAAATTCAGAAGCTAGAAACAAATGCCATGCTTAGATAAAAGGTAAGAATCCTGTCCCTAAGGAGTGAAGATCTGGATGCAATGCAGGAGGATGGCTGGAGCCACAGCCAGGAAGAAAAGCCTCCTATGTGGAGCTTAGGTGGGGAACATCTGTAGCAGATGTGGTTCAAGATGATGCTGTTCTGGACTGAAGTTTGGATTAATCTGTAGGTGCTTTGCTACCAGGGGCTAACAATGAATTCAGGCTTTCAAAAGTTCACCCCAGGCTCTGAGGGTCAGGGCAAGGTCACTGGGTAATGGTCCTCCTGAAGTGGCTAAGAGCTCCCAGAGGGAAAAATGAAGGCAGAAGAGGGTTCTCTTAGGATAGCTGGCATCTGACCAATCACTGCCAAGCAGGAAAGAGTAAACCTTGCAGGCAAACTAACTATGTAGGTCATTGCTCACTGCACAGTTCCTGATCTGGCCCTAACAATAGCCACAACTGTGAACTCAGAGGCTCGTAGAAGAACCCTGCCCTCAGCGAAGTAGGACAATGGCAGCCAGGGTCAGGTTGGCCTTGGTGTGTGGATCATGGGCCACAGAATCAGATTCATGAGGTTGTAGATCCACAGTCCACAACAGGTAGTACCTTTTATAGGTGACTGACTCCCTTGAGAGCTCCATTTCCTCACCTATAAACTGAGAGCATCAGGGGCTGGAGAGAATAAGTAGGAATAAAGAAGAGCAAATGTGGCTTTGCAGACCTGGGTTCTGTCCCCAGCACCCACGTGGTGGTTCATGAATGTCTTCATTACAGTTTTGGAGGGATCCAGCACCTCTTCTTAGCTCCACAAGCCTCCTGCGTGCACATGGTGCATGCACGCACATACACATACTACATATATACGTACAAAAATCGTATCTGTGATTGTGTCAGAAGTCATTAGATAATGTACTTAAACCCACTGTCTTTGAAATGGGAGCAATAGAGACCACCTTGGCGCATCATTTAAAGCTTGGAGGACTTGGGAAATCGCTATTATCCCTGTTAGAACCCGAGTCTGCGCGGGAGAATCTTGACCTTTCAGTCATCCAACGGCTTTGTGGGGGCATCTAGTACATTTCAAACACCATGCTGAATAGAGATGAGTCTTTTGTTTACTGAGCTCCTGGGGGTTGAAAGACATGTTGAAACTGAAGAACTTTATTCTGACACTTAAGTACATCTCCTGTTGATTCCAGGGCTCACACACTTCCAGTGGCCCTAAGCTCTACACCTCTGCAGACAGCTGGCTTAACAGACCACTTAGACGGGGAGAGAGCTGACACACATCTGTGTTAAACTAACAACTTCTTGTGCCTCCCCCCCCCCCCAAACATCTAAGCTTGTCCTACGGGGGTTTGAAGGCCATATCTCTCATCCTCTCCCTTCCTATTGTCAGGATGGAGTTTTAACCCCAGCATGACTGGGTGAGCTTTCTCAACTGTGGTACCTCTCTTCCCTTCAAAGCAGGAAGAAACAAACTGCCACAACACTGTGCACCCAAATCCCCACAACATTCAGGTTCTTTGGGAGACCTGATTGACCTCAGGAAGATAGAGACAGCTCTTCAGCGGTGACTTGGGATCAAGCTTTACTTTCCTGAGATCAAGAGAACAAAGCTCTTCAGGTAGACCCAAGTGGGTAAGCTGCCTGGAATCTGAGGTTGGAGTTCAGTAGGACAGGGCTTCCTCTGCTTTCTCAGACATGTCCGGATTTCAGGGTACATGTTGTGCCCCAGCTCTGTGAAACTTCGCTTCTGGCACCCAGGAGATATTAAACATACTTCCCAGCACTTCTGAGTCCTAGTCTCCTCAGGGGTCAAATAGATGATGAAGGTACTAGACTCAACAGGTTGTTAGGCAAAGCCAGGACAGTACCAGATGCAAGGGGTAGGAAAAGGGGTGGGTTAACAATGCCTGGTACTTAGTAAGCTCTAGTGTACCGTTGCCAGGATAATTCTGATTCACACCATTCTCATGGATTGTAGATTCCTGAAAGATGCCAGAAACTGGTAGAAAGAAATTACCAGGGAGAGAGCAGCACTGGACTGTCAGGGGAATAAACATCAGGGCATTGCAGCTGTGAGAGGCATTGGCGCCTGGGATAACCACTGTAGGTGACAGGAGGATCCTCCAGAATGCCTGCTTCTCTGTTTCTGGTGTACACCTTGATGCTCTGCTCTGCTGTGTGAGACATGATGGGCTGAGCTTTCCTTACGACTGGCTAAATGATAGTTAAAGTCACTTTACCTCTGTGAGACTCCCCAGTGTCTAAGAAAAAGCAAACTCGCTTCTATGGCTGTTTGTGCAAGAAAAATTAAAGAAGACATATTCCTAACACTCATGCCAAGCAAGTTCTCAGTCCCTGACAACTGACTGCTATTAGAGTTTTCTTATTGTTATTTCTATAATAGCAATTTTAATTATTGTTGAAATTTAAATCCACCCACAGCTTGGAAGAATAAGGCTCTCCCTTCTTTTCTGGGATTTTCTCCTTCGGAGAAAAGAACGTACTATTGGTTTCCTCCACCCATGCTCCCCCCCACCTCTCCCTCCCTCCCTCCTTTCCTCCTTCTCTCCTTCCTTCCTTCCTCCCCTGTCCCTTCCCCTCCCCCCTCCCCTCCTTTCTCCCTTCCCTCTCTTTCCCTTTCTTCTTTCCCCCTCTTCTATGCCTTCCCCACTCTCCCTCCTCCCTTCCCTCCTCCTTTCCTCTCTCTCTCTCTCTCTCTCTCTCTCTCTCTCTCTCTCTCTCTCTCCCCCTCTCTCACCTTCCTCCCCACCCTGTTTTCCTGTTTGGAATGTCCCTATAGGTTACAGACCCAGCTGAAGCTGAGATTGCAAACCACCAGACCTCCTGCCTTGCTCTCATCCTTCACTCCCTCCAAAATCTTATCAAATATTAAAAGCTGTGAAAGAGGAGGCTGGTTTTAAATCATTTTAATCACAGCATTCCTCAGCCTTCTCAAAAGGGCTCAGAGGAATCGATTCAGAAGTGGTAATTATGACTGCAGCCCTGTGCCAAGCGGCAGGTCGGCACTGGAACACCAGCGACAGATGGTAGGCAGAGACTAGGGCGGTCTCCTCCCAACGGATACTCAAGCAGGAGGTGCCTCATGGGAGGAAATGAAGCTAAGTTGTCCCAGGTTAGGTGTCAAGTTTGGAACTACACACCTGATTCTGCTGAAAATTAGCTTACTCTTATTAAGTTTTCCCCTGCGTGGGAGCTTTGCACTGCCTCTAACCTTGTAGCTACTCTGAGAGGCATTTGTCATTATCCTGATTATAAACAAGGGAACTGAAGCTGGAAAGTGTCCAGTGGTGTCCTAAAGCCAGGCACTGGCTCTATCCTGCTCGGAAGCCTTTTAATTTGTTTCCTGAGACTTGGCAAGCCTCAGATTCGAAGGTCTCCTGCACATGCTAAAGGGCCATTGCCCTTAGAGCCATGCATCTCTCGTCAGCCTAATTCATGTGTGTATATGTGTGTTTCTGTGTATGTGTGTTTGCATGTGTGTACGTGTGTGCATCGTATGCCTGTGTGTACACATACATGTCCATGCATGCATGTCTGAAGGCCAAGAGTCAATTTCAGGTGTCTTTCTCTATCTCTCTCAAACTTACCTTTTGAGATAGCCCCTGGGATCCACCTGTCTCCATCCAATCCCCCCTCAGCATGAGGGTCACAGGTAAGTGCTGCTATATCCTGCTGAGAATCCAGACTCAGGTCCGCCTACACAGCAGCAGGAACATAAGCTGAACATTCCAGACAGTCCCGGCTTCCTCCAGTTCCTCAGCTCCTCATACAGTTGCCCCCTGCCCTTCTGCTTTGACCCCTCTTTCCTCATCTGGGACAGCTGGCATGGCTCCACAGAGGCAGCATTTCTCTCTGGAAAGATTGCCAGCTCCCGATTAGCTACCCCACTCTCCACTCCCAGCCCTCCCTCTGCTCCACCAATTCACACCATATGACTGTGGCTTTCCATCAATAGCCTAGGGGAAGCTGATTTGAACTGTTGGAATTCCTTATACTGGCCAGGCTGGGGGAGGATAGAGAAGGTACCCAAGCCACTCACCTGAGTCGGAGCCCAGTCCTTAGCACAAAGCAGGAGATCAGACAAAATTGACTGTGTGAGTTCTATCGTGTCCCTTCCCCTACACAGAGATATGTGGAAGCTTGGGGAACAGGGCAGAGTCTGCAGTTGGTGGTCAGAAGAAACAAGAGAGCCAAGGTGGCTATTTGCATATAAAATAACCAAGAAATATTATTCAATATCACATGAAAATGTATTTTCCATGATTTTTCTTGAAAAATGTACCCCTCTTGATCTATCCTTCATTTCCCCGCATTTAATGGAGACGTGATTACAGAGAGCATGTCTCTACTCCAAGACAAATAGACCCTGCGCACAGTGATAAATGGCAAGCAGACAGGGACTGTGCTTGCCAGACTGGAGGCAAGGGGTGGAGGTGAGGCAGCTGAGGCTCACAGACCCTCCATAGGAGTGCCTGCTGCTCATCCCCAGCCTGTGTGCCTTAGGGAGTATGGAGCCATGTGGCCAGATTTCCAATTTTCAAGAGAAGCTAGAAACAGACCATATGTATAATGTTCCAAATTTTGGAAGAGTTGCCTTCATTAAACACACACACACACACACACACACACACACACACACACAGCGCGTGCATAAAAATCAAATCCGAAATCAAGCATCTGTGCAGGGGCTTGGCTTCTGAGGTTACAACTTCTACATAAATGTTCCCAAGGAGAAGAGAAATGTATCTTGCAGGTGGATTCAGGAAGGACCCTTGACTCCCAGAATCCACCAGGTTCCGAGTACTTGTTTGAACCTCAAACCCTCCCTTCTCAGACTCCCAGTGCCTGTCTGAAGCCGCAACAAACCCCCACACCAAAGGAAAACCATTCCTAAGCCCAACAAACAGCACTTAAAAGATCACAGAGAGCTGGACTCCCTGGCAAGTTGTTCCTTTTTCCTCTCTGCTGAGGGATCAAATGCTTCCCGTTCCAATGATTAATCGCTGCTCGGTTTCTACCACAAGTTGTACACCGTTATTGATTGAACAGACGTATTCATTGTGCAGCTTTGCTGCTGGAACATGCAAGCTCTGGGGTGAGGCAATGCTTGCCTGAGGCTTGCAAGAGGCACATTATTTCTGTGCTGCCCAATTCAGCCCACCCCAGACCACTTCAACCTCTGATGGGGCTAATGGAAGTCAGCTCTCCAACAAGCGTTAACATGGCTTCTTTGATGGTTACTCCACTGAAAGCTCAATGTAGCAATTATTATACCAAGCACACCACATACACAGCTGTCCCTTGTTACCCAAAAATTACTTCCAGAATCCTCAAGGGTACCAAATTCTGCAGATGCTCAAGTCTGTCAAAAACAACAACAACAAAAAAGCCAATACATTATCTGCACATCCTCGTGGGTACTTTACATCATCTCTAGATGACTTCTAATTCCTACTCTCTGTGCAAATGCTATGTAAATAGTAGTTACATTGCATTGTTTAAGAAAAAGTCTATCCGTGCTCAGGACATACACAATTTCTTTCTGATTTTTTTTTTTTTCAATCAGCAGTGGTTGGATCTGAGGACTTGGAACCAGCAGTTACTAAGGTTACTAGTCCCTGCTCTGTTAGGCTTCTAACACCCACTGGAATACTTGGGAATTTCCATTCTTGGCTCCCATTGGTGATGGACTGTCATCTCTAAAGCAAATAAACTCTTTCTACCTCAAGATGTGTTTTGTCATGACGTTTATCAGAGCAACAAAAGCCAAAATAGACAGCAAGCAATGAGGTTTGCTTCTTTATTTGTTTTTTAGAAATTTAGGTTACTATACTCTTCCATGGATAGCCTTGGATTCTGTTTGCTATTTGGTGTATGTGTGTGTGTGTGTGTGTGTGTGTGTGTGTGTGTGTGTATGTGGTGTCTTTGTGTGTGGGAGTGTGTATGTGAGTGTGTGTATCTATGTGTGTGTA
>JADRCH010000008.1:11650550-11683313 GCA_019843965.1 Rhynchomys soricoides
TTGTGTGTGGGAGTGTGTATGTGAGTGTGTGTATCTATGTGTGTGTATGTGTGTGTGAGTGTATCTATATGTGTGTCTATGTGTGTGAGCTTGTGTGTGTGTGTGCATCTGTGTGTGGAATCTATGTGTGTGTGTATCTATGTGTATGTGAGTGTGTGTGTCTATGTATGTGTATGTGTGTGTGTGCAAGCTTGTGAGTATGTGCATCTATGTGGGGGGACTGTGTGTGTGTGTATCTGTGTGTGTGTGTATCTCTTTGTGTGTGTGTGTGTGTGTGTGTGTGTGTGTGTGTGTGTAATCTACCCTCATCCCCTTGTGCTCATGCAGAAACAGAGGTTGACTTTAGCCCTCTCTACCTTACTTTCTGGGGCAGTCTCTCTCTAAACCTCCAGCTTGATGTTTTAGCTAGGCTGACTGACAGGAGACTTCCTGGAGATGCCCCCTATCTCCCTTGACCCGGCACTAGGGTTGTGGGTGTGTGCCACCATGCCTGTCTATTACATGGGGATCTGAACTCAGATCCTCATGTGTGTGTCACTGAGCCCTTTAGCTAGTCCCCTATTGGTGTTTTCCTAATGTGTGGTTTGTCCTGGAGTTGGGCCAGAAGATTCAGTGGCCCTTTAAAGACAGATTCTTCTTTCTGGAGCCTTTAAATATTCTTCTGGAGTCCTGCTGAACACTCTGCTCCCTGGGCTGCCCCCAGATAGGTCTGCTCACGCTCAAGTCCTGAGAGAGATTCCCTGAGTCTGTGAATCCCCCAGAGTGACTGCCACCTTTGATTTAAACCTTTCAGTGACATAACAGGTTAGAGTCTAACTCCACAGTAACTCTTTTAATACTGTTCCCTTACGAGCTGTCCATTTTCAGCGGTCCACAACCTCCAGGCTGCAGGCTGTTCAACCAGTCCCCAATCTGTTTATGTCTGTTCTACACACAGAGAATAGTTTTACAATTTAAATCATTGAGATTTTTAAAAAAAAAACAAAAAACAACAAAAATCAAGAGTATTTCAGGACCCTTCAAAAGCTCACACAAGTTGATTTCCAGAGTCTGCAATATCATAACCCAGCAACCCAGCTGTGCACAGCTGGCCCTCTGCACTGAAGGGTCCAAGTACACAATTCAGCTGGCCTTTACTGAACACTGGCATTAAACTTTTCCATCATTACCCTTCTTTACCAAAGAAATTTTTACTGGACCTGGGTATATAAAATAGATGTACAAATTAAACATTTAGTGATAACAAATGATAAAGAAACACGTTTTAAAACAATTAGTTGGTAGATACGTTATCACTTATTCAGTATGGAAGTACATTTGCATACTAATGACATGGATGTACTTGTTTATTTTTACATGAAAATTTTGCTCCTGGCTGAATATTTGGCTCTGAATATGGAGCATCTTCCAGCTTTCAAAACTGATCAGCTTTTCGATTTTATAGCCATCAGCACCAAGAATGACACTCCACATAAATGTGTAGTACAAAATGCAGAAGTACATTTAGAGGCATTTCAAAATTGATAAAAATCCTACCCTAATCTCAGCCCAAGATTCCCTGAGTATGTTTTTATGAAACGCGGGCAGCAGCTCAAGCAGCAATTTTTAAAACCAAACACTCCATGGTAATCCAATCCAAAGACATATTGACAAGACTTACCTGCCAACAAAGGACAGAAGGAATATATTAAAAATATTTGTTTCCCGTAATTCATTCATTCCATTTCTGTAAGAGAAGACAGCTCCATATGTACAGAAGAAAGAAAGAAAAAAAACATGTTCATAACTCATAGTCTGTAGTTGGGCAGGGCTCCTGACATTGCATGTTGTGGCAGCATACACTGTGAAGGGTGTGTGTGTGTGTGTGTGTTCAGAACCCCAGCTTTGGTGAAGTCACACACTAAAACATAGATGGCTGCTGCCAGACACCCCAAATCCTTTAGACATTTGATTTTGAATGAATTTTTGGTTGTTACACATTCCAAAAAATTTTGCCATTGCCAATGTTTTCCCTGACTCTCTACCTTCAGTTGCCATTGCCCACAGTTTAAGAAGCCACAGACAACACACACACACACACACACACACACACACACACACACACACACACTACAGTATCGTAGCTATTTACGAAGTGCTTTCAGGGTGTTGGGTTTTATAAGTCATTGAGAGATGATCAAAGCACACTCAAGGATGTGCATAGCTCAAAAGCACACACTATGGCGTTTGTGGGAAGGATCCACTTGAGCACCCACAGATGCTGTTCTCTGCAGGTCCCCCTCAAACCAGTGCCCTGCAGCTATGAAGGACCTATTTCACATCCAAAGCGACTTACACAAATACAATAGTAGAATGAGTAGCTGCAGCAGAGACTGTATGGGCCACCAGTTGAAAATGTTTACTGTTTGGTGTTCCACAAACTTTGCTGAGGCCTGCCCTATGGGATGTCATTTTTAGCATCCTTCATTTATGCTTCTGGAGGAATGGGACCAGATGTCTTTTTTATAGTTATGTTTAGTGCCACTGGGGCTAACAAGACAAGAAAGAGAGAAAGAGGGAGAAAGATGGGATGGGATGGGATGGAAGGGAAGGGAAGGGAAGAGAAGAGAGGGAGGGAGGGAGGAGAGGAAGAGGGGAATGGAGGGAGGGAGATTCCAGTACAAAAGCACATGCAGCAGAAGGAATGTAACTCTCCAAGACCGTGCGGAGTCCGGCAGAGGGTCTCACGGGCAAGCTGAAATAGGATATAAAAACATGAACCCCACACTTCAGGCACATTGCAAACTGTAGTCCATTCAAGAACCAGCTTTGTATTAAGCTAATGTTTTTAATATGAAGTTTATTGGCTCTACAGTCTTATTGGTATTTAATTTAGAAATTTGTTTCAGTTTTATAGCTGAATGGCGCTACAAGCATAAGGGTTTTATATCTAAGTTTTATGCTTGTATGTATTAAGCAACATTAAGATAAAAAATAATTTAAATCAATGCTTAGTGAAATTGTCCCCTTTCATAAGGCATATGTTGCTTACATTTAGGAAGGAAAAATAGGTATAGGAGAATTTTAGTTCCATTTTGTCTTTAAATCAAAGTATCCTCAGCTACTACCTTCCACCCTAGCAGAAAATTCAATTCCAGTTATTTGGGGAATCTCTGCTCCTATCTCTGAGGGGGCTTATCAAATAAAAAACCCAAGCTTAAGTTGAGACTGAGTTCTCCGATGAGCCAATGGCCACTTCTTAATATCAGTTGTTATGATTTAGATAAGTGCTCCCCCAAGGACTGTGTATTAAAGCCTTGGTCACTAATTGACAATGCGATTGGGAAGTGGTGGGATCTTCAAGAAGTGGAATCTCAGGGGAGGAAGTCGGGTTATTGGGGCGTGGCTTTGAAGGAGGTAGTGGGGCCCAGGTCTCTTTCCACTTTCTGGGCACCACCAGATGAGCAGGCTTTCTCCTGCTACCATGATATACCACCTTACCCCAGGTCCCCAACAGCAAACCAACCAGTCCCTTTCTCTGAAACAGAAACCTCTCTTCCTTATAACCTGATTTGTTTTGGGCATCTTGTCACAGTAACAGTAAGTGCAAACACACACTTCTTTGTCTATACTGCATCAGTATGTACACACCTATTCTTTCCTTAAGCTCCGTCACCTGAAGAGGCTCAAGTGGCCCCCACTTAGTCTTTCTGCTTGTCTCCCTTCCCACTTCTCTCTTTTCTTTCTCCTTCTGGGCAAACGGGGTGCAGCTTTTCTCAGTAAGCTTTTAGTAGCAAAATATTGGCTCAACTTTTCACTGTGTAAGCAGAGAGGTCTACTAGCAGCACTTGGCATAACAATCTATCTTATTTTAACATCTCCATAGGTTTCTACATTATTTTTAACTGAAAAGTTTTAGCTGGGTACCCAAGAAGCAGGGGGAAGGGAAGGCCAAAGCTCCTCAGTGTTAGCTGTTGCTGAGTAACAAATGCCCCAATTGCAATACCTTATAACAGCAAGAACCATTTCTTTGGCTCACAAGTCTACAATTCATGTAGGGATGTTTGTGCCTGCTCTGTAAAAAACACCCTGATGTAGTGCAAGTAGTTATGTAAAAGATCCGCTTTCAGGATGGCTGGTGGTGTATTTAAACAGTAGAGCATGTGGCTGGCATGCACATGACTCTGAACCTCTTCCCCCAGCGGGTGCTACAGGCCAGGCTTTCAGTGGAAGCTTGGTTTCTGTCTGCATAAGCATCCCCATGGTCTCTTTATTTGGAACCTCACAGTTTAAGTCAAT
Source organism: Rhynchomys soricoides (assembly GCA_019843965.1). Taxonomy (NCBI): domain Eukaryota; kingdom Metazoa; phylum Chordata; class Mammalia; order Rodentia; family Muridae; genus Rhynchomys; species Rhynchomys soricoides. The sequence goes on from JADRCH010000008.1 coordinate 11,654,829, forward strand.
CTCACATCAATCGAACTTCTTACACGGTAGCTGAAGTCTTCTACAGTTAGTAATTCCAGGAAACAAAATCAGATCTGTGGTACCTTTAGTGACCCAGCCTCAGCAGCCACACAGTGTGCCTCCTGTCAGAGTGCATTTCTGTTACTAAAACAAAGTATTGACGGCTGGGTGCTGCAGAAGGTTCTAGAGATCCGAGCGCATGATGCTGAGGCCAGAACCCACTGGCTCTGGCATGGGCTCCCTAACAGAAAGCACATTTGAAAATGAACAAGACACCAAGGATAACCTTACTCATAGCACCCTGCTCTTGTAATTAATCCAGGTCCAGGAGCTCTAACCCCATCTTGAGAGGCATAACCTAGTCTCTCTGGGAAGACATTAATCCATTCATAAAAGTGAACCTCCTAAAACTTAATTCTTTCTTCAGAGTCTCACTACCTCTCGCCTCTCGACACCATTACACTGGAAGTCGAGCATATAAAGGTAATCCCTCTCTCTCTCTCTCTCTCTCTCTCGTGCATGCATGTGTGTGTGTGTGTGTGTGTGTGTGTGTGTGTGTGTGTGTGTGTTTGTAGATGTGCATATATATGGAGACAGAGGGCAACTTCAGGTATCATTTCTCAAGTGCTGTCCACTTTGTTTGTTTGTTTGTTTTAGGGCAGGGTCTCTCACTGGTCTGAAATTAGCCAAGTAGGCAGAACTGTCCCCCGGTGAAGTCCACAGATCCTTTCCTAGCTCTGCCTACTCATTGACCGGGATTACAAGCATATTCCACCCTGCCTGGATATTTTCACTTGGGTTCTAGGGATCAAACTCAAAATAGGTGTGGGCAAGCACTTCACCAACTGATTTATCTCCTAGCCCTAGAGTCAGCTTCTTAACAAAGTGTGAAGGTTCTAAGAGAGTAGAGGGAAATGTTAGCTTAAGCATCAGTGTAAACTGCAGTTGGTTACAGGCAATACCAGCACAAGTTTGAACTTTCTCCCTTATTTCCACAGCCTATAGTTTATTAGCTGATTAGACAAGTGGCTACAATTCTCCAGTCCTTTATCTTGCCCCAGATGTAACAAAGGAGTATTAGCTCAGCTTATTTCTATGTTCTCCTCACCGAATGAGACAATATATAACCAACTAGCCTGCTGTTTAGCACACCACAGTTGTCTCTGAGTATACATAAGGGAATTGGATCCAGAATCCTCCACAGATGTCAATCTGGGGATGCTGAGATCCTTTTAGGTATTTAAATGCTGTAGGGCTTGTATAGAACTCGGACACATCTTATGTACTCCAAATCATCCCCAGACATCTTGTGATAACTAAAGCCACATAAATGCAATATAAACTATTGTAACCCTGTATTATTTATATACTAATGAAAAGAGTGTCCACTTCAATATTGATACAATTTTTCCATTAGCTTTAACTCTCTATTCATTGAATCTACGGGTACACAGCTTGCAGATAGGGAGGCTGACAGACCCTCCTAAATCAATATTTCCTGATTTTCCTCTTCCTCAGTTTCATCTCCTTTTCCCTAGACCAACTTGAAACTGCATTCTTCTAGGCTGCTGACTTTGTAAAAATTGCATCACTGTGTCCAAAAGCATATGGGTGCCGCCTAGGTAGAGATTCAAGCATTGCTGGCTGATTGGTCTTTCAAAGTCTAGGAGCCCTTGTCTATGGAGAAGCCCAGCTGGGGTCCCTGGGGGCGGGGGTCAGGAGGAAAGCAGACCTCCCTCTGCTGAGGTTGATTGAAATGAAAGGGCCACCATATGTCTTTCCCAGAAGGGCGAGTGACTTCTTGTGCCCATCCCAGGTTCCCTGAGAGTTTCTTGAAAGCCCTTCCGGCTAGCCCAGTTGGGAGTGTTAACACATCAAATCCCATGCGTTAGTGAAAAATGTAAACACAGACCTGATTTTTCATTTTAAATGAAGCCAAGCATATTGCTCCCAGCAGATGCCGAGTGACTCAATCTGTCCTCTTGGCTTTGAAGAGAACTGAAGAACAACATGGTAAAATAAAGCAAACAGCACATTTATTGGTTGATAAAATGCTGTTTTAGTCTACCCTGGCATTATATGGTGATTGCTATGCAGTGAACATCTGTTATTAAATCCAGGCTTCTGTTGCCTAGATACATCGAGTCAAAAGCTGGAGCCTATGAGAAATCCATTTATGTGTCTGTTGCATGTAAGTGTCAGAGCTTGTATGATGCCTTTGTCTTCATTCGAACAGAATCTTTTAATATGGAATGTCTCACTTGTTAATTCTCCACTCCAGGGCAGTACTGTTTTTTGTTTGATTAAAAAGGGTTAGAGAAACAAACACACTAAAACCCCAGTGTTATCATAGGGACTTGAAATAATCTGCTGGTGAATTTGGGGATATAGTTTTGTGAATTCGGGAAGGGAAGGACTTTTCTAAATGACACAGCAGTTCAACTCCTAAAGTCCCACCCTGAAGACACAGCAGAAATAAATACACGTACAGGAAGGAGGGTATCCGATACAGAGTTACTTACAGACAACAGAAAAGGCAAAATGTTGAAAGTTACCTGAATGCATCCAAGTCAACAGCTCCAAAGGCCACACGATTCATTCTCTTTTCCTGATCGACACTCTGTGATCATACATATTTATAAGATAATTAATGCATATATGTGGTGCATAATGATCTATTAGATTGGGATAATTAGCATTCCCATCCTCTCATACATTCATCATCTTTTGATGTCTAGAACTTTCAAACTCCTTCCTTCTGGTTTTTATAAGACATACAATAAGTCGTGGTAAGCTGGAGCCACCTCCTGATCGGCACAGGACAGTAAGATCTATTGTCCTCACTAACCATGTTGGGATACCTGTTATCTGATGTCCCTCCATTTCCTTTTCTCAATTCCTTTCCTAGCCTATAATGGCCACTATTCTGTTCTCTGTATCTCAAAAAAAAAATCAACTTTTTGAGCTTCTATACACGAGTAACAGCACCCAGCAACTGTCTTCCCATGCCCGGCTTATTTCATTTAACATAATGTCCTCTTGTTCCAAGTACATCACCACACATAACAGGGTTTTATTGTTTTTATGGCCAAAAATCTTCCACTGTGTCTCTCCACCACATTTTTTTAATCTAATCTCTTATTGACTGGTTTTACATTGTTATACCATTCTAAAAATGCTTCAGTGAACAACTTTGCCCAAGTCTGAGTTCCTCTTTCCAATAAACTGCTAGACATGAAATTATTGGGGCTCTGCATGGGGTACGCTTATTCACTGCAACACAAATGTGGCCCGAGGGCTCACTACATGCCAGGAAGAAACATCTCTAAATACGGAGAGCCTTGTGGTTGATAAAAGGTTCTCATTTTCACAGAATAGTCGGGGGGGGGGGGACTAGAGGAGTTGAGCAGACAGCAGGGGCATGGAGGAGCCTGTAGACACGGGAGTCTCCAGGCACTGTAGTGCTGACAGCATTGATTGAGGTGGAGCTTAAGAACTCAAGAAACAGACTGATAGGAAGGGACAGCTGGCTCTTGAGGGACAGAAGTGGAGGGCAGGAATCAAGAAAACTGGCTGGCTGAGTGCCTTTTGCAGCAAGCCAAAACTATCTCTCTAGTAAGCCTACCCATGACCTTGGATTGTGAGTTGTCTCCCTGAACTGTGATCAAGCATGCTATGCACATTAGGAGCTGTATGAAAAGCAAATGCTTCTTGGGGACACTCATGAAAAATTGGGGTTCATCAGAGAATGAGAAAAACAGAGCTGACAGTCCAGCTCTGTCCAGGCACTGATGGCCTTTCATGAATGTACTCAATGAAGACCTTAAAGTAGAAGTGCATGGACCATGAGCGGACGAACACCAGACAAAATGCAGACATTGGGTCAACAGAAATAGTTGACCAAGAATAAGCAAACAGAATCCCAAAGGGAAGAAGGCTTAGTTGAGATGTGAATACAGAGGCTAGTGGGCAGTTTTGAAAACAGCCAGAGGAAGGATAACAATACTTGGCATGATGGATAGCAAGTGGTCACCAAAGTCAGCATCATAAGAGTAACTGGGTGGACACTAGAGCCAGGTGTCTCTTCACCCTGTCTTTGTCCTTCTCACGATGCCCACCTCCCCACATGCAGCTTATCTTAAAGAGATAGCCACCTCAGAACAGTACATGTTCTGCTCTGGACTCAAAGCTCATGAGCCTTGTCACCTTGAGAAGCACCTGTGGTTGCCCCCAGACCCCAGGACAGTGACTCAGGACAGTGGGGAGAGTCCTGCATCCTAAATGCTCACCTCAAGTAGCCATAGAGAGTAGTCCACAGGCGACACTTGGAGAAATAACACTGGAACACGTGGAACATTTGCCACGGACAATGCCAGGCAGACCAGACAATGGCCACATGTCTTTCCATTCAGCATTTAAAAAAAAAAAAAGTTGGCTGCAGAACCCCACCCCCACCCCCATGTTCCAGTGTTGCCAAAACCTTGGACACTTTGAGTACAGTGCTCCTCCATTCCAAGGTAACACAACTGAAAAAGCCATGAGTTAACCTATCTCCTGCCTGTGACATGCTTCCCCTGAGAATCCACTCCCCACTGAGAGCTACTAAAGCCGGTGGAGCAATTGCAGAGATACTTCAAACAGCCCTGCAGGGTTCCTTGGGACCCAAACCCCCTCATCCCCAGCTCAGAGCCCATTGACTTTGCTTCGAGGCAGGAAGTCCTGCTGGGCTGGAGCTTAGAGTGGCTCAGAAGGAATCAAAGCCAGCCTTTTCCACCTTTCTCCCATAGCCCTGCAAGCATCCTCTCTGATCCCTGCCTGAGAGGGAAGAGGCATTCCGAAAGCTCATTATTGGCTTATAGACCTAGCCCCAAATCAGCACTTAAACACCCTGGGAGGGACAGTCCTAAATGGGAGAGAATAAAAAGTAAAAATAAAAATAACAACTTTTCTTGCCAGTTCATAGATGTGCCTGGTGCATTTCGCCAGGCTAGGATTTAGCCTTTTCTGCTCTAAATTTGATTCTCTGAGTCTTTAAGAAGAAGAAAAAGAAAAACCCCTCAATCTCCCAGCCATTAATCACTTGAATGTCCTATTTCCTTCAGCCCCTGCCCTCTGCCTCCACCCAGTCTTCCCTTGTCTGTCCCATTGTAGATAACATGAAGCTGTTAACATGTTCCCATGGACCATGGCTTCTTAGAAACTCTGCTGCAAAGGTGCTCCTTTAGACCCATTAACAGTGCCATTATCTCCAGCAAGTCTGGGTGATAAGAGCTCACATTAATTAGGCACTGCCTGGATGCACTCTGAAGCTCAAAAATTAATTGGGCACAGCCTAGATGCACTTTAAATGTACCACTCAGCCTAACCCTTTTAACAGCCTCATGAGTCAGGAACTGTTAATGACTCTGATTTCCAGGTGAAGCCCGGGCATGTTTACACAGAGTTGAGATCCGAGTCATTTGATTCCGGGAGCTAAAGCCAACCAGTCCTATGATGAGCTACACTGAGCAGACCAGAATTCAGTCTCTCTGTTGAGGTTGGATATTGACATGGACAGCCCTAGGAATACCGAAGGCATGGAGACCTAGAGTCACATCATGTAAGGCCTAGTTGAGCTGGTTTAGCATGAAGAGAGGGGAGAGAAACCACAGGAGTCAGGCAGAGATAGAGAGGCGTAAGACCTTGACGTTAACTTCTAATATCTGGAGCTCTGGCAAGAGGCAAAAGGGATTAGCTGGTCCTCTTGGGTCCAGGAATTTAAGATCCAATGAGGTAAATTAATATCCATCCATGAGAGGAAACTTTTACTCAGAGATGCCCAAGTAAGGAGAGTCCTACCTTGAGAAGTAGAAATCTCCCTAGAGACATTCTAGCGGAAGTTTGGGGTCTTCCAGTGAAGATGGAGTGGAGAGGGCCCTTAGTGTGAGATACAGATAACCTCTTTGATCCTGAGACTAGGCAATTCTTTTGTGATTCATTTGAGTCTTGGTTCAGATAGCTCTGTGCATGGTCATGAAAATGTCTGAAACTACATCTCCCTGATAACTCTCAAATTCAGCCCTGTGACTGCAGGATGCTGTTTCTTTGGTACCAAGACATAAAACTCAAGGGAACAAGTGATAGGCAGCTTGCAGTCACCATAACAAATGCCCAAGCGTATCAGCTCACCGTGTGATGAGGTTAATTTTGGCTTAACAATTAGGACAGATTTAGCTTCTCATCAGTTGGCCCTGTTGCTCTGGATGAGGTAGCCGCTCATGGAAGAAGAGAGAGGGAGCAGGGAGGCCTGAGATCTCAAAACCCTTTAGAGGCATTGCCCAGTGATCTAACCAACCCCACCCTTTCCCCTTGAGCCCCACATCCCCCAATCATGTACAATGGGGACCAAATGTTCAACATAGGAGCCTGCCCTCAAAGAGTCTCAAACAGAACGATTCCTTGGTGGGTGTCTTTTCCTCCAGGCAATAGGATTCACATCCTATGCCAACGGTTAATTCCTTAATTGTGCTTCTGTCTCTTTCTGTGTGTCTATCTGTGTCTCTCTCCCTCTCTTCCTCTCTTTTTCCCTCTTTCCCCTCCCCCTTCTCCTTTCTATTGTGAGATAAGGTCCAGCTAGGTTGCCCAGGCCAGCCTTTATCTTGCAATCCTTTTGGATCAGCTTTCTGAGTAGCTAGGATTACAGGTTTGTGCCACAGGCCCTAGGTTAGTATTATGTCTCCCTTCCTTCATTACTCTCCTCTCCTTTCTTTTATTGACACTGGGCATTGCTCTGTTGCCCAAACTGGCGGGGAATCTGCTTGCCGCCTTGAACTCACAGTTGCTGCTCCTGCTCTACTTCCTGAGTTCAAGGCTATGATTGCAGGTGTGCTCTGCTGTGCTCGGTCTGGTTACGGTTTTCTAAGGGATACTTATCAAACAGACTGTGAGACACATCTGGGCCCAGTGTACATGAGTTCTGTGACTCACTCATGAGTCACCAGTGTGGAAAGACTCGTCCTCTGTGAGGTAGTCAGTGAATTTCCGGATGCGCAACTACAGCTCTGTAGACATGACATTGATATTACTGAAAAGATCCTGATGTGCAATCAGGTCTAAGCCATCTCTGTTATTGAAAAAAAAAACAAACCTTAAAGTATAGGTGCATGATGAGTACATATACCCACCAATGGGATGAGCTATGTGGTGTGTCGATGAATGGAACAATTGGCAATGGGACTAACAGATGGTTTTCCTGCTCATTTACATAGCGGTCATGAGTGGCTGCTTCTCTGAGGTCCTTTGCTAGTCTCTAAATTGAGAGAAATGCCTTTCTTGCAAAGGCGGCCATGAGAAATAGAAAAAAATCTAAGCAAGTGACTGAGTGCAAGCTAAATCCCAGCATCCCTCAGTGAGTTGTATCTGCCCCTTTCTCAGTGTGCTGGAACTGTTTTCAGGGTGTCCAAAGGTTGGTGGCAACAGCTACACAAAAAGACAGTTCTGGAACATTGCTCCTCAACCCCTGACTGTTGGCATGTGACCAATTGTAGGAATCCTGCCCTCAAAACGACCAGCTTTGAAGCTGACAGAGGAGAGGAGACCCAGGAGGAAAGCCAGCAGCTGAGAGCAGCCTCCTTCTCCTTCTGGGCCTTGATCATGTAGTTACAGAGGCACAGACTGCCTCCCAGACCTGCTATGCCCTAGTTTATCAAAGTACAAAACAGCCCTTTAAAGAGCATTTAGTAAACAGCCAATGTTTTTGACAACCGAGTTGAAGAGCTGTCAGTTCATATGTCTTCATAACTCCTGAGAAGTTGCCTGCATGGGGCACATGAAGATTCTCTGACTGCACGGAGGACTCCATGGCCCAGCTGAAAAGGGGAAGCAGAGAACAGGCTGGAGGCCAGCCTCAGCTGCCTCGGTGGCTTTCCCTACACTTCCCTCGCTGTGCTAAGCACAGAAAAACTCTGGGTCCTAGTTACTTATCTTACACACTCATCTCCAAACTATTTACACACACACACACACACACACACCTGTCAGCATCCAAGTCTCTCCCTGTCCACCATGATTTAAGGAGGATTTATCTGACCTATGAGCTTTGAAATCTATGGTTTGAGTCACAAAATGATCTTCAGAGATTAGGATCTTGAGGCTCAATAACCTGAACATCTTTTCTCAGCTTTCCCGAGCCTCACATCATCCGGAGGCAGGGAATGCTGCTAAGCTTCTCAGGAGACGGCAGCAGAAAACCTCACATACTACTCGGCTGTGCTCATTAACTCTAATCCCTGAGCCCTGTGTGCTAAGGATAAGCATCCTTATTTTAACCTGGGGACACGGGTACTCAGAATGAATGTGTACACCCTTTCAGTGGACCACAGTGGTAGTGTGGAACCACTGTCCCCATCCACCCAAAGATGCAGTAATGATTGAGCCAGCCCAATGGGTGAAGGGAAGCTGCCTGAGGAATGGCTTTGGGGCAATTTGGAGGAGGATCTGGAACTGGGGAGAAAAGAAGTTCTGTGATTTATTAGTGATGTCTACCATGGGCATTGGACCAAGGAGATCTATCTATGGGCCATCAGTGAGTGTCACACTTCTGCGACACTGTACTCCTTAGAAATTGGGTTGTCATTTGCTGAATGGATAAATCAATAAATGAGTGGACTGTTACTTCGTTGAGAGATGAGGTGTCACTCTGTAAACCAGGCTAACCTGGACCTTGCTATATAACCCATGATGGCCTCAAACTCACAGGGATCCTCCTATGTTGGGATTAAGGGCATCAGCCCCCACTCTCCACTGTGAACTGTTGGGTTACACAGGGGTCCTGTGTCCGCCCCAGGGCTCGGGCCACTGGGAGAGGCAAGACTCGGGAAGTTTGACTGCACTCACCCCACAGCACTGCTGGGTGGGTGTCGGGCTGTGAGAAGCCAAGGGACACCATCCGGAGGTGAGACAGTGTGGCCTTTGGTCCCGAGGACTACACGGAGTCGGCTCCATCTGGTTCTCAGGCTCTTGGGCATTCTAGGTGCCTCTAGATGCAGAGGAAGAGCTGAGAATGGAGTGGGGGCCTGAGGGCAGATCTAGCCCCAGGGCTGAAGGGGAAAGGCGAGGAGGAGACCAGTTGGGTTCCACCCCAGTCTTTGGCTTGTCACCAGCTAGCTGGCTTGGTTTGGTAGAGACCTTTGCTGGGAGCGCTGGGAGGCCTTCTGTGAAAGACTGGACGTGGCTCTTTAGACAAAGGCCTGTTCCATTGTCCCCTACAGTAGATCCCAATGAAAAGAGACAGTCCATGGTTTTAAGAGTGGCGATAAGTGAAACTGTACCCCACAACCTCAGGGTGGGCCTGAGGTTAAATACCTTTGTAGAGAGGAGTGTCTGGGAAGGGGAGTTTATTGGCTAAGCCTCTAGGTACCTCATTAAAATGGAGATGTCTTGAGGTTACATGACCACACCCCTACCTGTGGAGGGGATTGGGGTGTTGCCCTTATGTGACCAATGGACACAGACCCATGGAGATCTGCAGCCTCATGTCAGGAGCCTGGGGCCCAGGAGCATGGCAAAACACCTACCGTTGTCTCTTGCATGGTTATCCCCTGTTGGAGAGCCCCTACTGGGTTGCCAGGGTTTTAAACCTTAGCTCAACCAGAAACCAGGCTACCTTTCATGGTCATACAGTGAATTGTTTCTCTAAAGTTGAGCTTAGAGAAAGGTTTGAAGCAGGAAATGAGAGTCTGCTTGCCCCTTTCATAGGGATCTTGAAGGCTTAGAGAGTCAGAGATAAGGTCTGTGGGGACCCTGGGACTAGAACCCAGAAACATTTACGACAGCTAACTCACTTGGAAGCCCATGAGTCAGGAGAGTCTAGGAGTCTGGGAATAATGGTAAAGACATCTACATTTGACATTAATAACTTGCATAGAGAGCATTAATACTCTGTATATGGAACAAAGGAGCTGAGAAGATCAGCTTGAAGAGTCTGTGTGAGGCATAGTGGAGCCAGCCAAGTCACAGGGTCAAGGGCAGTGAGCCATGGAGCCGGCTCCCAGGACTCAGGGGTTGGCAGAGGGTCTCTTCCCATGACTCACATGCTCCCTCCATTCCAGATGACTTTCGGGTTCATTTTCAGCTCTAAGCAGTGAAAATAGGAGCGCCAGCTGCTGCCTTCCTTTGCTCCCCAGCCTCTGGAATTGCACAGAGACAGACATTCCTCCCCCAACGGGAAGAGCTAACACCCACCCCATGGCAGAACAGCCTCCTGGTTTCGTGGCCATTGTCACCATGGCTACCTTTGCCCAGTACTCTCAAGGTCCAGCCCCAACCTCATCCTTGACTAGCATGAGCCTCTCAATAGCCCTCCAAGGTTGGTGTCAATGGTTTCCATAGTGTACAGGGAAAGAGATGGGTTCTGAACCAGTCAGTTACAAATCCAGAATGCTAAATCTCCTAAAGAACAACCTGAGATCAGTTCCAGCTGTCTTAACTATGTGCCTATTCTAAAGAACCCATATTATTTCCCAGATGTTTGGGGACATCTGACTTCCTTCCTTTTCATTTGTTTGTGTGTGTGTGTGCGTGTGTGTGTGTGTGTGTACATTCACACAAGTACTTGTATATGTACAGGCCAAAAATCAATGTCAGCTCGCTCGCTCTCTCGCTCTCTCTCTCTCTCTCTCTCTCTCCCCCTCTCCTTTGTCTTCTTTTGAGACAGGATCTCTCACTGAACCCAGAGCTCACTGAGTGGCTGGGCTGGCTGTCCAGCAAACCTCAGGGATCTGCCTGTCTCTGCTCTGAATGTTGCACTCATCTTGTTTATGGGAGCTGGGGAACTGAACTCTTGTCCCCATCCATGCACAGAAAGCATGTTACCAACTCACTCATCTCCCCAACCCCGACTCTTTCAGTTTTTAGAGAGCTAGAAAGAAAGGCAGTGGTCCATGCAAGATGAGCAGTGTTAGCAGATGAACTGGGCCTTGTGTCTGATGGTGAAACCAGTGTGAGATTCACAGCTTCCGGCACATCCCCTGATTGCATCCTCAGTTCACATCCCCTGGCCCCTCCCTCCACACTCCTGCTGCTAGGCATGCTCTGGTATGTCCTAATCCTGGCATCTCTTCAGCCAGGTCTTACAAAGGACTAAATCTGTGACTGTGACACACCCCTGTCCTCCCAGCTCGTCTCTACCTTGGTTGGAGCTGCTTAGTTTGGCTTGCTATCTTCCCCTCGCCTGCCTCCTTTCTGTCCATTACCAGACCCACTACGACACCTGTGAGCCTCCTAGCCCATGCCTCAGCCCTCCCTGACAAAAAGATGATTCTGTCATTACAGAAGCAATCAGTACCCCCAGTGGCTTCCAGAACTCAGCTCGTGATAGCATAGTGACCAGAGAGAATTAGAACTTAATTCATTCACCATGCGTATCCGTCCAGGCAGATAGAGCCGTTCTCTCGGTGGCATTTGGCAGATGCTCACATGGGCCACTCCATTCCCCCACCATATCACGGCCATTTCTCAGCTTGGCTGTGCATCAGAGATCTCTATAGCTCAGCCCTCCCAAAGCCAGAAGGAGTCGGTACTTCCAGATAGCTTCTTTCAAACACCTGATCTTGACCCTACTCTTATAGAAGCTAGGAGCAGAGGGATGCTTGATTGTGCAGTCTTTGATATCAGGTATGTCTGCCTCTGTATTGGCCTTTCCCCTTACCATTGAGCAAGCTGAGCAATGTGTGTGTGGGGGGGGATTGTCCCCTCATTTACTAAGTAGAAATAATAACCACCCCAGAGGATAGTCCTGAGAATATTTCTGTGAATTTAAATGTAGCAAGGTATCTGATACATAGCCAGTGTTTAGTAAGTGATTATTATTCGCATCTGTTCCTCTCTGTAACTTGCTGTGGCATGGCCCACCCTCTGAAACTCATCTGCCAAGACTTCAAGAAGGCATGTTCCTAGTAGCCTGTAGGGAACCTTGTTAGATGTTGAAGAAGGAGGCCATGACGGTGATGGTGGTGGTGGTGGTGGTGGTGGTGGTGGTGGTGGTGGCAGCAGCGGCGGCAGCAGCGACAATGATGATGATGATGATGATGATGATGATGATGTCGACTATGATGATGATGGTGATGGTGGTGGTGGTGGTGGTGGTGGTGATGGAAAGGAAGAGGAAAGGGAGGACAGGTAAAATACAGCATCCCAAGTGGATCTCAGTAGTCATAGAGTGGCAGTTTATTGCAGTATGAGTTAACCTTAGAGCCCAGCAAGTGTGCCAAACTTACCATCCTCTGCATGATGAGCTTCATCCCTCTAGGTCTGGACCACGGCCCCTCATTTTGTTCAGGACTATTGTAGGGAGTCCTCCATCATTAGAACCTAACACCCTATCTTTGCTCTGCCATCATGTCTCCTCAACTCTGGTCCTCTGCCTCTCTCTCATGAGGGCCTGGAGGGTACATTAGTCCACCTGCATTCAAACTACTACAGAGCCTCCCACCAGAGACCCTCATGGAGGCACATCTACAGTCCTCTTACTGGATAAGGTACTTTCTCCAGAGGTTCCAGGGGTTCCTGGGGAGCAACCATCATGGAGGGGGAAGAAGTCTTGCAGTCACCTAGTACATCATTTAAAACACCAGAGGTTGGAAGAGACACAGACAAAACAAAACAATAAACACTAACCTGGCAACGTGGTCGAGCCTTGATTGTGGGCTCCAATGAACTCTGGGGGCCTGTTTTTTTGCCCGTCAATGTGACCTCAATTGCCAGGGGTCACACCTGCAAGGAGTTAAACATTTTAGGGTCATAAAATAAAGGAGTGGGTGCCATTAAGCCAAAAGCCAGAAGTGACCTAAGAAGGCAACCACATATTGAACCCTAACCTAGAATATTTTTATCTGATACACAATAGTCATTCCCTAGATGAGGCACAGAGAGGGGCTATATGCACTCACACAACTAATGCAGGATAGATTTGCCCTCTGCAGGGCCAATGTCCTTATGCTCACTACACGTGATTCATAAACCCACTCCTGGGGCCACCCAACCCACCCCCAGGGAGCTTCCTATTCCCATGAGGGACCGAGTGCACAATTTGTAGTCTTGCAAGACTTCACATGAAGCAAGTATCGTCTAGTATGTGTGTCTGTGAGATGCTGTGCTGTTGTTTACTATGATGGAGTGAGGGGCCAGGCAGCCAAGTTATTCAGATCTCACTATGGCTCTGATTTGCATTTCCCTGATGGGGTTAAGGATACTGAGACTCCTAGGGTATACTGGCTATTTATATATCTCTCAGGACAAAATGGCTACCCAATACCTCTCACTTCTTCATAGGTGTTATTCCTAACCCTGGAACAGTCCTTTGAGATAAAGCATTATCTCATTTCACAGTAATGTAAACTAAGGCCTAAAATGACAAGTTGATTCTCTGAAGCCAAGCACCAAGAAGGCGACAGAGCTTGTTTTAAACATTGGACTTCCTCCTTTGGAACACTAAGTGCACCCCGCCGTCATTTTGCCTTATCTTGCTGGCATACTTGCCCCCCCCCCCCCTCCCTCTCCCTGCCGTTACTCCATGCATAAATTTAAGAGCTCTGAGAGCAGAGACCCGTGTCCTGGTGGCTGGCAGACACATAACTCTGTTAATTCTTGTATGTACAACAGCAAGGCCAAGATTACCCCCAAAGGCACCTGGCATCAGTGACCAGGAACACTTGATCCAGACTAGCCCACCTGGACTGCCTCATCCATGAAATGGAGTAGAAATAGACTCTGCATTGGGTTGTGCAGAAGATTTGAATGGAGATTCTGCAGACTATTATGCCTGTGTCTGGCAGGAGACTATGTTGCAGAATTATTAATGCCATGTTCTATGCGCTATGGGCCAACACGAGAGAAGCTTCCAACATAATTCATGCCTTCTGCTTGCTTCCCTCCTAGTTGGAGAGATAAAATACACCAGTGAGAACTAAAGTAGAAACTGAAGGCAGTGCAGACTACAAATAAGCTATGGATGTGTCAATCATCTCAGGGGTGATCCAGGAGAATCTAGATGTGTGAGTTGCCTTGGAGAAGAAGAACAGGGGTCAGGGCGGTCAAGGAAACAGTCGCGTTCACTACAAGTGACTGAATTTGGTCCACACACTCTTTGGCACACACTGGGATTTACCACCACACATTTACTTTACTTTTTAACACAGTGTCAAGCCAGATCACTGTGGGCGGGAAAGTTGTCCCACAGGTAAGCTGGGGAGAAGAGGGACCTGCCAGAGACATCTGGATCCTGCCTGCCAACTCATCATATCCTGGAGATTCCACACTTCTGAGCATGAAGCAGACACTCTCACGGGGCCTCACTTCATCCCGTCTCAGAAATGTTTCCCGTAAAACCTGACATAGGCTTCCTGTGTTTCCAACACCTAATGAACTTATCGTGAAGAAGGGACTCTTTTTAATTTACCCTGGGGAGTGTGGAGGCCGGGAAACACCACCCTTCCATCTCGGTGACAACAAACTCATTCTTCACTATAATTAAAATGTCACTTTGATAAATAATTCCATCAGCCCCCTTCCACCTATGAATAGCTTCCTGCTATAATTGTTCACATTCTGCTGAATTAGAAGTATTCAACAGAGAGTTTAGGAAGTATTTAGGCAGCAGAGATAAATCAGGTGTGTTCTTCACCCTCCCACAGTCCTTCATTAAGTGAGACTTCATCCCTGGCTGGGGTGTCCCTCCTCCCTGAGCTCTCAATCAGTTACTCCCTGAGCATAGAGTGATGGGGGGATGCTGTAGAAGTGTGGGCCTCTGGAGAAAGCAAAGATTTGACGATGCATAATTGAAGCCTTCCCTTCCCACACATCTACACACACACACACACACACACACACACACACACAAATACAAAACAAACAAACAAAAACAGAGAAAACGGGAGCCAATGGGGAAAAATGGCCCCTGAACCAGTCATGTAGAATAACCCTGGAGTTCCGGGTACAGAGGGGACGGAGGCAGGAAGATTGCAAGATCAGAGTCTGCCTGAGCTGTAGAGTGAAGCCAAGGCTAGCCAAGACATCATCATCAAGCCTAGTACTAAAATAAAAACGAAAAGAGAGCTGGGGGTCTAGATGCTTGTCTGGGAAGTGAAAGCCTATTGGCCTTTCTAGACCTCTGATACATACCAGGAATCAAGGTGGTCCTTAGAGAGCTTGAGTCAAAGTCTAATTTCTGCTCAATAAGGAGACATGTAACATTGTTTGAGAGGGGCTCCCCATCTTATGGATCAGGGATCTGAGACTCCTAAGAATGAAAATAGCTTCAATGACATAGCTAAGAGCCCTTGAATACTCACTAGTGCCCAGCATGGTTTGAGGCATACAGTAGGAGCCTCATGTATGCCTTGCTTGTTTTATTCTTGCTGGTTCTTCCTCCTTCCTCCTCCCATCTGTTTGGATTCCACAAATTGCTCGGAGGTGAGCACAGTGTGCTGAGCACCCCAGGAAGGATCACAGACCAGTCTCTGAGTCAAGGAGAAAAGCTGGCATTTAATCCTTTCCACCCTGAGGAAAGGGACCAGCCATATGGTTAAAACAGGAACACTTCACAGTCAGAAAGTCGAGGTTCAAAGACAGCTTGCTCCTCAAACATAATGACTGTCGCCATGACTACATGTGCTAACCCTTAGCTACTGATCACATTGGATGTGTCCTGAAGGGTGTAGAGAGCACAGTCAGGTACCACAGCTCCATGGGTTTTTGGCCTGCATGCACACCTGGTTCCGTCTAATTTAGTCAGCCCTAGTCTTCAACTGTTCCTTCAAAATCTATATGAGTCAGGGGATACTTGAAAGACTCCAAGTTCAACCAAACGCACCCCTAGGCCGGTCTCTTCCAAAAGGCCCTGAGTGGCAGGTGTTCATGACAGTGACCAGTGGTGGGCTGGGCTAGGGCTGAGAATGGGAGGACTGGGAACCAGGGTAGCCATGAGGATGGAAGGAAGGACGATCCACAGAGGAGGGAGATGTATTAGAAACAGTTGAATTCCTGCTTGAAGGTGGAGTGCACGGGAGACTCATCCACAGATCACGTGGTCTGTGACAGACTGGAGTGTATAGGTACTGAGAAGAGGGGTGTCTGTGGTGGCGCCTTAGCCACTCCATTATTGCAACAATGATCCCACAGGACATTTGTATCCCATTTTGCAGACGGGCAAACTGAGGCTTATGGAGAGAAGATAATGTTGCCAAGATGACACTGCTAACACATCACTGGGTTTGAACAAGATCTTTCATTTCAAAAGGACCAGGCTCTTCACAGCAGCTCTGCTGGTGTTTCCTACACATTTTACAAGTTTGTACTGTGAAATTAGACAATCCATCTGACATTCAGGCCTGTCGCTGACCTTAGAGAAGGTATGGACCTGAGGATGAGTGGAAGGGGGTACTACAGTGGTCCGCTGGGTTCTTTCAGAGCCTGCCTGAGTACATACAGAGTAAATGCCAAGTTACTCCAGGCTCCCTTCCAGTATTGGAATGAACTGACCCAAAAGGCTGCTCCTGAGGTCCTAGGACTCCGTTCACAGGATAAGGAAGTGGCATGCAAAGGTTTTATTCATTCTCTTATACATAACAAAGACCCAATAATCCACACAATTTGTTGTAGAAGATTAGAATCCCCTCTGACCCACTTCAGGACTTCCATGCATAGTTATCTGTGCATCTGAATGTCTGAGCACACCAACATACTATGTCTTGCCTAAGCACACTGATTGCAAGGGGTGCTGCCACGGGGAGGTCCTGTTACAGTTTGCAGCTGTCTCCTGGACCATGGGAGAGAAACCCCCATGCTAGAAACTCAAGTCAAACTGAGCACTGCTTAAGGGACATGGATCTATGGTGGTTTGAATAGGTACCGCCCCTATAGATTCATATGCTTCAATGCTCAGTCTCTTAGGAGGTGTGGCCTTATTGGAGGAAGTGTGTCACTGTGGGGGAGGAGACTTTGAGGTCTTACATATGCTCAAGGTGTGCCCAGTATAAACACAGTCTCCTCCTGCTGCCTGAGGATCAAGATGTAGAACTTTCAGCTCCTTCTCCAGCACCATGTCTGCCTGTTTCCCACCATGATGATTATAGACTAAACCTCTGAACCTGTAAGCCAGCCCCAGTGAAATGTTTTCCTTTACAAGAGTTGCCTTGGGCCCGGCAGTGGTGGCACACGCCTTTAATCCCAGCACTTGGGAGGCAGAGGCAGGTGGATTTCTGAGTTTGAGGCCAGCCTGGTCTACAGAGTGAGTTCCAGGACAGCCAGGGCTATACAGAGAAACCCTGTTTTGAAAACAAACAAACAAACAAAAACAGTTGCCTTGGTCATGGTGTCCTTCACAGCAAGGAAACCATAATTAAGACAGGGTTTGATACAGTAGTTTACAAGTAAAGCAAGTCCCCAACTAGGACTCCAGCCTGAGCTCCACTCAAGGGTGGGGAGAAAACACCATAGCATCCTGAGGCTCACAGTAGGAGCTGGGAGTGTTGCCCTCCCAGTAGAGGATCCACAATCCCTCCAAGAGTCTTGGCCAACAGCAAACCTACAGCGGGACAACCACCCAGCTGAACTCCTCCTGCCCCAGCACCCTGCAGCATAGGGCTTGAATAACCAGTGACGTTCTTCGGGGGTAGAGCTGAGATCAGGTCTAAAATGAATACAGGAGATACTGCGCTAATAGCAAATGGGGTTTCCCCAAAGAGCTCTTCAGCCAGTGAGAATGGATAGCAACATCAAAGTAAGAATCAGAGCTTCAGGGACACATGTGGCCAAGCAGGAGACAGGGAGAGTAGATAGTGACCTCACACTGCTGGACACTTGCTGTGTTCCTATCTTGACTATGCATCCAGTTCTCTCACCTATGCAAGTTTCAAGAAGAACTGGGGCCTGGAGAATTTAAGGAGCATAACACTCATAAAGTGACTGAAAGAAAAAGCCAGAGTTTGAACCCAGCTGAGCCAACACTAACATCTAATGTCCTGAGCCCTGCCTCTGTTGAGGATCAGTCCAAGGTTATCATTTGGACTCCCAAGTGGGCGGGCATGATTTGTTCAGTCTCATTTAAAGGCTAGATGCAGGACCGACCCTTGCAGCACTAACAATCTGGGCTCAAACCAAGGCAGAGTGATAAACAGGGACAGTGACTCTCTGACGGTGGTCTCCTGGAGAGAGAGGAGCTGTCCTCACTGTGGGTTGACCTTTGACCCAGTCATCCTATAAACCTGTCTAATTGGAACACTCTTAAGCTGCGTTCCCCAAGTGAGCCCCTTTCATCCTCCTGCAGAAAGTCTTTCCCCTGACACCAGCCCACCCCTCCACCCCTCTCTCAGGAAAGACAATTACGGATTTTTGAACTGAGAACAATCTGGAAGATAAATGTATTCATGAGCTCGTAAATGGGCCATGAATCACTGGCCCCAATTACTGCCTTCACTCCTGACAGGATGAAATCCCCCTAGCACATTCTTCCTGTCAGGGAGACACGGGAGGCAAGGGCTCAGGCCACAGATAACATCATTATTCCTCAGCAGGCTGGTTTCCTTGTTCCCAAGCCGCCTCCACTTCATTTGCAGCTCACTCCTAATGCTGGAGACAGGTCGGGGCCGGAGGAGAAATAAAAGGAAGTGAGAAGGGAGGGAAAAACAGAAACTTTTATGCCAAGAAGTAAAGAAACAAGATAAACACACCGAATCCGGTTTCAAAAAGAACACTGTTTGAAAACTCTGTCCAGAATCACCTGGGATAGCCTGGCTGGCATCCACACGAATCTATCATCATCAACACCGGCTGCGCGCGCACCCTCTCCTACCTCCCGGTGACTTGTTTAGAAGTACTTCAAATCGGAACAAATCACGGCCAGACTACAGCCTCCCTCCCTCTAGCCCTTCAATCACTCCTAATCAGACCGTGTATTTTAGCAACAGAATCTTCCCTGGCTGACGAGCTCATTCATCTGCCTTCTGCCAGCTCGACGCCCTCTGCATGGGAGATGAGGGGAAGCCACCTGCTTCTGAGGCAGCCCCTGGGAAGCTGAGAAGAGGGCAGAGCTGCAGCCCTCCCCTGCCCAGTACAGTGCCTGGCACTAACCGGAGGGAATCCAGAGCAGCAGGAGGCTGAGGAGAGAGTACAGTGCTGTGGGTCACTGCGTGCCGCAGTTGATGAACATCTGTCTTGTACAGGTGCCGACTCTCAGTCTCTGAGTTCAGATTCTCTCCCTCACTTTCCAGACACATGACCCCAGATGGCCCAGGCTTGGGAGTTCAAGGGCAGGCGCTCCAAAAAGAGCAGATGGAAGATGTAAGGACCAGGAGATGGGGAGACCTGGCTGGGAGCTTTCACTGCAGCCCGTATAGACAAATCATATCACCTTTGCCAAGCCCCATTTTTTTTTTTTAACCTGGAAAATGGGAATAAGAATACCTGCGTATATGGCTTCTCTCATGGGACTGTATGAGAATCAAAAGAATAAAGAAGGCAGACACACCTAGATTTTACACTCGGGACTTACATGTCATTTCAGCATTGACTATCTTCTGTAACTGTACCTAATGTTCTATAGATTAGTCACACAAACCTGGTACTGGGGACCACCATCTGCTACTGTCCCAAGTCCCACCCATGATCAAAGATACCTGCAAAGAAGACAAGCTCAAGAGACTTGAAATAAAGACTCAAGAGGAGCTGCTTGCAGAAGTGGAGATTCTGCTCTAGCTAAGAGAACCTGGAGACCCTCACCTCCCCAGGGCTTGTCTCACAATAGGGAGCCACCCGAGCTCTGCCTGGGGCCACTAAACACAGCCACTCTGCCAGGCTTTGTTGGAGGAGGAACTTCTTGCAGGCCAGAAACTGAAAGAAGGAGAGCAACAGGCCTAAGGAGCACCATCAGAGTGCTCCCTCTGTTGTCCTCCCTGTGAGCATATGAGGCAGAAGCAAAGGAGAGACAGGTGGAGAGCAGAAAGATGAAGCACCAGCTATTCATAGGCTGTCTGCAGTTCCCAAAGGATGCCCAGGCTCTGAAGGCCACCAACATCTCTTAACTACATTCAGAGGTGAAAAAGACCCCTGAGCAAGAGTCCGGCAGGGCTGGTCCCCTCCTTCCCCTGATACATTTCTGTCCTGGATATTTGTTAAACACTCAGATAGAGAAAGAATATGGAAAACAAACGTGGGCAAGAACCAGGCATACAGCAAGTGCTCAATTACTGCTAGTGGTCCTATTCCCTAGAACTTCTTACATCTGTCTTTACACCAGCTTTTTGCCCAGATGCTAAACAGACCCTTCCTTCCCAGAAATCCCTTGCATTGCCACCAGAACATTGGTTTGTTTTTTTCTACATCTAAATCAAGGCAACTGGTTTCCCACTGCCAAAGCTTTTGCCTTAAGCCACAAACCTCCCCATCATTGGAGGCAACCAAGTAGAGCCTTCTTGGTCGTAGGCGAAAGAGAAGGCCAGGGACAGCTCAGGAGCGCCCCCTCCAGCAGATTCTATGCTGCTTTCCCAACTTTGGAGTGGGCATGTGGTGGTTTGGGGCCATAAGGGCATTGGAAAGTCCCTCTGAATGGGCACAGGAGAAGCTGGAGGATCAAGGAAGCTGAGCAGCCGAGTTCATCATGAACATCCTCTCCATCCTGGCCTGAATGAGAACACAGGGGACTTAATCAGACCCGGACTTACCAAATGAATGTGCATCAGCTCATGCCTGTCTTAGGAGCCATCTACCCTTTCCACTGCCCACTCTGTGCAGGAGAAAATAAAAGCTCTTTAGCTCGGTTCTCAGGTCCTCAGGGATCCTGGGCTAACATTTGTCAAGAGTGTATCATGTGCCACGAATGTTACAGGATCCACATCATGTCACCCTTATAAAACCACCCTGCAAAGTACATTGTCTCATTGTCACCACTGTAGATGAAGGAACCAAGGCCCAGAGAGGCCAGGTAGCGTGCTTGGGACCACACAATTAGCTAGTGTTAGAGCTAGGACTTGAACTTGGGATAGTTAGTTCTCCGCCGCAGGCTTCATTTACCTTGGTCCGGAATGAGACCTCTCTACCCACACCTTACACTGTTCACCATCTGAAATTCGAGGGCGACTTTTGTAAAGAATGACTTGTGCTTCCTTGCATGCATTGCATGCTGGGGGTTTTCTGGGGCCTTGATGAATACTGTTCCTTCTTTTTCCTTTTTTAGATGTTGGGGCTTGTTTAGTTAGTTGATTTGTTAGGTTTTTCCCACCCAAATCCTTTAAGATCCAGCTGAAATTTCTCCTACTCCTGGGAATGCTTTGACACCCCTAACCCAATAGACCAAGTTAGCAACTCACCCATGGTGCACCAGGCTCCCAGCACCTGGACAGACCCGTGAGGCCCAGCGCATTGCACCGGAACCCCACCGCACTATACTGCTCTCTTATGTCACAATCACTGCCGTCTGCCAAGGGCCCAGCTTGGTGCCTTGCATTCAATAGACACTTAATCTTTCCAGGAGAGGGTCAGAAAATGGGTAGAACCTGTGCTTCGAATCTCCAAGGGCCTGGATTCAGGTCTCATCCCAGCCATTTGCTATCTATGACAGCCTGAGAAGTCAGTCTGCGGTTCAAAGTGCTCCTTCCTTCCACACATTGCAAATTCTTATTAAACAGTACACTCTTCAGGGCCACTGATGGCTGAGTGAGACAGAAACTATGCACTAATGAGTGACCCAGGATGTGGCAGGCAGCCAGTCAATGCTGGAAACAGGTTCCCTCCTGGAATCCAGCCTTTGATGAGACAGTTTCTTTTCTTCTTTTTTTTAAATTTTTCTTCAAAGAGTAGCTTTATTGAGTTCAGGTGAAAACTATCCATTAGATTTAGCAAAACTAAAACAAAAACAAAAAGAACAACCAAACAAAAAAACCCAGAGCAACAACACAAAACCTGTCAGTGACCTTTAAACTAGATCTCAGCCTATTGTGAAAGTTTTTTCCTTCATCTAGTTGTCTGAGGATAGAATATAATCTGTTAAACATAAAATACTTAAATTTTTTTTTGCTTAATGCATTCTAATGGTAATTACGTTCCTGTTCACAAATTGATAACTTTTTACTGATTGATACTCTCTAGCCAAAGGTTGGTAAACTCTCAGTTGTCTTTGTGATTACAGAGTATCAATGGGAAGAGTTGAAGTTCTGAATAAGATTGGTAAGCTTATCTATTTTTTTAAATTATGCATAAAATTTTATCTAGTAAACTTATTTCTAGGAATTTATGTTGACAAAAATATGTATGTACTGTGGGATATCTATCACAGTACTATATACAATGGTGAATTATGAGAAACAAGTCAAAATTAAATACAGAAGTAATAAATTATGAAATTACTTGTAGAAATTTCTATATTAATTAAAATGCTGTTTTCTAGGCTAAAACTTTAGAAGCCAATATTGTCATCATCTTAAAATTTCACATTATAAATATGATTAAAATAAATCACTTTGTAAAAACATTATGCAATTAGAAATTATTTCTGACAGATCGACAGATCAACAGATCAACCTAATCTCATAAATCACACATTTAATGTTACTTATTTTCAGCAAGTTTTGAAAACCTTACTACTGTCACACTCAACTAGAAATAAGTTGACAACTCGTGACTAAATTCAGAGAAAATAAATATTAGTCTTCTAAAATATACAGGACTCACCTCCCTAATGTGACCATAAAATTCAAATATCTCCAGTGTTCTCCCTTGAAGATATGTTAGCTTCCCTCTGAGCAAAAAGCAACAATCCTTTGCGTTTCCCACGGCCATTACACTGAGCTTCATCAGATACCTATAGCACTTGCTGAAGTTACCCCTTAAATAATTCTATTTGACCAGTACAAAGTATCCTTCCTTATCTTTTTTGATAACTTTCGTTTGAAAGTTGATTTTATTCAATATAAGAATGGCCACTCCAGCTTGTTTCTTGGGACCATTTGCTTGGAAAATTGTTTACCAACCTTTTACTCTGAGGTAGTGTCTGTCTTTGTAACTGAGGTGTGTTTCCTGTAGGCAGCAAAATGCTGGGTCTTGTTTACATATCCAGTCTCTTAGTCTATGGCTTTTTATTGGGGAATTGAGTCCATTGATGTTAAGAGATATTAAGGAAAAGTGATTGTTGCTTCCTGTTATTTTTATGTTTGTGTGGCTATCTTCTTTTGGGTTTATAGAAAGATTACTTTCTTGCTTTTTATAGGGTGAAGTTTCCCTCCTTGTGTTGGTGTTTTCCATGTATTATCCTTGGCAGGGATGGATTTGTGGAAAGATATTGTGTAAATTTGGTTTTGTCATGAAATATCTTGTTTTCTCTGTCTATGGTAATTGTTTTGCTGGGTATAGTAGCCTGGGCTGGCATTTGTGTTCTCATAGGGTCTGTATGAGATCTGTTCAGGATCTTCTAGCTTTCATAGTCTCTGGTGAGAAGTCTGGTATAATTCTGATAGGTCTGCCTTTATATGTTACTTGATCTTTTTCCCTTACTGCTTTCAATACTCTTTCTTTTTTTAGTGCATTTGGTGTTTTAATTATTATGTGATGGGAGGAATTTCTTTTCTGGTCCAGTCTATTTGGAGTTCTGTAGGCTTCCTGTATGTTCATGGGCATTTCTTTCTTTAGGCTAGGAAAGTTTTCTTCTATAATTTTATTGAAGATATTTACTGGCCCTTTAATTTGGGACTCTTCACTCTCTTCTATACCTATTACCCTTAGGTTTCATCTTCTCTTTGTGCCCTGGA
Source organism: Rhynchomys soricoides (assembly GCA_019843965.1). Lineage (NCBI taxonomy): Eukaryota > Metazoa > Chordata > Mammalia > Rodentia > Muridae > Rhynchomys > Rhynchomys soricoides. The sequence goes on from JADRCH010000008.1 coordinate 11,678,600, forward strand.
TTTTCTGGATGTTTTGTGTTGGGAGCATTTTAAATTTTGCATTTTCTTTGACTGTTGTGTCAATGTTTTTTTTTATGATATCTTCTGCACCTGAGATTCTCTCTTCTATCTCTTGTATTCTGTTGGTGATGCTTGCGTCTATGACTCCTGATCTCTTTCCTAGGTTTTCAGTCTCCTGGGTTGTCTCCCTTTATGATTCTTTGTTTCTGTTTCCATTTTCAGATCCTGGATGGTTTTGTTCAATTCCTTCACTCATTTGGTTGTGTTTTCCTGTAATTCCTTAAGGGATTTTTGTGTTTCCTCTTTAAGGGCTTCTAGCTGTTTACCTGTGTTCTCCTGTATTTCCTTAAGAGTTATTTATCTCCTTCTTAAAGTCCTCTATTATCATCATGAGAAGTGATTTTAGATCTGAATCTTACTTTTCTCGTGTGATGGTGTATCCAGGATTTGCTATGGTGGGAGAATTGGGTTCTGATGATGCCAGGTAACCTTGGTTTCTGTTGCTTATGTTCTTTCGCTTGCCTCCTGCCATCTGGTTATCTCTAGTGCTACCTGCCCTCCCTTTATCTGAGTGGAGCTTGTCCTTCCTTTAATCCTGGCTGTGTTAGAACTCCTCAGAGACCAGCTGTCTCTGGGATCCTGTGATCCTGAGATCCTGGGTGTGACAGAGCTCCTGGAAATCAAGCTGCCCTGCAACCTTGAGATCCTGGTGTGACCAAGCTCCTGGGATCCTGGGATCCTGGGATCCTGGAATCCTGGGCATGTTAGAGCACCTGGGAGTGGAGTTTCCTCTGGGTATTGTGGGACTGGCTGAGGAGTTTGTGCCCAAGGTCTGCTCAGGGCACTGGCCCAGACTGGAAAGTACCCGTACCACTGGTCTGGTGGGGTTCCTGGGTCACTGGATCATACTGATCATCACCAGTTACTTCTGGTGTTAGGATAGATGTTGAGTCCTCCTCATCTCTCGATGAGACAGCTTCAACCCCAGCTCTCCATTTGCCAGCTGTGTGGTCTTAGACAAGTCTCTCCATCCCTCAGCTCAATTCTTTATCTACAAAACAGGTTTGCTATGTGCTTACCTTCAGTTAGAATGCAAAACAACGGGTTTTATTATATGTATTAAGAAATTCTCACACATGTGTGTCACTGTGCATTGCTTGTATTTATCTGGTCCTTAGCCTCTCCCTCTTTTGCTGGTCCTCTTCCTCTCCACAAATAGTTCTCTTTCTCTTATGCAAGATTGATTTATTGATACATAGATGAAAGATAAATAGATGGATAGATAGATAGATAGATATGATAGATAGGTAGATAGACAGACAGACAGATATGATATGTAGGTAGGGAGATAGATGACAGATAGATAGATAGATAGATAGATAGATAGATAGATAGATAGACAGGCAGACAGACGACAGACAGATGATAGATGAAGGTAATGGATAGATACTTCCAGATATGAATAAACATTCCATAGTTGCCTTTCCTTCTCCAACCACCTTCTCTTGTTTTCTTTTCTCTTTTTGGCCTTTCTGTCTGTGCATAGTCTGCCTATCTGCTTCATGTCCTAGGTGTATATTTGTCTTACTATTGTAAAGATAACAGAGATATATGGAAGTTGTTGAGAATAGACTTTAATTATCTTCACCACACATAACGTGCAAACTATGAATCATATACATTAACCAAGCTGGTTGGGCATACACACATTCAAGTGATGTGATGGTTACTCTAATATATTCAAGCTTTATCTGTCAATCAAAAGATAATTTTAAATGGTTGCAAGGACTTTAAAGAGCACAAAGCTGATCAATTCCAGACACTCTGTAGGTTCTTTGTAAAAACCCTGTCCCCTGCCCCTCCCCCCCGCAAATGTGCCTGTCCACGTGCCTAGGCTGACTCCAGCTGCACTGTCTTCCTGACACACCAGCTTTCGATCCTGGGGTAATGGGGCAAATGGCAGCAACGGCTGGAAGTCACAGCCATGTGGAGAAGAATATGGCTTCATGAAAATAACATTTGGAAGTAATTATTGGTGCACTGGTTCAGAACCATAGTCAGCTGCCAGGCCTCCCCAGAGACAGTGGCAGGGGAGGGGGAGCCTGAGAGGGACCTTGTCTGGAAGCCAGCCTGAAATAGCCACAAAATGCTGTTCCCATGGTCAGGGCAGCCACTCTTGGGTCAGGGCACTTTGTCTGCTCTGGGCTTCTTGTAGGTTTCACTCCCATTAGGATGCTGCTCATATTAAAATGGCAAATGAGATGGAAGAAGGAGAGTGAATGAAGCCTGGGGACAGGTGGGGGCAAAAGTGATAAATTCTTGAGGAGAAAGCAGAGTAGGGAGCATCCACTCTCCCTTTCCCTGTTCTCTTAGACATACATAGTAGACCTGGTCTTTGCACAAGAATCTCCCTGGCTGTAGGACAAGGCCACTGAGATGTAAGCTTTTCCTTGAAACAAAGTCATGGTGCCTTGGAAAGGGGGTATCAGTGAAGCCTGCAGCCACAGGGAGAGGGGCGCCCTCTCTCGAGTCTGACCTAGGATTTGTCCCTGGCAGAGGGCAACAGAGCTGGCAGCAGAGGATGGCAGCTGCTGTCAAGCTTCAGGTGGTACCTGGAGGACTGAGCTGAGGCCCAAACCAGGTAATTACCAGGTCCATCTGACCTCTTGCAGGAGACAGGATACAGGAAGCAGGATACAGGAGGCCGCCTGTGTATGCATCACAGCAACTGCCTGTGTGTGTATCACAGAAGGCCCAGGAGCCCAGAAACCCCATTATCACCACATGCTCTACTGGTGCCTTTGGTTTATGTAGCTATGTGAGCAAAAGACCCGCCATTTTGCTTTGCTTTCGGCCAGTAAGCTATACCTAGGGAGAGGACCAAATGCCTAGGCATTGATCCAGGCTCACAGCAGCAGTCCAACCCCACAATGTCCCTCAGCAACAAGAGGACTTTCAGACCAGCATCCAGTCCCAGAGCCTCGGGTCATGGAAAGGACAGGCAAACCCCAGGGTATGGGCAGGCGCATGATGAATGCTGCATGCAGGTGAACCCTGGCTGGGTTCCTGGATGTAGCTGATGCCCAGTAAACAGCACTTTGGAGGTTTGTTGATGGAAGGGATCTTTTGAGCATCTACCCATCTGCTCTCCAGACTTTGGTGTTTGGAACGAGTGATAGAACTCTTTCAAAGAGCCACAGCAGCAACGTGGGTTTCTCTTATTTTCATCTGGTGACTCCCACATATTGCTAAGAGTTAGCCTGGCAACCAAGGTCAGGTCGTCCCTAAACCCAGGGTAGCATTGTACCTGGAGTGCTCAGTGACTATAGCTACACATGCACTGCTCCCCGGTGAGAGGCCACACCACAGAGTTCTTGTTGTCCTTACCACCCTGCAGCCAGCAAATGGGTCCTAGTATTACCCTGGCCAGAGGAAAAGCCAACCCACCAAGGAAAAGGACTCTCTCTAGGCATGGAGCTGGTCCCTAAACCAGTGACCCTGGGGTTCTACACTAAGCCCTGGGACATGAGCCTGTGGTCTCCAGTCCCGTAGTGAGCCAGTCAGATGGCATCAGAGTGTGACATATCCAGTACTCCACAGTCAGCTCTTTTCATGCCCAGGCTGAAGCTAGAAGAGGGAGTGGTGCTGAAGAAGTCTGATTCTTCCTATGCCAGACCTGCTCCAGGACACTCTTCCATTGAATCACGCGCAGATGAGGTTCTTCGACAAGGACCAAATCCCCTCTTGTTGCTTGGCAACATGGCTTACAAGTCATAGCAGGGAAATAATTTACAGGAATTCAAAGTGGCGCAAAAAAAGAAGCCCCCATGGGCCACATCACGCCTCTGGTGGTGAGGGCTGCTGAAGGAACAGCTTCTGCTTGCTTTTTCTGGGAGTCGGGGGCCTAGAGTTCAGGCTCAGTGATGGTTTCTTGTCATTTATTAATTGGTTGCACACAGAGTCTCTACTATGGAATAAGCCCTGTGTACTGGCTAGTTTTGTGTGTCAACTTGACACAAGCTGGAGTTATCACCGAGAAAGGAACTTCAGTTGAGAAAATACCTCTATGAGATCCAGGTGTAAGGCATATTCTCAATTAATGATCAAGGGCGGAGGGCCTCTTGTGGGTGGTACCATCCCTGAGCTGTTAGTCTTTGATTCTATAAGAAAACAGGCTGAGCAAGCCAAGAGAGGAAGCAAGCCAATAAGAAACATCCCTCCATGGCCTTTGCATCAGCTCCTGCTTCCTGACCTGCTTGAGTTCCAGTCCTGACTTCCTTTCATGATGAACAGCAATGTGGAAACGTAAGCTGAATAAACCCTTTCCTCCCCAACTTGCTTCATGGTCATGATGTTTGGGCAGGGATAGGAACCCTGACTAAGACCCCCTGTGAGAGGATCCAGGGGCACAATGATACATCAAACAGGTGTCAACTCAGGGCACACCAAACACACGGGGACAGGCACCTCATAGGGTTACAACAGGACAGGATGTTCACGGGGCTGAGTTGACATCAGGGAAGAGATGTGCCTGAGGCATGTGAGGGCAGAGGTCATGCAGGTGATGGTTAGCCAAACAGAACGGGAACAAGGGTGTCAGGAGAGGGAGAACTAGGAAAAAGTTGTTGGGAACAGTCTTAGCTGGCGATGAGGGGTAAGTGGAGGCATCTCTCTCTCTCTCTCTCTCTCTCTCTCTCTCTCTCTCTCTCTCTCT
>JADRCH010000008.1:11683323-11711514 GCA_019843965.1 Rhynchomys soricoides
TCTCTCTCTCTCTCTCTCTCTCTCTCTCTCTCTCTCTCTCTCTCTCTCTCTCCTTGAATGCCCAGCAAGCAGACACTGACACTGGAAAACCTGGGTTTCATTTGACTCTGTTGGTGGGCAGCTTTAGATGGACCTGCAAGAGTTCTCCCGTGGTCAGACGGGGATGAGAGTGCGCCTTGCCCCGGGCCTTCAGCACACAGCTCACCCTCTCTTCTCTGTCTTTTCTCCAGCCCTGGCTTCTGCTTATCCAAGCCCACATATCCTCAGATGACAGCTGGCACAGAAGGCTTCTTGAGTCTACCCTTCTTCAGGAGCTTTCAGCCTCTGCCCCTACCTCATCATATTTGCCAGTTGCAGCTTCTGTGAGAGGCAGAGACAGACTTTGTCACCCAACCCATCATGTCCTATTGTGATAAAATACACATGACCAAATGAGCTCATCTCACACAAGGGGAGGGGGGTCCGTGATTTACAGCCATTTGTCTTCTGTGTGTCTGACTGTGATGTGGGAAAGTGGAAGCTCCCTGTCATCTGCTTGGGACATGCCTTGAAGCAGAATCTCTGCTGCTCACCAGGTCTCAACACTTGAAGAGAAAATAGGTTCTGTGCTGGAGGTTTTTGTACCACCGTAGGCTAGTGTAAGAGTCCTGGGTAGGTTTAGAGAGGCTGGATAGGTAAGGGCACTTGGCAAATTGAGTGTATTGAATGTATTTTCAACCTGTGATTTTTTCCATTTGCAATGGTTTTATTGAGCTGTCATCTTACTGTAAATCAAAGGACATGTATGGTTTAAATGTCAGTTGCAGTGGCATTAATGGCATCCTGTGTCCTCCGATCATTACCATGTCCCCACTTCCAGGACTTCATCACCTTGAAAGGAAGCCCTGTTCCCAGGGAGCAGTTATCCCCTTCCTTCCTTCCCCAGCCTCTGTTGTCTGTCTTTGTGAATTTGCCTGCTCTTGAGAGTTCATGGAATCACATGTCATGTGATTCTGTGCCCAGTTCTTTTCACTTACCATCAGGTGCTCATAGTTCCTCCATTGTGTGGCATGTGAATGAATGAATGACACCCCAATTTGTAGACATGTTTCCTATCCATCAATTCATGGGCATTTGAATAGTTTTTATCTTTTGATGATTGTGCATAATTCTACTATAATTATTTATAGTCGTGTTTTTGTTTAATATATCTGCGGTTCTTTGGATGAAAACCTAGAAATGAAGTTGCTGACCATATAGTAATCCTATGTCTAACTTAATGATGACCTGTTGGACTGTTTTCCTCTATAGCTAGACCATCTTGGATTCCCAGCAGGAGAGCACAAGTGTCCCTACATAGCAAGAATGCTTGGGTTTTCATGGCCATTGTAGGTGATGTGACTCGCAGCTCTTTCTTGTTTCTTTCAGGTAGTGGTCTCTTGATAATCTGTAAAATAAAATGATTGACAGCTTTAGTTGACCAATCAGATTGGCTAGAGAACAGGAGAGTGAGAGAAGTCTACAGTTCCACTGCCCAGAACTTAGCCATTTCCATGTTCCCCTTGTTCTGGGGCTACAGGCTGGGCAGAGAGAGAGAGAAGACAGGGTCTGGCAAGCCATGTGGCATGTCTTGTATATGCACATGGCCTCACTTAGTCCTCATCACAGCACTTAGGGAAATTAATAGTTTCTCCTGCCAGCCAGCAGTGAGGCCACATTTGCTGCAGCAGCACCAGCCTCCCTGACTCATCTGCCCACCTCTCTGCGGCACTCAGCCATGAATGCTGCCGTCAGCTGTTTCTACTTCCTGCGACTCCTACTTCCTTCCACCGAAGCATGACTGTCCAAGAAACTGCTCCTTCCCTCAACATAGTACCTGGACTGGGCCAGTTGCCAATGGCAGCCTTATGCTGCCACAGTCTGGGCTCAGATTCTTTCCTTCCCAGATGCTCTTATGATCTCCCTCCCTCCGAACCCCCAGAAACAGCCCTGGATTTTCTTGACAAGGCTCCTGAAGGAACCACGTGGGTTCCCTAGCATACCCAATATGACCAAATCCTTCCAAGAGTCTCCAAAGATCTCGTCTGCCACATCTCCGTTGGTCCCCAATGGCAAGGGGAGCTGGGCTCTGTTCAGGGTCCATTTATCAGACATGCCTGCTCAGCTTACTATCAGCTGTTGTGCCCCAGCTTTCTGATGTGGAATGGGAGTATGTCCACAGATTCCAAGCCAGAAGATACCCATTTACTCAGTATAAGCTTGTTCACCTCAGCAACACATCTAATATGGTCGCTTATGGAGTGGGGCAAGCGGCCAAATAGGGATGGTCAGCATCCCACCCTGTCTTGGGATGGATCTCCATCCTACATCAGTGAGAGACAGAGTCTAGAGATGAGGCTGGATTTATTTGAATCTAATGTTCACGTTCATTTTACTCAAGGTAAAGTCTTCTGATATAACAGCCGAGCCCAGCCTCTGACTGGCTCCAAGCCAGAGGAGTTCTTCTGTTTGCCACGTAGACTGTTTAACTTAAGATGATCATGTAGGAACTGGCCAGGGACGAATATAGTTGGAGAAAGGACATGGGGAGGTAAAATAGGGGTCTCCAGGAAGGGCAAGGACAGAGGTGAAGGCTTCCAGCTATGCACCATCAGCAAGGGAATCCACTTTCCCCTCCCCAAGGAGCTTTGTCTCAGCTTGCCAAGGCTCTTAGAAAGAAGAGTGCTTATGGCTGCATTCATCTCTTCTGATATCTAGAACCAGTTACCACTGAGCCAATGTGTTTAAAACAGCAGTTCATCCAGCTGTCTCCACAGCTGGAAGTCCAAGTGTCGCTGGACTGAAGTCTCAGCATCTGCGGATTTTTGCTTCATCTTGAAGCCAACAGCTTCTGGGGACTTGCGTCCTGGCTTCCTCTAGTGTCTGATGTCTGCCAGCATCTCCTGACTTGTGGCCATGTCACAGTGGTGGTATCTGTCTCTGGGGTCACGGGGATCTCTCTCTGTCTCCATCTCCTTTTACCTCCCTCTTACAAGACCCTTCTTACCTGTAGGGATCATCTGAATAATCTAAGATAATCTCTCATCTTAATCCCATCTGCAAAGTCCTTGCTACTTAATGTTCTGTTAGGCAGTTCTGCGGATCAGGACCCGGTACCTTTCGGGCCATGATTTAGCCCATTATAGGGGAGATGTAATGGAGAGAGAATATGTGTGCATAGAAACCAGGCTGTCCAGAGGGCTGTATCAAGTTCAGGCCACATTTAGTACCAGTACTGACAAACAGCAGAGTTAGGAAAGCCTTGGTCTCTTGGTCCACGCTGGAGCTCCCTCCACAATAACACACTCCCAGCCTGTGTTCTCGACCTCCTGTGGTAGTGGCCTATGGTGTAAACTAGCTATTTCAGCTGTTTCTCTGGGATACTTCTAGGGGCTTTTACCCCAAAGCTTGTGGCATAATGAGTAAAACATCTCAGTCTAATGTGTGTTTCGACGACAGAATATCTGATATGGAGCGATGAATTAAGAAGGGAAGGGGGGAATTACTTGGCTCCTGGTCTGCTCATATATCTGTTCAGAAATATTCACAAGAGAGCATTACCATGTGGTAGGGGACCCTGGATGCTGTCACATGGTGGATGACAGCACATGGGAGCACATGTACCAGAGTTCACATGATAGAAGAAGCAAGAGAAACTGAGAAAGCCAAGCATCTTGGAGTAAAGGGCTAGGTCTCTATGGTCTCATTGGTTGCTAGTTGGGAAGCCTAATGCAGTCTCATGAGGTGGAATTAATCTCTTCTGCAGGTACCCCCACTAAGCCTACCTCTTCACATTGCCCCACTGATAAAGCCCAGCATGAGTTTTCTAGGGGTACAAACTATATCTGGTCCACAGTAAGATGTAAGGACAGAAACAAGATTATAGGAGCTAGGAAGAAGTAAGTTGCATGGGTCCCTCTGAAGGGGTACCTCACCTCCAGACTGAAGATCAGTTAGGGGTCACTGAGTAGTGCTGTGAAAAGGGACATGAAGTCCATTAGCATAGTTGTGTGACTTGCTGCGCTTCTCTGAGTCTCAGTTTACCTATCCATAAGATGGGAAGAACTGTTCCCCTGATTGACCGACAATGAGATGGGATTAGAACACAGACGAAATTGGTGTGAGGGACATTTTTGCTCTGAGAAATGAGGGCTTCAGTCGTGATGTTCATGTCAGCACCTGATCTAAACTTGCCCCACTGAAGGAAGCGGATACATTCAAGATATGTGTCATCCTGGGTAGAAGCAGGGAAGTTGCTCTGTAAATTTTATACTTAACATCCCTATCACATGGAAGATGACTGTCTCTGCCTGAGCAGTGGCGGAGTAATGAGGTATCCTGGGGGTCCCCACAATGCCACACTCTGGGCAGGAGAAGGTTGTTCACTGTAGTGCATGCTGTTCGCTGCATCACCTGTTGAATCTGATACAGCATGGATTGGAAGAGAAAGCTGTCATCCCACTGTGGCTTCTCCACACATATAGCGAGAAAGGGCTTTCTCTCCTCCAATCATGTGGTGAGTCAACAAGCAGCAGAAACAGCCAGGGTGAGACTGTTTGTTTACTCTCTGCCTAGTAATAGCTCAGATGCTTGCTCACATGACTTGAGCTGCCTGTTGCAGACACAGGGCAGGCATGTCACTGAATGGCTATTTAAACAAAGCAGAGCGGGCATCAGCCCTTCAGGTTGGCGTTAGTCCTTACCTATGCCAAGAGTGGTTAAATTGGTACCCTGTGTCATCGTCATCAGACCATAGCTACTTGCTGGACTTCAAGTCCTTCCCGTGCAGTTTCACAGATGTGGGGATGACATGTTTGCTTTTAAGTCATAGCTTCTTTTTTATTTAAATGAGAAAATTCTGACAGCAAAAAGAAATCATGCTGTAAGCTCTCACTGGGGCGGCTTCTTATGTGCAATTTCATAGCAGCCCCAGCCAAGGAGCACACGGATCTACAAGGCAAATCTCTGCAGCAGTGCTCCTCTGGGTTGTGCTCCTCAGTAGCTCCTCAAGAGCTACTTCACTGTAAGTGAGAAGCACTGTAAGTGCTTCACTGAAGAATATGGGTGTGTGACACCTGTGCTTAATAAATCCTGCAGGTGATCCTAACTCCTTGCCCTTCATTTGGGAAAAACAAACAAATAACAACAACAAAACCCAGCCATTTCCTGTGATCCCTATCTGAGACTGAAGTCTGCTGCTGTGTACAGCAGTTGTCAGCTGGGTCACACACCTAATGTTAACATCCTCATGAACTCCAGATCTGTTTCTGGAGTTTGTCCTCAGCATAGACCTACAGGACCCATCAAAGCACCATTTACTGAAAGCTACTCCGGAGAGGCCAAACAGCATCCTCCAGACATACAGTGTGCCTGCCCAAATAGCAATGGGGCTGCAGAGTATCCTTGCATAGCTACTGGGAGCCAAGCTTTGCAGAGCCTATCAGACATTAATCAGTGGCCTGTGGCTACAAGCTGGCTATCAATGGCTGCAGATGATCCCTGCCGTGTTCACATCACCCCATCTTTCCTGAGGGATTATCCCCAAGGGACAAATTCCAAACTCATGGATAGGCTTCTTTACCAAACATCAGTCCTCCACAGTTTTGCCCACTGCTAATGGTGCTTGTCTCCTGTGTCCACCCCCATGAGCTGACTTTCCTAAAGCCACCCCACTCCAAGAAATAAACAGCAGAGTCCCAAGAAATAAGCCACAGAGTTGAGCATGCTTCCAGGTCTTCTGGCTTGGCAGCTCAACTCAGTTTTACCACTGATGGCATGAAGGTCTTTGAGGTACTTCCTACAACACCAATGTCAGCAGCCTTTGCTTCCGGGAGAGGAGTCATCCTCTTGCCCACCAGCAGAGATGGGGTGATAGAAGAGTCAGGGGAGGGGGGAGGGGCAGTTTTTGGAACAGTAACACCCAGATTTAGAGCATGGCAGTCCAGATTCCAAGGCGGTTATGCCTTTCAGGCTAACTCACTGCTGCTCATTCTGTGCCCAAATCCTAGGGCATCAGTGAACAGTGAGGCTCATCTCCATAGAAAGTCCAAAGTGTGGAGATACTGGGCAGGTCAAAAAGTTTGGATCCAGCTGCTTGGGGCAGGAAAGGTCAAAGGGTAGGAATCATTCATGTAACCCCTTCAAGAAGGTATTGTGATGCATTCAATATCAGAGACATCAAAGGCCTGTAGCTGGCCACCTCCCTTCTTTCCTGGAGCCTGGGGCCAAGACTGTCTCCCCTGAACCTGGCACACATGATCTCCCAGCCTGCACGTCTTCCCTCTAGGTGTCACTACTCCATGACCAGCAGTCTTCTAAGGAAAGATCTGTAACTTTGAAGCTAGGCCTGGCTTCTCTATTACATTGGCCAAAGTTAAGTCATGTGACCAAGAACAAATTCACTGAGGCTTGCAATGGGCAAGAGGAAGCGATTGATCACCCTTGGGTTGGGGTTATTGGGAAGGGTGACTCATTGAACACATATTTGTGGGGCCCAAGCCAGTTGCTGCCCCAGCTGCTATGTGACTGAGAAAGGCAGGCCAATTAAGTCCCTCAGAGGGATCAATCCAGAGATCTAGAAAACATTGACACAGCCACAGGCCCTGGCAGAGCAGCCACCCTGGCAATATACTACTTTGTCAGGTACAGAGACAGAGGCCTCTACTCTCAAGCTTAGGTAGTCAGGTAGATGCGGGGTCAGGGCGTGGATGGACAGGGAGGGAGGAAGTTCGGAATACAGACTGTCCCTGGAAAGTACCTCATAGAGTAGGCCCCCCACACCACGCCACCCCCTGCTTCCTTCACTTTTCCCAATCTCCTGCTCAGCTGCAAGCTCGGGCCTTGAGTGGCCTGGGCCAGCCAGCTTTGCCTAATGCCCAGAGAGCTCTCAGCAGGCTCCTGCTGGGCACAGCACAGGGAAATTAAGTGCAATTAGCAGAGGCACCATGCTCCCAGCCATCTCCATTTCTGAGACTAATGGGGAGCTGGAAGGAAGATGTGCTTGACTCACACATCCCAGACTGCAGAACTGGGAGCAGGGGACAGCAAATGTCTCTTCTGCACAGAGCTGAAGATGTGCAGCTCCCCCAGTGAGCCCAAGGTCAGGGATGGGCCAAGTCTCTGTAGAGATCGCCCCCATTTCGCTGAGTCTGAGAAGATGGAGACAATTGGTTTAATGGAGTGTCATTGTCATGGTGGCAGGAGAGGAGCAGATGAGTCCCCAGTCCCAGCCTAACAATGTTAGCTTTAGCTCGTATTGAATGTGCCCAGTGTCACAACCCGATTTGACTCTCACTGCCTCTTCCTTCGGAGTATGGTTGTGAGTTGTGCCCAGACAGCTGCAACCTATGGTTAAATGTCTCTTCCTCTTCCTCAAAGGTTAACCAAACTGCAGGACCTGCCAAACCCCTCCTGCCCCGATTGCTGAAGGACCATTGGGCTTCTCCAGGTTGTCTCCTCCCAGCCTGAGCCCATCCACTCTACACAGTCATGTCTCTCCCCTATGGAAGACATCTTCAGAGCCACACCAGTTTCTCCCTTTGCTGTGACAAAGTGTCTGATCCCCTCCAACCTGCCCATACCTGGAAAATCCTGGCTTACCCTGTGTCCCTCTTGCCCCAAGCCAGCTCCCATTATCTCGTTATTCCCACCCCGATATGTATCTCAGACTGGGGGCGTGAAAACCTTCAGTTCATTTTTGAATCTCTTCTACAGAGTCATAATATTCTAGCTAATAATTAGACAAAACACTAATTATGCATTTATTTTATGTCAGGTGTGATTCGAGGACTCTCTGTGTGCTAATTTGTTTAATATCTCAACATCCCATTAAGCAGATACTATTATTGTCCCTCACTTCAGACAGCAAGGTGGGAAGAGAAGAAAGGGACGAACACAGAGCTGGCCAGCTGTGAGAGCCCAGCCTTGAACTCACAGTGATGGGGGGGTGGGGGTGAAATGGAAGACTTGGGGACAGAAGGAAGGAACAGGGCTAGAGATGACCCTTTGCTACTCTGTGTCATTGAGGTTAAGGGCTTGTTTCCCTGTAACAAATCTCAGCACATCTGTCTGATAAAATAAATAACAAAATTTGTAAGGTAACCTATAGATATGTAGCAAGAAGTTTCTGTTAGATTAAGAAAGAGCCAAGAAGGAGATGGGAGATGGCTAAGTGGGCAAAGAACTTGTTCTGCAAGCAAGAGGTTCTGCATGTGGATCCCCAGCACTCACATAAAGGCTAAGCACAGCAGTGTGCATCTTTAACCCCACTGCCTAAGAGGCAGAGACAAGCAGAGACCAGATGGCCAGCCAATCTATGCCGGTCAATGAGTGCAAGGTTCAATGGGATCCCTTGTCTTAAAAATATAAGGTGGAGAACAATGCAGGAAGATACCCAACATTGACTTCTGGCCTTCACATAGGCAGACACAAGGCAGAGCACACACACACACACACACAGAGAGAGAGAGAGAGAGAGAGAGAGAGAGAGAGAGAGAGAGAAACAGAGAGAGATACATATCCCACACACACAAACAGATGTGTATTCTCCCCCCCACACAAACAGATTCATACCCCCCCCCACACACACACAAATAAAGGGAAGGAGAGGAAGAAGAAAGGTAAGATAAGTTCTGTATAAGATTCTGAGGGGGGGTGAGGGATAACCTCATCAGCTCTTAGCGGAGCCACTAATCAATGCTGCTGGCTCTCGGTAGCCCCAGAAAGACAATAAGCTCCATGCCTAAATAGGACATGTTCAGGAAGATGCCCTCCTCCAGCCCACCAGACAGATGAATTGTCGGGCTTCTAAGCAATCATCAAATCCCTGGACAGCTTGCTTGGGCATGTGTCCCCATAGGCAGCATAGTTCATCTGTCTGGGTCACCGCAGATGGTGACAGGTGACTGGGAAAGACTACTCATCCTGGGAGCTGCCCCAGCCAAAAGGAAAGCTGGGACCATGCAGATGGGGCCCCAAACTGTAGAGAAGAGGTAGGAACTGGACTCCATGGGCCAGCAGCGAGACGGTGGAGCTTTGACTCCTTTTCCATTGAGTGTCTGATCAGCCAGAATGTCCATAGTCGCCTCATGGACATCAGACCAGTGACGTGCATGCCACGTACACTGTAAACCTGTACTCATTGCTGCCTTTCTGGCCATTTTCCCTGATCACATCCCCTGTTTTATGACCAGAAATCCTCTACTTACATCCTGTGTGCCTATGTGTGCATACACATATGAAGGCTGACACTTCACACTCTTACTCCAGAAAGAATCAGTGCCCCCCCCAGGAGGCTCTTGTCCCCATTGAATATGATGGTGGACACTGAGCCTTCAGAGAGCCGACTTCTTCAGTCATCAACCCCATCAGATTGTAGAGGAAGTGACTCATCAAGCGGGAAGGTCTTTTGTGACCTCCTCCTCCAGGAAGCCTTCCATGTATCATCAACCAGAGCTTGTCTTTCTGGCTCCATTGCATGAGCTGTCCTGCTGGTCATGTCCATGTCATATGTGGTCTCTCTGGAAGTTTCTAATCCCCTCTATGGCAGGGCTTTCGTCTCTGTTGGTTGTGTCTCCTTTCAGTGCCTGGGATAGTAGGTGCTTCCCAAAGGAAAGCCTCTGGGCCCCAGCCTGAGCACAAAGAGTGGTGAGTTGGCCTTACTGGCAGGACACACACCAGCTTTCGTTTGTTCAGAGAACACCAAACAGTGGCATTCTGGCATGGCTCCTCGGCACAAGCACACGGTGCTTCACTGACAAGCCTATAATGACATTTTAATGGTCTGAGCTCAATTCCCAATAAATTACTTAAGTTTCTGCAATTGTGGAGCCGGCGTTTTCATTAATACTCCTGATTAATTGCCTGTCCTAGAAAAGACCCATTGCCGTCCCAGCCTGGATCATGTGAGATCCTGGCACAGAGAATCCCAGTGGCCTGGGGTTTTCTACCAGTGTCTAAGGCATCCATGGCAAAAAGGGACTTTCCTGTCACCTGGTGCCCTCCGTCTGCTGTGACAGCAGAGAAATCAGGCTCCAAGCCCAAAGGCCAACCTTGAATCCAGACCTTGCCCTGCACACGTGAGGACCTTGAGCTACTGAGCCTGCCTGGGGGACCTGAGTGCCCATCTGTGGCCGTGCTGAGCTCCGAGTTGGCATAAGCCCTTCCATGCCACTGCACAGAAGAAGTGCCTGCTGCACAGCATCCTCCAGGGGCTTATTGCACTATTATTTTTAATTCTAAAAGCTCTAAGAGCTTCCTCGGGCCTAAAAGAGACAGGACTGAGGTGTTTGCGGACACGGGCGGAGCAGTGGACAGCTTCAGGTCTGTGTTTGAACCTGGTTCTGCCAACGGCTGGCTCTGGAAGTCTGAATGAGCCACTTGCTTTTCTGAGCCTTACCCCAAAAAGGACAATATATAGGATTCTGTGGGGTAGTTTGGGAAGCACCCAACGATCTTTACTGCCCTTTCATTTATTTACAACACTCTCTTCAGACCCTGGGCAGGCACAGAGGTACTGGGAGTCAGCAGCAATGGAGGCAAGGGCCCGCCTCCACGGAGCTGAGCCTTGTAATGGTTCCAGCTGGCAGGCACAGGGAGGAGATATGACACGTATAAAATGTCAATCAGCAGGAGCACAGGGCATGATGGGGCCTGCTAGAGGGGGCAGATTTTGACAGGGTGCCTTCGGAATGTTGAGTGGTCAGACTGAAGTGACAGAGTAGACCAGGTAACAGTGGTGGAAAAGCCCTGGCACAGGAATGGCAGAGGCAAGTCTCCAGTTACAGAGTGCTCCCACCACTGTGCTTCCAGCATTCTGCTCTCACCACTGTGCTCCCACCACTGTGCTCCCACCACTGTGCTCTCACCACTATGCTCCCACAACTGTGTTTCCACGACTGTGCTCCCACCACTGTGCTTCCACCATTGTGCTCTCATCACTGTGCTCCCACCATTGTGCTGTCACCACTATGCTCACCACTGTGCTCCCACTGTACTCTCACCAGTGTTCCCACCACTGTGTCCCCATGACTGTGCTCCCACCACTATGCTCCCACTCTCTGCTCTCATCACTATACTCCCATCACTGTGCTCCCACCACTGTGCTTTCACCACTGTGCTCCCACCACAGTGCTCCCACTATTGTGCTGTCATCACTGGGCTCCCATCACTGTGCTCCCACTACTGTGCTCCCACCATTGTGCTCCCACCACCGTCTGCTTTCTCAGTATGATAATGTAAAAGTTGAAATAATTCCAGGTGACTTTGTGTTCAGCCTCAAAGAAAAATGCTGCCCCTCGCACACCTCCTTTCTCCCACTGTTTGCTCCCCAGTACTCCTCCCACAAGGTCCGAGTACAAGGGGCCATCCCTCCTGTCTCTGTGTAGGATCAGTAGGGTCCAGTGCTCTCTCCTCAGCCTCATCTGTTGTAGATGCCCTGCCTGGTGTTCGCAGGACCCGTGTCTTCATGCGGCCCCTGAGCCATGCTGCATCTTCACCCAGCATCTTAAATCAGCCTGTTTTCTCTGGCCTCTAAGTCTTCGCCTATGCTGTTCTAGCTGATCTGAACGTGTTCCCACACACCCGTTCACAGCTCCCTGCCTTCCTATCCCTCACATCACTGTGTGTGTGAAATGCCCTTAGAGTCCATCTTTCCTGGTGTCTCATGCCGGCCAGACACCCCGACTCTTTGGTCATCTGGTCATCCTCATCTATAGTAAGTTTTAGCTTTGAATCTCTTTTCTCTTTCTCTTTCTCTTTCTCTTTCTCTCTTTCTTTCTTTCTTTCTTTCTTTCTTTCTTTCTTTCATTTTAGCAACTAGGTCTCATGTAACCCAAGCTGGCCTCGGACTCCTCCTACCTTGTTTCTGAGTGCTGAAAGCACAGGTGTACACTGCCATGCCTGGCACTGTAGCTAATTCTTATCTTTCATCTCCGTTAAGAACACAGTCCTTCTGGTCTCTAAGAAGACCCCAAGCCCGTGTGGGTCATAGAGGGAAGACAACAAGAAGAATTAATGACTTCTAAGAACCAACACCCTGCCTGGGCCGCTGTTGCCACAACAGTGTCCAGGGAGTAAGGATACCCCAGGCAGAAAGATGATACAGTCAGAGACACACAGTAGGCCTTCATGAGTTCGTCCTTCTGAGGCCAGCGGGTCAGGGGAAGTAGAAAATAAGACCAACACCTTGAACCTCAGGGTACCATAGACCCCATGGGGTGTCCACTCCTATAACAGCCAGCCTCCAGATTATGTGAGCCAGAGGGGCTCCTAACCCTTCTGGAGACAATGCTTGGTCTGACTTCTCCAAAGCTGGACCAGCTTCTGAAGAAGACCCAGTTTCCATGGGCCTATAAGTCACAAGAGGGGTAGGCTCATTAACCTCTCCCAGACTCTGAGAAGTCCTCAAGGAAGGCTGTGCTAACCTTTGTGCCCCCCCCCCAAGCTTAACTGAGTGAAGAATCCTTGCTTTGATTCACTGAGCAGCTTGTGGGCACATTCTGGGGAATGCAGAGTGGATCGGTTTCCTGGGCAGGGAACGGCTGGAGGAAAGGGTCTGTAAAATATAAAGTTCTTCCTTCTCGGCGTGGGCCCTAGGGAGAAAGGAGAAAGAAAACAAGGACGCACTTGGGCCGCCAGCATCTCCACTGGTTTCATTTACATAAGTGTCCTTGGCAATTTGTCCCAATTTGTCTCATTACAAATGATGTAAACATCCGGCGTAATCACAGACAAAACAGGACCATTCAGTGCTGCTGGTTACAAGCCCCACGGCTGCAGGGACACACACACACACACACACACACACACACACACACACACACAAGCTCTGTCCCTGAGGACCTCAATCCCAGAGAGTGGGAGGGCCCCAGGTCCCACACAGTGTCCCCATGATCTCACCACACTCTGTGTAATCATAGAAGAGTGAGCTGTCTGCTGTGTGTTAAAGAAAAGAAAGAGGCAGGATGATGGGCTGGTGACACCCTCTCCCCTACGTCTCCTTGGCCTCCAGGGCAATGTGACCCAGAACTGGCCGTTGAAGGTCTAATCCTAGTGATGTCACTCAGTTTGTGTGATCTCAGCCCTGTGCTGTCTTTTGGCTGAGCCTGTTTCCCCGTCTGTCTGACATGATGTCTCATACTACTGAGACATTACAAAGCTGTTTCACCAGGACAGAGAAACTGTTCTTTCCCTCTTTGCAGCCTTAGTACCAGGCACACAGTAGGTGCTCAATCAATAGTTCCTGACGACAAGGACGGATGACAAAATTAATGAGTGATTTTGTAGGCAGCCACAGTTACTTGCATCTACTCTGTCCACAAGGACTCCCATAGCTCATCCTTCAAAGTAGGAGACAGCCTCCCCTGCAAACGCTGTCCCAGTACCCTGACCAGGAGTAGTATACCAATGTCAGGCTGCTGGAGGCGTTTACTGCCTGGCTGTAATCAAGGACCTTGCGACCTAGGCAGGTGGCCAGATGCTCAAAGCCTCAGCTCCCCCATCTCAGTGTCCCAGTCCCACCCCTCATCCATGGCCACCAGGTGGAAAGAGCTGAGGTCTCCCGGAGCCTGCAGGTCAGCCACATATTAGGACACCTCGTAGACTAAATGCAGTGAGATTCTGAAGAGAACCACCAGACTCCCAGCCAATTGTGAGGTGGGGGGGGGGGGGGTCAGCCAAGGCACAGTGAACATGTACCACAGCCAGCATACCAGGTGATCCTCTCGGGCTCGGAAAGACAGTGAGATCATGTTGCATTATGATTCCCTTGCTCCTCAGTTGCTCACCCAGTGAGTATACACCATGAATCCGTGAGTTTGCTGAGGGGTCTCTGAGAAAAATGTCGGGGTGTGGTACTGACAATATGAAAGATTTCTCTATGATTTTAGCAACACAGAGTTAACACTGGCTTCTGCCCCCTTTTTAGTTGTAAGTCTTCAAAGTTCCATGTCAGTGCCCTTATTTATGGTCTTATGATGGGGAGGAACAATGAGGGATCTGAAGGGGACAGAGAGGAAGGGGGACCATAGAACCAGAAATACATCTGCAGAGGGTACAGTAACCAAGCAGCCAAATTTTTCTACAGCTTCAGCAAGGTTGTGAGCTGAGGTCTCTGGGGCTCTGTGTATTCCTCTCTAAGATGAAGCTGACACATCCATGTTAACCTGGGGTCCGCTTCTTAGCCTGCACTGGAAGGCTAAGAGCTCCATTGGCATTGGCATCTTCAGATGCCCATGCTACCTTGCCCCATCCTACAGGAGCTGTTATGGGTGGTCCTGCCCACGGCTCCATGAGTAGGCTCTGGATTCTGGTGGACTGTTCTCCCTTGACATTGATCATTACTGCAGAGAGGATACATTATCTAAATTGATTCCATGACTTAGGCTCCAAAATCTGGCTTGTTCTTTGTAGAAAAAGCTTTCTCCACTCTTGGAAGGTGTCTGTGGGAAAATAATGAGAACTAGACATGCTGAGAGCAGGTTGCTCTCCCAGGATTATGGTGGGGAAAGATAATCATCGCAGAAGTATGCCAAGGTCCTGATCAAACTGTCCTGAAGCCCAATCTATGCCTGAACTGCCTAGTTCTGTGAGTTAATGAATTCTCTCTTATCATACCCAAAGCAAATAGAACAGCCAGAGACATAAAACAAACGATTCTTACTAATACTAAAACCTTCAAGAATTTGACCTTCTGAGCCCACTCCCATGTCCCCTGGGAGTTTGCCACAACCTTCTGGGGATCCATTTAGACATGCAAATCCACTTGCATTTGTAGGCTCTCCAAGAAATGTCTCTGATCCTCTCAAGTCATTTAAAACTCAGAAGAACATCAACGTGGACCCAGAGGGCCAGCAACCTGCACACTCTACTTCCTGGATCCTTCTGCTTTGCCCCCCTTTACCAAGTGAACTGCAGTGGTGCTGGGGGAATAGACAGAGATGGACTGCTACCCACCGTGGTTTAAGGAGACCACCAGCCACCTGGCCAGCAGACGTGGGTTCAGCACGTTGACCAGTGACACTTACCCCTCCTTCCTTGTCATTAATTTCGGAGTTCACTGGACACACACTGGGCTCCTGATAGGCAACTCAAGAGGAAAGACAAACAGAATTGTAGCTCTTGACTCTACTCTGTTCCTAAGCCAGGGGATTTGGGGTCTGAGTCCTAACTCCCATCCTAGGTCCCTGCCAAGCAGCTGTATGTTTCTCCTCCAGATGTGGAATCTTTCTGAGAGAAAACTGGACCCAAGGCTGTTCCCCACTTGTCTGTTGGGTCATGATTGGAACAGCCCCCAAGTCATGTCCACTCAGAACCACAAAATGTAGCCCTGTCGGGAAGTAGAGTGTTGCAAAAGTGATTTAGAATCTCAGGACGTACTCCCGCTGGATGAAGGTGAGACCTAATCTGCTGAGTGGGAACTGTACAAGAAGAGAGGACTTGGAACTGTGGAGAGGATGGATGCAGGGACTGAAGAGAAGACAGCATCGAGCCAAGAACAGCTCGAGGCATGATCCCCCCCAGTACCCCCCCAAACCCCTCCCCCATCCAGTCATCAGAGGGAATAATTCCTGCCCGCCCTGACAACATTCCAGTTTCAGATTCCTGATCCCCAAGACTGGGAGTCAATGGATTTGTCAAATGGCAATTTTGTGTGTGGTTTTTTTTTTTTTTAATGTTGTTGATTTAGGGTGTTTGTTTGTTTGTTTAATTGGTGATGCTGAGAAGTAAACCCAGGCCTCCGTGCTTTGCCAGTAAGCCACACCTCCCAAAGCCCAAATGTCTGTCATTTGAAGGCTTCTGGTACTTCATTTCAACCTTGGAATCCAGCCCACTCTTCTTCCCCTGGCCCCCTTGTCAAATACAGAAGACTGAACCTTGAAACTGCTCTGAAGCTAGCAGGAGGGCTGAACTCTGGACCAATGCAACGGTCTTCCAAACAGGGATGAGAGCACCACCTTCTGGTGGTTTCTGAATTAACGCACAACAAATGCCACAGGTTCTTGGCATTAGAAAGACTCCCATCAAAGGCTCAGAGCCTGTTTTCAGCTCTCCTGGATCTCAAGACTGAGGCCTGGCCAGCTCTCACTGCTCACCAACCTCAAGGGGCTGACTCCTTAAAGCATGTGCCTGCCTCCATGACCCAGGTTCTAGGAACAGGGGCCCAGACCAAAGATTATCCACCATTGTGCTGGGTGATCAGTCCCTTGGTTCCTCCTGCTTTCTGGGCTGCTTTACCAAGTCTAATGAAACCTCTAAATACTATATAATAGTTAAACAACTTAATAAAAACACAGGTTGTACCTACTGATAACCTATCTTAGGATATTATTTTCTTTTACATATTCAAAATATACTGGCTGTCTGGGACAAGTTCTAGGTGCTGGGGACCCTGAAAGCGTTTGCAGCAGAAAGTCCCTGATTTTGTGGCACTGAGGGTTCACTAGCTGGAAACCACCAACACACACATGAAGCCCAAGGCTGTCCTCCTACCAACTGGACTATGATGATTTCATGTTCCCCTCCCTCCGTGATATCCCCTCCCCCTCTGTTTTATGGCCATTTTAAGTCTTCCTGGGTTTTCAGTAACTGTAGCTGTCATTCCAAAAATAGTTTGCATTTTTCAATAACACTTCCAATTTCAGCTTCAGCTCCATCTATACTTAAAATGTGCACCCTTCCCTGAACTCTGCCCTGGCTCTGTTCCCATCTCCTAGGGAAGGGACAACAGGTTAGGACAAGAGCTGCTGCCTGATTCCTCGCTCTCCCTCACTGACCCACAGAGGGTGGCAATTGGCAGAGCAAGCACAAGTTTTGGCTTGGTTGGCATTGTGGCAGCTTCCTTTAGCCAGAACAGGCTGCCTGCAATTTGTCCAGCATGGCACACAGCCATCCCGGTGCTGGTCCCCATAGTGCAGCAGAGGCCCGTCTGCTGTTGGGATGCAGACAGATGCTTTTGGCTTTCGTAAACATCTCTACTCCCCTACCCATCACCCTTCACCCTCTTTTCTACTGTCCCTCCTATTGCCAGCAGCTGTTTTCCTCTCTTGGTGGGAAGGACTTCCCCAAAGTCCTCAGGCCTGCTCCCCTTCTTCAGTGTGTGCCTAGTCCCAGGAGACTGAGGATCCCTTACACTATAGATCAGAAGTACAGGAGGCACAGGCTCAGCCCTGACACTAGTCAGTCACCTGAGGCTCCTTGGTACCTCCCTAACTAGCTACCTAACAGGATGTACCTCCTTCCACATAGTCACATGTACCACAAACATCAGGTACATAAGGACTCTGTCTCCAAGCTTCAGGCCTATGGCCACATTTAAGCATCTCTGACTCCCTGGATGTCGAGTGAAGTTCCTGCTTCTTCTTCAGGGGGCATTCTGTTCATGGACTCCCAGTCCTGGAGCTGTGACCTGGGGAAGCACTTTCCATGCAAGGAAGATGAAAATTCCAGAGTGTTCTCCACTCCTGCCATTGAGCTTCCTCTGTTCTTACCTGGCATGTCTAGCTTTAGCCTATGGATCTGGGACAGGTGATGGGCATACACCATGTTTACTCAACATTCCAACATGCACACAACCACTCTTCTTAGTATGTAAGGCTGGAGCTGGGAGTAAAACCCAGAGGTGGAGCACAAGCCTGGTATGCACAGAAACCTGGGTCCCACACATGGTACCTCAAAAAGAATATAAAGCTGCTATTCCCTGCCCCACACCCCTAGATCTCAAGCTTTAGCTCAAACCCCAAAGTAATAGAGTGCCTGGATTTGTCTTCTATTACAGTGACTTCAGAGAACACCCAGGGTTTGGAAGGCAGTGAGACATGGTGATGCAGTGGAGCACACTAGATGGGAACTGAGCCACAGGTGCCGAGAAGTGATACCCAAGCAGAAGTGATGGCACCACAGCCCCTGCACCATGAAACGCAGGAGCTCTGCTGCCAAAGACAAGCAGAGCAGACCAGGGTGTGGATAGACATTTCCAGCTCTGCAAACAAAGCAGTCTGAGTGTGTGAGTGTTGCCTTAGTGGTGTCCAGAGTTGGAGCAGTCCCTCTGGGACTTTGAGGCTATGGTAAAGACTTTGGAGAGCACAGGAATGTGTGGGTAGAGGTGGAATGTGGCTGTTCTGTGGCTCCTGGAGAAATGGCTACAGACACAGATGCCAGGCTTAGCATGCCCCCATCCAGGACCTCCTGTATCCTCTGCCTCTGCCAAGTGGGAAACTGAGACTAGGAGCATCATCCGCTGTCCAAGACTCCATGGCTCCCTGGTTTAGGGATTGAAATTCAGTCCTATGCCCTTGGCTTTCCATGTCTTTGGTTTTCTGACAGTATGCTAGCTTTCCAATGGGGTGGCTGGAGGCCAGTCCATCTTCAGTCCACCACAGCCTGGGCAGCCAACATCACTGCTCTAGACAGGTACTCTAGCCACCAGCTAACTCTCTAGAGCAGAGCTGCTGTGGGGCATGATTGGGTGGGCTATTTCAAGATGAACTTTACAACAAGAAATCCCATACTCCCCAGATGCGGGGGCATTACCTCTGATTGGGTATGTCCCTGCTTTAGTCATTGGTAACTGCTGTAATGGAGTCAGTCTCACCTCCTGGTTATTTGTACTTACGGAAGGACATTTGGTTTGTGGTTCTGAAGGTTGGAGTGTCTGAGAGCATGGTGCTGGATCTGGCAGGGAATCCTTGGTGCTTCTTAACCTCAGAAGGCATCCCGTGAAGACACGGAGCAAGTGTTCCAAGCCAGGTTCCTATTCCTGTTCTCATCCTGCTTCCTTTGTCATGGGAACCCCACCTTAATAACTTGATCAAACCCTAATTATCCTCAAAGGCCCTGCTTCCAAACGCCCTCAGCGTATGGATTTGGGAATTAAGTTTCCAACATGTGAGGTTTGAGAGACACATTTAAACTAGTAGTACATGTCTAGCAGTGGGTGTGGATGCCACAGGCTGTCCTTATTTTTAATACTGTATATAGTGACATTTATGTTTGAGGGGCACTCAAGTGAGTACTGCAGAACACCTGCCTGGCCTTCTGAGTATAGATGGGAACAGTCTCACCTGCCTCTTGAGCAGCCTAGGAGGCTGGGTATTTTTCACCAGCCTCCTTGCAGGCAGTCATTCTTTGCCAGCCTCTCTTGCAGCTAGGATGTTTGTCTGAGACATGAGAACTTAGGAGCTGGTGGCACAGAATGGCATGAACAGGGAAATGGTATCTGCATCCTCCCTGTGGTTGATATGGGGCTGTGGTCCTGACTGTACTTTGTTTCTGGTTTTATCTGGAGTTAGCAAGAATAGGACCTAAGTCTCTGTCATTTGCCCACCCTCCACTCATCATTCATTCAGTGGCTTTCAAAGAAGGTAGTTGGGACATAGCTGTCATTGGCCCTAAACAAAACGTTTCATCACTGAGCAAGCTCCTTTGCTGGATTCCTTCCATCCAAGACCATTTAGACAACAGCAGAGACTCTACAGAAGCAGATGACCCCACCTCATACCCCGATGCTTGGAATTGCTCTTCCTAACAGGGATGGAGCCAAGGGTGGGGTTTTCAAAAGCTAATAGTTTTGAATGTTGCCCTGTCTGGGCCCAGGAAGAGGCTGAGAGCCAGGAGCCAGGGTAACTGGTATTCTATACAAAGACCTTGAAAGAGTCCATGGGACTCTGGAAGATTGCCAGCTCCAGGGAACAGGAATAATTTAGGCAATGTCACCTCCTAATAGGAAACTCACCATTGTAGACAAAACACTTGCAACAAGGATCCATCCAGTAACTGCTTGACTAGAGGGACTTGATGGACAGGTGTTGAATGGATAAGTAGAGCATAGATGGATAGCGGGTGGATGGATGAATGTGATGGATGGATAGATGGATGGATGGATGGATGTGATGGATGGATGGATGGATGTGATGGATGGATGGATGGTGAGTAGCTTGTCAGTGTGTGACTATGGTCAGTTGGCTCCCCTCTGTGAGCTTCTCTTCTATGAGAGAAGCATATACTCAGCTTGATGTAAAAGCACCACAGTCTGCAGCAGGCTCCAGTCCTAGCTGACCAGAAAACTGGCTAAGCATTTTCCTCATGTGCAGCGAGGTTGGAGCTCCCAGGAGAGAGGACTAAAACATCTGGAGAAGCTCAAGTCCCTACCATGCAGTATGCACTCAGGAGATGCTGAGGGTGGGGCTGATGTCCCCACACAGAACCCCATGACCAACGGTTATCAGGCCTGGGTGACTGACCTCTGGCATTCCCTTCTTCAAAGCTTTTAATAAAAACTATCTTTGGATAGCATATATTGATGGCATGTGGTATTTCAGCACATGGATGTGTGGTCCAGTTAGCCCTCTGTTCATGTACCTGTTCCTGCCTTCAGTAATTTGGGAAAATGGGCCCCCTCTTTTTGGTCTGCACAGGTGAGCAAAGACAAGCAGCATTCTTACTTTGCCTTTGCTCACCTGTGCAGGCTAACGGAGGCAACAGCAGAGACTCTGCAGTAGACCCCACCTCCAGTTCTACCACTGTGCTCCAGTAAGATGATTTCATGCCTGTCTATGGCTGAGAAATGTCATTTCATACGTGTACCATGCTGTATTTACCACCCAAGTGTTGACAGGCACCTGGACTGGCAACACATCTTGGCTCCTGTAGAGTGGGCATGAACATGGTTGTCCTTCACAAGGGTTTGGCACTGTGGATGACTTTTATCTTGTAGTAGGGTAACTGGATCATGTGGTAAATGCACCTGTAGGTCTTGATGGAGTCTTCATGTACTTCTCCGTGATGGCTGTGTCTACCTGTATTTCTTTCGACTGTGCAAGGTTTCTCAGAATCATCCCTCAGAGACGCCATCTTCTTCCTGTGTTCAAGGCTCAGGCTGAGCTTCATGGACTCTGATTACACAGGGTAGCCAGGGTAGCAAGGAGCAGGCTCTCAGTGGTGAGGCCCCTCTATCTCCCTGCAGTGATCCACATGGTCTGGTGCCCCTCTATACTCCAGGGCTTAAAGCCCACCCCCTTCATCACCTGGGCATGTGCAGATGGTGGCAAAGGCTGGTGCCAGAACCTGCCCATACCAGCTAGTCATGGCTTTGTTCTACTCATTATCTTCTGGGACATTCCAACAGACCACGCAGTGCACCTCCCTTTCCCAGCCACCCACAGGGCCCTGAATAGTCAGCACTGTGGCATGGTGGAGGTGGCCAGTCCTATGCCACTGGTGTCTGGCCCAGCTCTGAGCCCACTCCTGCCTCACATGAGCATCCACATTGAGAGCACACGATAAACACCTGCATCAGAGGCCCTGGAGCCTATGTGTGCTTCTGGAAGGGGAAGGTAATAAATCCAAAGGGTGCGTATCCACATGTCCCCCAGAACCCCTGGACTGCAGAGTGCAGTGACCAGCGCACTCCCCTCCTTCGACCGCTCCCTTGAGCCCTAGCCCGAAGAGGGCCCGGGTTCAGTGCTGTCTTCCCTCCAGATGAGTAGATGGTCCCTGCGGCAGACACCTGAGTACAGAGGATGAAATCAAGCAGACTTGTGTTAGAATCCTGTCTCTGCAATCCACAGTTCTGTGGCCTCAGGCAGGCCTTTCTGAAACTCCTTGTCTACAAATGGGAACTGAGTGACTGATGTCAGATAGCAGTGATACTGATTCAGTGCGTCAACAAACAAAGCAGCCACATCACGGATTCCTGCACAAGACAGCCCTCCACAGTGTCCCTGGCTTGGAGTGGGAGTCGCTAGGGGACAGTACCCGGATCCAATCTGGAGGAACCCATTCTGTTCCCTCTTCCTCCGTGAATTCTGTGGAGCCATTTCCATATGAAGTCAGGAAAGGCGCCCTCGCGGAGGGGAGTTACTGGCAGGTCAGGCCTCCTTTGGACTATCTGTAGCGATAGTGGAAGCTATGAACCTGGGGCGGTGTGGGGCGCCACCTGGTGTTCAAAGAAGACATGGCCGACCTGAGCAGAGTAATTCTAGGCTGAAAAGAGCCAGGAACTATAGAGCCACCTCTGTCTTGGGGATAGAACACTACTAGCCTCACAGATAATATGTAGACAAGGAAACGAGAGTATATCTGAGTCTTTCAGGGAAGCTCAAAGACGCCAGGCTTCATAATCAGGTCTCCAGGAGTGAGCATTTGGATCTCAGGGAATGATTCAGGCAGATCAGCCAGTGCAGAGGCCTGAATGGTGTCACCATCTCATAAACAATGAGCATATCTGTTCTATTCTGAGTGACAAGTAACCTAGATCATGAGTGAACACCATGCCTTGACTACTGTGGATACTGAGGGAAAACCTGTGTGTGTGTGTGTGTGTTTATATGTGTGTATGCTTATGTGTGTTTGTATGTATATATGTGTGTATGTATGTGTTCTGTATGATGTGATGTGTGTGTGTGTGTGTGTGTGTGTGTGTGTGTGTGTGTGTGTGTTTGGCATGTAATAATTCATAGCATCCTCAGACATCTCTGTTAGAAACTTGAGCACTGGCCAGTCATCTGTAAGCCACAAACCGGATTATCAGATCACCTGCTTGTAATTCCAGCTCTATAATATGCTGTGAGGCCTAAACATGTTCCTTCACCCTTCTGGGCTGCTGCTGCTGCTGCTGCTGCTGCTGCTGCTGCTGCTGCTTCTCCTTCTCCTCCTCCTCCTCTTCCTCCTCCTCTTCTTCTTCTTCCTCCTCCTCCTCTTCCTCTTCTTCTTCTTCCTCCTCCTCCTCTTCTTCTTCCTCCTCCTCTTCCTCCTTCTTCCATAAGTGGATCTGGAAGACTTATTAACATTGATATTTCAAGATTTCTAGCTATAAGTCTCTTTGATATCTTCAATACTACCTCTTCAGAAGTGACCCTTACCCTCTGTCCAAACAGGTCATGTCCTTGTCAGCACCTGGAACATCCCTGAACTCAGCCATATGCTTCCTTGTAGTCTGAACCCACCCAGAGCTGGAAGGGGTACCCCCAGCTTCTCAGCTTAGAAGAAGGACTGTCCCCAACACTCCCCTGATATGGTCATGACCCCTCAGCAGTGGTTATAGGGTCATGATGACATGGTTACATCCACACCCCAGATTTTTAAGCAGATGCACTCCATCTTAGGAATATCCCCATTTGTTAGGGAGGACAAAGTTCTGCTCCTCCCAGGGCCTATGGCTAGCCAGAGCTTGGTCAAGAGGAGAGAGCATTTTTAGGGGGCAGAGAATGGGGTGTATTTTCCCAGAGCCTTAAATGTTCTGCACACACTCTTGACCTCCCCCATCACCTCACTTTGTCCATAGGCTCACAGATGTGCAGCCACCATCTGAAGCTGTGGCTTAAAGGGACAGAGCCAGGATGGCACATCAGGCTGTCCCAGATGTAAGTCCTCCATGTGGGCAGTGGCCAGCTGCTCACATCCATCCACCACATATATACACACAGTGATATGAGTAATTACTTAAACACAGTGAACCCGAACCCTTTAAAGTAAAGGGCGCCTGCACGGCCACACTGCTTATACCTTATACACTTCCCAGCTGCATTCTGTCCACACGTACTTAGTGCAAAGAGTCATTGTTCCCTCAGGAACCACCAGCCCAGCTGTGGCATTCAAGAGCTGTCTCTTCCTCCCAGACCCTCAGCTTCCAGCAAGGTTTCCCGGAAGCATCCGCCCCAGTGCACACACCCTCTGGCTTTCCCCCTGGATTATTACAGGAGCCCCTCACACTCCCTCTCCCCTGGCTCCTATCCCACTCTCTTTGAGTCTGGAGCTTCTTGGCTTCTTTTAACTGTGTCAAGTGTGACTCCCTTCACCCAAGATTTCCACAGTCACACTATAAAATCACTTACTGACAATTGTAAATGTCTTTTAAAACAGCTCCCTGGTATAAATTTCACTTTACTGTTTATTAAAAAGGAAATCACGTTTTCACACTCATGAGATGGGTGTGTTTATTTATTCTTACCTAAAGAATTGGATCATGGCTGAAGAGACAATACCACAGGACACAGAGCATCTTAGAGATTTGACAGGTATTTCTTATTCTTATTCTGCCGGGAATGCCACTTAGCATAAACATGTATATAGCCGAAGAGGTATATTTAAGGCCATTTCAAAAACTGTGGGAAATTCTCTCCTAAGCTTAAGCCAAAATTCACCGGGTGATTTTTTTTTTTCTATGAAACTCAAGTCAGCCACTCAAACAGCAAGTTTTAAAATCAAGTATTCCAACCCAGTACAATCCAAAGATATACTAATTTGAAACTTATATGCTAAGGAATGACAGTAAGAAACCATGAAGTCTTTTTTTTCCCTGTAATTAAATAATTACATTTCTGTGCAGCAGAAACTGTGTATGAAAAAAAACTGCAGTTCACAGCAGGCAGTAACCATGAGAAGTCTGCAGCATGTACAGCACATGCGTGTGTTTAAAACAGAGGCTTCTGCAGAGTTTCCTCCTGTAGCATGCGTGGGCAAGGCCTGCTGGAAGCCACCAGATCCATTGCTCATTTGCTTTTGAGTTGATCTTCGGTCATAATGTGCTCAGAAACTCCTATACATTGGCAAATTGCTCTTGACTCCCTCATTCACTGGTAAGAGTCTGTATTGGGACTGTGGTCCACAGTTTTGGAAGCTTGGTTGTAGTCTAACTTTAGCCAATAGACAACGGTGTGCCTTCCAGGTGAGGCTGACCATGCACACCTCTGCTTGGGACTCCTCTGCTGCTTTGTCTCTTGCTTGGAGTAAAAGGCACAGCCCCACACTGTGCTGTCCATGACACCCACATTCCCTAGCACCTCCTCTCTACAGCTCACTCTATTTTGCTCTGTCCACCATGACCTCCTTAACAGCCCATACATGTTAGCTCCTTTGGGGCCTTTCACATGCTGGACTTCACACAGGTGGACTCCTCTCCCTCCATCTCCACATTCTTTCTGCCCCCCCCCCACACTATTTAACGCATTTCCTCTCTTGTTGGCATAGTTCCTTTCAGCCCTTACCTGCCCCTTTCTAGATAAACAGAAGCTTTGTCAAAGCTACCAGATCTCCAGCTTTGTCCTCCTGACTGTCAGCCTAGATGGTGGGCTCAGAACAGGCATTCCCTACGTATTTGTGGACGTATTGATTCTAGTAAACCAGCCTGGGACTCTGGAAAGAGAGCTATATGTTCTCGCCCATCTTGAATGTGCTCAAAAGATGAAGAAAGCTCCAGGGAGAAGTGGTTCCCAGAGAGGAGAAGGCTGGGCTCAGAGCTCTCCCAGATTGTAGCTATCACTTCAGAGGAAGACAACTACTAATAACCCTCAAAGACCAAGGCCACCTGTCTTATGGGAAGCAGCCAGGTGGGCTTCAAGTGAGGTGCAGTGGGGAGGCGGGTCTTGGCATCCCTCGTCTACTGATGGCTTTGTGCAATCCTGGTGCTGATGTTGAGTGTGCCTCAGCCCACATACCTGGAGTCCTGGGGTCTTCTCATTCACAGCTGCCAGATGGAGTACCCCAAATGCACACCAGATAAGAGATCCCTCAAGAAGTAGCTGGAAGCCCTTCCAAGGTCACACATATATAGTGTCAGAGGCACAGATCCAGCCAGGCAGTTTGACTTGACAGATGGGAAGAAAGTCATTTTGTCATTCTGAGTGGCAGATTCTGAAGACATTATTAGCAACCACTGCTCTGTGTGTAGAGGCTGAGGGTAATGCTATTAATGAAGAGTTCTGGATGCCTCACTTAGACGTTCCTCCTCCTCCCTTTGGTCTACCCCTCCCTCCAGTTTCCTCCTCTTCATCCTGGACCTGGCACCCAAAGTAGTAATTCCTGGCGTCAGACCTTATATAGAGTGCTCTCTTCCTTCAGCCCCTGACAACTCACACCACTGTTCCTCATGCTAGGATGTCAGGATCTGAAAGAGCCAAGCCCCCTAAGAAGACATCCAGAGAGCCCCCAAGAACCCTGTCTCTCAGGATTCTCTCTCCTCTGCTAGATGTGCACCAATTCCAGGAATGACCAGCAGAGGGCAGCAGCAGCCTGGAGAAGGCCCAGAGGCCCTAACACAGAGGATCACTTTAAGACTGAGCCAGATTTCTCTGGGGTCTAACACCGGTGCTGTACTTGCAGGGTTTCACGTACCTTCTATTTCTTCAAAAGATTTTACCCAAGATTTTTTCTGGCTAGCGTCTGTATCTTCCTCTCTTTCTATGGCTGATGCTCCCACCAACACAAGACAGCATGAGAGCGCAGACTGACAGTGAGCAACGACTGGTAGCCGATGTTGAGGGTCCACTTGGATGACCTTATCCACACCACACCGGAAACAAATTTAAGAGTTGGCCCGATTAGGATTTCAGTCTTGTAAATAAGAATTAGCTTTTTAAAAAGAATTAACACTTCATAAAATCAGTGTAACATGTAAAACATTCAATCTGTTAGTTCTTTAAAATATGTTACTATTATTAGTGTGTGTGGGGGGGTGTTGCCGTGGCATTCACATGGAGGCCAGAGCATCGACTTTGACAGCATTTTCTCTCCTTCCACGATGAGTTCTAGGCCTTAAACTCAGGTTATCAGGTGTGTTCAGCAAGTGCTTTTACTGGCTGAGCCATCTCCCAGGCTCTGAAAAGGAGGGGGGGAATTAAAAAAACAAGTTTCCAGGGTGTTACCAGTTGAGGGTGGGACTCTGGAGCCAGACTTCTTCCTCGGTTTGAATGCTTCACTCTCTGAGCTGCTATCTTAGTCCATGTTCTAGTGCTGTGAAGTGATGCCACAACCACAGCAACTCTTACAAAAGAAAGCATTTAACCAGGACTGACTTACAGTTTCAGAGGTTCAGTCCATTATCATCATGGCAGGAAGCATGGCAGCATCCAGGCAGACACGGTGCTGGAGAAGGAGCTGAGAGTGCTACATCTGGATCCATAGGCAGCAGGAACAGACATTGGGACTGGCTTGGGCTTTGGAAATCCCAAAGCCCGCCCCCATTGACACACTTCCTCCAACAAGGCCACACCTCCTAATCCTTCTCAGTGGTGCCACTTCCTGATAACCAAGCATTCAAATTTACATGAGCCTATGGGGGAAGGGCATCCTTATTCAAGCCATCACAGCTGCCTTGGCCAGTGACTGTACCTCTCTATGCATCTAGGTGGATGGAG
The DNA here is from genome assembly GCA_019843965.1 of Rhynchomys soricoides. Taxonomy (NCBI): domain Eukaryota; kingdom Metazoa; phylum Chordata; class Mammalia; order Rodentia; family Muridae; genus Rhynchomys; species Rhynchomys soricoides. The sequence continues at coordinate 11,710,470 of JADRCH010000008.1, forward strand.
AGTGTCTGTGTGATCAGCACAGGGCTCATTCCTGCACCACTTGAGGCCCCAAGGTCATACAGCCCCCTGGTTCAATCTCACCTGTGGTGCTTTCCATCCTCAGGCCTCCAGTCACACTAATCAAGAAGTCAGTGAGCATGTCTCAGAAGAGGGCTCCTATTTGTGTGTCAGATCCCCTTCTTGCTTAAGTGACTCAGGTGGATGAAGTTTAGCTGTGCATAATCAAACCTCCCCTTCCTTGACAAAATTATCTGGGGGCATATGGAAGTTGATTGCTCTCACCCATAGGAAGTCAGGAGGTGGTTGGCACAGAACTGGTGCAGTAGCTTCCTGAGAGGGACATGGGCTTCTTCTATCTTCTGCTGGCATCATCCACAGCTATATTTCAAGGTCCGAGATGATTACCAGGCAATCATTTTCACAGTTGGGAGTTGGTGTAAGCTAGCTGCAGTCCATTCCAGAGACCTCCAAGAAGTAGAATCAAAGGGACTTGCTGATGGATTTGCTAGGGAGCTGGGAAACAGTGGCACTGAAAGAGACAACTAGATAGATCCTGACTCATCAGGTGAGTCAAGGGCAATGGCCCGATGGCCAGAAGATGGTGGGGAGAGATTCATGATGCTTATCCACTGTGTAAGGAGGCATCTGGGAACGAATGCTGTCCAGGGTACTGTAAGAGAGGCATCAGCAGGTCATGGGAAAGTGATTAAATCTAGGTGACTGTGCACCAGAGCCACCATCTGGAACTGAGGACATTTGTCTTACAGTTTTGACTCTGTGTCCCCAAATGATAGGTGGTATTCCCAAATTGTGGGTTGATATATTGACTTAAAATGAGTCGTAGTCATGCAGATGATGGACAGAGAAATCGTTCTACCTGCTTTGCTCTCAGGGGTTGTGACAACAAAGTTGGGTCTTCACATACACATCATGAACACACATACACACACAAGCACACACACACAAGCACATACACACACAAGCACACATACACACAAGCACACATACACACAAGCACACATACACACAAGCACACATACACACA